>CM061066.1:75796488-76417738 GCA_030762895.1 Sophora flavescens
GTTTACATACTCTTTCAAGCCATTTTATCAGGGGCGGTGGTGAGCAAGGCACGGTGGTTCGCGGCTCTGCGTCAGGCGGCACTAGAGAGTAAGTCGCGCGGCGGTTCTGAACGTAAGGATAGGAGGTCGAATCTGTTGAGATACAACTGAAAAATGGGTCCTTTTGACCGTATCTGGAGGTACGAGAAGACACCCAAATGTGGGCTTTAGTTTTAAACTAAAAATATAAATCTGGTGTAAATACTGATGCGTATTCGCTGAGAGCCACGATGGTAAATGGCCTTTGTTTCATTCTCCAGACCGCTTGTTCGAAACCTCGGGATGAATGTGTTTTTGCCGTTTTGAACTTTAGGTTGCCATAATAAACGACGGGGGCAATGATGCACAATCCACATTTTATACCATCCATTGTGATAAATTTTGGGTCAATCAAATCGATTATATAGGTTGGTGAAATTTTCAAACTTTCTAAGAAGTATTATCAGAATTAAACTATATGAATACAGTATATTGTATTATAATATATATGTTTTTTATATTTACAAATTTAACTCATATTAAAATAATATTTTTTGATTAAAAAAAACGGATTATATTACAAAATATTATTCACAACGAATATTATTTTAATTCATATTAAAATATTATTTTATAATATAATCATTTTTTAATAAAAAATATTATTTTAATATCGGTTAAATTTACGAATATAAATAGTACATATATTATACTACAATATACTATATTCATATAGTTTGATTACAGTATAATACAACTAGAGAGTTTGAAATTTTGACCAAACCCAAATGACAATTTTATTAGTCTAAAATTTATCACATATAAATAATACAATGGATTATACAAAATATAGTGGCGCACCTTCGCCCAACCCAATAAATACAATAGGTTAATTTTATTTAAAAGATGCTTAATACCTAGTGGTCATCGTTAGTGCTTCTCGCTATTGGGACCTTCAGGACAAAAATATGAACTTGGTGGAGAAGGAGTGGGTTCGTCACTCAGAAGAGGATATATCTGCACAAAAGAAAAGGACATTTATAAAAAATTTAAAATTAATAAAACCTGACCATAAAAAAGTTACATTTATATTTTCACCCCCAAAATTTTCCTCCCTCATGGGACGAGGGACTTACATGGTCCCTCACCTTAGAATACACCTTAAAAACAATTGAAATATTTTATTTGGTTTTCCTTTCCTTTATTAATAAAACCAAATACTAAGAACTAAAATGAGTGTAAAAGTACTACTGATTCGATTTCTCCCGATATTGAATCCAGATTCTTTATAGATAAGAAATCATATGAACCATCGAAACTTTGATTATCCTAATCTCAATTGACATTACTTAAGGTTAAATTCCCTTAATTGAAGTCTAATTCATCAGTGAATAAATCCTACCAAATCCCATCGGCTATCCTAATTCCTTAGGTCTAATTAACAAGACTGATGATAGCAACTTTGTAGAATTTATGAAACAACCACATCAATCAAGTCAATATTCTTAGATTAACCTAATTAATCGTAATGATTACAAGAGGCAAAATCCAAGAATCACTATTCCTTACATATAATTGAACTCACAAAAACGCATGAATGATAGCAAAGCATTCAAATGTCACTAAGAAAGGTAAATATTACATCAAACAAAACAAGTCGTTGATAGAATAATCAAAGATTCAATTAAAGTATCGATTTACACCAGAACCATAGATAAAATGGGTTTAGCTAAACATGTTAAACCCTAGAAAATTAAAAAGGAGAAGAAAAATGGATAAACTCCATGATGAAGGAGAGGAATGGTGAAGAATTCCTTCTTCTCCTCCTCTTCGTCTCCACAAGAATGCCAATTAGGTTGAGAGGAGGATAAAATTTCGTACCAAGCTGCTAAAGAATGCCCCAAAATGGGAAATAAGGATTTTGTCAGGAAACACTCCTATGCCAAGCATGGGATTGCTCACACTGAGTGTGGGGTTACCTAGAAACTCGATTTTCTCATGCAAGCTAGAGCTGAGCACTAACTTTCATGTGCCGAGCGCTGGCCTACAGAGGCTACAACATGTTTTCTTCACTCTTCTTCACCTTCACAGCTCCAATTTCTCTTTATCATTTCCCAAATTAGAAAACAAGTAAGCAAAAAGCATAAATTAATAAACAAATTAACAACTCAATTAACTAAATTTAGGGACGAAAAGTCACTCAATCAAATTAGAAGTAACAATCCACTAAAAACACAGACACAAATTACATAATCTAGAGGATTAACAATGTTGTTTGACATTCCTTCTGATACCAACCCTTTGTTTATTTTTGAAACACATGAATGGAGGACATGAGTTCACATGACCTTCTCATGTAAAAGTCCAGTAGAGAGGATCCACCCTCGCTTTAAAATTATAACGATCATAAACAATGATACCTTCACCCTTCGGAGCCTCGAAGTACATTTTGGCACATGGCTGTGATATTATTATTTTTACCTATATCTATTTCTTTTATTATTTGAAGTTTTAGAACAAGAAAATGAATTTTTCATTAAAGTCAAGAAAAATTAAAATGGGGAAAAAAGGAAAAATAATAATTAAAAAAAAAAAAAGATTAGCTCAATCTTCTCCTAAGCATAAGCCATAAGGCTGACTCAGTTTTCTTTTAGGGCCAAACCGATTTATGACTCACCAGATATGGTCAAACCCCTTACCCAACCTCCCAAGTCCCAAGTGAACCCAGATCTTTTATTCGCAACTAATGAAATTTAGCATCCGTTCATCAGTTCATAGTAGTATAGGAAAGTTAAGTACCTCATTCTATCCACAAAACTCTAATTATGTGAGTTCTCAAAGGAACTGTTCTTAATAGATAGTCTAATATCAAAGCCTCAATACAAAGCCCAGGTCCCGGATGTTACAAGTCGCGAGTGGCACAGGTAAAATAAGTGTGCATTATTTACCAACGAGTGAAAATAATTCCATTACGCATTTCGGGTATCATTATCCGGAGTCGGAAAAGACCCCATTAAAACTTAATATTGACTCTTCCTGGTGGATACAAATTTCTCACACGATAATATTAGAATCAGTTTGATTTTGTTCATTTCTAGAGCCATTACTAGTTCTTTCACCAAAATGTTGGTTTAAGAGAATATGGCAACTTCATGAATTGAACCAAATATTTGATCATAATAGAAACAAAACCACATCTTTCTCAGTTTTCATCAATTTTGTCAACACAGTGAACAGAGTAGAAAATCAAGCAATGAATTTTGAAGGCAAACCAGTTTACTATTGCCATTTATTAGAAAACGTTTCAGGCAAGCATAAACCATTCAAAAATACGGTTCTTAAAAGGTTTATGCAAAGAAACTGTTCCAATGAAAACATTCTACCACAACAGTAACCCAATTTCCAACAAGGCCACCCTCCAATCAAAATAGCTTCATGCGACACTTTGATAATGCACTCAAGGAATGGTTCGTTGATATAGGGGCAAACCTCCCAATGCTTCCCGCTCTGCTTTCTCCTTCTTCACCTGCAAAGTGCCAAACATGGGTAGCAAAGCATTTAGTGACAATTTCAGCCGTTCTTGGGTTGTTTTTCCAAAATATAAGAATACACGCTTTAAGCTATTTGCTAAATGCAAGTAAAATTCTTACCAGTGTTGACCAAGTGGTAAATTCTTATGTGTTCGGAAAGTAATACACTCACCCAACCAAAAGATAACATGTAACATATGAGGTGAATCTTGCCACATTGATTTCATAATACTTTATAATAAAATCTAGATTGTTTGGTGAATTACTCTTATAGAGTATATAAGAATTTCTCATACTAAGTAGCTCATAAAGCAAAACTTAGCAGTCAGCCTGTCACCAAAGAGGTAGTAGCCAACAGAAATCAAACTGAAAGAGTCTAGTGTACTTTTGGACCCATATCTAAACACACTGTAACAGTAATACTGTTGCAAGGATGAAAGAATTAAACATTCTAAGCCACAATGTTGTCAAATTGCCGCCAGGGTGGCGCCATGGCGTTATGACATGGCAGATTCTGTGCCAGCCGCCATAGGCTGCAACGCCTATTATTTCTGCCATGTTTCCACCATAGGCTGCAAAGCCATATTTATATGGCTGATTTTTAGCTAGCCATCATAATTCGCCATCCACCATTGATAACATTGCTAAGCCAGAGAGTTAGGGCATTAGGATGAACCAAGCAGATAAGGGAATTCCCGTATATGGAAATGTGAACAAAAAAACAGAATTCCCAAAAAAAGATACAAAAATGAAGTAAAAGACAAGAGGTCTCTTTTTCTGTCAACAAAAGAAAACAAATAATTAATTAAACAAACAACTATATTTCTAGAAATGATTAGGTTCTGTCCATAACTACAGTTCTAGCTATCCAACGAAAGCACTTAAGAATAAGATTGTCAAGTCTAATGGAGCAACAGACATAAACCGAAAAGAAACTAACACATTAACTCACACTGTCAAGTTTTGTCCTCAGACAGGGTTTTAAGGGGAAAAATGGAGAAAAAGGAGTATGAAATATCAGATTGGGGCAGCCACAGACGCTCAACACAGATTCAGTCAATTATAAATAGTACTTACAAAGGCCAGCATTTCCTGAAGGTAGCCCCTGAATGGTGTTTGCATTGCCTGTCCAAAAAAGGGAAATACGAGTGTTCAAAAAATTAGCATTGATGGGACATGTTCTTCATGCATGCACATTTCAGAAATGGGCATTACATCTTTGATATTTTCTCAAACAATATACATATATCTATCAATATTTCCAGGAAATGTCAAAATCAAGTAAAAAAACTTCATGGACCATCTTTAGTTTGAATTAAAATAAGGGTAAGCAAGTAAATACAGCACCATTCTTCAAAGAATTTAAACTTAAAATGACAGCTGGATGACACTGCCGTTCACTTTCATGTTAAAAATCACAGAGACGAGAGCCGACACAAAACCAGAAATTTAGCAAAATTTGAAGTGTTTCGCTATTTGACATGTGTCAATGTCCCCATAGCTTACACACATGTTCAACAATGACAAAAGCCTTTTCCCACTAGGTGAAGTAGGTCTTTGATCACATGACATCATTACATTTGCCATAAACCAAGTCTCTTTCATGCATGTTCCAGTAACCTAATTTCTCAACCACTCAAATGTTCATACAAATTTTCATCATATATAATCGCAATACCAAGTCATATTAACTTGAAAGAATGTTTCTCTCAATTCTAACATTAAGACAATTCCTAAGCATATGCTTCATACATATCCAGTCTTTATTAAATCTATTCCATTTGTTCTTTGTAACTCAGACCCAGCCACAGCCACATCTTAACCATTGAACATAAGTCTAAACTTAGCATGAAGGATTTCCATCCATCTTACTAGTAAGAATGGTTTTAAATAGCTATCCATAATCACAATTGCAACCGCAATATTGTGGTTCTAGTAGTAACCAAAACCTAATCATGACCACAATTGCAGTCGCATTTTCCCATAATTGTCCCAAATGGGAGTAACCGTAATTTAGCCGCGGCCACAATTAAGGGTTTGTTTGTTTTATATTTTGATACAATTGATTTTGAAAGAATTGATTCTAAAAAAATCAAATCAATTTTGGTAATAATAATTTTAAAGCAAGTTTAGAAGACTTGGCGTTGTTTGGATGATAAAATAAATTCACTTTTAAGGTGTAAATATAAAGAGTTTTGCGAATCCCACACCTAGAATCAATTATATTCAACAGAAAAACTAGAAATTCTTGCTTCTCTCGAAATCAATTCTACCTGATCTAGAATTAATTTTTTTTCATCGGTATTTTGCAAACAAACACCCTCAAATCCCCAAAATCAATTTTACTTGGCTCAAAATCTTAAACAAACAAGCACTTAAATCCATGCTAGTAACCGAAACTCAAAAGTAACAACAGACAAAAAACACCACCAACAACAATAAAAATAAAATATATATTGGCTTTATCAACCCAAAATAAAAGGAAACATAGCAAAATAATACAAGAAAATTCGCATGGCAAAAACGAAATCCACGGATTGAATAATAACGAAAGGAAAAAAAAAACCTGAAGATCCTCAGGGAGGTATTCGTGCTTCATGGAAAGGTCCATTGCACGCTTAAGACGCTGGTGGCGTGCGTCCACTATCTCCTTTGGAAGCCGATTAAGTGCTTCCTTCACATCAATATCGTAATACGGATCGTATAAGTCATCATAGCGAAGCCCTAATTCACAAAAATTAATATAATTTAAATTTAAAAAATTCATTTTTTACGAAAAGTGAGATTGGAAATGGTTTAAATATTGGATTAGGGTTTCGGAAAAAGGATTAACCGTATCTGCGAAGGCGTGTGGAAAGGGATTTCATGTGCTGAGCGGCGAGCCAGTTCTTCTTTGGATCCAGAAATGATTGCAGGAACGAAGCCATTGCTCTTTCTTCTAATTGTTCTTCTCTTCTGTCTCTCCTTTCTTCAGGATTCGACTCAACGATTTTTCTTGAATAATCGCGAACAAAGAGGAAGTGCTTTTTGTTTCGAGTCTACGACAATCATTGTTCCTTGCGATGTTGCCACCTAAGTACCTGCTAGCGTGCGACATGTCGTTTAATCTCGTCTCATTTGCGGTTTTTTGGTTTTTTCTTTTTTTTGGTTAAAATAAAATTTAGGTGGGTTGGATCACGGGGTCTCACGAGACCCGGGGCATGTCTTTTGGAGGGGAATGCCTTTGGAGGAAGAAGGAGGAAATGATGGGCAAGGGAAGGATACTCCCCCACCTTGCATGGGGTTTATTTTTTAACCAAAAAAAAAAAATCAAAATCCTCCAATTTAGGGAACTAAAAAAATGAACTAGAGAAGGATTTTGAAGGACTATCTTTCCTTCCCTCATCCTTTTCCCCCTTCTTTTTCCTAAAGCATTCCCCTCCATTCCTCTCACAAACTCACAGACAAGCCCTAAATGAATAATCCATGTCACCTATAGGGACCAAATTATTACTTTAACCATTTTTTTAATGTTTAATTACTAGGTTCGTTCTTAAATTATTTGAGAATTTTTAAATAAGTCCTAAATTCGAAAAGTTTGTAATAAGATCCTTTAACTTATAAAAATTTATAATGAAGTGCATCATACATATTTTCATTGGAGTTCCCAAAATGTACAAGGACTTATTTGAAATTTTTAAAGAAGTATAAATATCTATTTGAAATTTCTCAGAAAGTTTAAGATCCACAAATGCACAAATGGATAAATCACTTCACATAGACTTAACATAACCCTAACGAAGATGTGGACGAGGGAATCAATTATAAATTTTTATAACTTTATGAACCCAATTATAAACTTTTGAAATAGACAAATGTAAATACGATAAGGGGGTTTGAATTGTCTTTATCAAATTTTTTAGCAAAAACAAAATCTTTTTCCATACAAAGACTTAAGGCAGACGCTTGATAAACTCAAATAGATGAGTGACCCGTCTGAAGGTTTTGAACTAGAAAACACACAGCATATAAAACAAAATTTGTTTGATATTCACAACTTCAACCCCTTAGATTAGTGAACAAGTTAGATAAACAAATAATCTCAAAGATATTAGAGAGAATAACACAACTTGTTTATCCTCGTTCACCCTTAATAACTAGGACTACATCCAGTCACTGGCTTCACCAAGATTTCTCCACTATTATAGTCATAGTTACTGGACAGACGAGTATTAATTTGCACACTGTAACACCCTGTTCTTTTCTTTTTTTAATATCGATATATATATATATATATATATATATATATATATATATATATATATATTTGTTTGTTTATATTTTTAATCAAGACCTAGAAAATGATTTTTGGAAAAAACAAAATCATATCTAGAGCCTACTTTATGGTAGGAAGCTGTGGCTAAAAATTGGGTTTAAAATTAAGACGGAATCTGGTCTGCATTTTCACTAACAGTACAATTGTACTGATTAGAAAACCTTATTTTGATCCGAAACTGAAAAGTTTTAGAGTTTTAACACTTTTCCAGTGATATAATCTTTTTTGAAAATTTTCGCTAAAAAAAAAGAATATTACATTTAATTCGGGTGAATTTTGGAAGAAAACGAGTGAGAAAACCTAAATCGGGTAAATGATGGAGTCGGATACGAAATTGCAGAGATAGAACCGGATGCTGGATTGTTGGGACACCTTACCACCTTAGGGGGTGAGTCATGTGATGAGTCACCACCACAACTCACCATAGTCATGATTGCTTTTTTTTGAAAATATCTAGTTTTTTTTAGAAATGACCATGTAATCCTTAGCCTTTCATTACATTTTCAAATTTATCCCAACAATTTGTTACCCTTTTGCCCTCCAAAACTCGGCCCCTTCCTCTTCAAGTCACCTAACCAATTCATTTTTTCATCTTCACTAATACACCAAGTTTTTACTCTCCAAAAACTCCAAGTACTCCTTAGTTGATCTTACAAATTTCATCCATTCTCATTCACTTCCTTTAACATCTAGAGGTATCAACTCATGATCTATGATCATATCTTCTTTCCTCTTCATCAATTCATCCATTCATGACAAGTTGGTCATATTATATTTTCTTTGACTTTCTTAATTTAAATTCTAGAAAATCATAGAAGTTAAGTTTATGAGTTGTGATAATTTTTCCTAACTATCTAAGACTATAGGATCATGTATCCAAGAGCCTGAAAAAATGAAAAACCCTAATCCTATTTTGATGTCTTGGCCGAAACCCTCGCAAATGGGTCAAGTTGTTTTTTTCTTCATTCTTTAACTTGTGTTGTTGTTTGATTATGAAGGTGATTGTTAGTTGTTTGAAATATCTTGTGTGGAGGAAGGAAAACAAGGACCAAGGGATTAATATCAAAGAAAGAATCAAGCACTTCAAAGGTAAGGGGAGCTTACCTGAGAAGTTTTGATAGTCACATACTTTTTGTTGGATGTGTGTAGATTGCTTGTAGTTATTATATGATGACTTTTATGATGATTGAAATTTTTAATGTTGTTAAATTTTATATGTGAAAGTATGCTCTAAATGAGATATGTATGTATGTGTTGAATGAGACTGTTGGTTGATTGTATTGACTGAGAGCATGACACTGGTCATAGCTCAATAATAATGGATTAAGTCATTGAAAATGTTAATCAGAAAAGAAAGGGATTTCCAGTTTCCTCAAGAGGAAGAAGTTATGAAAACATAAGTTAAGGACCCTGTCATTAGACAGGTTAAGAATTCAGAGAAGATTTACAGACGATTTTGGAATAATTTTTAGAGAACGAGTGTTAGTAAGGACAAACAGTGAAAATTTGCATTATCTTTATTTTTCCTAAATAGTTCAAAAATGACAAGTAAGTCTCTAAAACATTTTAATGTCGTCAAGGAAAAAGCTTTTGATTTATGAAATATTTTATTCTAAATGAGAAATGTTTATAAAAATGCCCTACGGCAGAACTCTTGTTGATAATTTTATTGTTTTAGTTAAAACGTTTTAAAAATGATTTTAAACGATTTGATGTTTTCAGAAATGAATTTTCAAAGGAAAATGATTTCTGTAAAATGTTGTTAAAAAGAGTGAAAATGTTTTCCGACACACATTCTTGAACTCTTGTATTTGATTTTCAATTGAGTTTTCACAAAACGAAAACCGTGTTGCAAATTATGAAAGTTGTAAGGACCTAGCAACCGAGACGTAGAGTTCCTGTGAGCAAGTATTCTGGCCGCAGATTAAAAATCCTATGTTGGCGACTTGACTTCGTGTCAAATATTGACGAACCTAGTGACCGGTGAATCGACCTAGAGTTTCTTAAATGAGTACTCGGACTGCGTGTCCTGTGTTAAGTGTGAATGGGCTTGATGTCTGTATGAAAATAGTAGTGAACTTTAGGCCTTGATGAGTGTGATTTCACCTCATTTTCCATGTACATTTCTGCATGCATTTGCATATAGTTTAGGCATTTTTAGTTTGATTTTGTTTAGTTTTTCCTTTGGAACGGATAAGGTGGTGTTGTGGTGTTGTTTTGCAGGAATTCATGATTAAATGCCCTAGGTTTGGCCATGATGAAGCTTGGATGAATTAGAGCCTTAAAAGTGAAGAAAATGAGCTAAACAGAGCCCATCACGGCCTAGCCGTGATGCCCATCACGGCCATGATCGAGCAAAACTGAAAAGGCAGAAAGGCTGAAGTCAGAGTCTGTCACGGCCTAGCCGTGATGTACATCACGGCCGTGACCCAAAACCATCACAAGTCAGAACCCATCACGGCTTGGCCGTGATGGAGATCACGGCCATGAACAGAGGGTTCGCGACGCGAGAAGGGTCTCGCCACGCGAGAGCTAAAAAACGCCAGAAGTTCCAGAAACAGAATCCGTCACGGCCTGGCCGTGATGGCCATCACGGCCGTGACGCGCGACGGATCTATAAATAAGAGCACAGCAGACAAAAAAAAGGGACTTTTGGCAAAGGCTTGGAAACCCTAAAGAGGGCTGATGGTTGGGGGAAGGCTAGGACCTTAAAGATGACATCTTCTCTGCTCTTGGATTGGAAGAAGATTGAAGGATTCGTCATGGAGTTCTCTTCCTCTCTTCTCTCTTTCTCTTTTGTAGACATTATCATGTGTAGTTAATTCCCCCATTGTTGGGTTTAGATGTAGCTTTTCTGAACTTGATTGTTAATTGATTTGGTTTCAATACAAGTTTCTATTTCTTTATGAGTATGTGATTCTGTGCTTAATGCTTTCCTTGGATTAGCTACCCATAGGAATGATATGTTGCTTTGATAGATAACTGGAAGGTTGGTGTTAAGGCATGCTCATGAATCATATGCCAAGTAGTCCAAGAATCTAGACATGGGTGTTGGCTGCTTGCAATCTTATAAGTCTTGACTTAATGCAAAATCTCAGATTAATCCACCTAAGACATTAGGGTTTAATTTGGGGTTTTAGGCTCAATGCACCTAAGACATTAGGCTTGAGTATTTTAGAAAAGGCTTGATTGTCATTATTGAATTAGGACTTGTGTTGTTAGCCATTTCATTGCAATCAAGGGAGGATTAGTGTAGTCTAAACCTGACAATCTCAACCATTTGTAAATTCTGCACTCCAAGTGTTTGTTAAAAGTCCAAAAAGACAAAAAATATTGTATTGCTTTGTTACATGTTAGAACTCCCTTCCATCCACATTTTAGTCTAGATAGTTGTTGAGTTTGTGAATTGGTAATTGACATCCGATCCCTGTGGATACGATAACCGGTCTCACCACCGTATTACTTGATTGCGACGAGGTGCACTTGCCTTTATATTTAAAAATCACGCATCAAGTTTTTGGCGCCGTTGCCGGGGATTGGCTTTGCCAATAACAGTAGTAACAAATGAGACAACTAGTTTAGACATTTTTATTTTATTTTTCTGTATATATTTGATATCTTTCTTTTGTTAGTTTTGTATATATTTGAATTTTTGTTTCTTTGATCTTGGGCTTAATTGTCTGTGAGGTGAAAATTGATTTGACCGGATCATGGACTATAATTGCTATCAACCATCTGATGCAGAAATTGAGATGTCTGAGCTTCAGCTGCGGGCAGATATGCTTCAATTAGCCATAAACATCCAACAAGTGAGTAATGAGTTGTCAAGGGCAACTGTCCCTCCTCCACCAATGGTAAGCTATTCTGAATGGGGAAATCAATTTCCCGACACTTCCACTCCATGGTGGGGGAACCCTCCAAACAATACTTGGATTGATCAAGAGGAACATTGGGAACCTTCCACATCTTCATATCAACCACAACCATCTCAATGGTATGATGAGCCATCACCATTGGAAGTTGCTTGGGAGAACTTCAAATCCGAATTCACAGTCAATTCTGAGCAACCTATTCCGGATAGTCGGTCTCACCTAGAGGATATTTTGGAGAGCTTCATGGTAACAACAATGGAAAGTTTAGAAAACCAAGAAGATACCATTCGAAGTCTCGGGGTACGTATTGAGGAACTCTCTAACCAACTATCCGAAATGCCAAATGGGAACTTGATGGATGATGATGAAGATGATGCATTGATGGATGATGATGATGCAATAATGGATGATGAGGAAGATGAAGAAGTGGGAGCAACTGAATTAAGAAATGAAGAACCTGTTTGTGAAAACATAGTTGCACCATCTCCCATTGAACCCTTGACTAAAGAGATTGAAAGGAAGAAGCATTTGGAGGACATCTATTTCACCATGCTAGAGGAAGATGAAGAACTGTTGGACTTAGATGATTCTATTGGTTCCTATGCATGTGTTGATTGTGATGGGAGAAACACTTGTGTGGTTTGTGCTGAGATTTCTGCATATTTGGAAGGTGATGTATTTGGTAATGCTGAGAATGAAGATTGTACAGAAGCCAAAACAGCACCAGTGATCCTCTCGACTTGTTTGCCACCTCACATTTTAAAGCAGTTAACAATGGAGTTCATGCCTCTGCCTGAGAAATTGGATTTTGGATCTTTAAATATGCAGGCACTATGGCCAGTCCAAGAGGTTGAACCCCATTTTTATTGGGAAGATTTTGTCGATAAAGGGGTCATCTTTGACCCGAGAGGAATTGAAAAGCGCTTCCCATTTGAAGAAGTCAGCATGAATTTCGAGCGCTCACTTCCACATTTTTGCTGCAAACCGTGGGATCCAGGTGAAGGATCTCACATGGTTAGCACCCCTTGGTCCTTATACCACAGGTTATGGGATCCAGGTGGATGCTTCTTAATGAGTCAAGCTAGTGACGTTAAAGAAGCGCTTATTGGGAGGCAACCCAATTTTTATTTTCCTTTTTCTTTTTTCCTTTCTCTTTAGTTAGATTTTGTTTTTGATTTTAACTCTTGAATAATTTGAGAAGATCAAGAGTTTTCTTTTACTAATAAATTTGTTAAGTGTTTTCAGGATAATAAGGAAGGAGAAGCAAAAAGAGCAGGGAGGAACAAAGCCAAAAAGCATGTGAACCAGCACCCGCTACCGCCTCGGTAAGCCGTTCCAATTTTTTGCTTTATTTTATTTTTCTTCTCCTCTCTCCAACTTGATTGTTTACATTGGGGACAATGTAAATTCTTAAGCTTGGGGTAGGGGTATTTTGCATTTGCAATTTGCATGTTGCATTCATATAGTTTTGCATGATAGCTTTGCATGATCACACAATTAGATTGCTCTTATTTAGATTTTGCATCCAATTGTGAGAACTAAGTGCCAAATAAATTGTGATAGTGAATTTTTGAACCCAATTTGTTATTCTTGTGATATGGCTGCAAATGTAAATGTTTGAGATAATCTGTGATAGTTGATAATTAGCATATGGTTCTGAGGATTTGTGTTTTTCATTGATTCTAAACTAAAATGTGAGATTTTGAGCCAAAGGGGTATTCACAAAATTTTACCCCATTCTTTGTGTTAGAGTGTTATTCCTCTTGGTTTGTTTTCTCTAGAACTTGACTTGAAACCATTTTGAAGCTTAAAAATTTTTGAAAACATTTTTTGAAAATGATTGAGGCAATAGGTATTTTTCTGGCCTTCTGAGCTTGGAATGATGAAATGCTACCCCTTAGTTGCCCAATTTTGAGCCTACATGGATGAAATACTTTTCTTGGTACCCTGGAATAATTTTGATAAATATGCTTGATAAGGGACCTTCTAAAGTATTGCACAAAAGGGTAAAAAGGTAGTTGAAAAAAGTTTGGGAAAAGAATCAGAAAGAAAAAAATAATTCTCTTGATTTGAAAAATCTCCCCTTCTCAAAGCAAAAGAAAAAAAAAAAAAAAAAAATATAT
The DNA here is from genome assembly GCA_030762895.1 of Sophora flavescens. Lineage (NCBI taxonomy): Eukaryota > Viridiplantae > Streptophyta > Magnoliopsida > Fabales > Fabaceae > Sophora > Sophora flavescens. The sequence continues at coordinate 75,810,347 of CM061066.1, forward strand.
ATATATATATATATATATATATATATATATATAAATAAATAGAGAAGGGGATGACAAAAAGAAAAATGAGAAATAAAAAGAAAAATAAAGAAAGAAAGGTGGAAAAAGAAATTGAAAACCCAAGAAGGTATTTTAGAAGGTCATGCTTTGCAAATGCTTGATGTTTGTGTAGCCTTTTGAAATGTCATTTTCTTGTTATCCCCACCTAACGATTAATCCCATGGCCCCGTTACGACAAAGTAAAGACCTCGTGATTCTTAATTGTTTTCATTAATAAAGTAGAGATTTGGTTGATAGTCAAGCCTATGGTAGGATTCATTCCTTGAGGAAAATGGAGCGAATTGCCTTATTCCCTTAAACACTTGAGTGAGGGAGAAAAGAGAGCCAAGCAAATAAACAAGCTTGGGGTGAGCTTCATGTGAGGAAGAGTGCCTAAATCAGTGAGAATATGAGTCTAAGGAACCTAAGCCTCTAATTGGACTTGAATTGATTGTCTCTTACTGAATTGTTTGAATTGTCTATTACTTGGATTAGTATTTACTCGGGTTCTTGGTTCACTATCCATGCTTTGACTGTTTATCTCTTCTGGCCTTAGTTTTTGCTAGAGGACAAGCAAAGTCTTAAGCTTGGGGTAATTTGATGAGTGTGATTTCACCTCATTTTCCATGTACATTTCTGCATGCATTTGCATATAGTTTAGGCATTTTTAGTTTGATTTTGTTTAGTTTTTCCTTTGGAACGGATAAGGTGGTGTTGTGGTGTTGTTTTGCAGGAATTCATGATTAAATGCCCTAGGTTTGGCCATGATGAAGCTTGGATGAATTAGAGCCTTAAAAGTGAAGAAAATGAGCTAAACAGAGCCCATCACGGCCTAGCCGTGATGCCCATCACGGCCTAGCCGTGATGCCCATCACGGCCATGATCGAGCAAAACTGAAAAGGCAGAAAGGCTGAAGTCAGAGTCTGTCACGGCCTAGCCGTGATGTACATCACGGCCGTGACCCAAAACCATCACAAGTCAGAACCCATCACGGCTTGGCCGTGATGGAGATCACGGCCATGAACAGAGGGTTCGCGACGCGAGAAGGGTCTCGCCACGCGAGAGCTAAAAAACGCCAGAAGTTCCAGAAACAGAATCCGTCACGGCCTGGCCGTGATGGCCATCACGGCCGTGACGCGCGACGGATCTATAAATAAGAGCACAGCAGACAGAAAAAAGGGACTTTTGGCAAAGGCTTGGAAACCCTAAAGAGGGCTGATGGTTGGGGGAAGGCTAGGACCTTAAAGATGACATCTTCTCTGCTCTTGGATTGGAAGAAGATTGAAGGATTCGTCATGGAGTTCTCTTCCTCTCTTCTCTCTTTCTCTTTTGTAGACATTATCATGTGTAGTTAATTCCCCCATTGTTGGGTTTAGATGTAGCTTTTCTGAACTTGATTGTTAATTGATTTGGTTTCAATACAAGTTTCTATTTCTTTATGAGTATGTGATTCTGTGCTTAATGCTTTCCTTGGATTAGCTACCCATAGGAATGATATGTTGCTTTGATAGATAACTGGAAGGTTGGTGTTAAGGCATGCTCATGAATCATATGCCAAGTAGTCCAAGAATCTAGACATAGGTGTTGGCTGCTTGCAATCTTATAAGTCTTGACTTAATGCAAAATCTCAGATTAATCCACCTAAGACATTAGGGTTTAATTTGGGGTTTTAGGCTCAATGCACCTAAGACATTAGGCTTGAGTATTTTAGAAAAGGCTTGGTTGTCATTATTGAATTAGGACTTGTGTTGTTAGCCATTTCATTGCAATCAAGGGAGGATTAGTGTAGTCTAAACCTGACAATCTCAACCATTTGTAAATTCTGCACTCCAAGTGTTTGTTAAAAGTCCAAAAAGACAAAAAATATTGTATTGCTTTGTTACATGTTAGAACTCCCTTCCATCCACATTTTAGTCTAGATAGTTGTTGAGTTTGTGAATTGGTAATTGACATCCGATCCCTGTGGATACGATAACCGGTCTCACCACCGTATTACTTGATTGCGACGAGGTGCACTTGCCTTTATATTTAAAAATCACGCATCAGGCCTCGACAAAAAAGAACGAACGGAAAAGAAAAACAACAAACCAACTGTTTTACATGCATGAACCGGCAGACGTGCCACCACATTAACGAGCTACAATCCACAAGTGGATTGATAAATTGGATAGTTACGGGCCAAGAAAACGGGTCTTTAGGGACATCCGGGTTCGAACTCCACGGAAGGCCGGGGCTTTGCAACCTCGAGTCGTGGAAATCGACTACCATGCACGGATGTACTCAATAGGGAACAATTAAATATTTTTTAGGTTTGACGGGATACCCTTGAACAATTGGGGGATCAGAACTAAATTGAGAGGCCGACCTCACGCGAAACAATTGTGTTATGGAGATTATTGCGGCCCATCCTGCTTGATGAAGGGAAGTTAGGATCTCTGGAGATTACAAAAGAGATAGTGGATTTTTGAAGTGTCATTTAAACCTACAATGGTTGTTGGGTATGAATCCCTTGTTCAAATATCATTGATATTATGACTACGAAATATGTTGTTTATATGTCGCTATTGTCATATGTTGTTGTTTTGTGTGTCGCATATATGGCAACTGTGATAAACTTATATGTCGGTATCTCACCCTTGCAATATGTCTATTTGTGGTTTTGGTTGTTGTACTTTGGTATATGAGCACAGATGTATCCGAGGGGTCCCATGCAGCACTTCGAGACTCTAGCATTGACTTTTGACAGTGCCGATGAGGCAGATGCATGGACGGTTCACCCGGGATGTCGTACCGCCATGTACACGGGGTCAGTAAGAGCTACTGAGGGCTCTAACGCAAGACCCATGTCATGCACACATCGTTTCATGACCGTTGAGGTACCTCTACCTCCCACTCAATTACTCCTCCGCACCCTAGTCGATCAGGGACTGATGTATCATGAGCCTCCACCACCTCAGCCGTTCCATGGAGCTGTACCTCATTCACCTGCACTGGAGGTTCCCCCACATGTTCCATTAATTCTCTACCCAGTAAATGATGACGTCGTGGAGGAGGATCCTCTTGAGGAGGAAGATCTTGTGCCAGAGTATGCAGTACTGGATGGGGAGGCAGATCCTGCCATCGTTGAGGCAGTACACGCGGCTTCACTTGAGGTCTTCGCTAGAGCGGGTGAATATGGGGGTCTCACCAATGGTTACCACTAGAGTGACCAGCTTAGGGTCTTCTTGGGTCCTCTATTTTGAGGTAGTTGTATCTGTTGATTGTCTGTATATTTGGCTTCGGAGAGCCACCTTTTTTAGTAGCAGTGTTATATTTTCAGCTTAGAGATGCATAGTTATGTAGTTTCGGTGTATGTATATATTCTCTGAAAACTACAACTAATACACTATAATGACTTGTAATGTGTATTATTGCTATGAAGTATGAATGTATGTATATTACGTCGTTCTACTTTATGGTTTACAGGTTAATGTTTGGTGATATCGTAAAAGAAAATTTTTACACCCGTTTTTCGAACATAGCTAATATGTAATCTATTTTTCGAAAGTAACCAGTGTGTTAATTTATTTTTCTCCACCAGCGTGTTAATTTATATTTTTTCGCATCAAGTTAACCATGTAGCACCAAGGGGATGTTACACACACCTAGTCTCTTCAGGCTCCACGACAAGTATTGTTTGTTCACCTAACTTCTTCAGGCTCACTCAATTTCTTTTGGGTCGCGCTAATGTCAAATGAGCCCATGAGGGCTAGGTCAAACCCTTTCAGCTAACTAGTGCCCTGCTTATAAATAGACGCATAAGGAGTGTTGAGCCGGACAACACACGACCATAACCACACTCTGCGCCCAGTTTGTGTGAAAGAGAAAACAGTCGACATCTCCTCTTGCATCTAACAGTGCTTAAAGACCCGTAGAGGTGCCGCTGAGTTACTGCGGTGCTGTGGTGTTTGACAGCCCTTCTCTGCACGTTACACGCTTCAAGAGGTAAAAATTTTAAACATGAACCATGACCATTCTCATGGATTCATGGTGGGAATTAATCCGATGTACTATGTTTGATACGCAAATTTCATAACAGTAAGGAATAAGGATTAAAAACAAATCCAAGAAAGAGAGTATGATGAAGTTGTTGAAAAAGAATAAAGGTCGTGTTGCAATTACTACTGATATGTCGACTGCTTATTGCTAGTCACCAAAATAGAGGTTATTTGACTGTCACGACTCACTTAGTTAATGATTCATGGACCCTACAAAGTCGACTTGTAAGTGTAACATTTGACAACGAAAAGCTAATGAAATTAGAATTACATGGAGTATTATGTTAGGTCACAAAAGCGTCTGACATACGTCTGACTCACACTCCAGTTAGCCCGTGTGTGTTTTGATGAACCCAAACATTAAGCAAATGATTTTAATTGAACTGTATGAATATTGCTAATCATCTACTTGAGATGTGTAGAAAGAGTAAATAATCTTAGCAAATCAACTCAAGTAAAGGATAAAAGCATAATGTATGCATGTGCTCTTTGGATGCTAAAAACACGATGAAGAAGTGATGCGTCTGAAGAGAGATTCAAACTATGAAGCTCTAAGACCAACATCTTATCTCATACTTCTTGTTCATGAAGAAAGCAACTAGAAACAAGAAGACAAAGTTGTTACTGAATCAAGCATCTAGCATCTTCAAGATTGAATGATAAAGACAATGCATCATCTAATCAATCAGTTGTGTATGAGAAGACTATACCAAGATTGAAGAATGATCTACTGATCAAGTTTTCTATTCCGGCTCTCAGTTTGAAAGAAAGATGATCAAGAAGTTATCTAAAGCTATACAATGATCAGATACTCTTCGAAGCAACAAAAGAGTACAAATACAATTTTCTGAAGGATTTTGAAAGAAGATAGATCAAGTTTACATACTAAATCAATCCAAGAAGACTCACATCAAGAAGCATCTGTTCATTCATGGTGTGCCTGGATCTCTGACAGAATCAAGAACTACATTCGTGCCATATTTTCTCAAAGGACTAGAAGGACATTCAAGTTCATATCTCTAGTATTGAAGAAGTGAAGCATTAAAGTATGCAGTCACATTTTCTCTCTCGTGGCTGAAGCAACATTCAAAAAGGAGAAAACACTTTATGAAGAAATTGATTGGAATCCGAATGAAAGTGTTTTGATTAAAGAAAGGAATTAATTAAAAAGGATTACATTAATTTATTCCTTGTCGTCTATCGAAATTGGAAAAATAAGAAAACACAAAGGGCAATGCTGCAAAATGTCTTTTATACAATAAAGAGAAAAGCTACTTTATCTGAGCTTTTCTAAGTTTTGTACAAATGAGGAAAGAAACGCCGTCCAAAGCAAAGATAGGATATCTGCTACGCTCTATGGTCAGCCAAAGGATTTCCAACGTTCTTTAGCATTTATTGCCAAGTTAGAACGGCTGTTATCCAAAGGATAAAGAACAAGACTTTTGATTACGCCACAACGGATCTATTGTGATCAATTATAAATTGAAGAAATCGATGACCTGAAGAAAGAAGATAAGAATATAGAAAAAGAGCTGAACATCTAGAAAATCAAAATATACAACATACTCTGAAGGTAATTCCATACAAAAGAAAAATATTCATACTGAGAATACAACAAAGCTGAAAGCTCTCAACACTATCATCATCTTCTCTCAAATTTACAAATCATCTAGAGAAGAACTGATCTGTAACTCACCAATTCTTAAATTCATATTCACTCTTTGAAGTGTTATTTGGTTAGATTGCTACTGTAACTTTGAAGTTGTGCTTCAAACAAACCATCAATCTCTCTGAGCCTGAAGAGGCTTGTTTCAAGAATAGTTGTTCAGCCTGAAGAGGCTAGGTGTACAATAATACTTGTGTTTGAGCCTAGAGAGGATAGGTATGCAAACAATACTCATCTGTAACCTTTATGACACCCTCTACCCCGCACGTTAATATAAAACATTTACTTGAAAGAGGTAATATAAAAACATGCATTTATTTCTTAAAATAAAAACTAGGTAAAGGATACCACATTGTAACATCCCAATGCGGAAAGAAACATAGTTTTAAAAAGATAAAACATAACCATAAACGTAAACATAGCATAAACATAACCCAACCCCGATGTCACATACAGAGCTGGTATAACCGTTCCGGAATAAAATCCTTGGAATACAACTGAAACTGAACTAAAAACAAACTAACAACTGTAAAACTAAGCATCCTAACTAGAGTCATGGCTCCTCAGAGTCACTCCTCCACTGGCTGCTCACCGTCCTCTGCATAAAGAGATACATGCCAACAACAGAAACAGAAAATGGGGAGTAAGAAAACATGTAAATACATCGGCATAGAAGTAGTTAAGCAAGATGAACATACATCATATCATGACATAGAAATATACAACATAACATCAACATAAAATAATCACATCAGCATGCTATCTCAACCAACATATGCTATGCGGTGCAACACTGCTCCGCTACTCCATTATGCGTGATTGCGTCACTACAAAAAAAGAACAGTTTAGCGACCGGCATATTCGGTCGCTAAACATTCTAATTCGGTCGCTATTTAAGTTAGCGATCGAATTAGCGACCGATTCATGGTGGTGGCTGATAACTTGGTCGCTAAGCTTTTAGAGACCAAAATAATAATTCGGTCGCTAAATAATAAAAAACGGTCGTTACACGGTTGGTCACATTGTTTGGGTAACCATTTTTAGCTACCGATAATCGGTCGCTAGTTCGGTCGCCAATGTTGGTTACTGTTAACCTATATTAGCCACGGATTTTCGGTCGCTAGACCACAATCTGTTAATGTTAATTAAAGTTTAGCGACCGAATTATTGGTTTCTAATTCGGTCGCTAAACTGGTTTTTATTAAATTTTTTTAAATTTAATTTTTAAATAATAAATTTTTTCTGTTTTTCTTTAAAGTTTAGCAAAATTACTAATAAAACACACCAAATTAGTAATGAAATATACAATCATAAGAAATAATGAATATATATATAAAAAAATCCACAGTATCGTACAAGAATCGTTTAAAGTCAAAAATATGAAAAAAATAATAATCAGTCATGATGAGGGGGAGGTGGAGGAATCCAATCATCCTCAACGTCCGTACCACCGACGTCTGCTATCTGATCGTCCTCTGCGGATAGAGCGACATCGATGGTAGCGGTGGAACCGGGAGGAGCGACAGCAGGCGGCACAACCGTTAGAGCATCACCCTGAGCAACTAGAGTCTGGATCCTCATCTGCTCCAACACCAGCCGTAGTGTCTGGCCCTGCTCGATACTCGTATGCATCAGCTGCTGGTGTGCCTGAGTCAAATGTGCAATCTGGTTCGCCATCTGCTGCTCTCTCTCGCTCTTCTCCCGAAGCTCCGCGTTCAGCTGCGTGATGGTGTCCTGCATTTGGATGAACTGCTCCTGAGGGACGGTATCGGCGTAGGAAGGAGCAGGCGTGCCGGATGATGAAGCGATAAACTCGCCTCCCAGGTGTCCGAGGCCATACACGTGCCCCTTCTTGTTCCTGCCCCCGACGACCTCCAAATAAATGGCATTATCGTCGATGGAGATAGGAGAGCTGGGTCCATCACCAGTCAAGGCCTCATCTTGTGACTATGAGGCACGTGATATGGCATCATCCTTCTTCTCGTTGAAGCCCACCTACAAAGTATAGTTGAAGAGATTTAGTTAAAATTATAATCAATATTAACAAATCATTTATAATAAATTACAAGTAAACACTAAATTGTTTTTTTGCTTACAGCATAGTTACGGGCCTTGTCGTTGACCCATGTCCCCGACTTCAACTTCTCCGTCCTCTCCACCAACTCCATAGCAGTGGGGGCACGTTGTTTCTGTGCTTTCTGCACAGAAAAATATAATCTTAAATTCATAAGAATAATTAAAAATGAAAACTAATTAATTAAATAGTATAATAAGTCAAAAGTTTAATGTAATACCAGCTCGTCGTAGTGGGCGGCGGCTGATTTAGACCCGCCGGTCCAAGCACATGCGCCACCATCAGAAGCTCGATTACGCCGAGCTGTGGCCTGGATCTCCTGGAACTTCTCAGCAGCCCAGTACTGGTCCAAACTATCCCACTTGGACAATTCAAGATTCAATACAATGAGCATGCATACCTTGATAAGTTACGCATGCTCATTAATTTTGAACGCGCTGTCGCCACGCGCCAAAAAGAACGAGAGATTATAAAATAATGCAGTATAGTGCGACAACTCGGATCGTCTCTCAAGGACTCTTTAGGTGTTGTTATTATTAACAGAAAAAAGTTAGAAAAAGTTAGAATTGGGGGTTTTGAGATTTGGAAACTAAATTAAAGAAGCAAAACAGAAAACAAAGCAAGAAAATAGAGCAGTTACCAAATAAGCTAAAGCGATTAACCTACTGCTTTTGGTTTCCCACTATCATTGGTTCATGCAAATCCTAAACAGATACTAATCCCCTCCCGGTTGTAGCAATAATTCACAAGCGGAACCACTACTACAGATATATGTCCCTATTCCCGAATTAAGCAAACGGGGTTAAGCACTTCGTGAACTAAGCGAACACGAAACGTACACACGCGAATTAAGCAAACGCGATTATATATAGGAACATGATATCACCGAGATAAACCAACATAACACAATATACTCCTGAATTAAGCAAACAGAAATATAAAGCATGGCATTGAAAAGAGAAAAGGAAATGAAAACAGGAAATACAAGAACCTCAAGTATGGATAAAAACCAATTACAGTAGATTAATCTAGGAGACTAGTTCTCCATTACAAAAGAAAACAATAAACTAAGAGAAAAACAAAAGACTAACAAGCTCAGAAACTAGCCAAAACTGGCTAATTCTGACTTCCTAACTGTCTATATCTTCAGTTCTGCCTAAGACTACTTATATACACGTTTCTGGAATCCAAGTCCTCGCGAGGCGAAGCACTGCTCGCGAGGCGAATAACATGAAAGGTCTGCAACTCTTGGTCTTCTCGCGAGGCGAGCATATCTTCGCGAGGCGAACTCTTCAAATTCCCAACTGTAACGCCCGTGGCCTTCAACACGGGTAAACCGTGATGCTCTCTGACTTCCAGGTACTCGCGAGGCGAGTCCTTCTTCGCGGAGCGAGACAGAAAAGTTTTGCAATTTCAGGAACAGTCACCTTCTGGTTCGCGGGCGATGCACCTTCTCATGCGGGCAAGGCTCCAGATTTATTCTTTTTTTATTAACCTGAAAATAGAAAATAAAAGTAAATACTTTATTCACTCTAAATCAACTAAATTAACTTAAAAACACTTTACAGACTCAAAATACTACTTAGAGACAATCAAGTCTAATTTGGGTAAAATTGATATAAAATAAGCACAAAGCCAAGGTCTTTACTAGTTATAAAACCAGTCAAACAGAGGCTCATCAAAATACCCCAAACTTAAACTTTGCTTGTCCCCAAGCAAACTAAGACTTAAAAACTTAAAAAGACTCAAGACCTGGCAAGCTTAAGAATTCAATCAATTTTCACACAGATTTCAAGCAAATTTTTTTTCAAAAGAATTTTTCTTTCAATGTTCCCCCCTTTCAAGCAAAGCAATCCCCACATTCATTTATTCTAAACAGTTGAGAAATTAATCATTCAGACAATCAGAAATCTAAGCAGGGGATCTAAGTTACACATAAAAGGGAGATCACCAAATTCAAACAACTGCCTTCCTCACAAGGGAAATTTGTGTTCACTCGTTCGCTCAGTTTGTCAGGCTAACAACATTCACTCAGTTTCACTTTTAAGATCACTTCCCATAAATTTGATTTTCATCTCAAAATGATTCCCACAGAAAACATGCAAGCAACATCAACAGGTCTTTTATGGGTTGTAATGGGGCCTGGCTAAGGGTAGGATATACAAAGGAAACTAGGCTGAAGACCCTAGGAACTAAGAGAGCATGAACATTATTTACACTTTGAATTTAACTCAAGTTCCTTTCTCATTTTTCATTTTGCCTTGGGTAGCTACAGCCTTTTTTATTCAAACAGCCTTTTTGGCATTTTTCCACTTTTTATTTTTTTATTATTTTATTGTTTTTCTTCTTCTTCTTTTTTTTTTTCAATCCCAAACAACACATTGCACCGGGTAGCCACCCCAAACTTAATTTCTTGCAACCAATTTCTCACTAAGCTTCCATGCTCTCCTAATCCTAAGATTGGGTTAACATGGTTTTTCAGATTCTAGCTTGTAACATAAGGTTAACAAGAATTAACAGGCTAATAGGCTCAATGGGGCTAACTAGGGAACATGCATTAGGAATTGGTTTATTCAGGCCAAGTAGCTATTTACAAAGAAAATGCCTAAATCATATGAAGCAAACACATAATCATGCAAACCAAAAAGAGATTCAAGCAAATTCAGGAAAGTGCAATCAAAAGTGATTTTCTCACAGTTTAAAACATGTTGGAGGCTCAAAACCTCACCTGGACATTCATGCAAATTGCTTGACAGAGATTCTATCCCTAGTGTGTGCTTCCTATCACCCCAAACTTATCATACATCATGTCATCATAACAAAATCTCAAAGTTCAGTTTTCAATCATATGGGGATCAATTTTCAAAAAATTTTCTTTTCAAATCCTAGGGGGAAAAAGTCAACACTTATTATGCCATCCATCTATGCAAATATTAATCAAATCCATCAAACTTGCCACTACAAGACTCAACACAACTCCTGAGCTTCTCAAATTATTCAGGAGCATTATTGACAATAAAACAGAAATAAAATAAGGAAAAGAAAATTAAAAAGAAGAAAGGTAAAGAAAACTCATTGAAGGGCGGTTCCACCGGGATCCCATTGCTTGTAACATAAGTCCCACGTGGTAGCCAAAGGACTAAAATTCATTCCAAGCCTCCCTAACTTGCAGCTTTGATGCGGAGGTGAGCACTTGACAATTATAATAACCTCGCTGAGTGCGGCGGACTTCTCACTCCCCTTCAGGTCACAGTTGACCTCTCTTTCAACTTTGTCCATAAAATCCTCCCAATAGAATCGGGGCTCAACCTCTTGGACTGGCCAGGGTGCCAAATCCAAGGGTGCAAAATCCAGAGCTGGTTCCTCAGGGGGAAGTGGTAAACAGTTAGAGAATGTTACTGGTGCTGCTTCAACTTCTGCAATGTCTTCATCCACTGCACTAACAAATTTTTCACCTGCTATACATGCAAAGATTTCAGCACACACCAAACATAGGTTAGAGTTAGTACATATATTACAAGAAAATGAATCAGAAAAAGTTAGAATGTCTGGGAATTCTTCAATCAATTCATCCACCCCATTACTCTCAACACATTCAATTGTTTTACTTGAATCATCTACTCCCAAAGGTTCTTCTTTATCTTCAGGCACGGGGGAGCATACGTCCTCTTGATCCTCCTGATCTAAGTTTCCTGAACAGAACAAACCTGCAAAACGATCCGCATTTTCTATTTTTCCTGAAAGGTATAAACTTGCAAAACATTCCACACACAAAGCAGTTCCATCACAATAACAAGCATTAGGATCAGGGGATTCAACACATAATTCATCATCAACAGAAACATTATCATCAGAATTATTTTCAAAAATAACCACTTTAGAATCTGTATGTTCCTCAAGAGGCTGTGAAGTTAGCATTGCAGCTGAGTTGGCGGTAACTTGATCAATTAGAGCCCACAACTTCCGAGATTCAGCTTGGTCCCTCTGGTATTCAGCCTCCATCTTCTGTTGAAATTCCTCTATCATCCGTTGAGTTTGCTCGGCCATTTGTTGCCTCAGTCCTTCCATATTTGCACTTATCTGTGCAGTCATCTGTTTGCACAGGTCCTCTAGGGAAGGTTCGGAAGGTGCATAGGTGGTCACTTGGCTAGGATAGTATGGTGGTGGCTCACTAAAATTAGGATAATACATGCAAGGTGGTGGTTCATAATAAACATTAGGCAAATATCCATACATGTAATTATCCATGGCAATCAAACATCCAGACAAAGCAGACAAAACTAATTAGCAAAGAATTATTTTATTATTATTTTTTTTTTCTGCTAATAACAACAAACCAGAGTCCCCGGCAACGGCGCCAATTTTTGAACGCGCTGTCGCCACGCGCCAAAAAGAACGAGCGATTATAAAATAATGCAGTATAGTGCGACAACTCGGATCGTCTCTCAAGGACTCTTTAGGTGTTGTTATTATTAACAGAAAAAAGTTAGAAAAAGTTAGAATTGGGGGTTTTGAGATTTGGAAACTAAATTAAAGAAGCAAAACAGAAAACAAAGCAAGAAAATAGAGCAGTTGCCAAATAAGCTAAAGCGATTAACCTACTGCTTTTGGTTTCCCACTATCATTGGTTCATGCAAATCCTAAACAGATACTAATCCCCTCCCGGTTGTAGCAATAATTCACAAGCGGAACCACTACTACAGATATATGTCCCTATTCCCGAATTAAGCAAACGGGGTTAAGCACTTCGTGAACTAAGCGAACACGAAACGTACACACGCGAATTAAGCAAACGCGATTATATATAGGAACATGATATCACCGAGATAAACCAACACAACACAATATACTCCTGAATTAAGCAAACAGAAATATAAAGCATGGCATTGAAAAGAGAAAAGGAAATGAAAACAGGAAATACAAGAACCTCAAGTATGGATAAAAACCAATTACAGTAGATTAATCTAGGAGACTAGTTCTCCATTACAAAAGAAAACAATAAACTAAGAGAAAAACAAAAGACTAACAAGCTCAGAAACTAGCCAAAACTGGCTAATTCTGACTTCCTAACTGTCTATATCTTCAGTTCTGCCTAAGACTACTTATATACACGTTTCTGGAATCCAAGTCCTCGCGAGGCGAAGCACTGCTCGCGAGGCGAATAACATGAAAGGTCTGCAACTCTTGGTCTTCTCGCGAGGCGAGCATATCTTCGCGAGGCGAACTCTTCAAATTCCCAACTGTAACGCCCGTGGCCTTCAACACGGGTAAACCGTGATGCTCTCTGACTTCCAGGTACTCGCGAGGCGAGTCCTTCTTCGCGGAGCGAGACAGAAAGTTTTGCAATTTCAGGAACAGTCACCTTCTGGTTCGCGGGGCGAGCAGCCTTCTCGCGGGGCGAAAGCTCCAGATTTATTCTTTTTTTATTAACCTGAAAATAGAAAATAAAAGTAAATACTTTATTCACTCTAAATCAACTAAATTAACTTAAAAACACTTTACAGACTCAAAATACTACTTAGAGACAATCAAGTCTAATTTGGGTAAAATTGATATAAAATAAGCACAAAGCCAAGGTCTTTACTAGTTATAAAACCAGTCAAACAGAGGCTCATCAGCATACAATCAGACAAGATCACATCCTATTGAGCTCAGCTCTCCACTACCAAACAACACGATAATTCACATTATACATTAGAAGCACCACACATATCAGTACCTATTAGATAAAGCAAAACCTTAAAAGAGAGTATTGAGAGAACTTACCTATTCGACAAAGCAAAACCAAGTAAGGATAAGGGAGGAGCCGCGAACAACGAAGATCAGACAAGGTCCTATAATGCATAAATAAAAATAATCGTGTCAGAGCTTGAATGACAACATTTGGACTTAATACATTCATTTATGTTTTTAACATTCATATATATGCTATTACTACAGATGCTATTGGTGTTGTCTCCGAACATGGAAATTTAGAGGATTATCAACATGAAGGTATAACAGGAAAGAGAATTGAGTTCAATCTTCTTGATGAAAGGTCCTCCCAATTACATTATTATTCTCTTAACTAAACATTTTATTTCACATAGAATTTATACTCAAACTTCATTTTTTTTCTCAAACTTTAGCAATAATTTTGTTCGTGTGACATTGCTTGGGTAACGAGCAATCGAAATGTTCAACTTTCTGACTGAAAATAACCAACTTAAAGTGGTAGTTTTGCAACTTGCCCGAATCACTCATTATAGAGGGTACGAGTGTTATCTATCAGAATCAAGTGATTCCTTTTTTTCTTAATCCGACGATAAGAAAAGAAAATATGATTTTCTACTTGATACGAAAATATGACAAATTTGTTAAGTATTAAGGAAAAAAATATTGTGACATTCAATAATTTGGAGTAAATTTCTCAAAGTATAAAGTATTTTATGTCTTTTTACAATTATAAAAAATATTCTTTAAGAAGCTGTTATTGAAATTTATGTGTTTTTTAGAAGAAAATTTGAGTATCTTTAATTTCAATATGTGTCTTTTTGATAAGGTCGAGTAATACCTCATCATTTTTCTTTCCACAGGTGGAACTTAGAACTACGTTTGCTTTGATTCTCACTTGGGATACATAGAAGCAGAATACACTCATGCCAATAAAGCCCTAAAAAAAACAATGCTAGCCGATTACCCAGTAAAAATTTAGGAAAGAACATTTTGCACTTTGTCTCCACATTCCTCCCTATCACATAAAGCCCGTAGGACCCAAAAATAAAAGACATCCATGCCAAACACACGGAACATGTTCTGCCCCACCTTAGGCCGATTCTACACCAATAAAAGTCCCAAGCAAACTAAAATTTCAACTATCATTGCCATGTTTTGCATTACCATGCCCCTTCATAATTTCTTATAACCTGCGAGCAATAGCAACTTTACCAAATCGTATACCCAACAAACACCCAGGTATCAGCCCCCATTAGGCAAAACTAAAGGAACCCTCATTCAGCACTTGCATCCCATGATCCTATGTTCCCACTTTCAATTATAGTTGAGGCCACTTCTGTAGTAGAGCATCACTCCAACAGAAACATCAAATCTCATAACCAAAGTCCAAGCTATCCATTACATATGACACCTACTTTTTAGTATACAAAAACACTGGTGAAGATCAACTTAGCATCCAAACAGGTAAAATTGAGAAGCACAGAAACAAATACTTTAAGAACAAAGCACAGAAGAACCTCACCATCCACTCTACAGTTAGCAAATAATGTTCAGTATATTAACTCCCCTCTAATTTTTTTTTGGAACATTCTCAAGTAGAGAAGCACAAAAAAAAAGGACAAGACATTAGAAAATCAGCTTTTCTATCAAGTTGTAGTGCCCGTGAACATAGCAAGGCCACAATTACCAAATATTTGCTAGCCACACACAACATATAGCAGCAAACCAGGACCAACAGGAGAAACTCCACACGACTTACAAAACAAAGCCAAGACTAATATACATCAAATAGAACATATATCATAAAACCATATAAGAAAATTATGAAAAAATCACCAAAAGTATAACTCAAAGGCACACCCAACTCTTGAAAACTTGCTACAGCACAGATCCAGCAACCAATTCCCAGGACACCAGAGGAAAAAAAATATCCAGTATGACCCCCTCACCAGTACAAATTTTATGATCTTAACCTGAGCAAAGTTTTCCTCAACCAAAGAGCTCCACTCTACACTATATATACACTGCATTCATGACAGATTTAGGCAAGAATAGGGACTTAAACTCGACAATGAAAATGGATATTTAAATCATTTCTCCTTCTTGCATATCAACCTCCTCCACCAATTAATTAAACTCGATCATATTTTAGCAAGTACTTTTGACTCTCGAGTGCTCCATTAATGCATCATCAAAGATCGTGGTTCGGTTGTTGGTTATTCTACTTATCCAGTATTTTTACATGGTAACATACATATTTCCACAACAAATAGAAAAGATCTAGGAGTGAGTACTGACGTTATGATAGGAACTGGTAGTAATAAGAGAAATAGTAAAACAATGATAAGCAACAAACTCCAATTGTAGAGAACAGAAGCTATGAATGCAGAAAAGAGTATAGAAAAATTAAAAAATACCAGAGAAAGCAACTATCTCTGCCCTATGGCTTTAGCCACCCCTCTTTACTTAAAATGATCTCATACCCCTTCCACCATCCTCTATTTTCTTTATATTCCCATTCCCTTCCATGACTACACCACCTTCTACATTAATTCCCTTACCCTGCTACCAAATATCCATTCTGTTAGAGAAACAGAGAATGAGAGAAGAGGAGAGAAGACAAGGTAGCTTACCTTTGGTGGTGGTGGTGTCACCGGAGCTGCGGACAGTGGTGGCTCAAGGGAGGCGGCTCAGGTGCGCTACATGGACAGAGATAGAGAGACATCAGAAAAAGAGAGAGGGAGAAAGAGGGAAGGTGGAATCACTCACCGGAGGTGGCCTGGTGGTGACCGGAGCACAGACGTCGTGTGGTATGGTGGCAGGGAGGAGCAGAGCGTGTAAGAGAGAGAGAAGAAAAGAGAAGAAATGAGAGAAATGGGGAAGAAAGGGGAAGGGCTCGCGATTTAGGGATTTTAGTTTTAGCGACTGAATAATTCGGTCGCTAAATGGGTTAATTTGAAATTTGAATTCATAAATTCAGCGACCGATTTAAAATTTGGTCGCTAACACGCTCTATTTTAATTTTTTACGTGCCGTTTAGCGATCGATTTAATATCGGTCGCAACTATAAATAAATTTTAACCGTTGCATTTAACTCGGTCGCCATTTCGGTCGCTAAAAAGTCATAAATTTTTTACTTTTATTTTCCTTTATTTTGCGACCGAAATAGAGACCGATACCTCTGCTACGCTCTATTTCAGTCGCTATTCCGGTCGCAATATCAACTCTAATCAGTGTTTGATTTAGATCCTATAATCGGTCGGCATTTCGGTCGCAAACAGCAGCCAACAAATTCGGTCACTATTTTTGGTCGCTAAATGAGCTTTTTTTTTGTAGTGCGTGTGGGTCCAAACTATCTCAGGAAGGCAACTTCGGAGTTACATATCCACATTGGCCATAAAAGAACCAACACCGGCAGTCCACCAAATCATGGGTGAACCCCTTGGATAGCTGACGCATCATAATGAGGATGCGCCACCGCAGGGGCGCATGGTTTACCAAACCTTTGGTAAACCACCCGAGACTTGGCCAGATCGTCGTACTCTAGGACGACCTCCCCTATGTTGAACTTCCCCCACTAACAACTTCAACGTATGAATGCATGAGCACAACTATAGACAAGGCAACCACATCCTTTGCTTGGGCCAATAAGCACCCAAGACTTATCACCATCATCAACGTCAACATCAACACCTTAACCCATGGGGATCAAGGCCCCCTTGACCAAAAAGCACCAAGGTTCAACTCGTCAACACCTCGACCAAAAAGCATCGAGTCCACTTTGGTCAAAAAGCACCAAAGCTTATCAACGTGCGGCAACCCAAAGGGCACCGGCTTAACCAACTCATTATTCTTGTTATCTTAATTAATCTGTTAATCAAGTTATCTATCTCTTCTTTGTTCAATTGGTGTGTTATTACATTATTGGGGATATTTGGTGTGAAACACCCCTTAACTCATTTAATCTTAAATTCTGACCAGTAGGGGGAGCACGACGTGCTCACCCCAGCACGATCTTGCTGCCACTTAAGTGGAGCACGGTCGTGCTCACTATCCTGCACGGTCGTGCTCAATGCGTGACCATCTTCCAGTTCAACTGGGAGCACCGGCGTGCTCCCTGTTCAGCACAGCCGTGCTCATGGGCCAGCTGTACTGTTCTAGGCAGATTCAACTTGAGTTTTTGGAGCCAAAAACTCCCTAACACTCTTAGATCATATCCTAGGGTCCTTTGACTATTCCAGTTGGCATCAAACCTCACCTCTCACCAACAATTCATGTCTTATGAAACTTTAGGGGGATTAACCCATTAATTCTTATGTTAATTAAGAGTCCTATTTAGTCAATTAGGGTCTTATTAACATGTTCAACATATAAACAACATAACTCAGCCAGTCAACGTCATCAACATCATCAACCAACAACATTCATGTCATAGAGCATATCATACAATAATTGGCATACAGTCACATAAACAGTTTAACAACAATAACCAATAGGCATACAACAGGCATACCATTAACCAACTAATGAACAATTATATCAATTAGGCATACACGACAGGCACACTTATAACGAATAACAATTATAGAAATTAACGACACATAACAGGCATACTCATAATCAAACAGTTTAACCAACAACGGGGTTATGGGAACCCCTCATCGTACGCTACCCCCCTGCCTAATGTATACACTATCCTTCTCCCCATACCTGGTATGAAGAATCTGGTAGACACAACTTAACGATCAATCAACACGTCCCTCGAATGGCCCGGTCAGCTTCCAAGCCTTGGTCAAACAAGAATGTCAACCAATTAGTTCCCAAATCTAAATAATAGAAAAAGAAACACCAAGAGGGAGAAACCATTGCCTACACCAATTGGCACAGACGAACAAGGACTTCCCAAGGGTCTCCAAAACTCCTAAAACATACCGAGTTTAGAGGAAACAGGGAAAAGGACACTCTTAGACGCAACATGGTTTCTATTTGTGCCAAAATAGGGTTTATGAGAAAACCCTCGATTACTATTCTCCTTTTAAAGGCACAGACCCAAGTACGGTCGTGTTCCTCCTTGAGCACGACCTTGCTGCACTTAGCGCCTACGAGGCACGGTTTGCCTTTGAGCATGGGAGTGCTCACTGTTTAGGACGGCGTGCTCAACTTAGCGTCAGCGAGACGCGCTCGCCCAATGAGCACGGTCGTGCTCTCTGTTGAGCACGACCGTGCTTGTGACTCAGACAGTCACAAGACACAGACCTAAGAAAGGGATTTTCCACCTAAAACCCCACTTAGCCCATTCTGAACCTTCCTAACAAACAAAGCATACACAAAAGCACTTAAAGAAAAACAGGGTGTTACAACCTTGATCAGCTATACTGTTAAAACTTGGTGAAGCCAAGGACTAGATGTAGCCCAAAGGTTGTGGGTGAGCCATGATAAATTTGAGTACTCTCTTCCCTAAACTCTTTACTTTATCTTTAAGGTATTTATCTGTGTAACTGGGGAGTGTTTATAGTTGCGATTTAGTTTGCTGAAACAGGCGTTTGTGACTAAGCGTATTATCTGCACTGAATTTTGTTTTGTGCTAGAAAACTCTGATACGTGAAAACACTATTCAACCCCCTTCTAGTGTTGTTTTGTGCCATTTCAGTTGGTATCAGAGCTCAGCCTCTAGGTTGAGCACCTCAGAAGTGTAGAGGAAAAGATTCTGGAAGATGGCAAGGACTACAAGTACTGGAAAAGCAAAATGAGAATGTTTATAGATTCAACAAATATAGATCTCTGGGATTTCATATCTCAAGGACCTTATATTCCAAATGATGAGAATGGAAATGCTATTCCAAGGAATAGATGGTCAACATATCAAAAGAGCATGGTTCAGCTAAATGCAAAAGCCAAGTATCTACCTGTATGCTCTCTCAGCAGATCTAAATATGACAAGGTCAATAGTTGTGAAACAGCTAAGGATATCTGGAATAGATTTGAGGAATTCTATGATGAGGACATTGTTGTCAAGGAAACCTCGGAGGAGAGATCAGTAAACAATGACATCAACATTCTATCTTCAAGAATGCCAAAAGATAAGCATCTTCAAAATGATGATGAAGATGAGGAAATCTTAGAAGCTACAAGGAAGATGAGAAAATTCTGGAATAAAGTTAGAGTTAGAAAAGCAGCAACTGGGACAGCTGGTGGCAGAATGCCACCATTGAAAAAGATGATCACTTGGGAAGATCTTGATAAAGAATCAGAAGATGTGTTCTAATGTCTGTTACGAGACACTGACTCAAATTATGAGGTAAATTCTGAATTTGAGGATTTACAAGATGCCTATCATGAACTTCTCAGTGAATCCAACTGTATTCTTGACAAGTTCAAGGAACTTAAGAGAAAGTATGTGAAGCTCACTAAGGAGCATGAACAGAAAAATCTTGAGGTTAATGAACTAGTTAGACTAAACAGGAAGCTTAAGGCAGAAATGCTGAAAGTGGAGTTCATTGTCGAAACACTACATTCTGAAGAAATGTTAAAACTTCAACAGAAAGTAGAATAGCTCACTAATGATCTTGCTAGATTTCTCAATGGCAAGGACAATTTGATAAAACTTCTTGAACGTCAGAGAACTAGCTTTGACAAAACTGGTATATGATACAATGAAGAGAATCATGATAAAGTATCCAATAAATTCTTAGATAACTTGAAAATTCCTAATAAATCCTTCTTTAGAACTTCATGTACATTTTGTGGTAAATATGGACATATTACGTCCAAGTGATTTCACAAAAGAAAAGCTAAGTCTTCCCAAACTCATACATCTAACAAGAAAGGACCCAAGAAAGTATAAGTACCAATGCATCTTATCATTCATATTGCATATTTGTTAAGTAGGCAGAACAAAGAGAACTCCCAAAATAGAAATTGGAAAGTAGACACTCACTACTGACAATCACAAAAGAGTGTATATTCCAAAACCTCCAAATTGATGAAGAATATTTAAAGGCTACAAGGAAAGGCAACATAAAAAGAGGTTAGTGATTTAATGAGACAAAGCACTTACAAGTAAGTATTCATACCTTATCTTAGATAAAGATATTTTATGTGAATGTTTGAATGATGCGTCTGATATATTAAGATTCATCTGATATGACGTGGACCTTTTTAAGATTGAGAAAAACTTAATTATTTTCAAATTCTCAAGAAATTAAATAGGAAGTTAACGAGAAACCTTTTTGCTCCCTCGGTTAGTTTTTCTCTCTCCAACTGTCATGTCATAAAGACAAAGTTCCTTTTGAAACCTCTCCACCTTCTCAAAACTGTTCACCTTCAGACTCCTTTCTCTCTCAAAGTTCTCACCTTTCGGTTCTCTCGTCTCCGAAAAACCCTAAACTTTCCTTTTTACTGTCCAATGGCACATAGAAGAGCACCAAATCTTGCTATCTCAAACATGGAAGAAGCAGATATCAGAAAGTTGTCAGTTTAAAGCGCTGTAAATTTCGAAGAAATCAAGTGCGCGGGTTTAGATGTCTTGCTTGAGTTAGAATATCCTGGCTAGATGAACTTCTTTTCTATCCGAGAAAATGCCTATCCCCACAAGTTAAAAGAGTTCTGGAAAAGTTCTAGTACATTATGCACCATGTACGTCTACAACATCACTGGAAACGTCAATGTTGTCAGACACAGGTTTGACCCAAAGAATTTAGAAGAAGCAACAGGTTGTGCAAGGGAAGGCATAGGTTTTACTGATGACTGGGAAGAATCAGTAAAGAAGGAAGAAGTCAATCTCACTCTATTTGGATGCCCACGCCGAAAGCAAGGCTGCTCAGGATCTTATGCCAAAAGCAAGGTTCTTGCATTTGCTTCTTACTCGATGTGTAAACCCCAGAAAAAGACAAGTCAATACCATTTCGAAACAAGAAAAGTTTGCTTTGTATCATCTTATGCAATTTCGTAAGATAGATATAAATGATATGATTTTTGTTCCGGCCAAATATCTCGGGTATGAAATACTCGGCTGAACGAGGATTAGTGGGGTGTTTTTGGATTGTGCTTGACAGAATGTGGATTCTGCTCCTACGTATCCAAAAGGGAATCAAAGCAAACGTAGTTCTAGAATGAGGGGTAAGCCCCCTATTTATAGTTGTTCTCTCAGGATCGGAGCTCAAAAATAAGGGGAGGAATATTTGGATCAGATCGCGATCATGGGGAGAGATACCCGAGCCTGATTGTCCTGGAGTGACATTATGGCTAGCGAGATATTCGGCCCGATTAGTCATGCGGATGGATAGCTTGGGGCCGAGTAGTTATTCTCGGGTGTCAGGTGTGCTGACATGTCCTCGGCTTCGGAGGAGTTTGGGTCAAGGCCCATTCGTGGGGGTAAGCTCGGTTGGTCCAGTGTATAGACGAGTTCTCGGTCTTACATTCTCGGCCAGTACACAAGCCCCCCGAGCTCCGAGCTTGAATAAGCGAAGGAGCTGATACGTATGAAACCGAGCTTATTTTTCGGTTATGCAGTTATCCACATTCTCAACTGTCGTTTTAATCAAGTCTTCTCTTTACACGAGAAAGCAATTATTCCCCTATTACTTCTTCGGCACGCCATAGACAAGAAACCCTAGAGTTCTGCGCCCATTTAATGGAGGGAAAATCAAAAGTCGCATCGGGGCAATCAAAAGTCGCGCCCCTTTTTGGGCCCGATGGACAATGGGCTTCCAATCGTAGGCTATAAATACCTCCTCCGGCGCCAACTCCCTCCTACTTTGCTTACCCTTCTTTGCCATTCACCCTCGTCTTCCAAGTTTCTGCCATTGTCTTTCTGCTTGTCATCTTCCAGGTACGCTCCGTCTCTTCTTTTCCTTCGTACTTCTAAGCTCTATCTCTGGCCTTCAGATATGAGTTCTTGTGTCTTCTGAGTCAAATACTTCGCCTCTGGTTGAGCTCGAAGTTTCCCCAATTGGGGGATCCCTTTCTGTTTCTTCTGTTCCTTCACGGGAACTGAGCGTTGGGGAGGTGGAACCGTCCTCCTCCGGGTCATCTTCGACTGACTCAGATTCTTCCGAGTCTGATTCGCCTAGGTCTGGTTCTCCCCCTCCTAGGGTGTCCAAACCCGCCGCTCGCAAACAGCGTCTTAGGGTTCCTAAAGACCCTATTCCCGATATTACCCTCCCCGGGTATACCTGGGTTAAAGGGGAGGTTGGAACCTTTTTTTCTGACTACCAAACTCCTGATTCTATTGTTGAACTTCGGTCCCATATCAATATCTCGGCCTCAGGGGACGAGTCCGAGTTTATCTGCTCTCCGTGCTCGAGCACCGAGTGTGTCTTTCTAAGGGCTCGTCCTTCCGAGCCCCCCTTTACATACATGTATAAAACACTTTTTGACAAACTGCATGTGTCTCTTCCCTTTACTGAGTTTGAGTGCGACGTTCTGAGAACCATGAACGTCGCACCTACTCAGCTTCACCCTAACAGCTGGGCTTTTATGAAAGCCTTTCAGATTCTATGTAAATACATAAGGATAGAACCCACCACTCCAAAATTTTTGTATTTTTATCAAACCAGATTTGGCGAGAAAAAGGGATGGGTATCCCTTAATGGGTTGAACCGAAGAGGTCTTCTTAGTTTATTCGCTTCGTCTTATAAAGACTTCAAGGTTGGCTTCTTCCGTGTTCGCCCTTCGAGTTCTCATACCTCCCACTTTTTTGACGAGAATAAATATGCCAAGTTTCCTTTATACTGGCAATCCTCTAACACAAAATTCGTCTTGGCCAGTATCATTCCTCTCGGCCGAGAGGATAGGCGGGATATAGATGTACTAGAGGGTCTTCCTCGGCCCCTCCATTGTGCACGCCTTATGAAACTCCCCTTCTCCTCCACCCCAAGGCCCGACCTTAAAAGTAAGTGCTCGACTTTTTAATTTCTTAAGTATTTTCTGCATGTGTTGTTATACTAACAACTCTTTCTTTTTTACAGTCATCATGGGAAAATTCGACTTTTCAAAGCTTGTCAAGGCTGGTGTTGGTAAAGAGGGTCAGGGTCCCTCTTCAGCCGAGAAGAAGCAGAAAAGACCTCCTCCCACCAAGGCTTCTGCGAAGGGGGCTTCGTCATCTGCCCCTCAAAAAAGAAAGAGGGCAGAGGTTGAAGTGGTGGCCGAAGATTCTCCCCTTCCTGGCCCAAGCTCCCCTCGCCCCACTACTCAGGGGACGCAAATCGTGGGGCGAGAACAGCCACTTTCTACCCCCCTCGAGCCGAAATGGTATAACACCACCCTGAAGGCGGGGACTTCATCTCTCTGGGGTGAAGACTTCAACCCCTCCTCCTCTTTCGACTCGACCCTCTTAAAAGCCGCTGATCTTCGGCTTATCAAGCAGCAGGGGGCCCGATCCAGCATGGAGGCCCTCTCGGTCTACTGCCTTCGTGCTGCGGCTTTGGCTCGTTTCTGTAGCCGAGAGGTGACGGAGACCGAGAGGAAGTCTCAGCAATTGGAGTCTGAGTTTGCTGCTATAGAGAGGTTGAAGGGGGATCTTTCCCGGATTGCCTCCGAGAATGAACGCTTGACTACCACCATTGATGATATTAACACTCGGAACTCCGAGCTGGATTCTCGGACAAAATCAGCCGAGGAAAGCAGAGCTCGAGTGGAAGAAGACAAGGCTCGTGCCGAAGAAAAGATCAAAGAGGCTCAGGCTGAGATTGATCGACTCAAAGCTGCCTTGGAGGCTGAGATCCAGGCTAAGATACTGCTCGAGGAGGACGTAAGGGAGGCCACCCGCTGCATTGTCATCGAGCACCGGAAAGGTTTTGACAAAGGCATTGCCCAAGCTGAGGTTCTGGTTCCCGGCATCGACCTTTCGGGGGCCGATGTGAACATGGAGGTGGTAAATGGGGAACTTGTTCCCATCATTCCCGAGGGGGAGGAAGAGGTGGACGTAGTGGGGGGCTCTCCCGACGGTCATGTAGAGGCCGAGGAAAGCCATAGGGGGGAGTAGCTGTTATAGTTTTTTGTTCATCCTTTGTACTGGGCTCATGCCCTTGTAACCTGATTACTTGAATGAATATCATTATCATTTTGCTGATTCTTCGTTGTGTTTGGCTTGTCCATCGAATCTTCGGCTAAGGCCGAAATACTCTACCGTCCAAAATGGATGGTGGTGAGTCTATACGAAAAACACGTGTTTTTCATTTTGCGTTGTCATGCATTAAATGCTTTTGGAAACCGTAATGAGTTCACGCAATCGCTGCCTTTTGCTTGGTTTCGAGGTTTGTTTTCCCAACAAATTCTCACACATACTACTTCCTTTCTTGCCTATAAATAGGGCCCTTCTTACTTATTCATTCCTCATCCTTTTCTATCAGCCAAGTTCGTTTCTTACTTTTCTTCCACCCGAGTAGTTTTATGCTAACATCAGGGGTTTACGTTCCCTTCTCCCAGTTAACATCCTTTTTTGGGTCTCACATCCGCCAAAAAGGATGTAAGTGGGAGATGGGATCCAGAATTCCTTTTATGGTTTAATCCTTCAAAAAGGATGTTAACTGGGAGAATAGCAGTCTTCGGGCGTGGCGAAAGGGGTAGAGGTCATCTACTCCCGGAGTCAGCCGAGCACCTCATCGTCCAGCTTTCTCAGGGGGGAGTGTGAACTACAGCCTCCCTTAAGAGAGCGTGGTGGCGTTCAATCGGGGGGACTGGGGGCCGAGTGGCCCTTATTTTCAATTTCGGCTCTCAACCTCAGAGCGGCACTCGGTCCCGTGAATGTACTTTTCAAGAGTCAAACTTCGCTTTATTTTTGCGCATTGTACTCGGTTTCCTTGAATGTATCAAACTTGGCTTTATTTTTAACTTGTGCATTGTACTCGGTTTCCTTAATAAAATAATGGCTCGTACTTGGCCTTTCCGAATTTTGTTCTTTGCCCATATTCAGCTTTACTAATTTCGCGGCTTGAATTCAACGTCTATAACTTAGTAATAACTCGGATTCGGCTGTTAAGATCGTGCTTGACCTTTATACTTAACTTTATGGCTCGTATTCGGCCACATAACTTAGTAATAACTCGGATTCGGCTGTTAAGATCGTGCTTGACCTTTATACTTAACTTTATGGCTCGTATTCGGCCACCAGGTTCAAACTTGGCCTTGAGAATTTAACGGCTCGGATTCGGCCATGGGCTCGCACTCGGCTACTAGGCTCAAACTTGGCCTTTGGAATTGAACAGCTCGGACTCGGCCGCCGGGCTCAAACTTGGCCTTTGGAATTGAACAGCTCGGACTCGGCCGCCGGGCTCAAACTTGGCCCCTCTGACTGGCTCGGACTCGGCCAACGGCTCGTACTCGGCCGCGCGGGCTCAAACTTGGCCCCTCTGACTGGCTCGAACTCGGCCAACGGCTCGTACTCGGCCGCCGGGCTCAAACTTGGCCCCTCTGACTGGCTCGAACTCGGCCAACGGCTCGTACTCGGCCGCCGGGCTCAAACTTGGCCCCTCTGACTGGCTCGAAATCGGCCAACGGCTCGTACTCGGCCGCCGGGCTCAAACTTGGCCCCTCTGACTGGCTCGAACTCGGCCAACGGCTCGGACTCGGCCGCCGGGCCCAAACTTGGCCCCTCTGACTGGCTCGAACTCGGCCAACGGCTCGGACTCGACCGCCGGGCACAAACTTGGCCCCTCTGACTGGCTCGAACTCGGCCAACGCTCGGACTCGGCCGCCGGGCTCAAACTTGGCCCCTCTGACTGGCTCGGACTCGGCCAACGGCTCGTACTCGGCCGCCGGGCTCACACTTGGCCCCTCTGACTGGCTCGAACTCAGCCAACGGCTCGTACTCGGCCGTCGGGCTCACACTTGGCCCCTCTGACTGGCTTGAACTCGGCCAACGGCTCGTACTCGGCCGCCGGGCTCACACTTGGCCCCTCTGACTGGCTCGAACTCGGCCATTAAAATATGATGTTTGCAAAATAAATACTTCGGCAAAGCAAGAAAAAATAAAACCATGTTCATAATAAATTTTGCTTTTTATTGAATGGAGTCCGCGATGTGCCTCGTTAAAACCTCCCCGGTCAAAACCCATTTTGGGAAAAAATACCGAGGTAGGAAAAAGAGTACAGCACCCGACTATATACATCAGCCGTAATAAAACTTCAAATGAGAGGCATTCCAAGTCCTCGGGATAGGATTTCCCGACAATTCTTCTAACCTATAGGCCCTGTTCCCCAGGTTTTCAACTACTCGGAATGGTCCTCCCCAATTTGCCGCTAACTTGCCCTCCGTGCGATCCTTCCTCGCTTCCCCTTTTATTCTCAGCACTAAGTCTCCGCGCAGAAAACTCCTCGGCCTTACTCTTGAATTATACCTTCTAGTGGCTCTCTGTTTGCAGGCTTCTTCTCTGATTCTGGCTTCCTCCCTAACCTCTTCTACCAAGTCAAGTTCGATCCTTATATTGCTCTCATTGTCGTTCGGCTCGTGGTGCACACGTCGGAAAGACGGTTCCCCAACCTCTACTGGGATCATGGCGTCGATTCCGTACGTCAGCCTGAAGGGTGTTTCTTGAGTGGTAGATTGAGGCGTACAGTGGTAGGCCCAGAGAATACTCGGTAACTCCTCTGCCCAGGCTCCTTTAGATCTTCCTACTCTTTTCTTCAGTTCCCCGAGGATGATCTTGTTAGCTGCTTCGGCCTGCCCATTGGTTTGGGGGTGCTCAACGGATGTAACTTGGTGCTTGATACCGAGGTTGTCATAGAATTCCCGTAGCTTCTTATCCACAAATTGTCTTCCGTTGTCGGTAACGATTGCAAAGGGAATTCCGTGCCTACAAATAAGGCTCTTCCACACAAATTTCTGCACCTTCTCGGCGGTAATCTTGGCCAAAGGCTCTGCTTCGATCCATTTGGTGAAGTAGTCCACTGCTACCAGTAGGAATTTGACTTGGCCTTTGGCTACTGGGAAAGGCCCCAGTATGTCCATTCCCCACATTGCGAATGACCAAGGCGAGTTTAATGTGTGAAGCCCTTCAGGGGGGGCATGATTTACGTTGGCAAACCTTTGGCACTCGTCACACCGCTTCGTCCACTCCACGCAATCAGCTCTGAGGGTAGGCCAATAGTACCCTGCTCGGACTATCTTGGAGGCCATTGATCTGCCTCCACCGTGAAAACCACAGATTCCTCGGTGAACCTCTTCCATAACATACTCGGATTGTGCCCCGGTCAAACATTTTAGCAAAGGCGCCGAGAATCCTCGCTTATACTGGTTCCCCGGCGATTATGGTAAAGTAACTCGCCCGAGCCCGACTTTCTTCGGCTTCGACCTGATCCGAGGGTAGAGTTTCGAGGATAAATACTCCCATATAGGTGCCATCCACTCTCGGTCAACCAACTCGTTAGCCATCACCTCTTCTCGTCCCAATGCTTGGTTCATTGAGGGTTTCTTGAATAACCGCTTACGTGGTGTCCCGCTTCTTCGTCTTTGGCAAGCTTAGACAGCAAATCAGCCCGAGTGTTTTCCTCTCGGGGAATGTGCTCAATAGTGAACTTTTCAAAGCCGGAGATTAATTGGTTGACCTTACATAAATATCTGGTGAGCTGAGGTTCCTTCGCCTGATAGCCTCCGGATATTTGTCCGGTGACTAGTTGTGAATCACTCCGGCACTTGACAGCCTTTGCCCCCATTTCATTTGCCAGCCTTAGTCCCGCTATTAGAGCTTCATACTCGGCTTGATTGTTCGAGGTTTTGAACTCGAATTTTAACGATTGCTCCAAGATCAAATCTCCTGGTCCTTCCAGAATCACCCCCGCTCCACTGCCCCTGATATTTGAGGATCCATCCACGTATAGATTCCACCATGTATCCTCAGCCTCTGGCTGTGGATGGAGCTCGGCTATGAAGTCAGACAGGCATTGTGATTTCAGAGGTCCTCTCATCTCGTATTTCAAGCCAAACTCGGACAATTCTACTGACCAAGCAATCATACGCCCCGCCAATTCGGGCTTTTTGAGTATCTGTTTGATTGGGTGATCCGTCTTAACAACCACTTGGTGACTCTGAAAGTACGGGCGCAACCGCCGAGCTGCAGTCACCAAGGCTAAGACCAGCTTCTCAATAACTTGATACCGAGTTTCGGCATCATGGAGCACCCTACTGATGAAGTATACTGGCATTTGGGCTTTCTCCACCTCCTGCACGATCACTACTAGAAATCCATCATTTTCGGACGGATTTTCGGACGGATTTCGGACGGAATTCGGACGGATTTCGGACGGAATTCGGACGGATTTCGGACGGATTTCGGACGGATAATTCATTTCGGACGGATTTCGGACGGAATGGCATCCGTCCGAAAAAGCCCCGTGGGAAATTAAAAAATCCGTCCCAAATTCCGTCCGAAAATATTTACGGACGGATTTCGGACGGATTTCGGACAACGTGGAAATTCGGACTGTGGTTATTTTTCGGACGGATTTATTTTTGTTTTCGGACGGATTCTGTGATTTTGTTGGTTATTTTTCGGACGGATTTCGGACGGAATTTTTTTATTTTCGGACGGATGCTGTGATTTTGTTGGTTATTTTTCGGACGGATTTCGGACGGATTTATTTTTGTTTTCGGACGGATTTGGGACGGATGCTGTGATTTTGTTGGTTATTTTTCGGACGGATTTCGGACGGATTTATTTTTGTTTTCAGACGGATTTGGGACGGATGCTGTGATTTTGTTGGTTATTTTCGGACGGATTTATTTTTGTTTTCGGACGGATTTGGGACGGAATGCTGTGATTTTGTTGGTTATTTTCGGACGGATTTATTTTTGTTTTCGGACGGATTTGGGACGGATTTCCCACGGAAGAATGAAAAGTCAGAATCTGTCACAGCCAGGCCGTGATACCCATCACGGCCGTGACAGACCATTTAGTGAAGCAACATTCAAGGCAGAATCTGTCACGGCCAGGCCGTGATGCCCATCACGGCCACGACAGATCACTTCACTTACATTGTAGTTTCACTATCTATGCGAATTATATGGCACCGATCACTAACATTTGCAGTTTCACATTCAATCACAAAATCATGAATTTGACTATTGTTACAAAATACAGTCTTGGTACCATACAACTTCTAAAAATCAAATACCAATTGCTGCATGCAATCCAAAAGTCATGACTTAAAAACTATCAGAAGATCAAACCACTGTGAACTGTGAAAGTCATGTAATGAACCAAAAAGTTGAGGAAAGCGAGAATCCAGCCTCTCCAAATTTGCTTGACATTTTTCCTTTAGAAGTAGAATGACCCGCATCAATGGAGATGCCCCCACGATACACCGAAAGATTTATATCCAACAATTCAAGTAAAAGAATGAACATTTCCATCAACCAAGCAAGTCAATTAATTAGCAAACAGAAATAAGTGCACACATGTGTTCAACTGTACTCTAGAACCCTAAAAGAATCGAGCCGAGAAAGAAGCCCATGTGATCTATACTTGTTTAGTATAGCCGTCTCGAGCAAATATACATGCTACAGATCGGTAAGATCGATGGTACTTCCAATAGTTGGAAAGTGCAATCTAATTGTTTATCAATTAAAAAGTGCTAAATGCTTAGGACATATTTTATCTCACAAGATTGTTAACACCAAAAAGCATAATTAGAAGGCTATTTATTAATTATTGGCATTTAAATTGATGCGACTAGCGAAAAAGTACAAATAATAAAAATTATCAAGAGATTTTTCCAGCAAACCCTCAAATTGTTTGGATCTTTATTTCTAGCAAACCCTCAAATTGTTTGAATCTTTATCTAACTCATGTCCGTTCATAATTCCTAGGCCTAAGCATACACTACACTTTAGTTCAAAGGATAGTCAAATGTTGAGGCTAAACAAAAAATCTGCAATGCACAAGAGTATTAGGATAGCCAAAAGAACCAACATTATTTCCACTACACACACACAAAACAAACGACACACAAACAATCAATATTGGAATCTTTAAATTTGATAAAGATTAAAGAACAGAAGATTCGGTGAATAAGAGAGAAAAGGTTGAAACAGGTAAGTTGCACTGAATATAACAAACATTATCCAATGATAATGAATATTCAAATAGTACAAAACATATCGTGAGTAAAAACATGGCCTTGAATGTACACTACACATTGCAACTCATACAAGGCAAGCAACTAAAACTAAATCATGTCCCCCAATAACATAAAAGTAGGAATCATCAATCAAGTATGGTATAAGACTGTGTTCACAAGATAAGAGTAGGAATCATCAATCAAGTATGGTATAAGACTGTGTTCACAAGATAAGAGTAGGAATCATCAATCAAGTATGTTATATACTCCTGAATCTTTACCTCTCTAGTGTAGAATTTCACAGCAAAACCTCGAGGATCCCTTATGGTTTCTGGGCTACCACGCTCATGAATAACAGTTGAGAAACGGACAATGACGGGTGTCTGAACTCCAGGGGCTCGAAGGAAATCTGCACATGACAGATGCGAAATTTCATGTGTGACTTCAAAGAAACCCTTTGCACTAGCTCCCCTAGCATGGACAACACGTTCAGGGATTCGTTCCCTGGTAAAGTTTGCAAGCTTTTCCACAAGATGGTAATCCTCCAGTAGGATTGGACCTGCCAAATGGGATAAAATAATATAAATCTTCTGATTAAATCACATTCAACCAAATTCACTCTTTAAATTTTACACAACAAATAGATAGATAGTGAAGCGCTTTCCCCACCAAATTCCAAAAAATATCCAAGAAAAAAATGTTCAAGGTGTTGGAATTAACCAAAATGATAACTTAGGAGAGGCTCGAAGTTTCTTTTTCTGCATAAAGCGACAACTGACATGCTTTCAACACAGATAAATGGGAGAAAAAATTAACCTACGCATGAACATACATAATTTCTATGGTATGAATAAACCAAAAAAAAATCAATTTGTGCCGCTTGTTGTTGCATTCAGAATATTGAGCATGTTATAAATACATTGTCTCCGCTATGCTCAACTAAGTACGGTCGGTGTTTTATACAAACATGGGAATTCTTTCTGGATTGATAACAGCCTCACTACTCCACACACAGTCCATACCATAACTTTTAACTTGACAATAAGATACCCTTGAAATTAGATTTATTTTGACATATTGTACTTCACGGACATGAAATCAAATTATGTTAAAAAGCAAATTCTTTTGAATAGAAAATTTAAAAAAACTAAACCATTAGAAATGCATTCCTACATGAAATTACACAAGGATGGTGAATCAAGAATATGAGGAGGGGTAAGTCGTTACCTCTGGACCCAATAGTGAGAGATGAGTCATTGTTCCAAACAGGAGTACCAGAATTCGTGGTCCAAGGGAGAGTTGAAAGCGCTAGAAGGCGGTGCTGCACTCACGTAAAAGCGAGTTACATGAAAATGAAACGCTTGAAGCACAGGAATGATGAAGGGATAGTTATCTTATTGAATCGAAATTTTGTGGGCTGTATTCAATCATATGATTTCTAAACGTTTTAAATATTTCGGAACAAATAAGTTTTATGATATTTAAATTTGACTTTTAAGAGGATAAACATTGAGAAAATCACTAATTCAACAATGCAGCCACGACTTACTATCACAAACGACAAGCCTATTTAATTTAGAGAATATACTTGAATAAAATCTAGTATTTTTACGAAAATTTTGACAGAGTCTCCTCGATAATTCGGACATCCCGGTAAAAGAACACCAAGGAGGTAAGGGCAGGAAGCTGTCAACAAGGTTCTTCTTAGTTCTTACTCGAGTCCTAGGTGAAAGCTAACGCCTAACAGAACTTATAAAATCAAAAATATCTCAACATGTATAAAATAAGCACAATAACAAGGCATAAGTATGAAGCATTTTAAATCTGGTCGCAACATTTTAGCGTGAATTATACCTCAAATTCTTTTCCTTCATGAAACAGGTCCCCAAGAGGGGTCAGCTTTGACTTTCTGTGATATTTAAAGAAAGCATCGTGAAGAATCTAGCAACCAAGTCACATGAGAAAGGATGAAAATAGTTCTGACTTCTGAACACAACATAAAAACAAGAAAACCTAAGGAAAAACAGGACAAAGAAAAAAGAACCTGAAAATCAACTTTTCATTTCCCCCATTTTTGGTTGCATGCATTCCTCTTTCTCAATATAAGCCTGCATGGGAAAACATAAGATCATAACCTAGGCGATAAGTAGATACTACAACAAAGTAATGAATTCAATTAAAAAAACTTATACATGCATGTATATTACAAACATAATGTTACATGTTAGCTCATGTTCTATTGAAAGAAACAACAAAATCATAAAAGAATGCAAAAGGACGGGTATATAAAACATAGTCTGCAGACAAATAACATATCAACATTCCCAATAAGAGTGAGCGTAGATCAATACTACAAATGGCCACAACATTTATTTGAAAAAACTGTGGTTTTGTGACAAGACCACCAACACTGGAGCATATCGCAATTAGCGGACTTAAAACAAACACGCATCATATAAAGAAAATGTTAATCATAAAGAAAATTTGCTAATGAGTTTTGGTTTATTTCCTCAACTAACGTAGTTTCACAACTTTATGTATCCGAACCCTTCAGGTTTCTTCTTTTTCATTTTATTTTTTGAGAAACCAATTTTTTTTCTCTTTCATTTTTTTAGACCCAAATTCAGATCAAATCAAATTAGGATTTAGGGCTCCTAAATACAATTTGGGGAAAACTCATTTTAATTAAAGAATAATGAAATTGGTTTAGGGAAACACAAATTCACAGTCCCAATTTCATAAAACAACCTTAAATTTCAAGATTAAAATCTGAAATCAAAGGGTTAGGGTTACAAAATCAGATTTTGGGGGTTTTGATTCTGAGACACAAGAGAGGGTTTTGACTCACCCAAGGAAGACGATAACTTGAAGGTGGTGCTGTGGTGCTCCTCGCGGCGGCGGACGCGATTCCGGCGAGGTGGCAGTGGCGGTTGCAGTGTTCCTGTAACACCCAAGTACTCAAAACTTGAAGATAAGGCTAAGAGATGAAGGAAAGAACTTAAACTAACAAAGAGAGGTGATAAACCACCATGGAGGCGGCGGCGTGGTGCTTACCGCGGTGGCTAGCGCGACGTGAACAGGAGGGACGAGACGGAGCAGAACGCGCGCCTTCTCCGCTACCGAGCGCAACTGACGGTGACCTCCCCGCGGCGCAAGGCCGGGCGGCGGCGGCGCGCGCTCCTAGGGCGGCGTGGCTGGTTGGTAGAGAAGGAGGAGGAAGAAGAAGATGGAGTTAGGAGGAAGAAAAGAAAAAGAAAGAAGAAAAGAGAAAGAAGCAGAGAAAGAAAAGAGAAAAAGAGAGAGATAGCGTCGAGAAAGAGAGAAATTTGAGTTTTTAAACTAGTTACTTAGTGATAGGTACAAAATGAATTATAAATATTAGGCCTAAAATAAACATGTTCTTAATTTTTTGAATTTAAAAATAAAGATTGATAAAAATATGATTTCGAAATTCAAATTAGAGTAAAGATTAATAGTTGAACCGATCAACTAAGAAACTACTCAGTCCAAAATTTAATCTCCGATTGATGTCAAACCAGTTTATTTTCAACTCTAAAATTAAATAGAATAGGAATATGAAAATGTTTTTCTCTTAATCATATTATTTAAAATATTTTTCTGTACTGATATAATAGTGACAATAACGTAATTATTGTCTACTAAACGTGCATTTACTGAAATAAGTCAGTGCTAACGCACCTAATAAAATAATTTGAAGAGAGTAATTTAATTACTCAAACTAAACCACATAACATAATAAACATAAACATCCAAATAAAAATAATTAATACAAGGTGTAAAAACTAGGGTGTTATATATGATTTCAAAATTCAAATTAGAGTAAAGATTAATAGTTGAACTGATCAACTAAGAAAATACTCGGTCCAAAATTTAATATCTGATTAATGTCAAATCAGTTTATTTTCAACTCTAAAATTAAATAGGATGAAAATATGAAAATGTTTTTCTCTTAATCATATTATTTAAAATATTTTTTTGTACTGGTAATAATAGTGACAATAACAAATTATTGTCTAGTAAGCGTGCATTCTTGAAATAAGTCAGTGCTAATGCACCCAATAAAATAATTTGAAGAGAGTAATTTAATTACTCAAAATAAACTACATAACAAAATAAACATAAAGATTAATAGTTGACCTAAAAATTCAAATTGGGCTCTATTAGGATCAAACCAGTCCATTTGGGCTCCATTAGGATCAAAGAAGTACAAATTGGCCCAGTCAGGTCGTTTATGACCTAAAAAGTCGATTTGGGCTCTATTACGATCAAACAAGTCCATTTAGGCTTCATTAGGACCATAGAAGTTCAATTGGGTCGATCGGGGCAATTGGCCCAATTAGGTCCTAACGAGTCAAATTGGGCTATATTAGGATCAAACCAGTCCATTTGGGCTCCATTAGGATCAAAGAAGTACAGATTGGCCCAGTTAGGTCGTTTATGACCTAAAAAGTCGATTTGGGCTCTATTACGATCAAACAAGTCCATTTAGGCTTCATTAGGACCATAGAAGTTCAATTGGGCCGATCGGGGCAATTGGCCCAATTAGGTCCTAACGAGTCAAATTGGGCTCTATTAGGATCAAACCAGTCCATTTGGGCTCCATTAGGATCAAAGAAGTACAAATTGGCCCAGTTTTTTAGTTTTTGTCCTTAAATCTCGATTTGGGCTCTATTACGATCAAACAAGTCCATTTAGGCTTCATTAGGACCATAGAAGTTCAATTGGGCGATCGGGGCAATTGGCCCAATTAGGTCCTAACAAGTCAAATTGGGCTCTATCGAGGATCAAACCAGTCCATTTGGGCTCCATTAGGATCAAAGAAGTACAAAAAGGCCCAGATATGTCGTTTATGACCAAAAAAGTCGATTTGGGCTCTATTACGATCAAACAAGTCCATTTAGGCTTCATTAGGACCGTAGAAGTTCAATTGGGACGATCGGGGCAATTGGCCCAATTAGGTCCTAACGAGTCAAATTGGGCTCTATTAGGATCAAACCAGTCCATTTGGGCTCCATTAGGATCAAAGAAGTACAAATTGGCCCAGTTAGGTCGTTTATGACCTAAAAAGTCGATTTGGGCTCTATTACGATCAAACAAGTCCATTTAGGCTTCATTAGGACCATAGAAGTTCAATTGGGCCGATCGGGGCAATTGGCCCAATTAGGTCCTAACAAGTCAAATTGGGCTCTATTAGGATCAAACCAGTCCATTTGGGCTCCATTAGGATCAAAGAAGTACAAATTGGCCCAGTTAGGTCGTATATGACCTAAAAAAGTCGATTTGGGCTCTATTAGGATCAAACAAGTCCATTTAGGCGTCATTAGGACCATAGAAGTTCAATTGGGCCGATCGGGGCAATTGGCCCAATTAGGTCCTAACAAGTCGAATTGGGCTATATTAGGATCAAACCAGGTCCATTTGGGCTCCATTAGGATCAAAGAACTACAAATTGGCCCGGTTAGGTCGTATATGACCTAAAAAGTCGATTTGGGCTCTATTAGGATCAAACAAGTCCATTTAGGTTTCATTAGGACCATAGAAGTTCAATTGGGCCGATCGGGGCAATTGGCCCAATTAGGTCCTAACAAGTCGAATTGGGCTCTATTAGGATCAAACCAGTCCATTTGGGCTCCATTAGGATCAAAGAACTACAAATTGGCCCAGTTAGGTCGTATATGACCTAAAAAGTCGATTTGGGCTCTATTAGGATCAAACAAGTCCATTTAGGTTTCATTAGGACCATAGAAGTTCAATTGGGTCGATCGGGGCAATTGGCCCAATTAGGTCCTAAAATGTCAAATTGGGCTCTATTAGGGTCAAACCAGGTCTATTTGGGCTCTATTAGGAACAAAGAAGTACAAATTGACCCAGTTAGGTCGTATATGACCTAAAAAGTCGATTTGGGCTCTATTAGGATCAAACAAGTCAATTTAGGCTTCATTAGGACCATAGAAGTTCAATTGGGCCGATCGGGGCAATTGGCCCAATTAGGTCCTAACAAGTCAAATTGGGCTCTATTAGGATCAAACCAGTTGGGCTCCATTAGGATCAAAGAAGTACAAATTGACCCGATTAGGTCGTATATGACCTAAAAAGTCGATTTGGGCTCTATTAGGATCAAACAAGTCCATTTAGGCTTCATTAGGACCATAGAAGTTCAATTGGGCCGATCGGGGCAATTGGCCCAATTAGGTCCTAACAAGTCAATTTGGGCTCTATTAGGATCAAACCAGTTCATTTAGGTTCTATTAGGATCAAACAATTGTACTTCTTGTTTACTTTACTTCATAAATCTTGTAAGAAATATAAATCTTATTTAATTCACTTCATAAATCTTGTTTACTTTTAAATTTATTAAGATCAAATATTTTAATCATATTTATAAGATAAATTATTTAATATTTTTTCAAGGATAATATAAGATAAATCAAGGAAATATAAAAAATAATACAATCCGTCCGAAATTTTTGGGCGGATTTGACAGATCAAGGAAAATATACAAAATAACACAAATCCGTCCGAAATTTTCGAACGGATTTCGGACGGATCAAGGAAAATATATGAATTAACGGAATCCGTCAGGAATCCGTCCAAAATTTCGGATTTGATTTGACGATAATGGAAAATATATGAATTAACGGAATCCGTCGAAATCCGTCCAAAAATTTCGGACGGATTTGGACGGATCAAGGAAAATATATGAATTAATGGAATCCGTCCAAAATCCGTCCGAAAATTTCGGACGGTTTGGACGGATAATGGAAAATATATGAATTAACGGAATCCGTCCGAAATCCGTCCGAAAATTTGGACGGTTTGACGGATCAAGGAAAATATAAGAATTAACGGAATCCGTCAAAATCCGTCCAAAATTTGGACGGATTTGGACGGATAATGGACAATATATGAATTAACGAGAATCCGTCAGAAATCCGTCCAAAAATTTGGACGGATTTGAGACAGGATCAAGGAAAATATATGAATTAACGAAATCCGTCAAAAATCCGTCCGAAAATTTGGACGGATTACGGACGGATAATGGAAAATATATGAATTAACGGAATCAAAAAAAATCGCTTGAAAATTTGGGACGGTTTCGACGGATCAAGGAAAATATAAGAATTAACGGAATCCGTCAAAATCCGTCCGAAAATTTCGGACGGATTTGACGGATAATGGAAAATATATGAATTAACAGAATCCGTCAGAAATCCGTCCAGAAAATTTAGGACAGATTTCGGACGGATCAAGGAAAATATATGAATTACGCAATCCGTCAAAATCCGTCCGAAAATTTCGGACGGTTTGACGAAAAAATGGAAAATATATGAATTAACGGAATCGTCGAAATCCGTCCGAAAATTTCGGACGGATTTGACGGATTTCGACGGAAAAATGGAAAATATATGAATTAACGGAATCCGTCAGAAATCCGTCCGAAAATTTGGACGGTTTGACGGATCAAGGAAAATATATGAATCCGTCGAAATCCGTCCGAAATTTCGGACGGATTTGGGACGGATCAAGAATAATATAAGAATTAACGAATCCGTCAGAAATCGTCCGAAATTTGGACGGATTTCGGACGGATCAGGGAAAATATAAGAATTAACGAAATCCGTCCGAAATCCGTCCGAAATTTTCGGGAAATTTCGGACGGAACCATTTCCGTCCGAAAATTCCGTCCGAAAAATCCATTTTTCTAGTAGTGGATGACTGCGCTAATAGCATTCTCGGAGGCTGACAGATACAGATACAATTCTCTCCCCGAGATGGGCCTTGTTAATATCGGCGGGGAGGACAGAAAGTCCTTGAAGTCGACAAAAGCCTTTTCGCAGTCCTCGGTCCATTTGAAGGTTTGGGGCTTCTTCACTTGAAGAAGAAAGCCGAGGCTTTCTCTGTGATTTGGGTAGGAACCGAGATAATGACGCAAGCCGTCCTGCCAATCTTTGTACTTCTTTAACGTTCTGCGGGCTTCTCATCTCAATTACGGCCCGGCACTTATCGGGATTGGCTTCAATTCCCCGGTGGGTAAGCATAAAGCCGAGGAATTTACCCCCCTGGACACCGAAAACACACTTCTCCGGGTTGAGCCTCATGTTGAACCTTCTCAACTGCTGAAATATTTCTTCCAGATCTATAGGGTGGTGGTCGGGGTCATCAGATTTCACTACCATGTCATCCACATATACTTCCATGGTCCTGCCAATTTGCTTCTCAAATACTCGGTCCATAAGTCTCTGGTACGTAGCTCCCGCATTCTTCAGCCCAAACGGCATTACTCTGTAGCAGTAATTTGACCCCTCAGTGATGAAGGCTGTTTTCTCCTCATCCGGGGGGTACATTCTAATTTGGTTGTACCCGGAGTACGCATCCAAGAAGCTTAAAATTCTGTATCCGGAAGCCCCGTCAACCAGCCTGTCAATACTCGGCAAGGGATAAGAGTCTTTTGGGCATGCTCTGTTCAGGTCCGTGTAATCAGTGCACATGCGCCACTTGCCATTTGCTTTCTTGACGAGAACGACGTTGGCCAACCATGTGGTGTATTCTACTTCTCGGATAAAGTTGGCCTTGACCAACTTCGCTGTCTCCTCTTCGACTACTTTTCTCCTCTCTTCACCTAATCTCCTTTTTCTCTGGGCCACTGGCTTCGCCTCGGGACAGATTGCCAATTTATGGCATAAAAAGTTGGGATCAATTCCCGGCATGTCAGATGTGGTCCAGGCGAATAGATCGGCATTTACCACAAAGCACTTGCTTTATTTCTTCTTTCAGAGTAGGCTCAAGGTGACCACCGAGCTTAGTACACTGTTCAGGCTGAGCGTCGAGTTGGAACTTCTCTAGCTCCTCAATAGGTTGTGGACGTTGTTCCTGCACGTCCATCCTGGGATCTAGCTCAACGGAGTTTACTGAATTCACCGCCTTGTCCTTCCCCCTGTCTAGGGTTTCTCTTGGTGCGGGTTTAAGTTTGCTCACCCGCAAACTATCGGCGTAGCACTTTGTCTCGCCATCCTCCGATCTGCTCGGACAGCCACTATATCTCCCGAGCTGGAGGGGAACTTCATCGTGAGGTGGGGAGTAGAGACCACATGCCCCTAACTCGTTCAAGGGCGGCCTTCCGATCGAGGATATTATACGATGTAACTGCGTTAACTAGCACATACGACCATGATGGTTTTAGAAGCTCTGCCATCGCCAAAAGTGGTCAAGAGGTCAATATATCCCCGAGTATCAACCTGCTCCCTGCGAAGCCAACGAGTTTCTTGTCATCATACGGCTGAATTGATTTCTCCGGGATCCCTAGCTTCAAAGCGTTGAGTAGTACAATATATCCGCGGAGCTCCCCGATCGGCGAGGGTTCTTTTGACCGAGAAGTTGGCCAACGTGCGGTGATCACCATGGGGTCATCCTGGTTGGGATCTACTCCCACAAAATCTTCATCGAAAAAGATAATAGGGGGAACTCAGGGAGGCTTGCCGGATCTGAGGAGTTAACGGCTCGGATGGCCCTGCAGATGTCTTCTCCGAGCTGAACTTGTGGTGCCTCCCCGTGAACCCTCCTGATATGGTGTTTATCACCCCCGGATGACATTATCCTCTTCCCGGTCTTTCATTACGCCTTTCTCTGGTCTCTCTCTCTCCTCATTTCTTCGATCGCCGCCCCTCCTCGGGCTTGGTCACCCTCTCTCCTTCATGTTTCCCCGCGCCTCTCACTTGTTGTTGTTGTTGTTTCTTCGGACAAAGATTGCTTTGAGGTGGCCAGCTGAACCAGTTCTTCAATTTTATCCCGTAGGACCCAAGCACTCCCTCGGTGGTATGGCCATAGTTGCGGTGATACCGACAAGGTGCTTCCGCGATCCGCGTTTGGAGTGTGGCCACCTTTTGGGAGCTGCGAAGCTCCGCGGTCTGTCAGACTTCCTCGAACACCCGAGCCCGATTTGTGTTGAGGGGAGTATAATGATCATACTTCGGTCCCCTCTGAAAATGCTCGGCCGGGCCTTTCAACCTCGGCTTATCACCCCCTGCCCTCCTCTTGTCTCTACCTTCTCGCTTGTCAGCTTCATCGGTCCGATCCCTTTTCTTGGACTCCTCTACCTCCTCCATATTAATGTAGCCTGCAGCTTTTCTTCTCAGTTCGTCCATATCGGCTGGCGGTTTTCGAGCTAAGTACCTAGTAAAAGGGCCAGGTCTCAACCCAGTCAGGATGGTGTGTAGTGCGACATCGGCACTGAGATTGGGGATGAGTACCGCCTCCTTGCTGAATCTGGCCATGAAGTTGCGCAGGGATTCATTCTTCTCTTGCCCGAAGTTCACCAGTGAGGCCGAGGTTTTCTGGTGGGCTCGGCTCGTGGCAAACTGAGCGCTGAACCTAGCCACGAATGTATCAAAAGAGTCCACCGAGGCTGGGGGTAGCTGGGTCTACCAAGTCAACGCTGCCTCCTTCCGTGTGGTTGGGAAAACTTTGCACCTGACAGCGTCGTCATCTGTAAAAAGGTACATCTGCGTGGTGAAGGCGGCCAAGGGGCGCTCGGGGTCCGAGGTGCCATCATATTTGTCAATGTTGATGGGCTTGTAGTTGGGCGGCAAGGGGCCCCCATGATATCATTCGTGAAAGGATGCCTCGGCTTCGCAGTCGGCCCCGTCATTAAGTCTGTTCGTTTGGAGTGAAGATTCAGGGCCTGCTTAGGGAATCCCTCTTCCTCTGCTCGGTTGTTGTGGTGGGAAGCCGGGAGGCGAGGACCTCCTTCCCGATACAAGTTTCCGGACCCCTCAATCTCGGGAGGTCGGCGCTCTCTTTCACGTGAGGAAGAGACCGACCTCTCCCCTTTCTGGCTCTCTCTCACGACGGTCATTCTGCAGGCGGATTTCTTCATTCTCCCTTCTCGGCGCTGCAACCTGCGCGAGAAGCTCTGAACCATGGGGTTGTCGGTCATTCTCGCTTGGGCCTACTGACTGTTCTCCATTATCCCCGTTAACTCCGTTGTTGACATTCCTTGGTTCCTCCCTCCCGCAGCTTTCCGCTTCTCGTCCTCACCATTTTTGTGTGGTATGGGAAAATATTTGCTTCGATTCCCACAGACGGCGCCAAATGTTCCGGCCAAATATCTCGGGTATGAAATACTCGGCTGAACGAGGATTAGTGGGGTGTTTTTGGATTGTGCTTGACAGAATGTGGATTCTGCTCCTACGTATCCAAAAGGGAATCAAAGCAAACGTAGTTCTAGAATGAGGGGTAAGCCCCCTATTTATAGTTGTTCTCTCAGGATCAGGCTCCGAAATAAGCGGAGGAATATTTGGATCAGATCGCGATCATGGGGAGAGATATCCGGAGCCTGATTGTCCGGAGTGACATTATGGCTAGCGAGATATTCGGCCCAGTTAGCTGCGGATGGATAGCTTGGGGCCGAGTAGTTATTCTCGGGTGTCAGGTGTGCTGACATGTCCTCGGCTTCGGAGGAGTTTGGGTCAAGGCCCATTCGTGGGGGTAAGCTCGGTTGGTCCAGTGTATAAACGAGTTCTCGGTCTTACATTCTCGGCCAGTACAATTTTCAATCACATGCTGGAGATAGTTAAGCAGAAAACTAAGACTTGTTACCCATATAGAATGTTGCTTACAAGATTGATTAGGAACAAAGGGACAGATCTAAACTTTGAGTTTTTGAACATGACCTCTATAATCTCTGTAGCAACTCTTGCTGGATTAAGAATGAAGAATGAAAATGGTGTAGAATTTTATGTGAACCAAAACCCTAGGATTTCTGAGAATCCTATTTCTGAGAACAGTTCTGGAAGAATCTCTGATGATTCTGACGATGATAAACCAATTTTAGTGGTGTTGAAAAGAAAAAGGAATGATGTGTCTGTTGTGGAGAATAAAAATAAAAAGATTAAGATAGTTAAGTCTGTTTAGACTTTAGTTTCTGAGTTAGCATCTGGACTATCTCAAAGTGTAAATAAGAAGAAGAGAATGTCAAGAAAGAGGAAGGATGACAACGAAGGAGGAAGGATAAACAAAGCTATAAGAATCTGTGAACCGATTCAAGAGGAAGGACAAGTTGATCAGAGAAGAATAGATCAAGAAGTTGAGGTTGTATCTCATGGCTTGGATGAACAAGTTGATGATGAAACACAGGAAGTAGTTGATGAAGAAGAAGAGAAACAGAAGAAGAAAGAAAAGCAAGGCTAGAAGAGTTTGAATAAAGATGGAACAAATACAAATACGAATGGTGTGCCAGATATAGGTTGGATCAGGACACTACTCCCAGGCCCATAAAAACAATTGGAGAAGTCCCTCGGGAAGCAGTGGAAACCTACTAAGGACATGAAGTTTTTAGCCAATGATTGACATGTTCCAGTACCAAGGCACCTACTTTCAGATTTCCAAAGGAAGGACCTTATCAGGAAGATGAAGAAAGGAGAAAGCACGGGAAGAGATGTGGCTTTGTTTCTAGAAGATATCAAAGAACAGCTGCATGTTGAAGCACCGGGTTCAGGATTAACAAAATATCATAAGTGGAAGACTTCTGCAGGTGGTGATAGGATCGAGTTTATTGCTCTAAACGAATTTGGGTATGTAGGACCCTCCAAACCCTTACCTTTGTACCCCTTCTTTAAAAGCTATATGTTATTAATTAACAATGGTGATAGAGTCTCTCTTCTGGACAACACCTTTTTCTATTGTTGTGCTGGTCCAAGAGTCTTGATTACATGGTTGAAAAACCGTATCATGTTTGTCATTTACAAAGTTGATCCCCTACCACCCAAAAGAACAACAGAAAGTCTTTTTTACCCTCCAGTTTTTGATGAAACAGTTTCCGAAACTTCACCCTCTCTACATCAGTTCTTTTATCTGAATTTTCTGCATGACTGTCTCTATTATGTTTCCGACACCTTCACCATGTCAAGAAATTTTATAAG
The DNA here is from genome assembly GCA_030762895.1 of Sophora flavescens. NCBI lineage: Eukaryota > Viridiplantae > Streptophyta > Magnoliopsida > Fabales > Fabaceae > Sophora > Sophora flavescens. The sequence continues at coordinate 75,853,870 of CM061066.1, forward strand.
TCTGATGGATGAAAATCCTTTGTTAGTATCTGATGTTTTGTCTGAACCCTCTTTGCCAAGTATCTCTAAAACTGTTGAATCTGTACCCTCTTTTGCGAGTTTGTCAGTGGTTGTACCATCTTTGATTAATGCCTCTAAACCAAGTTTTGCACCGGAACCCTTTGATGGATCTAGAGTTCCAGTTTCAGATCATTTCTTTCTGGATTTTGATGATGAAATTGAAGACAGGGTGGAAGTAGTTGTGTTGGATGACTCATCTGAGGATGTTGATGAAGAAATTGAAGTGGGAGAAAGCGAAGTTGTAAGCAGATCTCAAGTTGTTGAATCCGGTTTGGCCAGGAGTGCCACAGAACCCCTTACCTTCTCAGAAGTTACATCAGAACCCTCTGAAATGCAATTCTTTTATCATGGTATGATAACTATGATGAAGCTATGAATGAAGATTTGACAATGGTTGAAGCAGCACCAATCCCACTAGATTCCATTCATCCAGATGATCACATTGGTCAAGGATCTGAAAAATCCTTATTCTGAAAACTCTGAGCAAGCAGCTGAACAAGCAACTGAATAGAACCCATCAAATGTTTGTGACCCGGTAGCAAGAGCATAAATCCGAGGTGCCCGAGAACAGATGGATGTGGTCGTGGATCTTCTCCACAAAATTCTTGAGAAGATGAATTATTCAAACAAGTTTTTTTATGATGTTATTTAATAGCTTTTAAACTTATATCTTTTTGGTTATGTTTACTAATGTTAAGTTTTCTGAACTCATGTTTATGGTTGAGCTTTTTAGACTCATGATAATTATGGTTTGATTAATTCTGACATGATGATTTTTTTTTTTTGCTATATGCTCTGATGTTGATGATAGTTTGCTCTGATATCTTTATATATCCTAAATATTGAATATCTCTAAATTTGATCTTTCATCTCTTAACAGAAAAATTCTTTTCAGAAAAGAGTGCCAGAGTACTTATCTTTTTTATAATGCCAAAAGGGGGAGAAGAAGAAGAAAATGATTTTATAACAAGAAACAAGAGAAAGTTTGTCTTATAATCTTTAGAGAAAATAGAAGTAAGTAGTAAGTAAGAGTTCATTTAAAAGAATAGCATAAGTTTAGGGGGAGTCTCTAAACGCTTTTTAAAAGAAACAAGTAAAATCGCTTCTACGTCTCTGTTGTGTTTTAAATGAACATGCTGATATCTTACCTTCAATATCTTTTGTATATTTGATCATGTTCAATATAAAATCATACGAAATTTTTGTCATCATCAAAAAGGGGGAGAATGTTAGGTCACAAAAGCATCTGACTCTGTCATGTGTCTGACTCACACTCCAGTTAGCCCGTGTGCGTTTTGATGAACCTAAACATTAAGCAAATGATTTTAATTGATCTGTATGAATATTTCTAATCATCTACTTGAGATATGCAGAAAGAGTAAATAATCTTAGCAAATCAACTCAACCAAAGGATCAAAGCATAATGTATACTTGTGCTCTTTGGTTGCTGAACACACGATGAAGAACTAATGCGTCTGAAGAGAGATTCAAGCTATGAAGCTCTAAGACCAACATCTTATCTCATACTTCTTGTTCATGAAGAAATCATCTAGAAACAAGAAGACAAAGTTGTTACGGAATCAAGCATCTAGCATCTTCAAGATTGAAAGATAAAGACAGTGCATCATCTAATCAATCAATTATGAGAAGACTATGCCAAGATTGAAGAATGATCAAGTTTTCTACTCTGTCTCTCAGTTTGAGAGAAAGAAGATCAAGAAATTATCTAAAGCTATACACTGATCAGATACTATTCAAAGCAACAAAAGAGTACAAACACAATTGATCTTTTGAAGAAAGCTGGAAGAAGATAGATCAAGTTTACAGACTAAATCAATCCAAAAAGACTCACATCAAGAAGCGTCAGTTCATTCATTATGTTTCTGGATCTTTGACAGAATCAAGAACTACATTCGTGTCAGATTTTCTCAAAGGACTTGAAGGACATTCAAGTTCATATCTCTAGTATTGAAGAAGTAAAGCATTAAAGTATGAAGTCACATTTTCTCTCGTGGTTGAAGTAACGTTCAAAAAGGAGAAAATACTTTATGAAGAAATTGCTTGGAATCCGAATGAAAGTGTTTGATTAAAGAAAGGAATTAATTAAAAAGGAGTATATTAATTTATTCCTTGTCTTCTATCGAAATCAAAAAAAGAAGAAAAGACAAAGGACAATGCTGCAAAACGTCTTTTATGCAATAAAGAGAAAATCTACTTTATCTGCTATGCTCTGTGGTCAACCAAAGGTTTCCAACGTTCTTTAGCATTTATTACCAAGTCAGAACGACTATTATCCAAAGGATAATGAACAAGACTTATGATTACGCCTACGGATCTATTGTGATCAAGTATAAATTGAAGAAGTTGAATACCTGAAGAAAGAAGATGAGAACACAGAAAAAGAGCTGAACATCTAGAAAAGTAAAATATACAACATACTCTGAAAGCAATTCCATACAAAAGAAAAGCATTCATACCAAGAATACAACAAAGCTGAAAGCTCTCATCACTCTCATCATCTTCTCTCAAAGTTTACAAATCATCTAGAGAAGAACTCATCTGCAACTCACCAATTCTTAAATTCATATTCACTCTTTGAAGTGTTATTTGGTTGCTATTGTAATTTTGAAGTTGTGCTTTAAACAAACCATCAATCTCTCTGAGTCTAAAGAGGCTTGTTTCAAGAATACTTGTTGAGCCTAAAGAGGCTAGGTGTGCAAATAATACTTGTATTTGATCCTGGAGAGGTTAGGTGTGCAAACAATCAGGGCCGACCCTTGGGACAAGTAACCCAAGCAAGGGCTTTAGGCCTCAAAAAAATTTACTTGCTAGTTAGTAGTTACTATATAGTTAAGTAATATTTTTTTACTTAAAAAATATATTTACTTACTAGTTAGTAATTTTTTTTACTAGTTAGTATTTAATATATAGTAATTTACTAAATAGTAATCTTGGTATAGACACTCTAGTTGGGAGGTTGCGAAAACCAATGATTAATTCTATGTTCTAAGCAACCAATTGAAAATGTCTCATAATCGGTCTAAATAGTCGAAGCTTGTGGGATAACTCGAGATGTCACTGGAGAGCCAAAGTCCCTAATTATGATGGTTCATCAAAAAATATAGTAATTTAATAAATGATTTTGCATACCAAAAAACTCGAAAGATAAACTTTAAATAAAAATTAGTAATTTTAATAAAATATTGTTATGAATTTTTAAAAGGTCCCGTCCCAAAGTTTGCTTTAGGCCTCAACACTTGTTGGGTCGACCCTGCAAACAATAATTGTCTGTAACCTTGATCAGTTATAGTGTTAAAACTTGGTGAAGCCAAGGACTGGATGTAACCCAAAGATTGTGGGTGAACCCCTAAGGTAAACCTTGACTTAATCTTTTTTGACAGACTAGACTTTCTTAATTATTTATAAAGATAAAGATAAAGATATTTAAACCTAAAATTTTTGTTTGCTCATACAAAAATGCACGTTTTAGATCTTTATTACATTTAAATTAGTAGCTTAAATTTTATATAAACTTATTCAAAACTAATATGTTGATTTTTCTTAAAACATGTATTTATTGTATTCCAGAAACAAACTATAATTTCTCTTATCACACGATCAAAATTCATGAAATTCTCACCATGGACGGCTTATAATTACTTGTATACATGCAAAGGGTGATTAAAAAGAAAAAAGACCCGTAGTTGTACACTCCGTGTTGAAATCACATGCATGTTTTTCTTTTTTCGAAGATATATGCAGCTTTCCCGTGACGAAGAAAAAGGAGTATGTTTTTATTATAAATAAATATTCATAAGGATTTCACTATTTCAGATTAGAAAAATTCGTATGGAAGTTTAACTAGATGACATCTGATTCATGACAATGGGGGCTTATTCATTAAATATTTTAATTTTTGTCTTTTCCATTTACTAAACCTGAATTTTTTCCTTACTAAGCACACTTATTTATTATATTATATGGTATGGACCGATAGAGGGAGGTGCAACCGTGGGCTCAACCTCTCATTTTTTCCCCATATATTTTGTTCTTTTCTCAGATAAATATGCTCAGTTAATTTCAAAATATTTTCATGTATATGGATCCATTTATTTAGCAAAGTTACTCTTTGTTTTTTTTTTAGTCTAAAGAAACTGACGGTAAATATGCTAGGTGAATTCCAAAGTATTGTCGTTAATTAATTGATATCTTGACGTATGGAGTTAGATGAAAAGCACTTTAAGCTACATGCGCCATGCATGAATCGAGCTACATTAAAGTTGGAGACTTTGCCAAATGCCAAATGATGAGACAGCGCCAGCATCATCCACATGGGTATCTTACTAGTATTATATAACAAAAGCTTCCACGGACGCTAAGATGCGCCCCTCCAATAATAGTAACACAAAGACAGCATCAGAGAGCGTTTTGGATCTCTCAAACCCAATCAATATATTTGGTTTTTGAGGTCTGATATGAGGGACGCAGTGACAGATGTATAATCCATATTCAACATTATTTTACAAGAGTTAACCACAACCGTTTGGAATTTGGTGACGTTTCATGCATTCTTCATTCATGCCACAAAATTAACCAAAATAAGGCATTATTGCAAACCTAAACCAATTATCATCAGAAACAGGAGGGGGAGGGGAAGATGAAGAGGAGGAAGACAAACAGGTGCCTTCCCTTGTCTCTAATTAACAACCCGTGACTTTGTTGTGACAGGCAAAACCCACCTCGGTGATCTCTACGCCTTCTCGAAAAGATACCCTTGACACATTGGAAAAAAAATTAACAACCTGCGACAAAACAATAACATCATGGCGATTCGTGGCAATAAGAAGAAGAATTTGTTTGGAATGTCATGTGGTGGTGGTGATAAAGGAACAGAAGCAGAGGAGAAAAAGATTGAGATAGAGCAGATGTCTGTGGACGATGGCAGCCAATACAGCCTAAGCGCCATTTTACTTCCGGCTCTTGGCACCATGGCCGCCAGTGCCACCCGCAGACCCAAGCTCCAACGTTTCATTGTCTCCCCATATAACCATCGTTACAAGTAAGAGTTATAATGGTTGTTATTATTATTATTATTATTATTTTTTTACTTTTAACTTCACCTGTACAGAAAGTGATAAGGAAAATGTTTTATGATTCTAGAATATCTACTTTGTGGACAATTTTGGGAAAAAAGTTCTTTGAAAAGTTTTCTGAATGTGATGTACAATGAATAACTTTACTCTAAATTGAAAGATGTAATTTGATGAATGGTTTACGTAGGATGATAGATATTTGAACATCTAAATCAAATATCAATACCATATATAAATACTATCATACAATTATTTATCATTTTCTTCTCTCCCGGGACTTTCAAAAGCTGCAAACCTTGTGATATATACGGTGTCAAATGTCTACTGTATCTAAATCTATGTTAAAATATCATTTCACTTTGAGGAATGGTTTATGTAGGATGATAGATAAGGGTGAGAATATGCTAGGCTGAGATAGACTCTGACAAACCTGGGTCCGACCTGCATTCCAATCTCGAGGCCTGAACCTGATTTACTTTAAAGCCTGGCCTAACCTGAAAGCCTATCTAAAAGATTACTTATATATCAACAATACATTTAAATATGCTTCTAATGATAAAGAAGTTGGTAAACCTATACTAACAAATAGGTCACTAGGCATTCAAAACTAAATAGGCAAGTAGGTCACCAAATGGCCAATCGGCCTTTACTTTCAAATAAATCATATAAATAAACAATAATATATTATAATATTATACTATATTATATTATACATATATATACTTATGTGTATATGTGTTAAATAGGCCGACCTGATAGGTCTACTAAACATTTTTAAAGCCTTACGCCTACTAGAAAATCATGTCATAATAGATGGAAAACACAATTTTATCAACAACTTTTGGTGAGTCGCGACACCAATAGAGCATTTGACAACATAAGGTCAATTCAACAAAACCAAAAAGGATATTATATAAAGGAAATGGCAACCATAAAAGAAAAAAGATTTATAACCAAGCATGTAAAAGTTGAATGGTATTTAAATTGTAGTGAAGTAACTTAAATTCCAATAACAGGAGTTCACTTGATCCATTATATATCTTCCTTATAGAAGCTCTTTGGCAAGCCAATTAAGTGATCATTTAGGCAGCCACTTCTGATATTTTTGGCACACATTGGCAGCCACTAATAAAAAAGCAAAGCTAGAATAATAGTTAACTGTTGAATCTTCAATAACTATATAGATAGATCCATGATTGTCATAGCAAATTGAAGACTATCTATCAAATGGGGTGTGCATATCAACTAGTAGATATTGCAGCTACTGAAGAGAACTTTGCGAGGTGAATCTGTTAGATATATCAGAACTTTAAGAGTGGCAACAAGTCTTCTACAGATAGACATGTTAGACTAAGGCTTGCTTTGACATATTCAGAAACCATAATGTTAAAAGTCAACATCATCTTTTGCCTCAACTATTTTTAGTATGTTTTTTTTACGTTGCATGGTTAAGTTTTTTTTGTTTTTCTAAATATGTTGCATGGTTTAATTTCGTTGTACTATTTAAGATGTGTGGTTTGTATTGCTTCTTTGTAATGTATAAATACCCCCTCACTCCAACGTACTGTAATATCGAAGCATGTTACATAAATAAGAGAGTTGTTATTTGTTAATACTTTTTCCATTGAGGTTCTTCTGGGTGTTCCATTACATAGTAATGGGTTTATCTTCATCAATTGTTTCAACATTTGGTATCAGAGCTTGATGCTCTGGGACCATAAGTTTTTGTGAGCTTCCTTAAGTTTTGAGTAGATTGATTCTCAACAAATTTATTAAACAATCTGTTTGTTGATAAAGTTGAAGGAATGGGTGACCTTCAAATAGTCGGAGGAATCAAGAAGCTCAATAATCAAAACTACAACACATGGGTAACGTGTATAGAGTCTTACCTACAGGGTCAAGACTTATGGGAAATTGTTGATGGTAGTGAAGTCACACCACCGACAGAAGAAGATGCTAATGGTACCCTACGGAAATGGAAAATTAAAGCAAGCAAAGCAATGTTTGCTTTGAAGGCAACAATTGAAGAAGAAATGTTGGAGCACATTCGGAACGCCAAAACACCAAAAGAAGCATGGGATGATTTTGCTACACTTTTCTCAAAGAAGAATGATACAAAGTTGCAATTTCTTGAAAATGAATTGCTTTCGATGACACAACGTGACATGCCGATCGCCAAGTATTTTCACAAAGTAAAGTCCATATGTCGTGAGATTTCAAATCTAGATTCGACAGCTGCTATTGGAGATAATAGGATAAAAAGAATTATTATTCATGGTTTAAGACCTGAATATCGAAGTTTTGTTATCGCAGTACAAGGTTGGCAGACACAGCCATCACTTGTTGAGTTTGAGAATTTGCTTGCTAGCCAAGAAGCAATGGCTAAGCAAATGGGAGGAGTCCCGTTGAAGGGTGAAGAGGAAGCACTCTACACCAACAAAAGCAAAGGAATCTCCAAGCAGTATAATAGAGGTGGGTATAAGAGAAATGGCGATAAAGCAAAATGTTACCAGAAAGAAGGCGACTCTCATATAGGGGGATCTTCAAAGAATCGCAACAATAGTAGGAAGTTTGACGGTCAATGTTATAACTGTGGGAAGATGGGCCATATTGCAAAAGACTGTTGGTTCAAGAAAAACACTGTTGAAAATAATAATGTTACTTCTAGTTCTAAGGAGACATATGAAGATGAGTGGGATATTGAAGCATCTTTTGCAGTAGAAGAAGAAGAGTCAGCTTTCATAGTCACAGAAGCTGAACGAATTGACTATGAGAATGATTGGATTGTCGATTCAGGTTGTTCAAATCATATGACAGGTGACAAACAGAAGCTACATGATCTAAATGAATACAAAGGAAACCGTGTGGTGGTGACAACCAATAATTCAAGGTTACCAATAGCACACATTGGTCAAACGATCATTACACCTCGATATAGTCCTAACCAAGAACCATTGAAAGATGTCTACCATGTTCCAGGTATGAAGAAAAACTTACTATCTGTGGCTCAACTGACATCATCGGGTCATTATGTTTTATTTAGTCCATAAGATGTCAAAGTATATCGTAATGTTATGATATCTCAAAATCCAATAATGGAGGGACGACGTTAGAGTCAGTTTATGTGATGTCAGCAGAATCGACATATGTGGAAAAGACAAGATCAAACGAGTCAGTAGATTTGTGGCACATGCGGTTAGGGCATGTTAGCTACTCCAAGCTAAATATGATGATGAAGAATTCTACGCTTAAAGGTCTCCCTCGGCTTAATGTGAGAACATATACGATCTGTGCAGGATGCCAATATGGTAAAGCACATCAATTGCCATATGAGGAATCAAAGTTTCAAGTGAAGGAACCATTGCAGTTGGTTCATTCAGATGTGTTCGGACCTGTGAAGCAACCATCAATTAGTGGAAATCGATATATGGTAACATTTATTGATGATTTCTCAAGGTACGTATGGGTTTTCTTTATGAAGGATAAATCTGAGGCATTCTCAAAGTTTACAGAGTTCAAAGAGCTTGTTGAAGCAGAAGCAAGAAAGAAGATACACTATCTACACACAGACAATGGGGGAGAATATACCTTAGGTGAGTTTGCTCGGTATCTGTAAGAACACAAAATACGTCGTCAATTTATTTGCGCCAATACACCACAACAAAATGGTGTAGCAGAAAGAAAGAATCGCCATCTTGCTGAAGTCTGTCGGAGTATGCTTCATGGAAAGAATGTACTCGGAAGGTTTTGGGCTGAAGCAATGAAAACTGCAGCACATGTGATCAATAAGCTACCCCAACCGAGGTTAGAATTTATTTCACCATTTGAAAAATTATGGGATATAAAACCAACTGTTAGCCACTTTGAAGTATTTGGGTGTGTATGCTATGTATTTGTCCCCGGTCATTTATGCAGCAAATTTGATAAGAAAGCAATCAGATGTATCTTTGTGGGGTATGACAATCAGAGGAAAGGATGGAAATGTTGTGATCCTGTGAAAGGAAGATGTTATACATCACGTGATGTTGTATTTGATGAATCATCATCTTGGTGGTCATTAGAAAAAGAGGTGTTACTAGACTCTAAAGAAATTGAGAATAAGATACAACAAAAAGTTGAAGAACATACTGTGCAAATCCAATCAAGTATAAATGAAGACTACAATGCCGAACAAGAAATGGCTCAAAATTCTTGGCAAACAGGTGTGTATCAACAATTAGAAGATGAAGGTGGGTCTAATGAGATGGAAGTGCCAACTCAACAACTACAACTTAGAAGGTCGACAAGGATACGTAAGCCAAATCCAAAGTACAGTAATGCAAGCTATGCAACTATTAAAGAGATGATCATAAAAGAACCCGAAACATTTGAAGAAGCATCAAAAAGTATTATCTGGATTAAAGCTATGGAAGAGGAGATCACTGCACTTAACCAAAATCAAACTTGGGATTTAGTGCCAAAACCAAAAGATGTTAAACCCATATCATGTAAATGGGTTTATAAAATAAAACGTCGCCCAGATGGATCAATCGAGAGATACGAAGCTCGATTGGTAGCTCATGGTTTCTCTCAACAATATGGATTGGACTATGATAAAACATTTAGTCCAATGGCAAAACTTACTACCGTACGAGTTCTACTTGCACTTGCAGCCAACAAAGGTTGGGATTTATGGCAGATGGATGCGAAAAATGCTTTTCTACATGGAGAATTAGATCGAGAGATTTACATGATTCAACCAATAGGATTTGAGAATAAAACTCATCCTGAGTTTGTATGTAAACTAAGAAAAGCACTTTATGGGTTAAAACAAGCACCAAGAGCTTGGTATGGCAAGATTGCCGAATTTTTGATGCAAAGTGGCTATTTTGTAGCACCTGCAGATTCAAGCTTGTTTATAAAAGTAAATGGAGGAAAGCTAGCCATTGTGTTAGTGTATGTGGATGATCTCATCATTACTGGAGATGATATTAAAGAAATTCATCAAACAAAAGAAAATTTGTCAGTTCATTTTCAAATGAAAGAACTTGGACAACTCAGGCATTTTCTTGGGCTAGAGGTTGATCGGAGACAAGAAGGTATATTTCTTTGTCAACAAAAATATGCTAATGATTTATTAGAGAAATTCGGGATGTCAAACTGTAAGCCAATGTCAGCTCCGATGGAGCCAAATGTCAAGATATGCGCTCATGACGGGAAAGACTTGGAAGACACAAGCATGTATCGAAGTTTGGTAGGTAGTTTGATCTACTTGACTTCGACTCGACCTGGTATTTCTTATGCAGTTGGTGTAATGAGTCGATATATGCAAAATCCAAAGAAACATCATTTAGAAATTGTTCGGTGAATATTAAGATATGTGAAGGGTACAGTGAACTATGGTCTCATGTACAAGAAAGGAGAAGATTGCAAGTTAGTTGGCTATTGTGATGCTGACTATGCAGGAGATCACGACACTCGTCGATCAACTATGGGATACATATTTATGTTGGGTTCAGGAACGATTTCTTGGTGTAGTAAAAGACAATCAACTGTATCTTTATCAACCACAGAGGAAGAATATAGAGCAGCAACAATGGCAGCTCAAGAAAGCACATGGCTAATACAACTGATGAATGATTTACATCAGCAAGTAAATTATGCAGTTCCGTTATATTGTGACAATCAATCTGCAATACGATTGGCGGATAATCCAGTTTTTCATGCAAGAACTAAGCATGTCGAAGTGCACTATCATTTTATCAGGGAGAAAGTTTTGCAAGAAGAGATTGACATGAAACAGATCCAAACAGATGATCAAGTTGCATATTTATTCACGAAAAGTTTAAATGCCAATAAATTTGAAAAGTTTCGCTCTCAATTAAATGAAGTAAGAAGAATGGGAGATGATGTTGAGGGGGAGTGTTAAAAGTCAACATCATCTTTTGCCTCAACTATTTTTAGTATGTTTTTTTTTTTACGTTGCATGGTTAAGTTTTTTTTTGTTTTTCTAAATATGTTGCATGGTTTAATTTCGTTTTACTATTTAAGATGTATTGAGGTTTTTCCGAGTGTTCTTTACATAGTAATGTGTTTATCTTCATCAATTGTTTCAACACATAATGGCACAGAACACAAGATCCAACGTAGGAACAAACCTCAAACAACAATTGGGCATCAGAAATGGCAATCCAAGTTCTCATGTTAATTGAACAAACCTCAAGCGTTGCATCAAAGAGAACTCACGTTTAGTGAAGTGAGAAATTTGATTGAAAAGTGAAAATTCCCCCCACTGAAAATTATGGCGCCGTGAACATGTGGATTTTTTTTTATATTATTAGTTTATTGTTATACATTTTTTATTTTTATAACATTATATTATTAGTTTATTGCTTAGTTTAAAAAAAAAAACTAAGATAAACTATTGTAATCCTATTTTTTAAGATAAATATTTAATCAATTTTAAGGAAAAAAAAAATAAAAAATATTAAATTCGTGTGAAATCCATCTCAAATTTTCGGACATATTTCATGTGAATATTTAAAAAGATCCAACATAAATTTTTTTGTCATCATTCCGTATGAAATCTGTGGAAAATATTTTAGCACGTCGTTGGAGCGAAAGGATGGGACAAATTAGAGATTGAAGCTCTTTGAAAATTACATCCGTCCGAAATATTAATAAAATTTCACACATAAACATTTCTGTCCAAAAATTCAAATTTTCTAATAGTGAGGCTTGACCTCTTTAGTTATATAGGCTTTTTAAGAAGTCTTGGTCTGACCCTTTTATTTAATAGGCTAGGCCAAGATATGCCTTAAATAGGTTAGGCCATAGGCCACCGAAGAGTGACATGTCCTATCCCACCCCTAATGATAGATGATAGTGATATTTAATAAAAAATTAATTCCCTTATTTGAGCATCAAATTTCTATTTTGGTATTTAATATCCCATTTTTTTTTAATTTTTGACTTAATTTTATATATGTATTTCAAGAATAAGTTTAATAACTTATGTACATCAACCTATGCATGACTTAATTATGACAAAAATAATTTTTTTAATGATATGTATGATTGATTGAGATTTATAAAAAAAAAAAACCTTGCATTCCAATTAAATCCATCAAAAATATGATATCACATAACTGTCAAATGTTCTCTTGAAGCATTTTCTGAGCTTTGGGTGTGCTCCCTCTCGGATGGGAAAGCCACCCAAATTATAAATTTTAGTTAAATAAAGAAGGATCACGTTATTGAGTATCTCAAGGACATGGGTTAAAGAATCAAATAAAAACAAATTTTTATTGAAAAATTAAATATTACACTTATCACAATATTTAATGTATCACTTCCTAATAAAAATTTTGTTTCATTTATCTCTTAATCAGTATTCTTTGGACATTCGTCAGCACTGTCTATTAAAAAACAGTGATATATGATTAATGATATTGCAGACTATGGGAGAGTTTTCTGGTGTTATTAGTTTTCTACACTGCATGGGTTTGTCCATTTGAATTTGGATTCCTTCAGAAATCAATCGGTGCACTTGCTATAGCCGACAATGTTGTGAACGGTTTTTTTGCCATCGACATTGTTCTTACCTTCTTCGTTGCCTACCTTGACAAAGCTACTTATGTGCTCGTCGACAATCGGAAGCTCATTGCTTTGAGATATGTTAAAACTTGGTTCCTCTTTGATGTCATCTCTACCACCCCTTCTGAAATTGTTCGAAGTTTGTTGCCACATGTTCTCCAGAGTTATGGTTATTTCAATATTCTCCGCCTTTGGCGCCTCCGTAGAGTCAGTGCTATGTTTGCAAGGTATATTGTTATCATATGATTAAAAAGTTTCCTTCCTTCAATTTACTGCCTTCCCTTACAATTTCCATTTTGGTTATGCTTCTTTAAAGTGAATAAAAGTATAAAATGAAAAGGTCAGAATGTATCCACGTTAGAGTGGGGGTCGAAGTCTCAATTCACTTTATCCTTACTTTTTATTTACTTTACACATTTGTTCACTTTAAACTAGCTTTATCATTTGCATTTTGAAAGAGACAACTTATTAAAAGCAAGTCACACTTAGTTGATTAATGTAAACTTTTTACATGAACCCTTTGGATCATGGTCTTAAATTGAAGTTATGATTGCGGCTAAGTTATGTTTACCGCAATTGTGTATAGTTGTGAGAAAACAGAACTGATATGATGCAATTGCAGTTGCAATATAGTTATTGAAACTTCCTAAAATACAAAGTTTCAATCACAACTGCTGTCGTAGACCACAAATTTAAATCATGATTTGGAAGAAAAATGCTCCTTTCGAGTGAATTAATATATGAAGTGGGAAAGTAAGAATATATTTAATTTAAAGTGTATTGTGATATTAACTTACTTAATGATTTAAGTGGAAATACATTCTTACCTGATTACTTTCCAAACAAGTTCTAATTTTAGAAGGACCTTGTATTTGTAATTTTGTACTTATTCATAAAAGCAAGTAAGAAATCAGTTGAATAATTTAAACTTACAACATAAACTTTCTGCATAAATGCAAGTCAAATTTCTGTTTAATAATGTAACTTTCGTGCATAAACTTTCATAATTATTCAGTAACTAGAAGCTATGCTCAACTGTTTATTTTTTTCTAAAGGCAACAATATTTATTCTCATACATAGGCTTAATTCAGACTATTTTAGCTTGAATTTTATATTTTCTCTAACACACTATCTTATATAGGAATTGAGTAGTCTATTATTTCCCCTATTTTTGTTTTTTCCGTGTTAGATTAGAAAAGGATCGGAATTTCAACTATTTTTGGGTTCGCTGTTCAAAGCTTATATGTGTAAGTACTTAATTTTTTTTTGCCAAATTTCTAGGTAGAGCTGCATATTGAATAGTATAAAACAACTAATCTTGCGAGTCATGATGTCATGCCTTTGTAGGTTACTTTATTTTCGGTGCATGCTGCTGGCTGTTTTTTCTATTTTCTTGGTGCACAGGATGACCCAAAAATTCATGGCTTGGGCTTGTTTCTGATGACTATGACAAGAGTCTGTGGGGAATCTATGTAACATCAATATACTGGTCCATAGTGTCTCTTTCATCAGTTGGTTATGGTGATTTGCATGCTGTAAATACAAAAGAAATGATATTTACCATTCTCTATATGCTCTTTAATCTTGGACTTACCGCATATCTGATAGGAAACATGACCAACTTGGTTGTCCAGTGGACAAGTAAAACTAAGAAATATGTAAGTATATTATGCCTTATCCATTTTTTGTTAACCACAGTTTGACAGTTATAGATAAACCTTATGAGTTTCTTAGTTTTCTTATGGGAAGAAAGAAAAGAGAACTCTTGAGTCTGAAAAAATATTATGCATTTACTTATCCACAATTCCAAATCAATAATATCATGGTTGAAAAATACTAGACCTACTCTTTCTTTTCTAAGAGGTTCATTAATTGATTATAGTTTTGAATGTGTTTCCTTTTTTGGATTGGTTGTGCAATATCAGCGAGAGACTGTCCAATCTGCCTCAAATTTTGCCAAAAGAAATCAGCTACCTATCCGTTTGCAAGAACAAATGTATGCTCATTTGCTTATGAAGTACAGAACTGATTTAGAAGGACTGCAACAACAAGAGATCATTGATTCCCTTCCAAAAGCCATTCAATCTAGCATCTCAAATTACCTATTTTATTCACTTGTGAACAAAGTCTACTTGTTTCATGGAGTGTCAGATGACCTACTTTTTCAACTGGTAATATTTTTGAATTTGCTTATAAACCTGTAGCGTTTAAAAAGAAACACTAAGATTTTGTGGGAGAAAAATTATACTATAGTATGATCTTTGCTTTTGATAAATTTGAACTGGTAATTAAGAGGCCTTAAGAGAGAAAAAAAAAAGGGAAGGATTTTCCCTTTGTACAAGTTTATTAACCAAGAAATCTCTTGCAATAAGTTAGTCCAAAATGCATACCTCTGCTCTATGTCTCTAACTGATAAAAGCTTCAAAAACAATTGTTTGCTTCTTGTTATTCCTTGTCATTTGATTTTTTCAATGAACGAATTGTTTTATGTTCCTATGTTAAAATTTGAAGGTCACGGAGATGAAGGCTGAGTATTTTCCTCCAAAGGAAGATGTAATTTTGCAGAATGAAGCACCCACAGACTTTTATATATTTGTTACTGGAGCAGCTGTAAGATATTATATTCCTCTTTATTTTCTCAAATGTCCTTTTTCCATTTTACTGTTTTTATAGAGAAACATGACCAACTTTAACTTTCATTTTCTGGTGACTAACAGGACATTTTCAAGCAAATAAATGGAACAGAAGAGGCAAGTTTCTTTACATTAATTAATACTTCGTGAATGATCATTAGTTTCCTTTAGCAGTTGTTATAGGCTTGACAACATGAAAAGACTTCGTTTCCATTACTGACAAAACGGGTTATCCTGCAATTATACCAGTGGGTTGGGGAGGTTAAGACTGGAGATGTAGTTGGAGAAATAGGATTGCTATGTTACAAGCCACATCTCTTTACGGTTCGGACCAAGCGATTGAGCCAACTTTTGCGGTTGAATCGAACTACATTCCTAAATTTTGCTCAGTCACATGTTGGAGATGGAACAATAATCATGAACAACTTACTTCAGGTATATAAAATATTTGGGTTCTTATGGATTTGGTTTTCTTCTTGGAATAATTCTACTAGTTAGATATGTCTTAGTTTCTTATGCATATTCTTTCACTTAAACAAACTTTTGTTTTTGTAGTTTCATAAACATTAGTTGTGTAATCTTTGGTTTAATTTATGTTATTTTCTGGTCGAATGGCATAGACTGTAGAACAAGCTGCTAAACCCCTCTCTTACTTCCCCTATTTTACAATTTACACCATCATTTGAAATGTTTTCTTACTTTTAATGGAGATATAAGCTTTTAAATTTCGACCCTTAATGTTTAAACTTTTGAACAATCTTGCATCTGACTTATCTACACGGTTTCATAAGTAAGATGTTCCAAGTAGGGGTACTATTCACCTTTCCGTTATTTATTACATCCCATATTTGCTGAAATTTGCAAAGGTGCTATTACTATAAGTATTTGAAAGTTATCCCTCTGAGATCCGGTTGTATGTCCAACTCTGCATCTTAAAAACATTAGAAGAGGATGTAAATTTGGAAAAATATTCAAGAAAATATTTGTTGATGGTGATGTATATGCTGCAAAACAAGATCATGATGCAAATTCTTTTTGCAAGATTAGTTGTATGCGAAATTTGACGATATCGTGGCACATTATTCCGGTGCAAGTGTGTGTGGAATTAAAATTGTCTAACTGTCATTAGAATTAGAAACCACCTTAGGATATAAAAAAATGGTTTTAGGAGGAAGCAAACTGCTTTATTTCCTATGAAGGATATTTTTGTCTAATACACTATGATATGTTTTATACCTTGTTGTAGCATTTGCATGAATCTGGGGATCCAATGAAGGAAGGAATTGTGGCAGAAACAGAGGCAATGATGGCTCGGGGCAAAATGGATTTGCCTATCAGTTTATTGTTTGTAACAAACAGAGGTGATGATATATTGCTGCATCAGCTGCTGAAGAAGGGTTCAGACCCAAATGAAGTAGATAAGAATGGAAGGACGCCACTGGTTTGCATGCATTGTTTCCTCTAGTTTGAACACATACACACATGTTCACATGTATATATATATATATATATAAACACTCTAATAGACACTTACAACTCTATTTTCACATTTAACAGCATATTGCAGCTTCTAAAGGTAGTGAACATTGTGTAGTGCTGCTTATAGAATATGGGGCTGATCCTAACACCCAAGGTACAGTGAGGGCTTTCAGAAAACTTAATTACTATTTAAATTAAAAAGATTTTAGCATTACAAATTATTAATGTTGTTTGTCCTTACCTTCAGTTCCAAACATGAATACAAATAAAAACTGATGAAAACATTCAGCATTGGGAGGTCACTATGAATTTAAAAGCAGCTCTTTCCAAATTGAATTATTAAATGATTAAAGTCTCCATTAGTATAGCCTGATTAGACTCAAACCTTTTTTGTTAGATGTCAAAATATTCCTTTAGTACACATCCCTCACTTAAAATGAATCACTTGTTCATACACAATAAATTCACTGTTTTATTATTCATTATTGACATTAATCTTCAGTGCTAAATTATTGTTTTTATCAACAACACCCCTTTAGTGTTATTACTTGTAACGACATTTTTCATAAAAGGAGTTATGTTAGTACTGATGAAATCTCTAATTTCTCTTATTCAAACAGACTTTAATGGAAGTGTCCCACTATGGGAAGCAATGATGGGAAGACATGAATCTGTCGCGAAACTTCTCATAGACAATGGTGCAGACATATCTCTTGCTGATGTAGGCCATTTTGCATGCTTTGCTGTTGAGCAAAATAAGTTGGACTTGTTGAAGGACATTGTTAAATATGGTGGGGACGTGACACGGTCCAAAAGCAATGGATCCACTGCACTCCATGCAGCAGTATGTGATGGAAACGTTGAAATAGTTAAGTTCCTTTTAGACCAAGGAGCAGACATTGATAGGCAAGATGCTAATGGCTGGACTCCAAGGGGTTATGCAGATCATCAATGCCATACAGAAATACAAAATATATTCCAGAACACTGGAGGACATAACAAAAATCAATATGATATTCCTCCAATACCAAAGAATGATGGAGGGTCCTTTGTTCGGAGGTTGCAAAGTGAACCCTCTATACCTGCCATTCCCCAAGGAAGCATGCCACCTAATCAAGAGTTAACATGGTTGGATAATCGCGGCAGGCGAAGGGCCAGCGCTTTTCATAATTCCTTTCTTGGGATCATGTCAGCTTCCAATCATGGTAAGTATGAATTTATCTTCATAAATTGGTGGTTTTATTTCTTTGTAAAATTTTACCTTGTGTGCCTTATATTCCAGTGGTTCAAGGAAAGAAAACAACAAAAAAGATCTTAAGGGGTCTTCAAAATCATTATTTTCCTTGCATACATACAAGAAACAAAGCATGTTTATCATCTGCATAGGAGTTAGGATAGTTCATTCAATTAAACTTAATGGAAACATAGTTGTCCTAAAGTATATATTTCATTGTTGACTGGAGTTCATTCAATCCAACATTTCATTTCGGAGTGAGTCAATTTTGCTTTCATTTTAATTGTGTAGATAAAAAATACCTCACTACTTCTCAAAGCAATCACACTACTACGATGAATGTGAATCAATTACCAGCCAGAGTAACGCTTAGTTGTCCAGAAAAAGGTGAACATGCTAAAAAGCTTGTCTTTCTGCCAAAGTCCCTTCAAGAATTGCTAGATTTTGGTGCCAAGAAGTTTGATTTCACTCCTACCAAAATTTTCAACAAAGAAGGAGCTGAAATTGAAGATATAAACTTGATAAGAGATGGAGATCTTGTTATTCTCGCACGGGACTGAACACTGAATGTGGAAGAAATAAGAATTGATTAACATTACCTTATTTTTCAAGCTTATACATTGTGCAGCTATATCATACTCCTGCCTTTTTTTGTTTTTGCTACATTTTTGTCATGTAGAAAAAAGAAAAGAAAATTGTCTTTGTATTACTAACAAAGACGTTTATACAGGACGTTCGTGCCAGTAGATGTCATATTATACGGTTAGAAATGATGTAGTATATGTCTAAGTGGATTTTTGGTATGATTGATTCCGACAAACAAATAATTTGAATATTAGTTGAATGTGGTTCCAAGTTATGTGGTAATCTCATTTTCAAAAAGATTTTTTAATGATTGAACTATGAAAACAATAGTTTGACAAAACGAAGTGTGTAAAATGAATTTGCAGAGAAAAAACTGTAAAATGCAGAGTGAGTAAAGAATAACGTGAAAATGACTGAAAATAAAGGAAATCATGTAAATTGCGGGAAAATAATGTGCAGAAAACGTAAAGTGCAGCGAAAGTTAGTGCAGAAAACGTAAATGAATTTCAAAGACAGTGACAATGCTGGAAAGTGAATGACTTGAATGTAAACTTGCATTAATGTGAATATGACTAGAAAATAAGTGGAAGGCATACTTGATTTTTGATCCGTCAATCTGCTCCAGTGAGATATATAGAATGTTGATAAAGTATTCGACCATTATTACATTGAGAGTCCTAGTATTTATAGACAATGCTATGAAATAACTGACTATTTAAATATCCGACACATGTGGTAGTTATGTCACATTTTAACTTTGTAAGTTTGTAAGAATTAGACATATCTTTAATCCAACAAAGTAACGATTATCCTGATTCTTTACATGTTGTCGATGTAACACCCCATTTTTCGTATAAGCTCTTTTATGTATGTCTTGTTTGGTAGGAAGGTTTAGAGTGGGCTAAGTGAGGTTTTAAGTGGAAAATCCCTTTCTTAGGCTTGTGTCTTGTGACTGTTTAAGTCACAAGCATGGCCGTGGAGAGCACGACCGTGCTCGTTGGGCTAGCCTGTCTCGCCGACGCTATGTTGAGCACGCCCGTGCTCAAGGGCAGGCCGCGTCTCATAGGCGCTAAGTTGAGCAAGGTCGTGCTCAAGGAGGAGCACGACCGTGCTCAGGTCTGTGCCTTTAAATACAGAACAATAACCGAGGGTTTTAGTCATAAACCTTATTTTGGCAACAACAGCTACCCTAGTGCGTCTGAACCTAGTTTTCTCCCTATTTTCTCTAAATCCATTGTGTCGTTGGAGCTTTGGAGACTTGTGGGAACGTCTAATTCGTCTGTGCTAAATCGGTATAGGTAACGGTTTCTCCTCTTTTGGTTTCCTCTCTATTATTTAGAATTGGGAACTAATTGGTTAATGTTTATGTTTGACCAAGACTTGGAAGCTGACTGAGCCGTCAAGGGGAAACTCATTGGTTGTTGTTGGTCTACCGTTGGAGTTATCGCTACCGGATTCTTCATACCAGGTATGGGGAGAATGATAGTGTATTCATTAGGCAAGGGGGTAGCGTAAGATGAGGGGTTCTCATAGCCCAGTTACATGTTGTTGTTAACTGTTATTAATGTCATGTTATGTTTGATTATGACTATGCCTAAACTGTTGTTGATGACATGATCTGTCGGGTTGTGTGACTTAAATGTCATAAGTGTTAGTTGATTAATGGTATGCCTATTATTTGTAATCCTATATTGTATGCCAATAATGCATAACTGGTTGAATCTGTATATGATATGAATATGGCTGTTATGTTATTGTTATGTATGGATTGGCTGAGTGTTGGTTGAATGAATGAGGTTGGTTCGGGTTGAACGATTAATAAGACTCTAATTGATTTACTAGGGCTCTTAATTAATGTAATGGTTAAGGGATTAATTTCCCAATATTCATAAGACATGAACTGTTAGTGAGATGTGAGGATTAATGACAACTGGATTAGTTAAAGGTCCCTAGGATTTGATTTGAGAGTGTTAGGGAGTTTTTGGCTCCAAGAACACAAGTTAAATCTGCCTAGAACAATACGAATGGCCCATGAACAGGGAGCACGCACGTGCTCCCAGTTGAATTCTGGAAGATGGCCGCGCATTAAGCACGGTCGTGCAGGACAGTGAGCACAACCGTGCTCTACTTAAGTGGCAGCACGACCGTGCTGGGGTGAGCACTCCCGTGCTCCCTTTCCAGCGCAGAATCCAAAATTAAAGGTTGAAGGGGTGTTTCACCCCATATGTCCCCAATAATACGATAATACACCAATCAGATAAAGACAGTTAGATAACTTAATTAAAAAATTAATTAAGATAACAAGATTAACAAGTTGGTTAAGCCGGTGCCCGTTGGGTTGTCGCACGTTGATATACTTTGGTGCTTTTTGGTTAAAGTGACCTCTATGCTTTTTGGTAGAGGTGTTAATGTGCTGAACCTTAGTGCTTTTTGGCTAAGGGGGCCTTGACCCCTATGGGTTAAGGTGTTGATGTTGATGTTGGTGATAAGTCTTGGGTGCTTATTGGTCCAAGCAAAGGAGGTGGTTGCCTTGTTTGTTGTTGTGCTCATGCATTCATACGTTGAAGTTGTTAGTGGGGGAAGTTCAACATAAGGGAGGTCGTCCTAGAGTACGGCGATCTGGCCAAGTCTCAGGTGGTTTACCCAAGGTTTGGTAAACCACGCGCCCCCGCGGTGGCGCATCCACGTTATGATGCGTCAGCTATCCAAGGGGTTCACCCATGTTTTGGTGGGCGGACTGTCGACGTTGGTGCTTTTTGGCCAATGTGGATATGTAACTCCGAAGTTGCCTTCTTGAGATAGTTTGGATCCACATGCATAACGGAGTAGCGGAGTAGTGTTGCACCGCATAACATATGTTGGTTGAGTTGATATGTTGATGTGATTATTTATGTTGATGACATATGTTGTTTATTGATATGCCATGTTATGATGTATGTTCATCTTGCTTAACTATCTCCATGCCATTGTGTTTACATGATTTTTTACTCCCTGTTTCTCTTTTCTGTTGTTGGCATGGTTCTCTTTTCTGTTGTTGGCATGGTTCTCTTACTCCCACGTTTGTTGTTAGTTGTTTCAATTTTATTCCGAGGATTTATTCCGAAACGGTTATACCAGCTCTGTATATGACATCGAGGTTGGGATATGTTTATATTTTGTTTATATCTTTTTAAATTTATTATGTTTTTCCGCATTATTGAGTTGTTATAATGTGATACCTTTTATCTAAGTTTTTATTTAATGAAATAAATATATGTTTTTATATTACTTTTTTTAAATAAATGTTTTATAAATAATATACAGGGTAGAGGGTGTGCCGCTGAAGATGTGCCTTATGTCTCTCAACCTTCACACTTGACGCGTGCATGTGTATGTCCTTGTCGAATCTTGACACTCAGTCATTTTCTTCATTGAACCATTCTTTTTTCAACAACTTGTACCATTACCATATTCTGTCGACTTTGACACTTCATGACTTTCTGTCATACTAATCTCAGCATATTATTTGTCGAATGGTAGCTTTCACTTCAGTCTTGTACATTTGTCACTTTCTTGCCTATCAAAATCAAACTTGAAAATTTTACACGCAATGGATGCCTTCAAAATTTTGTCTTTGAACGGCTTCTAGAGAAAGGTAGAAATTAAGCTAAAATATCTTTTTGTTCTTTTATTCTTTAGATAAAATTTATTTTAATCTTGTATCTTTAAAAAGATTCATATTAATTTTTTATTTTTTAAAAGTGATCTAAAATGATTCTTTCCGTCATCTTCCATTCATATTCCGTTACAATCTGGTGACATGGCAAAAACAAACGTATAAAAGTCACTTTTATTTAAAATTAAAATTATAAAAAAAAGGAAAAACATCAATAAGCGCACAACCTCTTCTTCTTCCCCATAATGAAACGCTAGGCAGATGTGCAAATGGAGGGAGAGGCTTAATCCTGATTGTTGGCTTGCATTTTTCAGTCCTAGGATTATCATGTGTTGCGTAATTATTCCTCTCTGCATTGCTTTTGGTCAATGTTCTTCCCTGATCTTTAACTGGCTCCTCTGCATCAATGAGAAAGTACACGATTGTTTACCTGTTGGTTTAAAAAGACAAAGACCATGAAAATTCATTCTAGCTACATTGCAAATTAATCCAGATTCGTTACCCAATCAACGACTTGCACTAACCTAGATTGGCTTTAAGAAAATTTCAAGGTTGCAGCGATAGATTTAACTTGTGACAAACTGACAATTGTTTGCCAGAGAGGAGAGGAATGGGAGGAGTATGTGCTAGCTCGTTTTTCTGTAGGAACCACTGCCACGCCATATTCCATCTTCACATGGCACAATGGCCACAACGGTGGCCTCACGGTGGCGGATCTGTGCACCCTTGATCTTTTTTTATTATTAATAGTTTTATAATTTTAATTCTGAATAAAAGTGATTTTTATATATTAGTTTTTGTCACCAGTTTTTAAGGGAGCTTGGATGAGAGATGATGGAAAAGGTCATTTTGGATCATTCTTTAAACATAAATGATTAAAATAAATCTTTTTAAAAATAAATGATTAAAATAAATTTTACCCAAAAAATAAAAGGTTAAAAATATATTTTAACTTATGGATCATGATGAGCTTAAGCATACCTGCAACAACTCTTTTTTGAAACTTGAGCCTTCCTCATATCTTTAAATACCCCATCAGCAACTAATTTGCTCTGTTTCTACTTCTTTTGCAATTTTTATTAGCTTCTTTGAATAATTAACTTTCTGATACTTCGAAATAGTTATGCTCATGATATCATGACTTTTTCTAGCTCCAAAGCTCCTTCAACCAAGCAAGTAACAGACATGGATACTCAAACAATTTGTTTGTGGCCCTATTCATGAGAAACCAGAGTTATAGCAAAAATCTAAGATAATCCTTCCCATTTCCAATTCTTCAATTTCATCGAACCCTTCTCCTACATTCTTGGGTCCTCTTTTAACCCAGGAAATCTATTAAGAGGAACTCCAAATTGTATTTCCTTGCAAAGTTCTTGATGAACAATTCTTGCTTCATCTTTCTCTCTTCCCATTTATTATTTCAAAAAATAAGAAAGGTTGTTTAGCACACCACTTTCGACTATTGATGGGTACAAGTTTTGGATTGATAAGGCTCAAGCTAAGAAGGACAAGTGTGGGAAACATCTTGGATTTTATTCAACTTTCCTGCCATGTCACTACTAGAAAAGAGGTTTAATCGATCGCCAACAACGACTTCCCTAGCGACCAAACCTTGTTTTTAAGGAATTGGTCATTGACTTATATTCAGCGACTTAAATGGCGATTGAATTTTTCAGTCGCAACAAAATCGGTCACTAAGTCAAAAGTTTGAAAGTCAAAGTTGATAACAATGTTTGGGACTGAATTGGTGACTAAGTAATGGTTATATTCTAGCGATCAAATTGAAATTGGTCGCTAAACTAAATCCCTAAACTCTAAGCATGGGCCTCTTCCCCCCTATTTCCTCTCCCTCCCTCTTAACCTTCTCAGAGCTTAGAACTCCTCCCTCCCCCTCTCTACACGGTGTAGCTCCTCCCTCTTTCGCAATCTCCTCCCCGAGCCAGCACCATCTCTAAACGCACCATGCCATTGCATGCTCACACTCTCCCTCCTTTTTCGCGTCACCGAGAAACACCCAAGAGCTATTTCGCTATTGCGTCATCGAGGAACCTACCTCGAGCTCCTCCTCCTCCTCTGAGGTACCATCACCTGCTTACTCCTCCACCTCCTTTGATCTTCCTTCTCCGGTCCTGCTTCCTCCTTCTCTCTGGCAACCCTCTCTTCTTTCTCTCTATCTCACTCACCGATCACCGCTTCAACCCTAAAATATAAATCACTTTGTTAACCCTAAAATATAAATCACTCATTGAAAGTGGAAGGAATTGGTTTTGATTTTAATTGCTATTTTCAATGATTTGAAGTGGACATTAACAGACACACACCAAACTGGTTTTCGATGGCCACGAAAACGAATCAGTAATTCTCGATTTCATGGTTTAATTGTTTGTATTAGAGATTGTTGATTATTTGTATGAGTTGAATTATATTTTGATCATCGTATGTTATAGAAATAGAACTTGAAATATTGAACTGTCAATTATGATAATAATTTGTTTGGAACAACTTGTATTGTTATAATGCGTCATATAAATCTTTGTATAATGTGCTTGCTTGAAATGTCCGAATGTGGAGCGATTTAATGATTTGTTAATTATAGCACTGCTGAATTATGAATCTAGTATTGTCTCTGTATGATGAAATGCTCCGAAATCTTTGACCAAAAATCCCCATTTCTTCTGAATCCCCAAACCCTCAATCTCACTATATCTGTTTGTTGATTGGAGGAAACTTGATTTCAAGCTTGACTAGAGGTAATTTTTATTGAATATGTAAAAATGTCTACAACAATCTAATCATATAGATTATATAGAATGATTGAGATCGATGCAAATGCCCACCTTCACAATTGAACAAAAGCAGTGTGCATGTGTTTCAATAGCTCCATATGTACTGATAGGTTTTAGGGTTGTTATTATGTTTGTTATGATTAGCTATTGCACTTTGTAATTTGGGTTGTTACTTGTGTGTGGTGGGTTTTCTTTGCTTATTTCTTGTTTGTGTACTTGAGTTTTCTTTTCCTATTTCTTGTTTCAGTATTTGATTTTTCTTAGCTTATTTCTTGTTATGCTTGTGATGTGTATGTTTCAGGTGTCTGTAATCTATCCTACACTTCCAAGTTCAAAGTTCCCTTCCTAGTTTAAGTCTCAGTGAGGTAAGTCAAATAGTCCCCTTTCTTGTGTAAATAGCTTCTTATTGTTTTACATTACTTGTAATGTGCTATGTGGATTGATTTGTTGTTTGTTAGCGGAGAGCGAAGCTCAATAGGTTGCTGGATGTGTGATGATAAAGTTATTCAAATGCTTTCTATTTGTCTCATTTATGTTTTCTTTGTTATGGAGAGCGGAGTTCAATAGAGTGTGATCTTTTCAGAGATGCATGACTGGTTGTGCGCTGATAATTTAGAAACCTTGCATGTGTTTACCTATTATATTTGTTGATTGTTAGTAGAAAGCAGAGCTCAATAGGTTGTTTGTCAATTTTATCATTCCATATACTTTATGTTAAGTGATAGGTCCACTAAAATTGTATTTGCCTTGTTAACTTCATTTTCAAGTACAAAAGGTAAATGAGTTCAATGAGTTCAATTTAGCAAAACCTTAATTTCCCATTTGAGATTCAGTATCAATGAGCATGTGTACCTGATCACGATACCACTCATTGTATTGGATCTTGAATTGTCCAAGTTGGACAGTTTGGGAAAAAGTCTTTTCTTCATTTAGTTAATAGTTATTCTTTGGATTCTCGTATCTTATACTTGATTTAATTTCGGTCTGTTACATTTCCTATTGTTCTTCGGGTGCATATTTGATCGTGGTGGATGTCATTGAGTTCAATTCATGTATGCCGGAGACCAATGAGAAATGCTGCCAAAATTTCGTCATGTATAAGGCATAAGAACATGGAACTAACTAACGGAATGATGAAAAGGTTTCTTCTCAAATAGGATAAGGACATACCATATCATAAGAAGAAGACGAAGTTTCTCGACTAAGTATTGTTGTTTTAATTACCGGTCATGGAAGCTCCTAAGCATCGAAGGTGGCTCGATAGAAGGAAGGACTGTGGATGACTGACAGATGATTCATTGAGGGAGTGAATGAATTCGTGGAGTTTGCTCACAACTATTGGAACCAAATTGGTTCTGGTTCATGACCCCTCAAATTTTTATGTTAGTAAAAGAATTAAATTAGATGAACAAAGAGTTTTTATAAGCTAACCTCTCTACATGAAGTGTTCAAGAAATTGTGTCCAAAGACTTATCTTATAGGAATAGCCCTTGATGGCTTATAATCATTGGACAATAAGTCTATCAGTCGTCCAACGTCTTCTGTCTCAGTCTATGCATGCTTATCGTATTACGTCCAAAGTTATATCTGAATATTTGTAAACTATCTTTTCACTCGTCCAACATGTAACAAATAGTTTATTATTCATCAGTGTTTACTTTTGTTATCCTTCATGTAATATGCAATAATTCAAATATTGTCCCTTGTAAAAGTAAGTCTGAAACATAGCACCCTCAGTTGTATAAATGCCTATCTTGTCCTGGGTAGCCTCATTCAACTACGTTGACTCTAATAAAGAAGGAAAGACAAAAGGTAACTTTTGAGTACAAAAGAGAAGTGACAGTTCTACTTTGAGCTTTCTGATAACCAGAAGTAATTTTTATAAGAACAGACAAGTTATCGTAAGACGTGGAAATGATTCTTAGTCAAGAGGGGGTGAATTGACTTTTCAAAATCTTTTTAAGAATGAATTCCCTTTTTCAATAGTGGTGTAGAAAGAAAGATGATTTTAGGTGAAACTTAATCAAGCAACAATTGCAATATCAATTCAAGAAACAATTAAAGAAAGATATACAATTACATAAGGATCATGCATAAGATAATAAAACTTGCAAGAAAGTAAAGAGAGTAGGGTTAGAGAGATTGACACACGTATTTTACCATTTCGGTCCACAACCTTATTGACCTATGTCTAGTCCCCAAGAATCCTATTGGAGAAATCCACTATAACAACTGTTTGTACAAGAGATACCTCACTCTCTACAAAGTCACTCTCCTTGAGACACCCCGATGTTCCATTAAAGAACGATCCTAATTAACTACTACTTAATTCATTTTATTATTGTTAACACGATAATTACATGGGAAAATGAAACTACAGTGGAAGCAATAAATTAAAAGTCGTCCGAAACATGCACAATGGAAAAGAACATAAAACAACACACTAGATATATACATAAGATATAAAATGCACCCCTAAGGTGTCCTCAAGGTACTGAAGATCCCAACATAGGGATCGTAAACCTAGTAAACTATATACAAACTCTCAGATAAAAACAGATACAAAACCACTAGTCACAGAAGGGTCCCTAGCATAACTACCCAGCCCGCCTCACCAAAATATACATAAAAATCAACATACTCTCAAGCGGCTCTCCCTAGAAGACGCGTCCGAAGGTACGAATATATACTTGAGCATCTCTGGCTCTGACTACGGGCTCCCATACGGACTCATCACTACTCATCACCACCCTGCGCCGACGATAGTGATACATAGTCTGCACACTCCTCTGCATCCTGCCTCTCTGCACCATCCCAAGATGACTCTAGGCCTCAGACATGTCCACCACATTCCACTTGTCATATGGGAACTCCCTCTGATGCGGTGGAAACCACATCTCTGAAAACCGCAGGCGCTGAGATATCCTATAAGGGCCATCCAAGTGAAAGAAGGGACATCCTCCAAGACTGATATAGAAACTAACTGGGCCGACGTTGGTCATGAAGAAATTTGAATGGTTGACCTGCCATCCACGATCGTCATGATATACTATCTAGATATCCCCCCAGGATCGGACCCCTGGGAGGGATCATCTGCAGGTAGTGTCTAGGACGATAATTCTGCCAACCCGCTGTCTCGATCCTGCTCGCGCTGCTCATCTATCGAAGCGATACATACACAAAAAGAAAGAGGAAAAAAGGGAGATCAGCATCGAAACATTGCCATAAAAAGGGATGGGGGAACAATAGGGCATGTTATCAGTCAACAATCAACACAAACAACAAACATCTCTAGAGTCATTCTTTTATAGACATCCTCAAATATCCAACTAAGATTAATCCTCTAAGGAGTCACACTCGTATGCATGTCAGCCGATCTCTCACACCGGGAATACTGATTCCCAAGACATTCTCTTTCTCGCTCAGGTTTTCCTTTACCAAGAGAACGTCAGTTGGTTTGTCCTGGTAACAGTTCCGCTCGCCGTTACCAATAAGGATGCTTCCCCCTATGAGATCAACTCCAATAGGGGTATATTGGTCTCCATGGAAGGTCCACCTAGGACTGGAACACTCCTGGCCTAGATGTCAAGATAGTCGAGTTCCTAGGGAGACCACAACACAATGGGTGCAAACCATTGGTCACCGTCGGTCAATCTGAACCCGGCTACATCCCCAAGGTTCCCTGAACCATCTCACTTGCATTCCGTACCGGCACCCGGGAACCAACCTCGCATGACTCCCAGTCACATGTCTCGCCACTTTGGCAATATGCAATGCAAATACAACCTAAGTTGACACCGGTACCAAATACCCACTAACACGCATCATGATGACCTAGGCATCCGCAACATCATCTCGATACCCATATACAGCTTTCACAATCCTTTCACAACTAAATTACCATCAGGGTGTCAACTTGGTTCTAACAGCACAACAACTAGACAACTTGAACAGCAGCATCAATGCAGATATTATAATATCATCATCAACACAAACATCAACATCATCTCATGCATTATAAAGCATATGACATACAACACACATCAAGCAGCATCATATCCATAAACAATATAAAGCATGTAATCATGCGACCTCAATAGAACCACGTAAACCGATAATTTACCCTAACTCCGATAAGCCTACAATAATCAAACCCTAACGAGCAGAAAAGTTTTAAAAATATTCTGTTAAGATAGGTTTCTGTTAAAACAGTTTAAGGTTCATGCTTTATTATTTTTCTCCCCCTTTTGGCATTAACAAAAAGGAAACATAGGAGGCAGAAAAACAAAAACAATAATAAAATAACATAGGATAAATATTAAAATTATAGTTGTATTGATCATCATGAGCTTGTACAAGGCATTTTTAGATACAAAGCCAAAAGAGGTCTGCTGAAAAGCAAAAACAGAGATTCTACTTTAGCTTCTAAAGCAATTCCTAGCACGCCTCTCTTCAACCAGTTGCCTAAGAGTAGCTTCCAGCAAGGTTTACTGAGAAGCAAAAGAATTTTGCAGCTGATTGAACTTCGGATGTCCACATACTCAGTTCTTGCAGCTTTTGAGGTGACAACTGTAGATAGGGCAGACTGGTTGAATAGCAGGGCAAGGCTAACACAGGAGGCACACTAGGTACAGAGAAAGGTGCATAAATCCTAGGTGTGACACCCGGGGCCGACGAGGGAGGGGAGTGGTCACCGGTGCAAGAAGGCACGACAAGGAGCGGCTTCTTGGTGGAGGGACACATAAATGGACCGACTACACACCAGATTGAGAAGGATCCTGAGATTGTGTAGGTATGGGACTATACAATTGAGGATGACTTATATGAATTGATTGGTACTATATATACCAACAAGATGCATCTTCTTTTCAGGTGCCCATCACTTAAGTACTTCATAGTTAAACGTGTTTGACTTAGAGCAATTTTGGGATGGGTGACCTCCCGGGAACATGTGAGTGAGGACAAAGCACGCTGAAAAGACCAGTGTTGGTTTGTGGGGACAGTCGTCAATCCGTAAAGCAGCCTGTGATGTTACACTAGGGAAGACACAAAGATGAATTGTCCTATAAAAGAAAAAGAGTAGAAAACTAATTTTAAACAAAGGTCTAATTGTGACAAAATCTACCTCTGGAGAAAAGAAAATTGAGGAGAATCGTTCAGATAGAGACATGCGAGTGATGGTTATAGGTTTAAGAGGGGGAAGAGGTTTGCCAAAAACAGAAGGGGGTAAAGGTAGCAAAGTGTCTATGTGCTCAAAAAAACACTCAAGACCAGTGAGCAACATGAAAAAGTATCTAGAGGATGAAGGTAGCATGACTACAGAATGTGAGTAATGACCACCGGAAGTTGAATGATTGAAAACAATTATAGGGGTAGAAAATAAATTTCCCTACAAGAATTCGTAACATGAGGAGGAGGTGGAGGAATGATAGACAGGTTAGAGAAACTTGCAGCCATAAGACTTTGCAAGTCAGACACAAACAAACTTAATGAAATTCCAGTTTGTTCCCAATGGGTATCATCCCTATGAACAATATTGTACTGACAGACATCAGAAACTATAGTATAAGAAGAGGTTTGTGATTTATGGGTAGAAACAGATGAAGGGGGTGGAGAAGCACGAGCAAGGGGATTGACAGAGAGGGCAGGAGGAGAGTAGACAAGTGGGGTAAGGATACCATGATGACCAGGTGATGAAGGTGAGGGTGGTGATTATGAGGGAAAAACCAATTGGTTTTCTGACATTCTCAGCTTCTTCCTTGGCTGGGGTGGATTAAGAGGATCCACCAAGGAATAAATAACTGTCTGTGCTCCAACTGAGAAACCCCGTTGTGCCCCATTAGTATTATTACAATAAAACCTTAATAGTTATTTACTTAATCGCACGCTTATCGTTGAAAATACGTAAAAATTAAAACTTAATTAATAATTATATAACTTATGCAGATATAAAACATACCAAAACTATATTACATAAATACACACCTGTTTAATTATTACATTCCAAAAGCACTGTTAAGGGTACCCTCTCAGTAGGATCCCTCACAGGCATAAACTTCACTACGGACATACTTAGCGGAAATATAAATACTCTTTAGACACACTGGCCATAATGTCTATACTCTAATCGCCTTGAATCACAGATCGACCTCCAGCATCTGGTTCGTAAGGAGTTCCATCTAACTCCTCAGCAATTGGTCCCTCCATCGGGTCTTCTCGTACGATCACATCAGAAATAAAATACAACACACAGAAAGATATAGGGAATAAGAAACAGTTATATCATCAAAAAGCGGAACAGAATAATAGTAAATTATATAGTAATTGTCACAGACACACATCACTCAAAATCAACAATCATCCTCAATTCACTATATCATCCTCTACCCTCAGCCCTTGCAACTAAAACTTTATACTGATGTGGCCATCTTCCCTCCTGTCACATTAGTCAGCAGTCCAAAACGGTCCAGTACCAATAACTTTCGAACGCATCAAAGACTAAACAAGTATTAGTCTAAAATGGACCAGTGCCAATAACATACGAACTCGTCAAGGAATATCATTCCATAACGGTCCAGTGCCAAGAACATATGAACTCGTCAAGGAGTATTAATCCAGAACGGTCCAGTGCCAAGAACATACGAACTCGTCAAGGAATATCATTCCATAACGGTCCAGTGCCAAGAACATGCGAACTCGTCAAGAACTAAAGAGTATTACGGTAGTCTACCTCGGCATCCACATCCGTAGGGCACTCACCCGCAATATCCGATATCCCCAAAATAGGATATCCCGACCTCGTGTGTTCCACTCACACGGCTGTGAATAACAATACCTCGATAAATGAATCTCCTTAAATTACATCAATAACAACCTAGTGCCTCAACATTCCATCAAAGTCTCAACACCTTTTTCCTCATAGATAAAACCACTTAATTAGGCTAGGCACCTCTAAATCACCTTTATTCTCTCACCCAAACAATTATCTCCCGAACAACACATATCCTTACTTAAAAATTAGCTAAGTACAATATTACACCCAGGCAGATCATGCATAACACATTAATCAACAGAATATTCAAATATCTCAATATCATATAAGGCAATTTATCACAACCAACTCATAATAATCAAACCAAATAAATAACAAAGTCAGACTCTGTCACGGCCTGGCCGTGATAGCCATCACGGCCGTGACAGACACTGAACATCCTCAATATCCTAATTATTCAAACACCGGAATAATACGTCACATGCAGATGGAATACCTCAACCAGCGTATCACAGTAAATTTGATAACATAAAATCAAACATCCTCAAATACTTAAAATCAACTTAATGTCGATAAACCTACAATCCCCGAATCACCATTGGTTTTACAGAAAAGGTTTCCAATGGGATTTTGGTCTTGTCGATTACTCGACTACTAGTAGGGTTTAGGTCGCCTTACACAATTATCATAGAATATACTACTTATCGATTCCGACGATAGGATGGTTCTTTTCCCCACCTGAGCTAGCACCGGAAACACGTACACTACGATCCTCGTTATCCCGCCACGAGTTAACACAACCACCTTCATCCAAACAACATAATTATAATTAATCAACTAACAACCATCTATGACACTTTAGGGCTAGGTTCGACCAAGACTTAGAAAATTGGTTTAGGATTATCTTCTTAATGCCATCTTTTGGATCCTAGTTACTAGAGTCTCAACTAACATAGATTACTTATTACAAGACTAAAATTTGAAACAAAATCCTCTAACCTTTAGGGTTAGGGTTTCGACCAAGGGCTGACTTTTAGGGTTCAAAATCCTTAAAATTTCTAATCATGATTAAGTCATAGATTAATGGTCCTTAATTAACCTAAATCATGAATTAGTGACTAAACAACAAAAGTTGAAACTCAAAACTTCCTAACTCTTTTATACAAGGATTCGGTCTCAACATGTTCATAGGGTTAGGGTTCTTAGTTTAATAAACCAACTTGGATTTATTAAGCATACATACTAATAGCTTGATTAACAAGATCATTAATGAAAACCATGAAGAAAAACTCTACCAAACCTACTTTGATAGATTCGGCCAAGGCTAGGTTTTTAGGAAAGAAATTTTTGATTACATCATGCTCTTAGATTTAGATAATATGCATGATATCAAGAATATAGAAAGTAGTTTCATCATCATTAGATTTTTCTAGAATTTATTATGACTTTTCAAAGTTCTAGGGTTAGAAACTTTAAAGTGATGAACAACTATAATATAAACCTTGAATCAAGAAACTTGCTAAAGAACATAGGCATGATTAAGAAAGAAGATTAAGATTTACCTCTTGAAAATCAATGACAAAGGAAATCCAAGAAAACTTGCTTCACAAACTTATCACTAAAGAACTTATGAACTTAGGGTTTTGAACAAAAAGGCATTAGAAACTAAGTGAAAAGTGAGAGTATGGTATTTATAGAGATAGTGGTGCCATCTTGGGAAGGATCTAGAAGTGATGAGTTGTCTTGCTAAAAGGATTAAAATGCAATTACTTCCTAGGGACCAATTTACAAAGATTCCAAAAGTTTAAGGACTAGTTTACAAATTGTCATGATGACTTGTTGCCACATTTAATGCAAGCTTATCTTGACTATTTTGGGCTGATTTTTTTGTCATAGATATTTTAAGAAATTCAAGAATGTTGAAGAAGATTTTAGAAGCTTGAAGAACAAAGTGGAAGAATGTAGAACATTCTAGAAAATTCTTGACTCATCCAACAACAAATGAGGGCAACCTTCAATTCCTCATGGGCTTGTGCATGGGCTTGGTAAGTTTGGGCTTGGTTTCATTTTTGTGGGGCCCACTTGAAGATTTAAACATAAATCTTGACATAGGAAACTTGTATAGTTTCAAATAGGCTTTATGTAACCAATCCATGAACTAGGAAATTTTGGACTTCATAACCACGTCCATTAGAGATTAGTAACAAGGATTCTAGCCCAATTCACTTGAAAAAAACTTCGAAACTAATTTAGGGGCAAAATGGTAGTTAACAAAAAGTTTAGGGGCTTAAGCGTAAAATTCATAAATTTTCTATTTAACCCTGAGAAACCTTCTAGACTTAAAAATATGATTCATCCCCTTGAATCATCTCAAAATCCTAAGATAAACCCTCTATCGGTTCTGAGAAACTCCGAAATCTCTTCCGTCGTCTACCCGATTACGTGTTTCGCCCGAAAAACAAATTATTTATTTTTTCTCCAAAATAATTCTAAAAA
The DNA here is from genome assembly GCA_030762895.1 of Sophora flavescens. Lineage (NCBI taxonomy): Eukaryota > Viridiplantae > Streptophyta > Magnoliopsida > Fabales > Fabaceae > Sophora > Sophora flavescens. The sequence continues at coordinate 75,888,239 of CM061066.1, forward strand.
TACAGAATTTTAGGAAATAAAATAATAATCTTAAGTCTTTCGTTCACGAATTAAAATTAGGTCTTTTGAGCAGTATAATTATACTGTCAATGGAATTCGCGGGCCGGGTTTCGTCTGACTTTCCAACCTAAATTTCAATCGTAGCTTCCTACATTCAAGTAGGATTGAGTAGTAAACTCCGTTTAATTAAAATAATTTTCTAAAACTCAAATAAGTATATACAAATAATCGTTCGCATTTCGATTATTTTGAAACAGTGAAAATCGGGGTGTTACATTACTACCCCTCTTAGAAAAAAAAATCCGTCCTCGGAATTTCTTAACTCAAAACTAGACATCATCTTGTAATCGTATCTTATTCTAAAGATCCAACATTATATTTCTCATCGCTGTTTTTCCCCTAGGTGACAGCGGTAACTTCATGACATAATTCATTCTTATATCATTCTATTTATCCTCGAACTTATCCATCACTATATTCTATTCATTGTTCTTAACCTTTCCCACTTGATCTAACATCCTTAAAGGACATAATTAATACTTAATCCTTCAAACATATCCTATTATTCCAATTTATATCAAAATCATACATACCATGTATGAGATCTGCAGCGTGAGGGAATTCAACTCCTCTGATGGTAAACACTCTCTCAGCAACTTGAGGTCTAACCATCTGCTGACCGGTTGCAGGAAATCCTCCCTGGGTTCCACCTCTATAACCTCCAGCTTCCCTATTCCCAGCTACCGGCTGAGGGATACCTTTCTGTCTACAATCATGAGCATAATGACCTGGTTTCCCACAGTTGAAACAACCAGATCCCTCCTTACAATTCCTAACATGGTGTGGTCCTCCGCATCTTAAACAAACTAAGCCTTGTTGTTGCTGGCTTGTTCCGACCCCTTGTGTGGTGGCTACTGGTGTTGGTGCCACTGTCTTCAATTGTCAGGCATATGGTCCTTGTCTCTCTTGAGAACCCCTATCTTCTCTCCGTTGGAGACCTGATCGAATAGGACCTCCACTCCTCTGCTGCCTCTGCTCAGCAGCTTGCCTCAGATCTATGCTTTCTATGGCACTGCATCTCTCTACTAGCTCCGGAAAACTCTGGATATCAAGAGATACTATAGCCCTCCGGAGCTCATGTCGGAGTCCTTCCTCAAACCTTCTACATTGCCAACCTTCATCTAGAAATCTCTGATAAAATTCAGAATACTTAATCAGAGCCTCAAAACGCGATGCATAATCACCAACCGTCCTGTTGCCTTGTTTAAGACTCATGAATTCCCTTTCCTTCTCACATCGAACTAGACGTGGAAAATATTTTTCAAAGAAACAGTTGCTAAACAACTGCCAATTGATCATTCTGCCCTCAGCCTCCAGCAATCTTCGCTTGCCTTTCCACCAAGATTCTGCTCCTCCAGTTAACATGAAGGCTGCATACGTCACTTTCCTATCCTCTCTGCAGGGCATTGTATCGAATATCTTCTCGATCTCTTGTATCCACCATTCTGCCTTCTCTGGGTCATAATCTCCTCAAAATTGGGGTGGCTTCCCTTTCAGGAAAGTAGCCATTCCGGCATCTTCAGCTGCTGCAACTCTCCTTTGAGTCTGTTGTTCCTGATGTTCTTTGTTCATCTGTAGCATCTCAGCATTCTGCTGTGTTTGTAACAACAGAGCAGTAACTATGTTTTTCATAGTATCTTGAGTCTCAGATGACTCTCCTCCACTTCCGGTATGATTATTTTCCACATTGTTAGTTCCAACAATTCTTTCAGGAGTTCTGTCATCACTGACGATCGAACGTCCTCTTCCACGAGCCATGATTCTATAAAAGAAATCATTCGCTCTTATCAGTATGACATATAATACCACATAGACAAGTATATAAATACCATATGCCACACTAATGTTATTTATCGCGTCGGATTCGGACACACTAACCATCTTCTAAGCATAGTTAAAATCCGATGTGGACTCAACTAGACACGGCCAGTAACAACTTCCTAGACCTCACAGTCCGATTAGAATCGAGCTGCTCTGATACCACCAAATGAGACACCCCGTTGTGCCCCATTGTATTATTAGATTTAAACCTTAATAGTTATTTACTTAATCGCTCGCTTATCGTTGAAAATACGTAAAAATTAAAACTTAATTAATAATTATATAACTTATGCAGATATAAAACATACCAAAACTATATTACATAAATACACACTTGTTTAATTATTACATTCCAAAAGCACTGTTAAGGGTACCCTCTCAGTAGGATCCCTCACAGGCATAAACTTCACTACAGACATACTTAGCGGAAATATAAATACTCTTTAGACACACTGGCCATAATGTCTATACTCTAATCGCCTTGAATCACAGCTCGACCTCCAGCATCTGGTTCGTAAGGAGTTCCATCTAACTCCTCAGCAATTGGTTCCTCCATCGGGTCTTCTCGTACGATCACATCAGAAATAAAATACAACACACAGAAAGATATAGGGAATAAGAAACAGTTCTATCATCAAAAAGCGGAACATAATAATAGTAAATTATACAGTAATTGTCACAGACACGCATCACTCAAAATCAACAATCATCCTCAATTCACTATATCATCCTCTACCCTCAGCCCTTGCAACTAAAACTTTATACTGATGTGGCCATCTTCCCTCCTGTCACATTAGTCAGCAGTCCAGAACGGTCCAGTACCAATAACTTTCGAACGCATCAAAGACTAAACAAGTATTAGTCTAAAATGGTCCAGTGCCAATAACATACGAACTCGTCAAGGAATATCATTCCATAACGGTCCAGTGCCAAGAATGTACGAACTCGTCAAGGAGTATCAATCCAGAACGGTCCAGTGCCAAGAACATACGAACTCGTCAAGGAATATCATTCCATAACGGTTCAGTGCCAAGAACATGCGAACTCGTCAAGAACTAAAGAGTATTACGATAGTCTACCTCGGCATCCACATCTGTAGGGCACTCACCCGCAATATCCGATATCCCCAAAATAGGATATCCTGACCTCGTGTGTTCCACTCACACGGCTGTGAATAACAATACCTCGATAAATGAATCTCCCTAAATTACATCAATAACAACCTAGTGCCTCAACCTTCCATCAAAGTCTCAACACCTTTTTCCTCATAGATAAAACCACTTAATTAGGCTAGGCACCTCTAAATCACCTTTTATTCTCTCACCCAAACAATTATCTCCCGAACAACACATATCCTTACTTAAAAATCAGCTCAGCACAATATTACACCCAGGCAGATCATGCATAACACATTAATCAACAGAATATTCAAATATCTCAATATCATATAAGGCAATTTATCACAACCAACTCATAATAATCAAACCAAATAAATAACAAAGTCGGACTGTTCACGGCCTGGCGCGTGATAGCCATCACTACCGTGATGAGAACATCGAACATCCTCAATATCCTAATTATTCAAACACCGGAATAATACGTCACATGCAGATGGAATACCTCAACCAGCGTATCACAGTAAATTTGATAACATAAAATCAAACATCCTCAAATACTTAAAATCAACTTAATGTCGATAAACCTACAATCCCCGAATCACCATTGGTTTTACAGAAAAGGTTTCCAATGGGATTTTGGTCTTGTCGATTACTCGACTACTAGTAGGGTTTAGGTCGCCTTACACAATTATCATAGAATATACTACTTATCGATTCCGACGATAGGATGGTTCTTTTCCCCACCTGAGCTAGCACCGGAAACACGTACACTACGATCCTCGTTATCCCGCCACGAGTTAACACAACCACCTTCATCCAAACAACATAATTATAATTAATCAACTAACAACCATCTATGACACTTTAGGGCTAGGTTCGACCAAGACTTAGAAAATTGGTTTAGGATTATCTTCTTAATGCCATCTTTTGGATCCTAGTTACTAGAGTCTCAACTAACATAGATTACTTATTACAAGACTAAAATTTGAAACAAAATCCTCTAACCTTTAGGGTTAGGGTTTCGGCCAAGGGCTGACTTTTAGGGTTCAAAATCCTTAAAATTTCTAATCATGATTAAGTCATAGATTAATGGTCCTTAATTAACCTAAATCATGAATTAGTGACTAAACAACAAAAGTTGAAACTCAAAACTTCCTAACTCTTTTATACAAGGATTCGGTCTCAACATGTTCATAGGGTTAGGGTTCTTAGTTTAATAAACCAACTTGGATTTATTAAGCATACATACTAATAGCTTGATTAACAAGATCATTAATGAAAACCATGAAGAAAAACTCTACCAAACCTACTTTGATAGATTCGGCCAAGGCTAGGTTTTTAGGAAAGAAATTTTTGATTACATCATGCTCTTAGATTTAGATAATATGCATGATATCAAGAATATAGAAAGTAGTTTCATCATCATTAGATTTTTCTAGAATTTATTATGACTTTTCAAAGTTCTAGGGTTAGAAACTTTAAAGTGATGAACAACTATAATATAAACCTTGAATCAAGAAACTTGCTAAAGAACATAGGCATGATTAAGAAAGAAGATTAAGATTTACCTCTTGAAAATCAATGACAAAGGAAATCCAAGAAAACTTGCTTCACAAACTTATCACTAAAGAACTTATGAACTTAGGGTTTTGAACAAAAAGGCATTAGAAACTAAGTGAAAAGTGAGAGTATGGTATTTATAGAGATAGTGGCGCCATCTTGGGAAGGATCTAGAAGTGATGAGTTGTCTTGCTAAAAGGATTAAAATGCAATTACTTCCTAGGGACCAATTTACAAAGATTCCAAAAGTTTAAGGACTAGTTTACAAATTGTCATGATGACTTGTTGCCACATTTAATGCAAGCTTATCTTGACTATTTTGGGCTGATTTTTTTGTCATAGATATTTTAAGAAATTCAAGAATGTTGAAGAAGATTTTAGAAGCTTGAAGAACAAAGTGGAAGAATGTAGAACATTCTAGAAAATTCTTGACTCATCCAACAACAAATGAGGGCAACCTTCAATTCCTCATGGGCTTGTGCATGGGCTTGGTAAGTTTGGGCTTGGTTTCATTTTTGTGGGGCCCACTTGAAGATTTAAACATAAATCTTGACATAGGAAACTTGTATAGTTTCAAATAGGCTTTATGTAACCAATCCATGAACTAGGAAATTTTGGACTTCATAACCACGTCCATTAGAAATTAGTAACAAGGATTCTAGCCCAATTCACTTGAAAAAAACTTAGAAACTAATTTAGGGACAAAAGGGTAGTTAACAAAAAGTTCAGGGGCTTAAGCGTAAAATTCATAAATTTTCTATTTAACCCTGAGAAACCTTCTAAACTTAAAAATATGATTCATCCCCTTGAATAATCTCAAAATCCTAAGATAAACCCTCTATCGGTTCCGAGAAACTCTGAAATCTCTTCCGTCGTCTACCCGATTACGTGTTTCACCCGAAAAACATAAATTATTTATTTTTTCTCCAAAATAATTCTAAAAATACAAAATTGTAGGAAATAAAATAATAATCTTAAGTCTTTCGTTCACGAATTAAAATTAGGTCTTTTGAGCAGTATAATTATACTGTCAATGGAATTCGCGGGTCGGGTTTCACCTGACTTTCCAACCTAAATTTCAATCGTAGCTTCCTACATTCAAGTAGGATTGAGTAGTAAACTCCGTTTAATTAAAATAATTTTCTAAAACTCAAATAAATATATACAAATAATCGTTCGCATTTCGATTATTTTGAAACAGTGAAAATCGGGGTGTTACACCAACAGACAGGTCTTAAGTAGTTTCAGCAACAACTTCCTTCTCAGCAGCAGGTGCCACAATAGCAGGTGTAGGGTAGCCTAACCTTTTCTTCTTGGGAATTAAATCCAAAAACTAAACCTTCTTCTCTTTGGGCTCCTCCAAGGGTCTTGTCATCTACTCCCCTGAGCAGGTACTTCATCTCTACTAGGTGCTTACAGAACTTGTTTGTCCTCAGCAGAGGTCTTTACTGGCCTTCTTCTTTTGTCTGTCTTGATAGATTTAGCTTTAGATGCCTCAGCATCCTTATACTTCCTCTTGGGAGAAAATTTCCTCCTTCTGAACCTCAGAGGCTCAGCATTTTCAACAGTTTCTGCAGAAGTAGAGGGCTTGTCAAGCTCATGGCTTTTTTCTTGTCTAGCTACTTTACCAGCAAGCTTCCATATACCTTATGACTTGGGAACCTCAGACTCATCAACAGACTCAGTAGTTTGCTTCTCTTTCTTAGCAGCTTCAGCTTTCTTCTCATCTTCATCCTTGAGGGGCTCAGCCAGGGGAATTCCTGGGATTTTCATCATAGACAGAGTCTTCTTGTCTATGGGTAGAGCCATGTCTACAAATTATCCTTCTCCAGGAACAAAAATTATGCTCTTGAAGAGTCTTGTCAGCAACATCACATAAGGGAATGTTTGCATGGATGGCCTCTTGATCATAGACTCCGGATGAGTGAAGATGAGGTCATTTAGATCAATCTTGATCTGATGAATCAAGTGATACAGAGCAAACTTATTCATTTTTGAGACATTGTGTCTAGACCTTTTCCTGGGCATCACACATTCTTGCAGCAATCTCAGCAATAATCTGCACTTGGGAACCATGCTAACTGGTTTGGTGTTTGAAGGTTTTGGAACACCATAGAGAACTATGTTGATGTCAGCTTCTCCTACTTCATCTTCCCATTCAGTTCTGAACCCAGTTCTCAGCCTGGGACAATCAGTAACCTTATCCAAGGAGCTCATGTTGAAGATGAACGTGATGGACTCTGACAAGTGTACCGGATCGAAGCAAGTAATAAAAACAAGGTAAGTAATTACCAAGGTTGAACACATGGATTGGGTGATCAATTTGATCTAAATTCAAAGATAGTAACAACGTTTGACCAATTCAAAGGAGAGAGAGATTATTGAGAGATCAACCAAGGTAACAAATTAATTATCTAAATCGAAGTGAGATAAAAACAAATCAAAAACAATTATCAAGAGTAAGATTATGATTGGGAGAATCTAAGGTCACGATTTCACCTACACAATCGATTTCACCTACACAATCAAACATAGATACAAGTGATTATTTTCTATCCCTAAGTCAATTTCATGCCAACCAGGAATCCTAAATTATTCTAATGTCTCGGTAGAGCACAAGACAAAACACCTAAACATGCCAATCAACTATATCTCTATGATGACCAACATGCAAGATTCATTAAGTTCTTGGTTCCCTAAAGTGATTGCATAAATCTCCTATTATATTTCTATCAATATTCAATTTGTGTTCTTAATTCAAATCCTAAAGCATAAATCTCCGGTCGGACTCATCACGCTTAACTAGTTAATCACGAGCTCTTTTGATTAACGCAATGCAAAACTGAATTAAGAAGCAAGAATGAAGATAAGTGAATAGAAAACATCACAATTCACTATGCCATCATGTGTAGCTACATCGATTCCTTAGAAAAGAGGATTAGTTTCTCATAATGTACATAATCGCCAATAATCCACAAGTATGCATCCACAAAACTCAAAAAACTCATAAAAGTACTAAGTGAGACGCAACTCTTATAAAACTAGGATTAGGTTACAAAATTCGCACAAATAAAAATCTTAAATAGAAAATCCTGATCACGCGCACTCGCGGGGCGAGTAGCTCCTCGCCGGGCAAAATTTAAGTTCTGGCACAGGCAAGATTTGAGGTCTTCTTAAGGCGAGCCCTGTATCGCGGTGCGAGACAAGGTACCTTAATATTTCTCCCTTCTGATTTGTGGGGCCAGCACCTTCTAGCAAGGTGCCCTTGAGATGGTTCAGATTTGCCCTCTCTGAAGCCCTTGCTCGTGGGGTATCCTAAAGAGTCTTCAAAAATCCACCTTTTCAGCTCTCTGGCTCGCGGGGCAAGCAGTGTCTCGTGGGGCGAGACACCAAAACTTTGCATCTAGCATGTTTTCTTCAATTTTTCCTAGTTTCCCCCATATTCACGTTTAACCTGAAACTTAAAGTAGCATTAGATGCTTTATTTGATTAAAAAACTACCAAAATTCCTAACAATTACTAAAAATACTCAAATCTTTTCTCAAGGACAAATAAATCCAAATTCGGGTAAAAACATGATTAAACTCAAACAGTTAGCTTATAAATCATAGCCTTTACGGATTTAAAACTAGATAAGCCAGTGGATTATCAGAAGGTCGTATTCAGCATGAGACCTTTGATATCCTTGGTCCCATCAACAGGGTTGGTCCAGAGAGTAGCACTGTTCCAAAAATTCCTAACCGGTCTGGGATGAACAGGCTCTTTCATCTCGAAGAACGAAGTCCATTTGGAGTATTCCAACTCCACAGTGACGTCAATGCCCCAATCCTTCATTTGTTGGAGATCAACCACCTCTCCAGCAAGTATTTTCTCCACATCATCAACCTTCATGCCATATTTGTCAGCCATTTCTCCAGAAGAAAGATTCTTTTTGGGTGCCATAGAAAAAGAGGAGTTTAAGGTTTGAGAGATTTGGGTTTTTTTTTCAGATAGAGAGGAAGACGAAAGGTTTGAAATATTTTGAAAGCGTAAAGAGACAAGCTTTCAAACTTTTTGTCCTTTCATAGACATAAAGTCAAGAGAGAGAAAAAGACAATTTTAATGCTTAAAACGACACGAAATATATGGGAAACCACAACATCCACTAAGACATTATGAAAACATGGTTTCAAGAAAGAAAACTCCCAAGTACATGATTAGCTTCAGATTATTAAATGGTATTAAATAAATAATAACCATTTTAATAAAAACTGTTGAGTTCACGTAAGTATGACTCAGCAAAGTCAGACGGGTTTCATAGACAGGTCATATAAAAAACATAAGACAAGTTAAGCATGCAACGTCAAACATGTTATTCAGCAATGCAATGCATGTTCCGATTGTCTCTAATATATTTAAACCTATCTTCAGCTAAGGGTTTTGTCAGTTTTAACAAACTTAATATCAAAGATGCATTTTTGAACATAGTCCCTTATAAAGTGATGTTTAATTTCAATATGCTTCGCCTTAGAATGATGTGTGGGATTTTCAGATAAGCAAATTGCACTGGAATTATCACACCACACATATATATTATGCTCAAATATTGAGTAATACTCAAGTTGATGTTTTACCCATAAGAGTGTAAGAACCAAAGTGGTTTTGGATTAAATAATCTCTTAAGTTTTGTTGTTAACAAAAAGGTTAAATTTGTATGGCAAAGTATTGTCAAAGATCTAACTTATTTGTTTTAGATTGCAGGACTACTTGAATGATACTAGTCAGGGAAAACTTAAAAATAAAGTATGGAATCTTATCTGATTCTGTTTTGATTCTCTAGACGAGTCCGCAGTTCTTGGTAAAATTCTAAGTCTGTTAATTTTTGTTAGACGAGATCTTAAATTGGCTATGGTAGACGAGTATATAAGTCTAAGAAAAGTCAAGTAGACGAGCCAATAAAATAATCTTCAGAAAAACAACAAGTCCAATGACTTGTTAATAGACGAGTAGTCTCACTAGATGCCACATCAGTAGACGAGCTATTAAGTATAGCGAGTCCAAAGACTTGGATTTAGAAAAATGCTTATAGACGCAATATCAGTAGATGAGCCCGTCTTGCTGATAAGTTAATCTTGTACGTCCAAAGATCTGCGTGTCCACTAGTTCTTAAAAGTGAACCCGTCTAAGCTTAAGCGTATTTATTTCAAATGATTGCTTATTTAATTCAAGAGAATATATGTCTTTTTACCCTTGCTGCTTCTATTGTTAAACTCTTTATTTCTTGAAATTAGAAACATAGTACCATCGAGAATATAAACCTTTGTACTCTATATTGTTGTAAAGTGTAAACCAAGTACAAAGAAGGAAAGTCAGAAAGCAACCTTTGGTACAACAGGGAGTGATAACTCTACTTCGAGCTTTCCTCTGATAAACAAGAGCACTTCTCCATGAAGCATATCAAGTTATCAGTCTCAACGGATCAAAACATTTAATGCTATGTCTAAATGGATATATCTTGAAGACCGTTGAAGAAGTTCAAGAAGGAAAATCACTCATTCTATAAATACTTGAAGAACTTCAACAGAATGATACACACAAGCTCCGATATCAAAGTGAAAAACGCTGTTGAAATTTGTTAAAAACAAGTTTACTTGTAAACCTTGCTGATCTTAAACTTTTATATTCTCACACATAGTGAGTTCTTAGATCAAACTTGTAAATCTCTTTGTTAGAGTTAGAGCCTGAAGAGACTTGGTAGAGAAAGAATACTTGTTGCTTGAAGAGGTGTTGAATACTTGTAATCTATTTGAAGAATAGTGGAGAAAAACCTTCAGGTAGAAGGGACTGGACGTAGCTCTTGGTTGGAAGGGAGTGAATCAGGATAAAACACTTGTGTGAATCTTCTAACCCTTATCTTTTATAGTTTTTAGTTATACTAACTGTGGGGCTTTGAATATGAGTTTGTTAACTCTTTAAAAGGTTTTCGTTTTTGTGTGTTGCTTTTATTGTTTTTCTTGTAAAAGGTTTAAGAAAAAGGCTTTTTCAAAAAACTGTTAAGAAACACAATTCAACCCCCTTCTTGTGTTTCCCTGTGTCAACTTCAAAGAGTTGTGAGCAACAACTAGCAGCTGAATGTATTTTGCTTCAGCAGTTGATAATGCAATTGTTGTCTGCCTTTTGCTTGTCCAGGAGACTAAACTGGCTCCAATGAAGTGACATCATTCACTAGTTCTCTTTCTTTCTATTCTATCTCCAGCAAAGTCAGCATCACAGTATCCAACTAATCTGTATTCTTTTGTTCTCAAATACAGCAACCAAGATTATTTGTCCCAAGCAAATATCTAAATATTCGTTTAACAGCCTTAAGATGGGATTCTCTAGGGTCAGATTGGAATCTTGCACACATACAGAAACTAAATTGAGTATTAGGTCTGCTTGAAGTTAAGTACAGAAGAGAGTCAAACATACATTTGTAGATGGTTTGGTCTACCTTTTTATCTTCTCCATCTTTGTTTAGTTTTGCATTGGGTTGCATGGGGGTTCTTATAGGTTTGACATTTTCCATTTTGTATTTCTTAAGTATCACCTTGGTGTATTTTTGTTGATGAATGTAGATTCCATCACTTGTCTGCTTGATTTACAATCCAAGGAAGAACTTTAACTCACCCATCATGCTCATCTCAAATTCTTCTTGCATTAGCTTACAAAATTCCTTGCAGAACTTCACATTAGTTGCTCCAAAGATAATATCATCAACATATATTTGAACTATTATAAAAAATGACATTTTGAACATTTCTTAAAAAAAGAGTTGTATCTACTTGTCCTATAGTAAATTCATTATGCATGAGAAAAGAACTAAGTCTATCATACCATGCTCTATGTGAAATAGAAAACTATGAACATGAGAAGGGGGGGGTTGAATTGTGTTTATCAGAAATTAAACAAAGTTGAAATCTTTTCGCATACAGAAGCTTAGTTTTGACGAGTGGAAAGACATGGGATAGATGGGTGACTCGTCTGATGAAATTTTAACAATGACTTTGGCAAACACCCCACTTGATAGACGTATAAGAAAACTAAAGCAACTAAAGAGTTGGCTAAATTGCAGTTTTGGTCCCCCTATTTTTTCAATTTGGCGAAAATGGTCCCCCAACTTTTTTTTTGGCGAATTTGGTCCTCTTAAAATTCAAATGTTGCGAAAATGGTCCCTTCGTCAGGATTCCGTCCAAACAGTAATGGAGGTTGGTGATGTGTACTGACAACTAATATTTTAAATAATCTTGAATTTTATTTTTAAAAAATCAGAAATAAAAAAATAAAAAAGGTAACTTTGGTCTTTGGATAAAGAACCACATAAGTCTAATAGGGTTCCCATGCGGGTTTCCTCCCTTCATCGTCTTTAAGCTTCTTCCTTGCAGGGCCACAATCACGTCTTCTTCTTCTTGATTCTTCCTCCATTATCATCATCTTCGAGCTTCAACCACCATGGATGGAAAACCCATACTGGTGGAGACAGAGAAACTCATGGCTGCTGAGAAGCAGAAACCCATGTCGGCGGAGACGCAGAAATCCAAGCAGGTGCGGTGGAGTCGCAGAAACCCAGCTTCCACCACCATCGTGGTTCCTTGATTTATGATACAAATTAACGGAGCAGAGAAGAATGAGGGAGCATTTTGACAAAAAAGAAACGCACATACACAAGGAGGGGCATAGAAGAATGGGGGTCAATGCTTAGAGATATCGATGAGCTTGATTTTTATCTGTATGGTGAGGGGTCTCATTGATTTGTAATTTTCTCAGAAATACAGGGGTTCTGTAATTGAAAAATTAGAGAATGTGTAGGTGCTGTTGGGGGTTCTGTTGTTAGGGGTTCTGGTTTTCAACAAATTGAGAAAGTGTAGGTGGTGTCCTCTCCTAAGTTTCGCAGATAGAGAATCGAAGACAAAGTAAAGAACCCTAGCCCCACACACAGTCACGATCGAAGAAGAAGAACCCTAAGTATTGCTCTAAGTTTAAAAATAGTTTTTCTCCAAGAAACCCTCATAAAACAGTCCTGACCCCGACGTCACCAACCTCCATTACTATTTGGACGGAATCCCGACGGAGGGACCATTTTCCCAACATTTGAATTTTAAGAGGACCAAGTTCGCCAAAAACAAAGTTGGGGGACCATTTTTGCCAAATTGAAAAAACAGGGGGACCAAAACTGCAATTTAGCCTAAAGAGTTTAAAGAGAGAGAGATAAACACAATTATTTATCCTGGTTCACTCTTCAAAGGAAATAGCTACGTCCAGTCCTTGGCAGCACCAAGATTTATCCACTATAACTGATCAGGTTACAGACTCAAGTATTGTTTGCACACCTAGCCTTTTCATGCTCCAAGACAAGTATTCTTTGCACACCTAGCCTCTTCAGGCTCAAGACAAGTATTCTTTGCACACTTAGCCCCTCTTGAGGCTCACTCAGGTTTATTTGAGAGATTTGGTTTGTAATAAATACAACTTAAGATAAACAGATCTTTCACTAACACTCAGAGAGTGGTTTAAATGTAAAGCTTAGGAAAGTCTGTGTAATAACTTCAAATGATTGAAGAATACAGAATGAAAGAATGAAGATATTAATGCGCAGAGTAATGGCTCTTTAATGCTCTGTGCATTCTCTATGTATTCTCTTTATGTATTCTAAATCTTCATCTTCAATGACTTCTGTATTTATAGTCTTCAAGCATTTAGGATCCGTTAGAGAGAGCTTGTGCAGAGAGTCTTCAAGCATTTACGCATCGTGATACAACCATATCAGAGTTGTGCAGAGAGCTTTTTGTACTTTGCTGAGTACAATTCCCTTTTCGTGTAAGGACCAGAGGTACTAGGGAATAAAGCATGTTGGAAGCATTCCTTAACTGGTCTTTGGTTCTGAAATCCGAGGTTGCTTGAGAGAGTAACTTCTGACTTTTCTTGATCCTGGTTCTTGAAAAAGATACTGAAAATTCTTATAGAATTCTCGTTCATAAGATAAGCGCGTCCATCTTGAAAATAACCGCGTCCATCTAGCCATTTAAGATTTTTCATTCGGCCGGGCTAGTAGATGAGCTTTCATATGCCATGTCATTGGACGGAGCTTCTCATTAAGGGCTTAGCAAGTCCAAAAACTTGTGTGGACGAGCGCTTCTGTTACCTTAGTGGACGAGCACTTCTATCACTTCAGTGGATGAGGGCTTCTGTTAATTTAGTGGACGAGCGCTTCTGTTACTTTAGTGGACTAGCGCTTCTGTTACTTTATTGGACAAGCGCTTGTATCACTTTATTGGACGCCCGCTTTTATCACTTTATTGGACGCCCGCTTTTATTACTTATTTAGACGTGTGCATCAATTACTTCAGTGTTGGACGTGCGCTTCAATTACTTGTGTTGGACGTGCGCTTCTATCACTTGTGTTGGACGTGCGCTTCAATCACATGTGTTGGACGTGCGCTTCAATTACTTGTGTTGGACGTGCCCTTCAATCACATGTGTTGGACATGCGCTTCAATCACTTGTGTTGGACGTGTGCTTCAATCACTTGTGTTGGACGTGTGCTTCAATCACTTGTGTTGGACGCGCGCTTCAATTACTTCAATGTATAGATGATTCTTACAGTTTTAATCTGCACACTAGATAGATAGGTTAGCAACCAATATGAAGGTTAATTAAATCATTAACCAATGCTTAGTTCTCATCAAAACTTAGGGAAATGCACATCAGACATTTTAGAGACTTAACAATCTCCCCCTTTTTGATGATGACAAATATTGAGATGATTTAATGAACCTCAGAAAATATCAACAATGAAAATAGCATATATCAGATAGGTTGAAATTTTCTTAGTCACACATAAGTTTGACCTGTCTTACTTTGAAATTATTATCAGAGCAATCTTACTTAAGATTTATCTGAGAAATTATAGCAACTATCAGAACATACTCATGTCCATGTATTATTTAAGATTCATATCATATTCATTATTCTATAACACATTTCTATCACATTCTCATTTCTCCCATTCTCCTTTTTCTCCCATTCTCCCATTCTCATTTTTCTCCCCCTTTTGTCAACATCAAAAAGGGTTATCAAGTATTATTTATGAGATATGTTAAGAGCAAGATAACATGTTAAGAAAATCATAGTAATGCAGCAAGCATACGAGACATACTCCACTTAAACTATTGTATCATCACCCCCCCTGAACTGATGCTTAGTTAAAAGAACTTGTATATAGGAGTAAAGACATATTTAACATAGATAGGTGATAAAGTACAGACAGGTTAACATTCAGACATGTCATTCAACAATGCAATGCATGTTTAGATTATCTCTAATAAATAAAAACCTTTCTTCTGCGAGGGGTTTAGTGAAAATATCAGCCCACTAATTTTCAGTTTTAACAAACTTAATATCAAAGATGCCTTTCTGAACATAATCCCTAATAAAATGATGTTTGATTTCAATATGCTTAGCCTTAGAATGCTGAATTGGATTTTTAGTTAAGCATATAGCACTAGAATTATCACACCATACAGATATGTTATGTTCATAAATAGAGTAATCCTCAAGTTGATGTTTTACCCATAGGAGTTGAGAGCAGCAACTAGCAGCAAAGATGTATTCTGCTTCAGCAGTAGACAGGGCAATGGTTGTCTGCCTCTTGCTTGACCATGAGACTAAACTTGCTCCAATGAAGTGACATCCTCCACTGGTGTTTTTTCATTCTATTCTGTCTCCAACAAAATCAGTGTCACAATATCCCACTAATTTGTATTCTTTTGATCTTAAATACAGCAAACCAAGATTAGTAGTTCCAAGCAAATATCTAAATATTCTTTTAACAACCTTAAGATGAGATTCTCTAGGATCAGATTGGAATCTAGAACACATACAGACACTAAATTGAATGTCAGGTCTGCTTGAAGTTAAGTATAATAGAGAGCCAATCATACCTCTGTAGACAGTTTGATCTACCATTTTACCTTCATCATCTTTGCTTAGTTTTGCATTGGGTTGCATAGGGGTTTTCATGAGCTTTGCATTATCCATTTTCTATTTCTTGAGTATCTCCTTGGTATATTTTTGTTGATGAATGTAAATTCCATCACTTGTCTGCTTGATTTGTAATCTAAGGAAGAACTTCAATTCTCCCATCATGCTCATCTCAAGTTCAGCTTGCATTAGATTTGAAAATTCCTTGCACAACTTTTCATTAGCTGCTCCAAAAATAATATCATCAACATATATTTGAACTATAATAAAGTCCTTTTTAGAGCATTTCTTGAACAGAGTAGTGTCTACTTGTCCTTTAGAAAAAAAATTATGCATGAGAAAAGAACTGAGTCTATTATACCACGCTCTAGGTGCTTGTTTCAAACCATATAATGCCTTTTTAAGTTTGAAAACGTGATCTGGCTTATCAGTATCCTCAAAACCAAGGGGTTGTTTAACATACACTTCTTCTTCAATTATACCATTTAGAAAAGCACTTTTTACATCCATTTGAAACAGGGTAATTTGGTGTTGTGCAGCATATGACATTAAAATGCGTATGGCTTCTATTCTAGCTACAGGTGCAAAGGTTTCAGTATAATCAATACCTTCTTGTTGGTTATAGCCTTGAGCTACTAACCTTGCCTTATTTCTGACAACTTTACCATCTTCATCCAATTTGTTTCTGAAGACCCATCTTGTTCCAATAACTGATTTGTTTTTAGGCTTAGAGACAAGAGTCCATAAATCATTTCTGGTGAACTGGTTAAGTTCTTCTTGCATAGCAAGAATCTAGCTTTCATCCTCAAGATCTTCTTCAATGCGTTTAGGCTCCAAATCTGAAATAAAGGCCACATTGCTTGATTCTCTAAATGTGGATCTGGTTCTTACTCCTTCAGAAGGATTTCCAATAATAAGATCCTTAGGGTGATGAGTGTTGAACTTTCAATCCCTTTTGAGATCATCATGAAGATCTTGACCTGTCTGCTGACTCGTTTGTTCCACTTATTTGTCAGCCTCAGGCACAGGTTGTTTTGGTTAGATCGGGTTGTTGACTTTCTGGCTTGTTTATATCAAGACCTGCAAGATCATCTTCTAGATTTGATAGTTCTTTATCAGTCTTTAATCCATCATTGAATTTAACATGAACATATTCTTCAAAAATATAAGTTCTTGAATTGTAAACTCTAAAAGCCTTAGACATTTCAGAATAACCTGCGAAAATACCTTTATCTACCTTAGAATCAAACTTTGCAAGATTATCTCTGGTGTTTAGAATAAAACATTCACATCCAAAAGCATGAAAATAAGATATGTTGGGGCTTTTTCCTTTCCACAATTCATAAGGAGTCCTTTTTAGAAAAGGCCTAATAAGTATTCTGTTTTTTACATAAGAAGCAGTGTTTACAGCTTCTGTCCAGAAGTATTTAGGGAGATTATTTTCATTGAGCATAGATCTAGTCATCTCTTGCAGAGATTTGTTCTTTCTGTCAACCACTCCATTTTGCCGTGGAGTTCTAGGTGCAGAGAAATTGTGAGAGATTCCATTCTCCTCACAGAACTGTCTAAACTGCTCATTTTCAAATTCTCCCCAATGATCACTTTTAAGGGTAGAAACACAGAAACCCTGCTCATTTTGTACTATTTTACAGAATACTGAGAGCGCCTTAAAAGACTCATCCTTGTGTGTTAGGAAGAGTACCCATGTGTATCTAGAATAGTCATCAACTATGACAAATCCATATTTTCTTCCAGCCAGGCTGGTAACACTAATTGGTCCAAACAGATCCATGTGTAACAACTGAAGAGGTCTAGAGGTTGATACTTGGTTTTTAGATTTGAAACTTGATTTTATCTGCTTACCTCTCTGACATGCATCACACAAGACATCTTTCTTAAAACTAATATTAGGAAATCCTCTCACAAGATTATTCCTTTTTAATTCAGAAATTAGTTTCATACTAGCATGTCCTAGTTTCTTATGCCATAACCATCTCTCATCCTCTTTAGACATCAAACATGTTACACTTTGATCTGAGAGATCAGACAGTTCAATCTTATAAAGATTTTGTTGCCTTTTAGATGAAAAGAGGGTTTTGCCATAAAAGTCTTTAACTATGCATACATCCTTGGTAAAGGAAACATCAAAACCACTATCACATAATTGACTTATGCTAAGCAAATTTTTTCTTCATCCTTTAACCATAAGAACATTAGATATAGAGGGAAGAGGGGGTTTACCACCAATAGTACCAATTCCTATAACTTTCCCTTTCTGATTCCCTCCGAAGGCAACGTGTCCTCCTTTCCTAAGTTGGAGGTCTAGGAACATAGACCTTTCTCCTGTCATATGACGCGAGCAGCCACCGCCCAGATACCAGTAGTGGTGTTTTCTCTGCTCCGTTGAGGACATCTGCAACAAAAATTATTTGATCTTTAGGTACCCATATTTTTCTGGGTCCTTTTCTGTTAGTTCTAATAGTCTGTGAAGACTTTCTTCTCTTCTTATGGATACAATTAGACATAACATGTCCAGTTTTTCCACAGAAGTTACATATAGGTGTATACTTGGTTACAGTTGACTTAACAGATACTGTAGAAGCTTTAGTTGATACTTTATGATGTGTCTGATGGACATATCCAATACCTTATTTGTTAAGAGAGTGCCTCTGATAGCCAAGTAGCTTAGTCAGATTATCTCTACCATTAACAAATTTGGCAAGATCAGAAGTGAGCTCTTCCACTTTCTCCTGAAGTTTTTCAACTTCTTCAGATGGTGATGTTTCACTTGAGATCTTAGCTTCATTAGACTTTTCAGTCTTTAGCTCACTGTTCTCTTTAGCCAGCTTCTCACACCCTTGAGATTTATGTTTATGATCACTGGTGAGCTTTATATACTCTCTCTTGAGGGATTTGAAGGCCTTAGATAAGCAGTTGGATTCCTCCAGCAACTCCTCATAGGTATCAAGTAATTCCTCATAGTCAGGATGTACCTCATCATCCGAGTCTGAGTCAGTTTTGGCCATCAAACAGAGATTGGCTTCTTCCTCTGTTTCTTCATTAGAAGACGTTGACTCCAGATCCTCCCAAGTAGCCATCATTCCTTTCTTATTCTTCTTGAAGAATTTCTTAAAAGGGGCCTTCTTGAGTTGAGGACATTCAGCCTTGATGTGACCAGGCTTCTTGCACTCATAGCAGACAATTGGACTTTTGTCTATTGAAGTGGATTCTTTGAAGTTCTTGTCCTTGTTGAACCTTCTGAATGGCTTATCCCTTTTGAACTTCTTTTTCTGTAGGAGAAGCTTTATCTTCCTGGTCAGGAGAGATAATTCTTCATCACTCTCAGAACCCTCGTGTTCAGACAGGTCAGCATCACTTGATGACTCGTCTGCCTTTAGAGCCTTGGAAACTTTTGCTGACTTTTGATCAACTTTCAGAGCAATTGACTTGCCCTTCTTTGGTGCAACTTCATCTCCAAGTTCTTGCTCATGAACAGTGAGTGTTCCAAGAAGTTCATCCATAGTCAAGGTAGTGAGATCCTTGGCTTGAGAGATAGCAGTGACCAAAGGTCTCCACTGTTTAGGTAGACTTCTCAGAATCTTTCCAACCTTCTCAGCATGGGTATACACTTTGCCAAGAGATTTTAAACTGTTGACTATAGTTTGAAATCTTCCTATCATTTGAGCAACAGATTCTCCTTCCTCCATGACAAACAATTCATACTTTCTGACAAGTATGTCAATCTTTGACTCTTTTGACTTTGGCTGTTCCTTCATGTGTGACAGCTAAAGTGTCCAATATTTCTTTGGCAGAGTCACAATCACATACCTTCTCAAACTCCTTAGGACCGAGAGCACATATGATGTTATATCTTGCTTTGTGGTTCAGCTCCCATTTTGTCTTTTCTGCAGTAGTCCACTGATCTTTTGGTTTGTCAGTGTTATCATCATTCTTGGGAATGAATGGACCATCTTTAATGACATCCCAAAGATCAGAGTTTGTAAATAGAATGAACCATTGAAATCTATCCTTCCAATAGTTGTAGTTTTCTCCATTGAAGAAAGGAGGTCTGGTTAGGGAAGCTCCTTCAGTCTGGTGACTTCCACTTGAACTAGCTCCAGCAGTCATGTCTATTCTTCAGGACCTTTTACCTCTACACAGTTAGGTGCTCAACCCAGAGGCTGAGCTCTGATACCAACTGAAGTAGACAACTATAAACACTAGTTTATCAGAAATTAAACAAAGTTGAAATTTTTTCGCATACATAAGCTTAGTTTAGACGAGTGGAAAGACACAGGATGGACGGGTGACTCGTCTGATGAAATTTTAACAGTGACTTTGGCAAACACACCACTTGATAGACGTACAATAAAACTAAAGCAACTAAAGAGTTTAAAGAGAGAGATAGACACAGTTATGTATCCTGGTTCATTCTTCAAAGTAAATAGCTACGTCTAGTCCTTGGCAGCACCAAGATTTATCCACTATAGCTGATCAGGTTACTGACTCAAGTATTGTTTGAACACCTAGCCTTTTCAGGATCCAAGACAAGTATTCTTTGCACACCTAGCATCTTCAGGCTCAAGACAAGTATTCTTTGCACACTTAGCCTCTTCAGGCTCACTCAGGTTTGTTTGAGAGATTTGGTTTGTAATAAATACAACTTCAGATAAACAGATCTTTCACTAACACTCAGAGAGTGGTTTAAATGTAAAGCTTAGGAAAGTCTGTGTAATAACTTCAAATGATTGAAGAATACAGAATGAAAGAATAAAGATATTAATGCGCAGAGTAATGGCTCTTTAATGCTTTGTGTATTCTCTATGTATTCTATTTATGTATTCTAAATCTTCATCTTCAATGACTTCTGTATTTATAGTCTTCAAGCATTTAGGATCCGTTAGAGACATTCCCTTAGATGTTGGCTTCGAGCAGAACTTCATTAAATGCAATAGAGTCGTTCTGGGCAGCCATTAATGCAATAGGAACGTTGGTTAAACTCTAACACGAAGGATCATGGCTTTACGCATCGTGATACAACCATATCAGAGTTGTGCAGAGAGATTTTTGTACTTTGCTGAGTACAATTCCCTTTTCGTGTAAGGACCAGAGGTACTAGGGAATAAAGCATGTTGGAAGCATTCCTTAACTGGTCTTTGGTTCTGAAATCCGAGGTTGCTTGAGAGAGTAACTTCTGACTTTTCTTGATCCTGGTTCTTGAAAAAAATACTGAAAATTCTTATAGAATTCTCGTTCATAAGATAAGCGCTTCCATCTTGAAAATAACCGCGTCCATCTAGCCATTTAAGATTTTTCATTCGACCGAGCTAGTAGACGAGCTTTCATATGCCACGTCATTGGACGGAGCTTCTCATTAAGGGCTTAGCAAGTCCAAAGACTTGTGTGCACGAGTGCTTCTGTTACCTTAGTGGACGAGCACATCTATTACTTTAGTGGACGGGCGCTTATGTTAATTTAGTGGACGAACACTTCTGTTACTTTAGTGGACGAGTGCTTCTGTTACTTTATTGGACGAGCGCTTGTATCACTTTATTGGACGCCCGCTTTTATCACTTATGTTGAACGTGCGCTTCAATTACTTCAGTGTTGGACGTGCGCTTCAATGACTTGTGTTGGACGTGCGCTTCTATCACTTATGTTAGACGTGCGCTTCGATCACTTGTGTTGGACGTGCGCTTCAATTACTTGTGTTGGACGTGTGCTTCTATTACTTGTGTTGGACGTGCGCTTCAATTAGTTCAGTGTATAGATGATTCTTATAGTTTTAATCTGCACACTAGATAGATAGGTTAGAAACCAATATGAAGGTTAATTAAATCATTAACCAATGTTTAGTTCTCATCAAAACTTAGGGAAATGCACATCAGACATTTTAGAGACTTAACACTATGTGCTTGTTTCAAACCATATAAAGCCTTTTTAAGTTTGAAAACATGATCTGGTTTATCAGGATCTTCAAAACTAGGGGGTTGTTTAACATACAATTCTTCTTCAATTATGCCATTTAGAAAAACACTTTTTATATCCATTTGAAAAAGAGTGATTTGGTGTTGTGCAACATATGACATTATAATGTGTATGGCTTCTATTCTAGCTACAGGTGCAAAGGTCTCAGTATAATCAATACCTTCTTGTTGGTTATAGCCTTGAGCTACCAACCTAGCTTTGTTTCTAACAACCTTACCATCTTCATCTAGCTTGTTTCTAAAAACCCATCTTGTTCCAATGACAGACTTATCTATTGTCTTGGAGACAAGTGTCCAAACATCATTCCTTGTAAATTGATTAAGTTCCTCTTGCATAGAAAGAATCCAGCTTTCTTCATCAAAAGCTTCTTCAATATGCTTTGGTTCAATTTCTGACCGAAAGGCCGTATTGCTTGATTCTCTCAATGTTGATATGGTTTTTACTCATTCTGAGGAATTTCAAATGATGAGATCCTTGGGATAATGAGATTTGAACTTCCAGTTTCTTTTGAGATCATCATGTTGATCTTGACTTGTCTGTTGACTGGACTCATGAATTGTTTGCTCTACTTGTCTGTCAGACTCTTCAACAGGTTCTGCTTTGGACACGTCAGGTTATTGACTGTCTTGTCTATTTATATTAAGTCCTGCAAGATCATCCTCTAGATCTGTTAGTTCCCTATCAGTATTTAAACAATCATTAAACATAACATGAATAGATTCCTAAATAACAGAGGTTCTAGAGTTATAAACTCTAAATGCCTTAGACAATTCAGAATATCCAATGAAGATACCCTTATCTACTTTAGAATCAAACTTTTCAAGTTGATCCTTAGTGTTCAGAATGAAACACTCACATCCAAATGTATGGAAGTAAGATACATTGGGTCTTTTTCCTTTCCACAGTTCATATGGAGTCTTCTTTAGAAAAGGCCTTATAAGTATTCTATTTTGTACATAACATGCAGTGTTTACTACTTCTATCCATAAGTACTTTAGGAGATTATTCTCATTGAGCATTTACCTAGCCATCGCTTGCAGATATATGTTCTTTCTCTCAACCACTCCATTTTGTTGTGGAGTTCTTGGTGCAGAGAGATTGTGAGAGATCCCATTCTCCTCACATAACAGTTTGAATTGGTCATTTTCAAATTCTCCCCCATGATCACTTCTAAGAGTATAAATACAGAAACCTTGCACATTTTGTACTTTCTTACAAAATACAGAGAAAGCCTTAAAAGACTCATCCTTGTGGGTTAATAAGAGTACCCAAGTAAATCTAGAATAATCATCAACTATGACATATCCATATTTCCTTCCAACCAAGCTAGAAACATTCACTGACCCAAACAGATCTATGTGTAACAACTGAAGAGGTCTAGAGGTTGATACTTGGTTTTTAGATTTGAAACTTGATTTTACTCGTCTACCTCAATTACATGCATCACACAAAACATCTTTCTTAAAATTAATATCAGTCAATCCTCTCACAAGGTTATCCCTTTTCAATTTTGAAATTAGTTTCATACTAGCATGTCCTAGTTTCTCATGCCATAGCCACCTTTCATCCTCTTTTGACATCAAACATGTTACACTTTGATTTGAGAGATCAGTCAGTTCAACCTTGTAAAGATTTTGTTGCCTACTAGCTGAAAAGAAGGTCTTGTCACTCTTATCTTTGACTATACAAGCATCCTTGGTAAAGAAGACATCAAATCAACAATCACATAATTGGCTTATGCTAAGCAAATTGTGTCTTAATCCTTTGACCATAAGAACATTGGAGATTGAGGGAAGAGGGGGAGTTTACCACAAATTCTACCAATCCCAATCATTTTCCCTTTCTGATTGCCTCCAAAGGTAACATATCCACCTTTCTTAAGTTGGAGGGTCTAGGAACATAGACCTTTCTCTTGTCATGTGTCGCGAGCACCTACTGTCCAGGTACCAACAAAGGTGTTTTTTTTGTCCTATTAAGGACATCTGCAACATAAATTATTTGATCTTTAGGTAGCCATATTTTTCTGGGTCCTTTTCTATTAGTTCTAGGAGTCTGTGAAGACTTCCTTCTCTTCTTGTAAATACACTTAGACATAACATGTCCAGCGTTTCCACATAAGTTACCGACAGGTTTGGATTTAATTGAAATTGATTCAACGGGCACTTTAGAGGTTTTTGTTGACACTTTATGATGTGTCTGATGGACATATCCAATACCTTCTTTGTTAAGGGAGTGTCTCTGATAGCCAAATAGCTTAGTCAGATTGTCTCTGCCATTAACAAATTTGGCAAGATCAGAAGTCAGATTTTCCACCTTCTGTTGAAGTTTAACAACTTCTTCAGACTGTGATGTTTCAGTGATCCTAGCTTCATTAGACTTTGCAGTCGTCAGCTCACTGTTCTCTTTTGCAAACTTCTCACACTCTTGAGATTTCTGTTTATGCTCACCAACAAGCTTTACATACCCTCTCTTGAGGGATTTGAAGGTCTTAGATAAGCAGTTGGATTCCTTCAGCAACTCTTCATAGGCATTATGCAATTCCTCAAAGTCAGGGTATACCTCATTTTCAGAATCTGAGTGTGTATTAGCCATCAAGCAGAGATTGGCTTCCTCCTCTATTTCTTCATCTTCAGAAGATGTTGACTCTAGATCCTCCCAGGTAGCCATCATCCTTTTCTTCTTCTTTCTGGAGAAATTCTTTTGAGGGCCCTTTTTAATTTAAGGACACTCAGCCTTGATGTGACCAGGCTTCTTACACTCATAGCAGACAATTGGGCTTTTGTCTGTTGATGTAGACTCCTTGAAGTTCTTTTCTTTGTGGAACCTTATGAAATGCTTCTCCTTTATGAACTTCTTCTTCTTAAAGAGCAACCTTATCTTTTTGGTTAAGAGAGATAGCTCCTCATCACTTTAAATATCCTCATTTTCAGACTGGTCTATGTCACTAGTGGACACGTCTGCTTTTAGGGCTTTTGAGGTTTTGGAGGGTTTCTGATCAGATTCTAGAGCAATGGATTTTCCCTTTTGAGTTGTCACATTATCACCAAGTTCTTTCTCATAAACAATAAGAGTACCAAGAAGTTCATCCATGGTCAAGGTGGTGAGATCCTTAGCTTGAGAGATAGCAATAACCAGGGGTCTCCACTGCTTTGGAAGACTTCTTAGAATCTTTCCCACTTTCTCGGCTTTTGTATAAGTTTTGCCAAGAGATTTCAAACCATTAATGATAGTTTGGAATCTTCCTATCACCTGGGAAACAGATTCACCTTCCTCTATGATGAACAACTCATACTTTCTGACAAGTATGGCAATCTTTAACTCCTTAACTTTGACAGTTCCTTCATGTGTGACAGACAAGATGTCCCACATTTATTTTGCAGAGTCACAAGCACACAATTTTTCAAATTCTTCAGGATTGAGAGCACAAATTATGTTGTATCTAGCTTTGTGATCCAGCTCCCATTTTGTCTTTTTTGCAGGTGTCCACTGAGCTTTTGACTTGTCAGTGTTGTCATCATTTTTTGGAATGAATGGACATTCAGTGATGACATCCCAGAGATTGGAGTTTGTTGAAAGGATAAACCATTGAAATCCATCTTTCCAATAGTTGTAGTTTTCTCCATTGAAGAATGGAGGTCCGGTCAAGGAAGCTCCTTCAGTCTAGTGACCCCCACTTGAACTAGCTTCAGCAGTCATGTCTATTCAACTGGACCTTTTCCTCTACACTGTTAGATGCTCAACCCAGAGGCTGAACTCTGATACCAACTGAAATAGACAACTATAAACACGAGAAAGGGGGTTGAGTTGTGTTTATCGGACTTTAGATATAAGTTAAAAACTTTTTCGAACACAAGCTAGGGACAAACAAGTATTTTAACAAAGCACAGACAAGTGACTTGTCTGATGGTTTTTCATAGAAAAACACACAAGCATGCAAGATTAAAAATTTGTTTGATATTCACACTTTAACCCCTTTAGTTAACATACAAGATAAACAAAATAACTAAAGGGATAAGGATAGAGATAGACACAACTATTTTATCCTGGTTCACCCCTTAACTACTAGGGCTACGTCCAGTCCTTGACAGCACCAAATTTTCTCCACTATAACTGGTCAGGTTACAGACTTCAAGTATTCTTTGCACACCTAGCCTCTCCAAGCTCCAAAACAAATATTTTTTGCTCACATAGCCTCTTCAGGCTCACTTAGGTTTGTTTGGGAAAAGATTGTAATAAATACAATTCGCAAGTCTTTCACTAACACTCAGAAGAGTGAATTAAATGTGAAGTAAAGAAAGACTGCGTAATAACTTCAAATGATTGAAAAATACAGATTGAAAGAATGAAGAAATAAATGCGCAAAGGAATGGCGCTTTTAATGTTGTGTGTTCTATTGTATGTATCTTCATCTTCAATGTCTTCTATATTTATAGGCTCAAATCATTTTAAATCTGTTAGAGACATTCCTTATGATTTTTGGCTTTGAGTTAAGCTTCATTAAATGCAATAGAGTCATTCTAGGCAGCCATTTAATGCATAGGAACGTTGGTTGTACTCTAACATGGATGAGCAGTGCTTTATGCTTTGTGCAGCAACCAAATCAGAGTTGTTAATGCTGCTTTTGTACTTTGCAGAGCACATTTCCCTTTTCGTACAACTTCCAGTAGTACTAGAGAATAAAGCATATTGGAAGCACTCCTTTTCGTGAGCTCCATGGTTGCCCGAGTGTTTGATCTTCTGAAGTTCTTGATTCTCGTGAGAGAAAGTTTCAGTAACCTCTGACTTGAGCAGACAGCTCTAAAAAGTTCTTTTGTCCTTGCGTGTTCCTTATTGAAGAACCACATACATGTGAGAGCTTCATTAGACAAGTTGACTTTTCTATGCAGACAGTCAACAATCCAGTCAGCAAACAGGTTGACTTTTGTTATCAGACACGTGTTCTTCCGTGAATGACCAAGATACTTTATAGGGCAGACAGGTGATAGATGTACTTTGAATAATAATGTACACACTAAGTAGACAGGTCAGCAACCAATATGGAGTTCAATTTAATAATTGATAAATGTTTAGTTTTCATCAAAACTTAGGATAAATGCACATTAGACATTTAAAGATTTAACAATAACTACCTCACTTATCTCCTCTCCTCCAGCTCTTTTTGTCAATCCTTTAACCTATGTTTCTCCACCTCAGTCACCTGTCTCTTCACATACTACCCAAACTTCTCATTATACTGTAGCGTCTGATGTATGTCAGCACACTATTGTTCAATCGGATGATACCCCTAGAGAACAAACTGACATTTCACCAAGTCTTTTTGTGTTTGACTTGCAAAATCTTCTTGCTGCATGTAACACCCCGATTTTTCGTTGCTTCGTAATATCGGTAAGAAATATAAAAATATGTATTTTCATCCGAGACTTAGAAAATGATTTTGGATAAACCAAGGTCATTTCCTTGTTATCCTTATTCTCATAAGGTTACGGAGAAGTTTTTGGTTGAAAATTCAGACGGAAGCCGGTTTGCCGTTTTTCTGGATTTTCACTGACAGTAAAAGTTTACTGCTCAGAAGACCTAATTTTAAGTCGTGAATGAGATGAAAAATGTTATTATCATATTTACTACAATACTGGAAGTTTTGAAAATTTTGGTAAAAAAATTAAAATATTATATTTGTTGCGGGCGTATACGTCGAGATTAACTCTAGGAAAAACCCGCGCCAGATGAAACCCGGAGTCGGCAACATAGCTGAGATAATGGATTCGACCGACTTGACGAGCATTTATGACGAGTTTATCCGTGTCATAATGGCCATAATGACGCATTTATGGCAAAGGAAACTTTTGCTATGAAATGACCATTTTACCCTTGTCTTTTTATGACAATTACAAGCCATGCCATTGGAAAATTTGACCAAATGTTACCCAAAACTACACGGATCACTCTTGTCTTCTTCATTAAGGCACTTTTCTTCCATTTCCTTGATTATCTTCTTGAAAACCTAAGCTTTGCCATAAGAACTCCAAAGTGTTCGTAATTCGTCAGATTTTGCCTAGCAATTCTAACCAATTTCTGCTCTGAATCTCGGAAAACATTCAACATGAAAGTTGTTCATATTTATCTCTTCTTTCCAACGACATAAAGATCATACAAAACGGACAAGTATGTTGAGAGATCTACCCAAAATACTAAAACTGTTCTAAACCCTAACTATGTTCATCTTCTTCCTTAAGTTTCTCAAGAACACCATGAGAAATTTGTGAAGAACATCATCAAGATCATACTTTTATTTGATCATCAAGAGGTAGTCTCTATTAATATTTCTATTCTAAGCTTTTCTCTTCACAAGATTCTTGAGTTTATGCCTTTGATCATCATGTTCTTCATAAGATTCAAAGTTAATGGAACTAGATTCAAAAATTCATAACTTATTCTAGAAAAATCCTTTTGACATGAAACCAATTGCTATTATCTTATAATCATCTCTATTTTCATCATATAGAATCATAATATCATGAGAAATTTCTTTCCCTAATTTCTGGATTTGGCCGAATCTAGGTCAAAGTTGTATTCCTAGGTTTTGTTTCATTTTCATGTCTTGATTCATGATTCAATCTTATAGTATCTTGATAGTTCTTGTATTTGAGATCAAAAATCAAACCCTAACCTATTTGTTTCATAAAGGCCGAAACCCTAGTTCTTGGAACTAGATGAGTTTTGTTCAAAGTTTTCATAAATGATCTTAGTAATCAAGCTATTAGTATGTATGCTTAATAAATCCAAGTTGGTTTATCAAACTAAAAACCCTAACCCTATGTTCTTGTGTTGGCCGAATCTACCATTTAGAGAGTTAGGAAGTTTTGAGTTTGAAACTTAGTGGTTTAGTCACTAATCTATGATTTAGGTTAATTAAGGACCATTAATCTATGACTTAATCATGATTAGCAATTTTAAGGATTTTGAACCCTAAAAGTCAGCCCTTGGCCGAAACCTAACCCTCATGAGTTAAGTATGTTGTGGTTTGATTTGATTGCAATTTGTTTGAAGGAATCAATCGGGTTGGTTTGACCTAAAGCCGACGGAGGAAATCGGATTAAATCGGGAGGTTGTTTGAAAACGTTAGTTTGAGTCTTCAAGAGGTAAGGGGAGCTTACCTGAGGGATTTTCTCTATAACTATTTGCTTTTAGTGTGGCTTATATGATTTATATGTGGTTTGTGATTAATTGTTTATGATGTTTACGATTTGTTGTTTATCTGTGTATCGGTGTTTGATCTGCTTTTAATTTATTTAATTATCTGCAGTAGTATATTATGTTGTTATGATGCATGATCTGCCCGGTGATAGAATTATGATGATGTTGTTGAATGTTGAATGTTGAATGTTGTTTGAGAGACCTGACAGTGGTCAGTGCACAACCGATTAATGAGATAAAAGATTTAATAAGCTGTGAAAGTTATATTCAACGTTTTATGGGGAATGTTGGAATATAATAGTAGAGGAAAATATGATTTTGGAAAAATAATGAGTTTTAAAGAAAGATTATTATTTTAATGATTTATTAGTGTAAAAGAAGTTTATGAGTCACGGTGAGAGCGTAACCGTGAATTTTTTTTAGTGCTGCTAATTTTTACATAAGAAATTCCGAAGTATTATAAAAAATCATTTTGTGATATTAATATTCGAAAAGACCTTATTTATTATATAAGAAAATTATTTTAGAAGAAATGTCAAAGTTTGACTTAAAGACGTCTTCTTTGAAAATGCTAAACGACGACAAGTTTCGAAATTATTTACGGTGAGAGTTTAAAAACAGCAGTACTTATGTTGAAAAGAGATTTAATTTGAAATGATTTATTAGAGTTGAAGTTTCAATAAAAAGAAGTTGTTGATGATTTGACGTTATTTTGGAAAAAATGTGTTTCCAAAGGAAAAGTGGATTTTTTTTTATTTATGAATTGACGTTTTATAAACGAATTTTAAGTAGAAAGAATTTTCGGTAAATGTGTTTTACTCAATGATGTAAAGGATGATATAGAACTTAGTAACCGAGATGTCGGGGTACTAGTGTTCTTATGACGTTATCCTATTTTGGATTTGTTTTTCACAAACAAAAAAAAAAGATGTAAGACGATGTAAAAGATGTAATACGATGTGAAAGATGTAAAACGATGTAAAAGATGTAATACGACATGAAAGATGTAAAAGATGTAATACGATGTGAAAGATGTAAAACAATGTAAAAGATGTAAAATATGTAAAACGATGTGAAAGATGTAAAACGATGTAAAAGATGTAAAACGATGTGAAAGATGTAAAACGATGTAATACGATGTGAAAGATGTAAAACGATGTAAGACGAAGATATGGAACTTAATAACCGAGACGTCGGGGTATTAAAGTTCATTGTGTTGTAAACTGGGTATCTATTTAAAGAAGTTAAAACGTTTCAAGTTGTTTTCTATTACCACGAACCTAAGACTGATTGCAAGGTCTAGGGGATTCGTGATTGAGCACTCGGACTTTGAGGTCCTGTGTTGTTAATAAAAGTTGTAAAGATGTTTTAAACGATGTTAAGTCATAAGCTTTTGAGAGCTTCCATGTTTTAAAGAGATGATGCTTTTGAGAGCATTAGATGTTTAAAACGATGATGGGTTGTAAGCTTTTGAGAGCTTTGACAAATAAAGATATAGCACAAATAAAAGTGTTGAGAACAAAATGTTTTCTTGCATGCATTTGGCAGACGTGCCATGATAAAACGAGGGATTACCTTGCGGCGTCAGGGTAGATCATACAAAGATGTTCTCATTGTGCCCAGGGTTTGGACAATGAGGCCCCATCTCCGAGTGTTATCACTGTGCCACGATGTTGGACAGTGTGCGATGGGCGTGCCTGTGGCTGTATGCCTTTGGCAATTGAGTCTGATCAACTCATCACGAGGTTTACGAGGTTGGAGATATCTCATGAGATTAGGTATGAATGTTTAGATGATGTATTGAAGTGTTCATGCATAGTTTTCCAACGTTGATGTTTGGGGTGTGAAACCCATTGATAAACGATGTGATATAAGATGAATTAGTACGTTGGGTGTGAAACCCATTGATAAACGATGTGATATAATATGAATGAGTACGTTGTTATAGACATGTATATGTGTATGTGCAATCTTTTATGTTGTGTATTTAGTTATGGTGATAAATCCATATATTGGCGTCTCACCCTTACAACCATATCAGAGTTGTACGAGGGGTATGATCCTTACAAGAAGATGAAGGCTGTCTAGTTCGAGGCATCTTTGTCTTGTTTTTATCGGTTGTAGTGTCCGTTAGTTACGACCAGCTTAGGTAATGTTATGTTTTAAGAATAAAGTTGATTATGATTTATATGAGAAAAATATGAGGCAGTATAGTTGAAGGACTTATATACATTATGTAGTTAAGTGTGATTTAAATACGTTGTTGTGATTATGAGGTTAAAAGAAGGAGGAAAAGAAAAAAATTTTATCACCATATTTTGAAAAGATAAACGTTGAGAAAATATGATTTTCCGAAAGCAACCAGCAAATTAAGTTTTATTTCCGCAAACGGGTAACCATGTGATGACCTGAGACTAGGGTGTCACACTACAAGTTTTATTAACCTGTTTGTCATCCCTCCACCTCAACCTCACTAACTCTTGTAGAGATATTTTATTTTCTAATCCTATCATTGTTTTCATCCAATCTAATTCAGGTAGTGATATGAGCATGGACTCACAAAGCCAAGGACCTAGAATTGAAGACCTACATGGACCCATGATGAGGGAAAGACTTAGAAGAGTCCAAGACACATTGAAGAAGGTGGTGGTCAATCACTTGACTCATAGGCAACCTTTTGAAGAAGGCTTCATCTTGAACCTCTTATGCATTGAGCCATTGACCACCTAGTTAGGGATAGGACCTAGGACCCTTATTTAGAATAGAGTTCATGTAATAAAGGTAGGAACTAGGAACCTTGTACAAAATAGAGTTCATGTAATAAAAGTGCTTATTCAAAAAGCACTTAGGACTAGTTTAGGAATTGGGCCTATTGGGCCATAGCATAAGAGTAGGAGGCATTAGGCCCAAAACAAAGCCTACACTTGGGTAGCTTGCACTTCAAGTTAGACTAGCTTGCACTTTAAGTTAGACTACTTGCACCTTAAGTAAGAGTAGCTTGCACTTCAAGTTAGACTAGCTTGCACCTTAAGTAGGATGAGCCTATAAATAGGCTTCATGTAAATCATTTTACAAGTTTGAATACAACTGAGTTTTCTCACACTTGAGATTTCTAGAGAGAGTTGAGAGTTCTCCTCTTCTTGGTTCATGAGTTGAATTATTGATTCTTATCTTGAATTTCTCAAGTGGTGAATCTTCCCCTGGCTTATCAAATTCAATCTTCTTCTCAAATATGATTCAATTTGTGGCGTCTTCCCTTCATCTTCTTCCAATTCCATTTTCTATTTTTGTTCTATAAATTCTTACAATTTACTTCCTAGTTCATATATAGATTGTTCTTCTCTTCTACTCCTTTGGTTTCACTTGTTTCTTCACTTGAAGATCAAGTTTATTCTATTGTTCTTGTTTGTGTTTGATCTTGAATTTTTAGCAATTGAAATCAAAGAAAGATCCTAAAATGTTAGTGATCTATGTCTTGATCACATCATGTGGTATCTAGAGCTAGATCTTTGATCTTCAATTGTTTTGAATTTTTGATCAATTTTTTTTCAAATTCTATGATGATCTTTGAGTTGGAGCCAATTTTATGATGAAAATTTCATCCATAGTGGCACCATTAATCACTTAAATTTGGATGATGAAATTCAATTTGAATCCAAATGTGATCATGGATCTAGAATTTGAAATGAGTTTGAATTGATCTTGCTTGAATTTTTGTCGAAATTTTTTTCCCTCCACATTTTCACTTTCAATTTTTAGCTCCAACTCTTACATGTGTTCTTCCATCACATGTGATTTTGGTTGCTTATTTAAAATTCAAGCATAGATTTATTTTCCTTACTTTGTGAATTTGAACAAATTCAAAATTCAAATTGAAATTTCAATTCACAATAGTAAGATTGATTCAAATTTTAATCAAAAGTGCTCCAATGATTTCAAAGTTTTAGAACCTAATAGATCTTCACGAAATTCAAATTATGGAAATGATGTGTTTATCATCCACTTGAATGAAATATCTAGGTCTCTAATTACTTGATTTGGGCTCATTCACTTGGAGATTATTTTACACTACTTGAATTGTCATATTTCCAAGTATTACACCAATCATGTTCAAATTTGTTCATGATTGAAGGATCTTTTTGTAAATTCGAAAATTAAGTGTAATTGCTGTGAAATTATAATTAGCAAAAGTCAAGTGTCTGCAATTAAAAAAAAACTGGTGTAAAAAGAAAAGGTGGGCCAAAACCATAAATATACGAAGTTTTGGGGAAAAAGTGCAAATTCTGGAAAATTCCAGAAAAAGGTAAAAGACTTGCCACCATTTCACATGCTTGTACTTGTATAGATCCTTCACAAATTGGTGTAGCACATTTCACATTGATCATTAATTCTTCACCAACACTTTGATTAAATTTGAATCACATTTTGTTGAACTATTTCAACTTGTCTTCTTCATATCAATTTGAGTGTGCAATTCTTCTTGAACCTTTTCTTGCTTGTCTTCTAAACTCCATTAGTTTATATTAGCTGTTTTCAAAATTCTTGACTTATTTGAATTGATTGTCTATTTGTTGATTTGTCATTTGTTTAATGGAGACTAATTGATTGAGAATCTTGTTTCAATTTGTAGATCCCTTGAAGAGGAAACTCTTGAGTGGAAAGAGACAAGAGAGAAAATCATCTTGTAAAAGTCTACATTGAGTGATATACACAAGTGGCAATCTTTGAGTGAATGGTGAGTGTAACATCCGTGATTTCATTTGTGGTTTAAATAGAAGGATTAGGTTTAGGGCTTGAATTATATAGGGGAGATGTGGTTTGAGGTATAGAGACCTTTGCATGTTAATTACGCAACATTTTGGGTAGAGTTTGAACGTAAGAACCGAATTAGGGTTTTCCCGGTGAGGTCTTTGAGACGTCTGAGTGTGAAATAAGAATTTTGGAGTTAGAGTCGAGATTAGATCTTTTTGATGGTTTTAGGTTGTTTATTAGGTCCTAATGCAAATTTGAGCGTAATCGGACGTCGAACGGACCCTGAACGCAAAGAGTTGACTTTTTGCAAGAAGTCAACGCTCGAGCATGGGTGTATCCACGCTCAAGCACCCAAGTCAACCAGACAAGGGCCATGCCTTGACTTGCCACATGTCATCAGAGCTTACGTGGCAGCTTGTGAGTGGATGCATGGCGCGGTGGCTTTCCACGCTCAGGTGTGGCATTTCCCACGCTCAAGCGTGGCCATGCTCAAGCATGGAATTTCTCACGCTTGAGTGTAGGGACGCTGATGCACAAAAATAAAAGAGTGACTTAAGTGACTTAAGTCACTTAGTCACTCAATAGAAAACAGAGTGAGAGCTGAGAATTTTGAGAGAACAGAAAGGAGGATTCTAGAGTGAGAAAGAGAGAAAGCTTAGTGAGAGAAAGGAGTTAGAGCAAGAGTGTGAGAGTTTCGATCGTCCCGTTACGAATCGGAGTACATCGTTGTGTTCGTATCAATGATATCTATCTTCTTCTCTTTTCCGTTACTTCAAAAATCGAAGGTAAATCATCCTCTTTTATGTCGAAACTCCGTCCGTTATGTTCCTTGAAGTATCTTTTGTTCCGTTTATCGAAATTCAATTCCGTTTTGTAATTTGGACTCCTAGTAACGTGTGCTTCACAATGTGATGCTTAGGTGAAATTTTGGGAAGCTCTGAGGCCCAAGAATCGTGCAGGACAAAATTGAGGAAGTGCGAGGAAGTCTCATTTTGCTTCGTTTCATGCATCATATGACTCTTCAGGTGGGGGAAAGAAACTATTTAACGTCGGAAATGATGTGATTACATTTAGTTCGATAATGGAGTAGGGCGACCCAAACCCTACACGAGAGCGAGTAACGGACAATATCTATACCACATTGGGGACTACTTAGTGGTACAGATGATGATATAGAAATTGTGTGTTTATTGTCGTTACGATATACATACATACATATATATATATATATACATATGATTATTTTATTACGCAATGATTGCCCGTTTGACTGGTTGACTTGATATTGGTACTTGATGTATGATAACATGAATTTATAATTATTTTTGAAAATGTTTATAGTTATTATTCTTATATTTTGGTATTTATTATTATGGAATTAATGACATGAGGAAATATGATTGTGATGATATGATGAGTGTTATGATTGTGCTTAGAGGATTGAGTAAAACATAAGTTATGTTGAGACACGATGATGTATTGGGGATTGCATATGATATGTGATAGCAGTGCCTAACCGAGATGATTATCATGATATGAGGCTGAGATTGATGAGATGAGATTATTTTGAGGTTATCTATGAGATTATGATGAGCGGTTAGGGCGCTAGGGGGTGAGCTGAAACATGGTTTGTGATATGAGGGACCTGAAACATGGTCGAGTGGACCTGAAACATGGTCGAGTTGACCTGAAACTTGGTCGAGTGGGGTCTATGCCTCGGAGGGAGAATTCCCGAGGATAGGCTAACAGCTGACCGTCCAGAGATGATTTCATTTTAGTCACAGCTATAGTTCATGCATTGCATGAGCATCCTGGATTGTGGTCTGGAGGTGTGCACCGGCTTGTGTAGATATAGTGCCATTACTTTGCATGGGCACCCTCCATCCGTGGACGAGGGTGTGCGCCGGGGACTCTGGGACGTGTCGATTATATTATTGTGATATCTGGATATGGCCGATACCTGAGGAGATTATTCATACAGGATTTGTATTGCATCATGATGGAGGGTAGAGGAAAGATCCTAGATGTGGATTGATGATGATTGTGTTACATATATTTATACTTGGGAGACGGATATTTAGTGTGCCATTATTTAATTAAATGTAGCTAAACCCTTTCCACGTTTGGTGTTATATGGCTTCTTATCCCCTTTTCTTTTGATGTGTGTTGTGTATATATATGTTTTGGTACTTCAGACTCCGTCAGAGCATATGGCGCACTGGGACCACCCATGGATGACCCAGGATCCAGGGTTCCCCCTCTCGGGGATCTGTGAGGTAGAGTGCTTAGACCCACACGGGTGGCTTGTGGACCCGATCACTCGTTTCGCGATATATACGGGTCCTGTGTCCATCACTATGGGGATTGGGCAAGGAGTGCCCATCGGATTTGTTGACACGTTTCGTTTCGGCACGACCTTCCCATTTCCGATAGGACAGCCTGATGGACACGTACCACCGATGCCGCCTATGTTAGGGATGGCCCCTGTACCCTTCATGGTACCTCTTGATGCCTTGGTACCCGGGTTTGCACCCGCACCAGCGCCGGAGCCCGAGTTGGCACCTATTTCGGTGGAGGACCCAGTTGCCCCCGCTCAGGATCTAGCACCCCTTCCTGAGGTACCCGCACCTCCAGAGGTCCGTGCTATGGTTTGAGTCTTCGCGGGTATCTTCTATACGACTACATCCTCGGGATAACAGACTCTATAGGCAGAGGTTTCAGGGGCAGCCGACCAGGAGTTCATCCAGCAATAACGGAGGAGTGCCCTAGCTCGCCGGACCTCAGGATACAGACGAGGGTGGTAGTGTATGATGGCTCGGGCCAGTGCCATCAGTTTAGGTGTGAGTGAGGTTTTACTGTATTTTTTTGAGAGGGGATGGGGTGTGGAGTGCATCGGTGAGGCTTTTCTTTTGGATTTTGATGTATTTTGGTTGATGTCACCAGCTTGTGTATATATCGGGATCCAACAGAGGGGAATCCCATGACAGCAGTACTGGCATGTATGTATATATTTATAGTTATGTGCTGTATGTATGTTTACATATGTGTTTATATTTTTAAGTTTTAAATTTTTAGCTGTTTTAATATACTCGCTTAACGATAATAACGAAATTAGGTCTTAATATTTTGGGTTTTCTTTAATGGGACGTTGGGGCGTCTCAGTGAGTGAGTGGTGAGGTCCTTGAACTATTCAATTTTTGACTTGTAATTCTTTTCGTTCACTTGTTCTTTAAGTGTACTTGTTCCTTGTTGGCTTGTACTTAATTCTTTTGATTTTTGGTGGTGTAATTGTTCTTATTGGTGTAATCTTCATTTGATTTGTGTACTTTTAAATTCTCTGGAATTTGTATGTGATTTCTCAAATTGTAAGTGCACCATGACTTCACTACATGAAGAAGACATTGAAGATTCTCCTACATCATCACCAAGAACAAGGAACTTGAATAGGAAGTTGGATAGAATGATAAGGAACGTAGAAAGAGTGTTTGAAAGATTAGAAGTAATTGAGGACAAAGAAGGATCAAGGCATGCCAACACCCGTATAGGTTCATCAAATTCCGAAGACAACCATGAGGATAGACCTAGATTTGGTAGATGGAGACCTAGACATGACAATAGAGGAAGAAGGCATGAGAGGGATGATAAGTTACATAATGTGAGGTAAAGATCCCTAGCTTCCATGGGAAGAGTGACCCCGATGCTTACTTGGAATGGGAGACCAAATTAGAACACATATTTTCTTGTTACAACTATAGTGAAGATAAAAAATTAAAAGTAGCAAGTCTAGAATTTCATGATTATGCTTTAATTTGGTGGGATAAATTATGTAAAGAGAGAAGAAAGTATGATGAGGAACCAATTAGTACTTGGAGAGAGATGAAGAGGGTTTTGAGAAAAAAGATATGCGCCTTCAAGCTACACTAGAGACCTACACCATAGGCTTCAAAGGTTGAGACAAGGAAGTATGAGTGTAGAAGAATATTACAAAGAGTTGGAGGTCATCTTGATTAGAGCAAACATAGAAGAATATAGAGAGGCAACTATGTTTAGGTTCTTGGGAGGACTCAACCAACAAATCCAAGATGTGGTAGAGCTTTACAACTATGTTGAGTTAGAGGACTTGGTCCACCATGCAATCAAGGTTGAAGCTCATATCAAGAGAAAGAAATCCTTCAAGAAACCATTCTTCAACAACAACAACTCATCTTGGAAGGATCATTCCAAGAAGGAGGGTGACTTATCAAAACAACTCGAAGTTGTTGGTAAAAGTGGATCCAAGGCCACATTCCCTACCTCTAAACCATCCACCTCTACTCCTTCTTTAAATAGATCTAGAGATATTAAATACTTTAAAT
Organism: Sophora flavescens; assembly: GCA_030762895.1. NCBI lineage: Eukaryota > Viridiplantae > Streptophyta > Magnoliopsida > Fabales > Fabaceae > Sophora > Sophora flavescens. The sequence continues at coordinate 75,926,082 of CM061066.1, forward strand.
GTTTGGGTAAGTGACATATTTCTTCTCAATGTCCCAATAAAATAACAATGATCTCTAGAACTAATGAGGATATAGAGGTAACAAGTGTCTCTTCTAGTGAGTCTTCTAGTGAGAGTGGGGAAGATGAAGTTATCCCACCTGAAGGAGACTTATTATTGGTGAGAAGACTCTTAGGAGTCAAGGTTAAAGTAGAGGATGAGAGCCACAGAGAGAATATTTTTCACACTAGGTGCATGGTGCATGGAGGATCTTGCACCAATGTGGCTAGTCAAAGATTGGTGACCAAACTTGGTCTCAAAACCAATCCACACCCTAGGCCATAAAAGTTACAATGGCTAAGTGAAAAGGGTGAAGTCTTGGTGAATCAACAAGTCTTGTTGAGTTTTGCCGTTGGCTCTTATCATGATGAAGTTATGTGTGATGTGGTGTCAATGGAGGCGCGACATGTGTTGCTAGGAAGGCCATGGCTATTTGATAGGAAAGTCATACATCATGGCCTTTCCAATAAATTTACTTTCATGCCCTACAACAAAAAGATTACTCTTGTACCCCTCTCTCCTAAAGAAATTTGTGAGGATCAAATGAAAATGAGAGAGAAAAGGGAGCTTGAGAGAAAATCCAAGAGTGGAAAAGAAATAAATAAAGAAAATAATGTGCCACAAAAGAATATGAAAAAGGCAAATAGCCCAAGTGAGCTAAATGTTTTCGAAAGAAATAAAGGTAAAGAAATAGATGGCAAAGAATGCTTATTTCTAAAAGAAAAGGGAGTAAAGAAAATATTATTGGCCAATCAACCAATATATTTACTTTACACCAAAAATAATGATGAAAATTCTACTCCATCTCTTTCTTTGCCAAAACCCTTTGAGTTTCTTTTGGATGATTTCAAAGATGTTTTCCCAAAAGAGCTTCCTAAAGGTTTGCCACCTATGAGGGGGATTGAGCATCATATGGACCTAATTCCTAGTGCTTCTCTTCATAATAGGCCGGCTTATAGGAGTAATCCACAAGAAACAAAAGAAATTCAAAGGCAAGTTGAAGGAGTGTTGGAAAAAGAATGGATAAGAGAATCACTTTCTCCATGTGCAATGCTTGTTATTTTAGTACCTGAAAAAGATGGTACATGGATAATGGGCACCGATTGTAGATCCATCAATAACATATCCATCAAATATAGACATCCAATCCCAAGGTTGGATGACTTGTTGGATGAGCTACATGGGTCACAAATCTTTTCAAAAATTGACCGAAGAAGTGGCTATCATCAAATAAGAATAAGAGAAGGGGATGAATGGAAAACCACTTTTAAAACCAAGTATAGATTTTATGAATGGCTTGTGATGCCCTTTAGACTCACTAATGCACCTAGCACATTCATGAGGCTCATGAATCATGTCCTTAGGGAATTCCTTGGTAAATTTGTGGTTGTCTATTTTGATGATATCTTAATATATAGCAAAACACTTGATGAACATCATGAACATTTGAAATGTGTTTTGTTAGTATCAAGAAAGGAAAAACTATTTGGCAACCTTGAGAAATGTACATTTTGCACCACCAAAGTGGTATTCTTGGGCTATGTTATTAGTGCACAAGGTGTGCATGCAGATGAAGAGAAAATTAAGGCCATCCAAAGTTGGCCAACACCTAAAAATATTGGAGATATTAGTAGTTTCCAGTGATTGACAAGTTTTTATAGAAGATTTGCCAAAGACTTTGGAAAGTCCTCTAAATGAGGTTTTAAAGAAAAATGTTCAATTTCATTGGGGCCAAAGCCAAGAAAACTCCTTCAATATACTCAAGGAAAAATTGACCAATGCACCAATTCTCGTACTTCCAAATTTTGTGAAATCTTTTGAGATAGAGTGCGATGCTTCTAATGTAGGCATTGGGGACGTTTTACTTCAAGAAGGACACCCAATTGCTTACTTTAGTGAGAAACTTGTTGGGGCACATTTGAACTATTCAACTTATGATAAATAACTTTATGCCCTAGTAAGGAGTCTCAAAGTTTGCATAACATACACTTCCTCATTAATAACACCATTTAGAAAAGAACTTTTTACATCCATTTGATATAGCATGATACTATGATGTGCAGCAAATGATAATAAGATGCGATTAGCTTCCATTCTAGCAAATGGTGCAAAAGTTTCAGTGTAGTCTATACCTTCCTCCTGTGAATAACCTTGTACAACAAGTCTTGCTTTATTTCTTACTACTTTACCATTTTCATCAAGCTTGATTCTGTAAACCCATTTGGTTCCTATAACTGATTTTTCTTTTGGCAAAGGCATAAGAGTCCACACTTCGCTTCTTTCAAACTGGTTTAGTTCTTCCTGCATATCTAGAATCCAGCCCTCGTCCAGTAGAGCTTCGTCTACTATCTTTAGTTCTAACTCAGAGACTAAAACAGAATGCTCTTGCTCTCTGAAAGTTGATCTGGTTCTTAGTCTATCATTAAGATTCCCAATGATTTGATCTTATGGATGATAATTCTTCAAGTGCCAAGATCTCTGAACATTTTCTTGTTGAGAAGTTGAAGTTTCTGACTCATGTTGTTGAGGGCCGTCCACTTGATCATCAGATTTGACATTTGCTGGATTTTCTGAGATATTAAGATCAAGATCTACAAAAGCTTCATCAAGCTCTGATAATTTCTTATCAGGCTGCTTATCATCAAATTTAACATGTATACATTCTTCTGTTACTAAAGTTCTAGAATTGTAAACTCTAAACCCTTTGGATGATTCAGAATACCCTAACAGAATTCCATCATCTACTTAGCATCAAACTTACCAAGTTGATCTTTAGTATTTAATATATAGCACTTACAACCAAAAGGATGAAAGTAAGATATGTTGGGTTTTCGTACTTTCCACAATTCATAAGGAGTCTTATTCAAGATTGGACGGGCTCGATTTAGTCTTTACATGTTGTGTTTGAGCTTTTGAAGCTCTATTATGCGTATGTGGTTTTGACTTTTTTATGAGATGCTTCATACTTCTCTTTGTCATAACCATGGCCAGACTTATCATGAGGTGACCTAGAGTACCTTAAAATTAAACTTAGTTTATCTGAGCCACCTACATATTTAGACAGAGTGTCTGTCAGGTATGTCACATCTTGTTTCAGTTTTGCAGCTTCACAAGAAACATTGGGCTAAAACTTGAGTTTGTCAGTTAGACTGACATTCTCTGATTTAAGTTTATTATTTTCATTTACAAGACTTAGTTTTTCCATGCAAACCCTATCAAATTCTTTAGATAGTTTTGAAAATTTCTTTTTGAGACTTCTATATTCATGAGACATAATTGATGAGTTGTGCAATAATTCATCAAATGCATCTTGAAGGATGGATGGGTCAAAATCCATTACCTCCGCATCAGTGTATTCACTCTCTGATGATGTATCAGCCATGAGACAGATATTTGCCTCTTCCTCAGCTTCATCTTCTTCATCAGATGAAGACAAATCCAGATCCTCCCAAGTAGCCATCAAACCCTTCTTATTTTTGAAGAACTTCTTTTTGTCCTTAAGATCTGGGCAGTCATCTTTGACCAGGCTTCTTGCATTCGAAGCACAGAGGTGGATATTTTTCTTTGGAGTTTGATTTTTCCTTGAAGAACTTTTTGTTGAACTGATTCCTTATGAAACCACCTTTCTTTCTCCATATATGTTGACTCTTTCTGGAGATGAAAGACAGTTCATCCTCACCAGATCCTTCATCACTGTCAGAAGGGTCTTCTTCATTTGAGGATTCCTCAGCTTTGAGAACTTTGGATGATCTAGCCTTCTTTGCCTTTAGGGCAACAAACTTTCCTTTTCTGGAACTTTCTTCTTCATTGAGCTCAAGCTCATGAACTTTCAGAGATCCAAGAAGCTCTTCCAAAGTGATAGTATTGAGGTTCTTTGCCTCTTGAATAGCAGTGACCTTAGGTCTCCTCTGTTTATGTAGGCTCCTCAAATTTTTCTAACATGATCTTTATTCTCATAGGTCTTTCCGAGAGATCTAAGACTATTGGTGATAGTTTGGAATCTTCCAAACATTTGATCTATGGTTTCATGTTCAGCCATTTTCAATAATTCATACTGGTGAACCAGCATGCTTATCTTTGACTCCTTGACTTGGGATGACCCTTCATGAGCTAGGGCAAGAGTATCCCATATTTCCTTAGTAGTGTTACAGCTATGGACTTTATCATGCTCAGATTTGGTGATGGCCCACATCAGGTGGTGCTTAGCTTTCAGATTGAGTTGATGTTGAGTTTTCCGCTCAAAAGTCCATTGAGCTCTAGGAATAGCAGATCCAACATCACCTCTTGTCTCAGTGTAGCCGGTTTCAATCAGCTCCCGGATATTCACATTTTGTGCATCAAGAAAAGCCATCATTCTATTTTCTAGTAGTCATAATCACTACCATCAAAGATAGGAGGTCTGTTGATTGCTTGTCCTTCTGTATCGATGCTTGCTGGGTCGTACTCCCTCAGCACTTGTTAGATGCTCAACCCTTTCGAGGCTGAGCTCTGATACCAACTGAAGTTGACACAGGGAAACACAAGAAGGAGGGTTGAATTGTGTTTCTTAACAGTTTTTCGAAAAAGCCTTTTCTCAAACCTTTTCACAAGCAAAAACAATATAAGCGACACACAAGCAAGAAAATCTTTTTTAGAGAGTTAATAAACTCAGATCCAAAACCCCACAGTTAGTATAACCAAAAGCTATAAAGGATAGGGAGTAGAAGATTCACACAAGTGATTTATCCTGGTTCACTCTCTTCCAACCAAGTGCTACGTCTAGTCCCTTCTACCTGAAGGTTTTCTACACTATTCTCCAAATAGATTACAAGCATTCAACACCTCTTCAGGCTACAAGTATTCTTTCTCTATCAAGCCTCTTCAGGCTCTAACTCTAACTAAGAGATTTACAGATTTGATCTAAGAACTCACTATGTGTGAGAGTATGAAAGTTTAAGATCAGTAGGTTAACAAGAAAACTTGTTCAACAGATTTTAGTAGAGTTTTGGCACGTTTGATATCAGAGCTTTTATATATTTTTTTTTACTGGGGTTCTTCCAGTATTTATAGAAGGACAGCTTTGCTGTCTTGAACTTCTTCAACGGTCTTCAAATTGTATCCGTTTAGACATAGCATTAAATGCTAAGATCCTTTGAGATTGATAACTTGATATGCTTCATGGAGAAGTGTTCTTGTTTATCAGAGGAATGCTTAAAGTAGACCTGTCAGTTCCCTGTTGTACCGCAGGTTGCTTTCTGACTTTCCTTCTTTGTACTTGGCTTGAACTTTTCAGCAACATAGTTGACAGAGTACAAAGGTTTATGTTCTTGATGGTACTATGTTTCTATTCTCAAGAAACAACGAGATCAACAAATGAAGCATCAAGGGGAAGAGACATATATTCTCTTGAATTAAATATTCAATCATTTGAAATAAATACGCTTAAGCTTAGACGGGTTCACTTTTAATAGCTAGTAGACGTGCAGGTCTTTGGACGTGCAAGATTTAACTTATCAGTAAGATGGGCTCGTCTATTGATACTATGTCTATAGACTATTTTTTAGTTACAAGTCTTTGGACTTGCTATACTCAATAGCTCGTCTACTGACGTGGCGTCTAGTGTGATTTCTCGTCTATTATCAAGTCTTTGGACTTGGTGTTTTATTGGGAAACTTATTGGATTGTATACTTATCTTTTCTTAGACTTAGATACTCGTCTAGCATCTATTACCTTAGCCAATTTTTAAGACCTCGTCTAGTGATAACTTAACATACTCAGAATTTTACCAAAGATTGAAGACTCGTCTAGAGGATAAAAAAAATAGAATCCGATATGATTCCATAGTAGAGCGAGGATATTTTTTCTAAGTTTCATTGACTAGTAATATTCAAACAGTCCTGCAAACTAAAGTAAACAAGTTAGATCATTGACACTACTTTGCCGTACAAATTTAACCTTTTGTTAACATCAAAACTTAAGAGATTATTTAAGCCAAATCCACTTTGGTTCTAACAATCTCCCCCTTTTTGATGATGACAAAAACCAATTAAATTTGAGTGAGAAAAGTCTAAGAGAGCTACAGAGCTCCCCCTAAGACAAATTATTCAAAATCAAAACAGATAAGCAGCATCACATGTCATATATATCTTATCAGGTCATCATGCATATATTCGGTCATATTCAAGATATAGTATCAGAGTTTTAAAACAATAGCTAATAAGACATTAAGACAGATCAGTCACATCAAAAGCATCAAACATAGTATTAAAGCGTATAAAATAGAAGTACGCAACAAAGTAATTTAAGAAGATGCATATGCAGACAGATACTTATAACTCAAAAACTGACTTTTGTATATATAAGAATTTAATTCTCAATCCTTTCTCCCCCTTTTTTGTCATCAGACAAAAAAGAAACAGGAGTGGACCATCATTGTCAGTTAAAGATAAAAAGAAAAAAAAACTAAGAAGAGAGTGGATTGGGTTGAGGAGGGTCTTGATTTGGAGGGGGTGGAGGAGGTTGAACTGTAAGATTATGACTCTGTTGAAAACTTGTGAGGAGGCCTAGCATCTGATTGATGAGTGCATGGGTTGGAGCTAAGGATTCTTCAACTTGTTCCTTTACTTGCTCCTTTACCTCTACTTTCACTCTCTACTCTACTATTCTGCCTATAATTTCTTTCAGATTTGGTGGCAGAGAAGGTCTTGAGCTTTCAGCAGAATCGTGTTTATATTGTTGACCTTGCAAAGTACTCAATGCCTGAGATTGTTGAGGCTGGTCATGTGGATGCACAACTGCCAGAGCCAATGGTTGTGAAGAGTGCTTCTCATAAGTTTCTTGTCTATTTGCAGACTCAGCAACCTCTTCACCCAATGGTTCAGTCTGGACAGCTTCTGTGTTCATATTAGGACCTTCAACAATTATCTCCTCAATTTTCTCGGAAGACTCTTCAAAAGCTTGTGGAGTTGGTGCAGGAGTAGACAAAAAGGTTAAATTTGTATGGCAAAGTATTGTCAAAGATCTAACTCGTTTATTATAAGAATGCAGGGACTGCTTGATTTATAACAGTCAGGAAATTAAAAATAAAGTATGGAATCTATCAGATTCTATTTCGATCCTCTAGATGAGTTTACAACTCTTGATAAAATTCTGAGTCTATTATCTTTATGATAGACGAGGTCTTAAAATTAACTGAGGTAGACGAGTTACTAAGTCTAAAGAAAAATCAAGTAGATGAGACATTGAAATATAACAAGTCCAAAGACTTGATAGACGAGTAGTCTCACTAGACGCCACGTCAGTAGACGAGCTCTTAAGTATAGCACACCCAACTCTTGGAACTAGACTAAATGTCTGTAGACGCATTATCAGTAGACGAGACCATCTCACTGATAAGTTAATCTTGCAAGTCCACAGGCTTGCGTGTCTACTAGTTTTAAAACATGAACCCAACTAAGCTTAAGTGTATTTATTTCAAATGATTGCTTATTTAATTCAAAGAATATATGTCTTTTTATCCTTGCTGCTTCTATTGTTAAAATCTTTATCTCTTGGATAAAAGAACTTCGTACCATCGAAACCATAAAGCTTTGTACTCTGTCAACTACATTGTTGTAAAAATCAAGTCAAGTACAAAGATGGAAAGTCAGAAAGCAACCTTTGGTACAACAGAGAAGTGACGGCTCTACTTTGAGCATTCCTCTGATAATCAAAAGCACTTCTCCAAGAAGCATATCAACTTATCAGTCTCAATGGATCCAAGCATTTAATGCTATGTTAAACGGATATAATTTGAAGATCGTTGATGAAGATCAAGACAGAGAAGCACTTCAGCTATATATACTTGAAGAATTTCAAGAAGAAATAGACAAGATATACAACAGATACAAGACACACACGAAGATCTAATATGACAATGTAAAAACTCTGTTGAATTTCTAAAACAAGTTTATTTGTAAATATTGTTGATCTTAAACTTTCAAATCCTCACACATAGTGAGTTCTTAGATCAAATCAGTTAATCTCTTTGTTAGAGTTAGAGCCTGAAGAGGCTTGGTAGAGAAAGAATACTTGTAGCCTGAAGAGATGTTGAATACTTGTAACCTATTTGGAGAATAGTGGATAAAACCTTCAAGTAGAAGGGACTGGACGTATCTCTTGGTTGGAAGAGAGTGAACCAGGATAAAATACTTGTGTGAATCTTCTAACCCTTATCTTTTACAGTTTTTGTTTATACTAACTGTGGGGTTTTGAATCTGAGTTTGTTAACTCTTTAAAAACGTTTTCCTGTTTGTGTGTTGTTTATTTTGGTTTACTTGTAAAAGTGTTTGAGAAAAGGCTTTTTCGAAAAATGGTTAAGAAACAATTCAACCCCCCTTCTTGTGTTTCCCTGTGTCAACTTCAGTTGGTATCAAAGCTCAGCCTCAAAAGGGTTGAGCATCTAACAAGTGCTGAGGGAGTACGATTCAACAAGCATGGATATAGAAGGACAAGCAATCAACATGCCTCTTCTCTTTGATGGTAATGATTATGACTACAAGAAAAAGAGAATGACGACATTCTTTGATGCACAAAATGTGGATATCTGGGAGCTGATTGAAACAGGCTACACTGAGCCAAGAGGTGATGCTGGAGGTGCTATTCATAGAGCTCAATGGACTCAAGAGCATAAAACTCAACATCAACTCAATCTGAAGGCTAAACACTATTTGATGTGTGCTATCGCCAGATCTGAGCATGATAAAGTCCATAACTGTAACGCTGCTAAGGAAATATGGGATACTCTTGCCCCAGCTCATGAAGGGTCATCCCAAGTCATGGAGTCAAAAATGCTGGTTCATCAGTATGAATTGTTTACAATGGCTGAACATGAAACTATAGATCAAATGTTTGGAAGATTCAAAATCATCACCAACAGTCTTAGATATCTTGGAAAAACCTATGAGAATAGAGATCATGTCAGAAAAATTTTGAGGAGTTTACATAAACAGTGGAGCCCTAAGGTCACTGCTATTCAGGAAGCAAAGAACCTCAACACTCTCACTTTGGAGGAACTTCTTGGATCCTTGAAAGTTCATGAGGTGGAGCTCAATGAATAAGAAAGTTCCAGAAAAGGAAAGTATGTTGCCCTAAAGGCAAAGAAGGCTAGCTCATCCAAAGTTCTTAAAGCTGAGGAATCCTCAGATGAAACAGAACCTTCTGACAGTGATGAAGGATCTGATGAGGATGAACTGTTTTTCATCTCCAGAAAGATTCAACACATGTGGAGAAAGAAATGTGGCTTTAGAAGAAAACAATTCAACAAAAAGTTTTCTATGGAGAAATCAGACTCCAAAGAAAAAGGTCCACCTCTGTGCTTCGAATGCAAGAAGCCTGGTCATTTCAAAGCTGACTGCCCAGAGCTGAAGGACAAAAAGAAGTTCTTCAAAAATAAGAAGGGCTTGATGGCTACTTGGGAGGATCTGGATCTGTCTTCATCTGATGAAGAAAATGAAGCAGAGGAAGAGGCAAATATCTGTCTCATGGCTGGAACATCATCAGAAGATGAATACACTGATGCTGAGGTAATGGATTCCGACCCATCCATTCTACAAGATGCATTTGATGAATTATACACAACTCATCTATTACGTCTTATGAGTATAGAAGTCTCAAAATGAGATTTTCAAAACTGTCTAAAGAATATGATAGGGTTTTCATGGAAAAACTAAGTCTTGTAAATGAAAATAATAACCTTAAATCTGAGAATGTCAGTTTAACTGACAAACTCAAGTGTGAGCCCAATGTTTCTTGTGAAGTTGCAAAACTGAAACAAGATGTGACATATTTGACAGACCCTCTGTCTAAATTTGTAGGTGGCTTAGATAAACTAAGTTTAATTTTAAGGTATTATAGGTCCCCTCATGATAAATCTGGCCTTGGTTATGATAAAGAGAAGAATCAAGCATCTCATAAAAAGTCAAAACCACATGCACATATTAGAGCTTCAAAAGGTCAAACATAACATGCTGGAACTAGAATTAGCTCGTCCAACACTTACTGTAAAGTGTGTGGAAAAGGTGGTCATATAACATCTAGATGCATACATCACAAGCATATCAAACATACTTGTCCAGTGACTACTAACAAGAAAGGACCCAAGTCAATCTGGGTACCTAAAGATAAGATTGTACCTATTGCTGACTTGCTTAACAACAAGAAAGAAACACACATCCTGGTACTTGGACAGTGGTTGCTCACGACACATGACGGGAGAAATGTGTATGTTTCAAGACCTTAAACACAAGGATGGTGGCTGGGTTACCTTTGCAGGTAATCAGAAAGGAAATATCATTGGAATAGGTAAAATTGGTAAACATCCTTTTCCCTCCATTGATAATGTTCTTTTAGTTAGTGTTTAAAACACAATCTACTAGCATATGTCAATTATGTGATAGTGGGTTTGCTGTTTCTTTTGATAAGAACATGTGTAATGTCAAGAAGGTTGATGGATCACTTTTATTCACTGCCAAGAGGCAAAACAATCTGTATAAGATTGACATGGAGGACCTCAAAAATCAAAGTGTCTCATGTCTAGTGTCCATTGAAGATGAGCGATGGATTTGGCACAAAAGGCTAGGTCATGCAAGCCTGAAGTTAATTTCAAAGCTAAATAAGCATAACCTCGTGAGAGGACTACCAAACCTTAAGTTCAAATATGATGCTCTGTGTGATGCATGTCAAAGGGGAAAACAAGTCAAGGGTTCTTTTGAATCTAAGAATATTGTTAGTACCAATAGACCACTAGAGTTGCTACACCTTGATCTGTTTGGACCAACTAGGACTGCCTCTGTTAGGGGAAAGAAATATGGTCTAGTCATAGTAGACGACTACACTAGATGGACATGGGTTATGTTCCTAGCTCACAATGATGAGTCTTTCAGGATCTTCTCTGTATTCTGCAAACGTGTCCAGAATGAAAAAGGCATGTGTATCAGAAGTGACCATGGGGGAGTGTTTGAAAATGAGCTATTTCAAAAGTTCTATGAAGAAAGTGGTATACTTCACAACTTCTCAATACCTAGAACACCACAACAAAATGGTGTGGTAGAGAGAAAGAACAGATCTCTTCAAGAGATGGCTAGAACAATGCTCAATGACAACTCTGTCCCTAGGCACTTCTGGGCTGAAGCTGTTAATACTGCCTACTACATTCAGAACAGAATATACATTAGACCAATCTTGAATAAGACTCCTTATGAATTGTAGTAAGGTCGAAAACCCAACATATCTTACTTTCATCCTTTTGGTTGTAAATGCTATATATTGAATACTAAAGATCAACTTGGTAAGTTTGATGCTAAAGTAGATAATGGAATTCTGTTAGGGTATTCTGAATCATCAAAAGGGTTTAGAGTTTAAAATTCTAGAACCTTAGTAGTAGAAGAATGTATACATGTTAAATTTGATGATAAGCAGCCTGAGAAGAAATTATCAAAGCTTGATGTAGCTATTGCAGATTTGAATCTCAAGGATTCTGAAATTGAAACAAATGTCAAACCTGATGATCAAGGGGACGACCCTACACAATATGAGTCAGAAACTGCAACTTCTCGTCAGGAAAATGTTCAGAGATCTTGGTACTTTAAAAATTATCATCCACAAGATCAAATCAATAGGAATCCTAATGATAATCTAAGAACCAGATCAACATTCACAAAGAAAGATGATTCTGCACTAGTCTCCGAGTGATGTGATCAAGGATTGATCACTAGACATTTGAGGATCTTTCTTTGATTTCAAGTTCTAAGAATTCAAGATCAAACCAAAACTAGAACAATAGAATGAAGCTTGATTCTCAAGTGAGAATCAAGAGAAACAAAAAAGGAGTAGAAGAGCACAATTATATGTGAATTGAAATGATAAGAACATGAATAAAATGCAGAAATTAAAGTGCAGAAAATTAAAGAAAGGAAGCAGAAAATGGAATAGTAAGAAGATGAAGGGAAGGCGCCACAAATTGAATCATCTTTGAGAAGAAGATTGAATTTGATAAGCCAAGGGAGGATTCACCACTTGAATAAGGATACTCAAGATAAGAATCAAAGGTTCAACTCATGAACCAAAAAGAGGAAAACTCTCAACTCTATCTAGAAATCTCAAGTGTGAGAAAACTCAAATGTATTTAAACTTGGCAAAATGAATTACAAGGAACCTATTTATAGATGAGCAAGGTGCTCATCCTCCTACTAATGCAAGGTAGCACCTCCTACAAGCTAAACCCAAGTGTGGGCTTTGATTTGGGCCTAATGTTTCGTACTTAGATGCTAATGACCCAATAGTCCCAATTCCTAACTAGTCTTAAGTGCTTTTATGAATAAGAATTTTTATTACATGAAGTCTAATCTATACAAAGGTCCTAGTTCCTATATTTATTACATGAAGTCTAATCTATACAAAGGTCCTAGGTCCTATCCATAACTTGGTGGTCAATGGCTCAATGCATAAGAGGTTCAAAGTGATACCCTCTTCATGAACTTGCCTATGAGACAAGTGATTGACCACCATCTTCTTAAGTGTGTCTTGGACTCTTCTAAGCCTTGCCCTTGTCATAGGTCCATGCAAGTCTTCAATGCTAGGTCCTTGGCTTTGTGTGTCCATGCCCACATCATCCCCTCCTTCTCGAGGCACATTCGTCCACGATTTGTGTTGATCATCATCTGTGTCATTTTCAAAAAGACTTAGATCAGACACATTAAACGTGGCACTCACATTATAATCACCAGGTACATCTATTTTATATGCATTATCGTTTATTTTCTCCAATACTTGGAAAGGTCCATCACCCCTTGGTAGGAGTTTGGACTTCCTTTGTAAATGAAACCTCTCTTTTCCTAAGTGCACCCATACCCGATCACCCGGTTTGAGTAACACTTGTTTTCTTCCCTTACTCACTTGCCTTGCATTGTGCTCCCTTTGTTTTTCAATATTCAATTTTACTTGTTCATGGAGCTTTTTAACAAATTTGGCCTTGGCAAGCCCATCTTGATGCAACAAAGATTGGTCAATTGGTAATGGAAGCAAATCAAGTGGAGTTTGTGGATTAAAACCATAGACTATCTCAAAAGGGGAGTGCTTAGTAGTAGAATGTTTCCCACGGTTGTATGTAAACTCAATGAAAGGTAAGAATTCTTCCCAAGACTGTAGGTTTTTCTTGAGCATGGTTCGTAGGAGAGTAGAAAGAGTCATATTAACCACCTCGGTTTGGCCATCTGTTTGTGGGTGGCAAGTAGTCGAAAAGAGTAATTTAGTTCTAAGCTTGCCTCAGAAAGTTCTCCAAAAGTGACTTAGAAACTTTGTATCTCTATCGGATACAATGCTTCTAGGAATCCCATGTAGTCTAACTATTTCCCTAAAGAAAAGGTTGGCTACATGGCAAGCATCATCACTTTTATGACATGGAATAAAATGAGCCATCTTGGAAAACCTATTCACAACCACAAAGATTGAGACATTCCCTCGCCTAGTCCTTGGCAATCCCAATACAATATCCATAGAGATATCAATCCAAGGAGAAGAAGGACTAGGTAATTGAGTGTACAACCCATGTGGCTTACTCTTTGACTTTGCCTTCAAACATTCGATGCATTTTTCACATAACTTTTGGAATGTACAACCCCTTGATGTGCTTCTCTTACCAACAACTCTCTCATAGAATGTCATGGCACACAAAGTCTTTTGTCTCTAAAAAGGAATCCTTCATTGATGAAATATCCTTTATGAGTCATGGACCCTATTTGAGTGTAAATTGTAGAGAAGTTCGGATCATTTGCATACAATTCATTTATGTGATTAAACCCTAGAAGTTTAGTTTCAAGCGTTGAAAGTAAGGTATGTCTACGTGAAAGTGCATCGGCCACAATATTGCTTTTACCTTGTTTATGTTTAATAACATAAGGAAATTGTTCTATGAATTCTATCCATTTGGCATGTCTCTTGTTTAATTTTCATTGCCCCTTTAAGTGTTTTAATGATTCATGATTACTATGAATTATAAATTCCTTGGGCAACTGATAGTGTTGCCAAACTTTGAGACTCCTTACTAGGGCATAGAGTTCTTTATCATAAGTTGAATAGTTCAAATGTGCCCCGTCAAGTTTCTCACTAAAGTAAGTAATGGGGTGTCCTTCTTGAAGCAAAATGGCCCCAATGCCCACATTAGAAGCATCGCACTCTATCTCAAAAGATTTCACAAAATTTGGAAGCGCGATAATCGGTGCATTAGTCAATTTTTCCTTTAAGATGTTGAAGTAATTTTCTTGGTCTTGACCCCAATGAAATGGCACATTTTTCTTTAAAACCACATTTAGAGGAATTGCCAAAGTGCTAAAGTCTTTGACAAATCTCCTATAAAAACTAGCCAATCCATGGAAACTCCTAACATCTCCAACATTTTTTGGTGTTGGCCAACTTTGGATGGCCTTTATATTTTCCTCATCTACTTGCACACCTTGTGCACTAACAACATAGCCCAAAAATACCACTTTGGTGGTGCAAAAAGTGCATTTCTCCAGGTTGGCAAATAGTTTTTCTTTTCTTAGAGCTAACAAAACACTTTTCAAATGTTCAAGATGGTCACTTAGTGTTTTGCTATATATCAAAATATCATCAAAATAGACAACCACATACTTTCTTAAGAATTCTCGAAGGACATGATTCATTAGCCTCATGAATGTACTTGGTGCATTGGTGAGACCAAAAGGCATCACAAGCCATTCATAAAGCCCATACTTAGTTTTGAAAGCGGTTTTCGACTCATCTCCTTCTCTAATTCTTATTTGATGGTAGCCACTTGTTAGGTCAGTTTTGGAAAAGATTTGGGACCCATGTAGCTCACCTAACAAATCATCTAATCGTGGTATTGGATGTCTATATTTGATGGTTATGTTATTGATGGATCTACAATCCGTGCACATTCTCCTTGTACCAATTTTCTTTGGTACTAAAATAACGGGCATTGCACAAGGAGAAAGTGATTCTCTTATCCATTCTTTTCTAACAATCCTACAACTTGCCTTTGAATATCTTTTGTTTCCTTGAGATTGCTACTATAGGCCGGCCTATTAGGAAGAGATGCACTAGGAATTAAGTCCCTTTGGTGCTCAATCCCCCTTATAGGTGGCAAACCTTTAGGAAGCTCTTTTGGAAAAACATTTTTAAACTCATCCAAAACAAACTCAAAGGGTTTTGATAAAGAAAGAGTTGGTGTGTTTTCACATTCATTTTTGGTGTAAAGTAAAAACATTGGTTGATGTGTCAATAATAATTTCTTTACTTCCTTTTCTTTTAGAAATAAGCATTCTTTACCATCTTTTTCTATACCTCTTTGGTTTTCAAAAACATTTTGCCCACTTGTGCCATTTGCCTTTTTTATATTTTTTTGTGGCACGCTATTTTCTTTATTTATTTATTTTTCACTCTTGGCTTTTCTCTTAAGCTCCCCTTTTTCTCTCATTTTCTTTTGGTCCTCACCAATTTCTTTAGGAGATAGAGGTACAAGAGTAATTTTTTGTTGTAGTGCATGAAAGTAAATCTATTGGAAAGGCCATCATTTATCACTTTCCTATCATATTGCCATGGCCTTCCTAGCAAAACATGTCCCGCTTCAATAGGCACCATATCACACATCACTTTATCATGATAAGAGCCAATAGCAAAACTCAACAACACTTGTTGGTTCACCAAGATTTCACCCCTCTCACTTAGCCATTGTAATTTGTATGGCCTAGGGTGTGGATTGGTTTTGAGACCATGTTTGGTCACCAATCTCTGGCTAGCTACATTGGTGCAACTTCCTCCATCAATTATCAATACACATAATTTTCCATTCAACATGCACCTAGTGTGAAAAATATTCTCTCTTTGGCTATCATCCTCCTCTTTCACTTTGACTCCTAAGAGTCTTCTCACAATCAAAAGGTCTCCTTCAAGTGGAAAGACTTCATCTCCACCACTCTCATTAGAAGACTCACAAGAAGAGGCACTAGTGACCTCAATATCATCATTACATCTAGAGATCATCATTCTCTTGTTAGGGCATTGTGATGCAATATGTCCATTTCCTAAGCATTTAAAACATTTAATGTCTCTAGCTCTAGAAGAAGTGGGGGTAGAAGTAGAAGGTTTAAAGTTAGAAGATGTGGACTTGGATCCACCTTTACCATAATCCTCTCATTGTTTAAATGAGTTACCCTCCTTGGAATCGTCCTTCCAATTGAAGAAAGGTTTCTTGAAAGACTTCTTCCTCTTGACTTGAGCTTCAACCTTGATTGCATGATGCACCAAGTCTTCTATTTCAACATAGTTGTAAAGTTCAACCACATCTTGAATGTCTTGGTTGAGTCCGCCCAAGAACCTAGACATAGTTGCTTCTCTATCTTCTTCTATGTTTTCTCTAATCAATATGACCTCCAACTCTTTCTAATATTCATCTACACTCATGCTTTCTTGCCTCAATCTTTGTAGCCTATGGTGTAGGTCTCTAGTATAGCTTGAAGGAACATATTTCTTTCTCATGACTTTCTTCGTCTCTCTCCAAGTACTAATGGGTTCCTCATCATACTTTTTCCTTTCTTTACATAATTGATCCCACCAAATTAAAGCAAAATCTTGAAATTCTAAACTTGCTACTTTTACTTTTTTTTCTTCACTATAATTGTAACAAGAAAATATATGTTCTAATTTGGTTTCCCATTCTAAATAAGCATCGGGATCACTCTTCCCATGGAAGCTAGGGATCTTCACCTTCACATTATGCAACTTGTCATCCTTGTCATGCCTTTTCCTCTATGCTCATGTCTAGGTATCCATCTATCAAATCTAGGTCTTTCCTCATGGTTGTCTTCAGAATGTGATGAACCTTTATGAGAGTTGGTATGCCTTTATCCTTCTTTGTTCTCAAGTATTTCCAATCTTTCAAACATTCTTTCCATGTGGTTTGTCATTCTTTCCAACTTCCTATTCAAGTTCCTTGTCCTTGGTGATGATGTAGGAGAGTCTTCAATGTCTTCTTCATGTATGAAAGTCATGGTGCACTTACAAATTCAAAAATTACATACAAAATCCAGCTAATGAAAAATTACACAAAACAAATGAAGATTACACCAATAAGAACAATTACACCACCAAAATCAAAATTCAAATTTAATCAAAGTGTTTGTGAACAAGTAATGATCAAAGTGAATTGTGCTACACCAATATGTGAAGGATAAATACAAATATAAGCATGTGGAATGGTGGAAGTCTTTTACCTTTGCTGATTTTTTTTTTCAGATTTTGCACTTTTGCCCCAAAACTTTGTATATTTATGGTTTTGGCACACTTTTTATTTTTACACCACTTTTTTTTAAAAAAATTGCATCCAATTGAATTTTCCTACTTAAAATTCCACAACAATTACAAAGAAAATTTCGAATTACAAAAAGAATCCTTCAAGCATGAATAAACTTGAACAATATTGGTGTAAGACTTGGAAATAAGAACAACTCAAGTAGTGTAAAGTAATTTCCAAGTGAATGAGCACAAATCAAGTAATTAGAAACCCAGATATTTCATTCAAGTGGATGATAAACACATGATTTCCAAAAGTTGAATTTCATGAAGATCTATTAGGTTCTAAAAATTTGAAATCATTGAAGCACTTTTGACTAAAATTTGAATTAATCTTACTATTGTGAATTGAAATTTGAATTTGAATTTGAATTTTCAATTTGTTCAAAATCACAAAGTAAGACAAAGAGATTTATGCTTGAATTTTCAAGAAGCAACCAAAATTCAAATGTATTCTATGAATAAATTTGAAAATGGCGCCTAAACACTAGGGTGAAAAAGTGGAGGGAAAAAAATTTCACCAAAATTCAAGCAAGATCAATTCAAACACATTTCAAATTCTAGATTCATGACCAAAATTGGTTCAAAATTGAATTTCATCATCCAATTCATGTGGTTAACGGCGCCACTAGCAATGAATTTTTCATTAAGAATTGGCTCCAACTCAAAAATCATCATAGAATTTGAAAATTTTGATCAAAAATTCAAAACAATTGAAGATTCAAAGAACTAGCTCTAGATACCACATGATGTGATCAAGGATTGATCACTAAAAATTTGAGGATCTTTATTTGATTTCAAGTGCTAAGAATTCAAGATCAAACACAAACTAGAACAATAGAATGAAGCTTGATTCTCAAGTGAGAATCAAGAGAAACAAAAAGGAGTAGAAGAGAACAATTATATATGAATTGAAATGACAAGAACAAGAATAAAAGTACAGAAATTAAAGTGCAGAAAATTAAAGAAATAAAGTAGAAAATGGAATAGGAAGAAGATGAAGGGAAGGCGCCACAACTTGAATCATCTTTGAGAAGAAGATTGAATTTGATAAGCCAAGAGAGGATTCACCACTTGAATAAGGATATTCAAGATAAGAATCAAAGGTTCAACTCATGAACCAGTAGACATTGCGTCCATTGACTGATTGCATGGGTTTATCAGACTCATCTATGCTATCTATTCTTATATTTGAATCAATTCATGTCCAAGACATATTTAATAATATCCTCATGCTGAGTCAGTTGTTTCCATCAATCCCATCAATAGCTTTTTTATCACTTTCAAAAACCTACGCCACATCAGTACTCATTACTCCTTTCTTCACACATTTTCATTTCTTTTATTTTATTTTAATTATTTTTTTCTTTGGGAAAACTCTTCAAATTCAAAACCTTTTTAAGAAAGGAACTTCCCTCTGAAAAACTTTTCACTACCTTCGTCTCTGAAATTTCTTGCAAAAGAACTCTCTGTTTTCTTGCTAACAAACCCTAACCTTCAATCCTCAAAAATGGATTCCTCTTCTGCTGTTTCAACTTACAATGTGGACAAGATGAATCTTGTTGTGGAGCACCACTTTAACTTTGGTATTTTGGAAGAATATAACTTGGATGTGAGCAAGAACATCACTGCTGCTGGTTGGAATGGAATGTTCATAGAGAAAGTCTCTATCTACCCTAACCTAATTAGGGATTTCTGGAGAAACCCTCAGGTAACCATTACTGAAATCTCTGCTGAGATACTTGGGAAAAGAATAGTGGTCTCTGAAAAGACCATTTCCGAAGCTATCAACTGTGCTCAAGAAGGAGTGGTCATTACTGATACTTGGGAGAAAGACCTTGGTGGTTCTGAGGTGGTAGCTGCCTTCCTGATGAGAGAAGATACAGTGAGAACTCATTCATGGAAGTTAGTGGAGATGAAGGACAAGGTTCGCATTCTTCATCAGTTGCTGAACAAGGCTGTTCTTCATAAGACTGGGTTTAAGGATAAATTGTCAGCTCTGCACAAATTCTGCTCTGCCATCTCATCACTGAGAACAAAATCAACTTGCCCAGAATTATTTTTGGAAGATTCATAGATGCTATTGTCTATAGGAAGAAGCTCTCTGCTATTCCATTTTGTCATCTTCTATCAAAAAACTTCAAAGCTCAAGAAATTTATGACTTCCTTGCCGCCAAGTCCCCTGAAGAGCAAGCAAGAATTCTAACTGAGAAGGGTATGTCTGCTGCTGATTTTGGATGGATGAACATAGCCAACATGAATCTCAGCATATACACCACTGCTGCTATGGCTAAGGAAGAAGAGATGATGAGGATTAACGAAGAACAAATAGAGCTCAACAATGTTGATACTCTAGGGCTCAAGAAAAAGGTAGTTAGAAGAAAAACTATCGCTACAAGGAAACTAATTGCTAAAAAGCCTGCTGCTGGCGTTGTGATAAGGGAACAAGTTGTTGTTACCCCTCAACCCGCCACATCTCAGAAAAGAACAAGGAATCTAATCCTGTCTCATAATGATGAAGATGATGAGGACAATGTCCCCATTAGTGATGTGTTGAAGAAACAGAAAACTGCTGCTGCTATAATTGAAAGGAGGAACAAAACAAGTATTTTCTGAATTGCTTGTGTTACTTTCACACAGCATAGAGGTATTCTATTTATACACTAGAAGAATTAAATACAACTGATAATTACAAGACAAATAAATGAGGCACCTATTTCCTATAGACATTTCCTAATTTCAAGACTAGAGAATACATGAACCTCATTAATTTACAATGGCTATTTCCTAAACTATTAATGACAGTCCATGAACCTTTGGACGGTGGATTCCAATATTAATGACAATCCATGAACCTTTGGAAGGTGGATAATCTTTGGACGGTGGATTATCTTTGGAAGGTGGATTCCAACACTCCTCCTCAAGTTGGGGAATGGATATCAATCATTCCCAGCTTGAAAGTAAGTTGGTTGAATCGATCGATTGGCAAACCCTTTGTTAACACATCTGCTAGTTGCTGCCCAGAGGGAATGTAGGTTGTTGTTATCAATCCATTATCCAATTTTTCCTTGATGAAGTGTTGATCTATCTCAATGTGTTTTGTCCTATCATGCTGAATAGGATTATGAGCAATACTGATAGCTGATTTATTATCACAAAACAATTTCATAGGACCTTCACACTTTATCTTCAAGTCATCGAGCACAATTTTCATACACAACAATTCACAGATTCCTTATGCCATAGCTCTAAATTCTACCTCTGCGCTTGATCGAGCCACTACATTTTGTTTCTTACTTCTCCAAGTAACAAGGTTCCCACATAGGAACATGCAATAGCTTGATATGGATCTTCTATCACTTACTGAACCTGCGTAGTCTGCATCTGTATAAGCCTCCATAGTCAAGTTTCCACCTTTTTTGAACAAGAGTCCTCTTCCTAGAGTAGCTTTGAGATACTGCAGTATACGTTCTACAGCCTGTAAGTGTCTCTCCCTCGGATCATGCATGAACTGACTCACAACACTGACCGCATATGCTAGATCTGGTCTAGTGTGTGCCAAGTAAATCAACTTCCCCACAAGTCTCTGGTATTGGATTTTGTCAACCTTGGCACTCTCCTCTTCAGTGCTCATCATATGATTTTGCTCGATGGGAACACCTGTAGGTTTACATCCAAGTTTCCCTGTTTCCTTCAAAAGATCAAGCACATACTTACTTTGAGAGATGAAAATGCCTTGTTTTGAGTAGGCCACTTCAATCCCCAAGATAAACAAGAAGTATAGTCAGTTTTCTTCCTTGTGAATGTTTAAAGAAAAGTGTATGATCTCATTGGCTTTGCTTGTAACCCAGCAACACCATAGCTTTTGTAAATCTTCCAAACCAACCTCGGGGAGACTGTTTTAGCCCATATAAAGCCTTCCTCAATCTGCAAACTTTGTTTGTTCCACTTGTGGAACCAAACCTTGGGGGAATCTCCATGTACACCTCCTCCTCTAAGTCTCCATGCAAGAAAGCATTTTTGACATCAAACTGGTGTAGTTCCCATCCAGAGTGGGCAGCAAGAGAGAGTAAAATACGAACAATATTCATCTTTGCCACTGGAGCAAATGTCTCCTCATAATAAATGCCATAGATCTGAGTGTATCCCTTTGCCACTAGTCTTGCTTTATACCTGTCTAGGGTACCATCTGACCGGTACTTTACAGTGTAAATCAATCTACTCCCCACTGGTTTCTTTTCCTTTGGTTTCTCAACAATTTCCCATGTTCCATTTCTTTCCAGAGCTTGCATGATGAGTGTGATTTCACCTTATATTTCATGTACATTTTTGCATGCATTGTCATATAGTTTAGGCAATTTTTATTTGATTTTTGTTAGTTTTTACCTTGGAACGGGTAAGGCGGTTTTGTGGTGTTGTTTTGCATAAATTAAGGATAAAATGCTCAGGATCAACCATGATGGAGCTTAGATGAAGATAGATCTTGAAAAGTGAAGAAAATGAGCCAAGCAGATCCTATCACGGCCTAGCTGTGATGACCATCACGACCATGATCAAGCAAAACTGGAAAGAATAGAAGGCAAAAGTCAGAACTGGTCATGGCCTAGCCGTGATGAGTGTCACGGCCATGACAAACCAAAATTTGAAGACGCGCCCATGGCAGAACCCGTCACGGCTTGGCCGTGATAGCCATCATGGCCGTGACGTGCATTATTTGAATCCAATTCTATAAATAAGGCATCAGGGGCAGAATACGGGGGACCAGACTTTTAGCCTAAAAAGACATCTTCTCTGAGCCAAGGGGCTGTTGTGATTGCTGTGGAAAGACTCCATGGAGTTTCTTCTCTCCTTTGTTCCTTTTACTTTTATTTTGGCTTTCTCTATGACTATGAGTAGCTAAATTCCCTTTTTGTTGGGATTAGATGTAGCTAAACCGAATCTCATGTATTTGCTTTGATTTATTAATCCATGTTTATGTTTCGTTATTAGTGTTTGATTTCTATGCTTAATGCTTTTTGTGGTTTGATCACCCATGAATTGTTCTGAGAATTGATTTGCAATGGGGACGTTCTTATCAGTTCTTGATCTGAATTCAATCACCTAGTAAACCTTGCATCTAGGAATGGATTTTGGTTTATTATTAATCGTGTAATTCCTACTCTTACTGCAAATTCATTAATTAGGCCACCTAAGGAATTAGGGTCTAATTAGGGGATTTAGGCTCTTGTCATCTAAGGAATTAGGACTTGAGTAATCTTGTGGATTTATTTTAATATTTGAAGCATAAACTGGATTGGTGGTCTTAGTATTGCATGAGGCAAAGGTTTAGTGAAGTTTAATCCCAACATCTTTCATCATATTTGAAGAATCTCCTCTTTGCATTCCAAGTGTTTGATAAAAATCCAAAAAGAACTTTCCCTTTTATTTTGTTTATTTTGAATGTTAATTCTTGTTGGGCTTGGTATTTAATATTGAGCTCCGTTCCATCCAAACGATCATCTAGATAGTAGTCCAATTTGCGACGTGGTACTTGTCCGCGATCCCTGAGAACGATATCCGGTCTCACTACCGTATTACTTGTACGACTAGGTATACTTGCCTAGATTCGTTATCAACAAGTTTTTGGGGCCGTTGCCGGGGATCGGTGTGCCAATATCACGAGTACCAAAGGGGACTCCTAATTTAGGCACTTTTTCTTTGCTTTCCTACTGTTGTTTTTTCTATTTTTTTTGTGTTTTCCTTGTAGTTGCATAATTGTCCACTTGAAGCTTGACTTGTACTTGCTATATTTGTTGTTTTTCTACTCTGTTTGTTTCCTTGTATGCGAGGTACAATTGACCCTGGTGAACTTCAATTCAACCCTGAAATCGAGAAGCTTTGTAGAAAGAATAGAAAGGAAGCCAAAGCAAGAAAGAATTGAGGATGAGCATATTCTAGAGTACAAGAACCACAAGTTGAGTTACCAAGTGTGTAAGAATCGCAAGTTGAAGTATCAATTGTCACCATGGCTGACGACAATGCACAAAGGAGGATAATGGGGGACTATACTTCCCCTAAAGTCGATAGATGTGGAACTCCAATTGTTAGACCTGCAGTGGCTTGTAACAACATTGAGATAAAGGCATCGCTTCTCAATCTTGTGCAACAAAATCAATTTGGAGGTTTAGAGAGTGAAGACCCTCATTCTCACATTGGCACATTTATTGAGTTATGTGATACTATCAAGCTGAATGGAGCTTTCGAAGAGGCTATTCATTTAAGGCTCTTCCCTTTCTCTCTGAGGGATAGGGCTAAGTCATGGCTTCAATCCCATCCTCATGGGAGCATTATTACTTGGAATGATTTGGTGAGCAAGTTCTTATCTCATTTCTCCCCTCCATCAAGAATGATCAAGTTGCGATCGGAGATCAATGCTTTTGCACAAAAGGATAGTGAATCACTTTATGAAGCATGGGAGAGGTTCAAATCTTTGCTTACCGCTTGTCCAAGTCATGAGTTGGAAACATGGCAACAAGTTGTAACCTTTGTCAATGGTATCAACTGATATTCTCGAAGTATGATTGAAGCGGCTGCAGGTGGAACATTGAGTCAAAAGACACCTGATGAAGCAAAGGTCTTGATTGAAACTATGGCTAATAATGATTATCAAATGCCTAGTTCTCGATCATTGGCCAAGAGAGGTGTTTTGGAGCTTGATGAATATAGTGCTCTTAAGGCGCAAATGGCTGCTCGTACCAAGCAATTGGGGTCCATTCAACTACAAAATTCTTAATTACAAGCTGTCCAAGTTCAAGCCGTCTCAGTGTGTGACTTCTGTGGAGGTAACCATGCCAACGGCAATTGTGAAATTAGTGTGGTTGGAGGTCCGGGGCAAGAAGAAGTGAACTACATGGGAAACCAAGGGCCTAAGCATGATCTTTTCTCTAACACCTATAATCCAGGGTGGCGTAGCCATCCTAACTTTGGTTGGAGACAAGGGCAAGGCTCAAGTTCTCAAGCAAAACTTTCTCAAGAGAATTCAAGCAATTTGGAGAATATTCTAGCCCAATTCATGCAAGCAACTCAAGCTAATTTGAAGGGTCAAGAAGCAATGATAAAGAATTAAGATGCCTCCATCAAGAATCTAGAGCACCAAATAGGCCAATTGGCAAAGCAAATGACGGAGAGAGCTCAAGGAAAATTGTCAGGAGATACCGAGAAGGATCCAAAGGAGGATTACAAGGCAATTACTACAAGAAGTGGGAAGGTGGTAGTTCCACAAGAAAAAGAGAGAGAAAATAAAAATAAAAAAAATGAGGAAGAAAAAAATGAAGAGAGAGAAGAAAAGAGAATTGGTGAGGGAGTTGATGAGGTGATCATTGAAGATGCAACCAATGAAGAACTAGAGATTTCCCAAGCCACTTCCTCTAGTCCTATTGTTGTTGAAGTTGAAAAACCAAAAAGAGAAAAATTGGTGGATGAAGAGTTGGAAAGAAAGAAGACTAAAAAGCAAATTCTTGAAGAAGTTGACAATCCTAAGGAGTTACCACCATATTTCAAGATACCCTATCCTCAAAGGTTGAAGAAAGAGGTAAAGGATCAACAATTCTCTAAGTTCTTGGATGTGTTCAAAAAGTTTCAAATTAACATCCCTTTTGCCGAAGCTCTTCAACAAATGCCTTCCTATGCCAAATTTATGAAGGAGATTCTTTCGTACAAGAGGCAGTGGAAGGAGGAGACGGTCATGCTCATGGAAGAATGTAGTGCCATACTCCAAAGGAAGTTACCAGTGAAGATGAAGGATCCGGGTAGATTTACTATTCCATGTGCTATTGGTCATTTGAACATTGGAAGAGCCTTGTGTGATCTTGGTGCAAGTATCAATCTTATGCCTCTCTCCATCTTCAAGAAGTTGGGAATTGGTGAAGTCAAGCCAACCGGGATTTCTCTCCAATTGGCGGATCGTTCCATTACGTATCCTTATGGTGTAGTAGAGGATTTATTGGTAAAAGTAGAGAAGTTCATCTTTAAGGTAGACTTTGTGGTGTTGGATATCGCGGAAGATAGTGAGACTCTATTGATTCTTGGAAGGCCATTCCTAGCCACGGGTAGGGCTTTGATCGATGTAAATCAAGGGAAGTTGGTGCTTAGAGTCCAAGATGAAAAGGTCACCTTCAATGTTTTTGAAGCAATGGGACATCCAAGTGACAAGGATACATGTATGAGTGTGGACCTTGTTGAATCATTGACTAACAAGAGTGTTCAACAAACTTTTGAAGATTCATTGGAAGCGGCTCTTATGGTTGAGAATATAGAAGAAGAGATATGTGAGGAAGAAGTTGAGGTCATGGTTAAATCCCTTGAGGCTTGTCCAGTTTTGAATAATGATGAAGACAAAGTTGTGGAGGATGTTCGGATTGAAGACAAGGGTGAAACACCTATGCTAGAGTTAAAGGAACTTTCGTCCCATCTCCGTTATGCTTTCCTTGGAGTGAATTCTTCATTCCCGGTGATCATTAGTTGCGGATTGAACTCCTTAGAGGAAGATAAGTTGTTGAGACTGCTTAGACAGCACAAATCCGCAATTGGGTGGTCTATGTCCGACTTGAAAGGAATAAGTCCTTCATTTTGTATGCACAAAATCCTTTTGGAGGAAAACTTCAATCCGGTCAGACAACCCCAAAGAAGACTTAACCCAAACATGAAAGAAGTTGTAAGGAAGGAGGTTGTGAAGCTTTTGGATGCAGGTATAATTTATCCAATCTCCGATAGTCCATGGGTGAGTCCGGTCCAAGTTGTTCCTAAGAAAAGGGGGATGACGGTTGTTGCAAATGATAAAAATGAACTCATTCCCTCAAGGACCATTTCCGGATGGAGGGTGTGTATTGATTATAGAAAATTGAATGAGGCTACAAGAAAATATCATTTTCCCTTGCCTTTCATTGATCAAATGCTAGAGAGATTGGTGGGACATGCCTTTTATTGCTTCCTTAATGGATACTCAAGGTATAACCAAATCATGGTTGACCCAAAGGACCAAGAGAAGACCGCTTTTACTTGTCCCTATGGCGTCTATGCATATCGGAGGATGCCATTCGGGTTGTGTAATGCACCCGCCACTTTTCAAAGGTGCATGCTTTCCATATTCTCTGATATGACTGAAAAATTTATTGAGGTATTTATAAATGATTTTCCGTATTTGGTAATTCTTTTGATGATTGTCTGAAAAATCTTGCATGTGTTTTGAAAAGATGCCAAGAAACTAACCTTGTTCTAAATTTGGAAAAATGTCATTTCATGGTTAGGGAAGGTATAGTTCTTGGTCATAAGATTTCATCATGGGGGATAGAAGTTGATAAGGCAAAAATTGAAGTAATCGAAAAACTTCCCCCTCCCATGAATGTGAAAGGTGTTAGAAGCTTCTTAGGGCATGCGGGTTTCTATAGGAGATTTATAAAAGACTTTTCAAAGATTGTAAAACCCTTGTGCAAACTTTTGGTAGTTGATACTCCTTTTGTGTTTGATGATGATTGTATGCATGCTTTCCAACTTTTAAAGGAAAAACTCACCACCGCACCGGTCATTGCACCTCCAGATTGGAGTTTGCCATTTGAGTTAATGTGTGATGCAAGCGACTATGCGGTGGGAGCCATTTTGGGTCAATGGAAAAATAAAATGTTGCATGTTATTTACTATGTCAGTTGTGTGCTGAATGATGCTCAATTGAACTATACCACGACTAAAAAAGAATTGCTTGCTGTAGTTTTTGCATTTGATAAGTTTAGATCTTACTTGATTGGCTCTAAAACTATTGTGTACACTGACCATTCTGCTTTGAAGTATCTCATGACTAAACAGGATGCCAAACCAAGGCTCATTAGGTGGGTACTATTGTTCCAAGAATTTGATTTAGATATCAAGGACAAGAAAGGAGTGGAGAATGTGGTAGTCGACCATTTGTCTAGGCTTCCACAAGTAGATATTGAAGCAAAAGATGAGTTGCCAATTCAATAAGAATTCCCGGATGAGAGGTTGTTTAGGGTGCAAGTGGCACCTTGGTTTGCGGACATTGCAAATTACAACGCCGCCAACAAGATTCCGAAGGACTTCAATGCACAACAAAGGAAAAAGCTCATCCATGATGCTAAATACTATGTATGGGATGAACCTTACCTTTTCAAAAGAGGTTCGGATGGAATTCTTAGAAGATGTATTCCAGAAGAAGAGATTAATGGGGTTTTGACTCATTGCCACAACTCACCTTATGGAGGACACTTTGGTGGTGAGAGAACCGCCATGAAAGTCTTACAAAGTGGTTTATTTTGGCCTACCATTTTTAAAGACTCTAGAGCTTGGGTAATGAAGTGTGACAAGTGTCAAAGAACCGGAAGTATATCCAATAGAAATGAGATGCCTTTGAAGGGTATTTTAGAGGTGGAGCTATTTGATGTGTGGGGGATCGACTTCATGGGTCCTTTCCCATCATCCTACAACAACAAGTATATTTTAGTTGCGGTTGACTATGTGAGTAAATGGGAAGAAGCTGTCCCAACTATGAAAGATGATGCAAAAACGGTGGTTAATTTTGTGAGGAAGAACATTTTTACCCGATTTGGAACCCCTAGAGCCATTATTAGTGATGGGGGTACTCATTTTTGCAACAAAGAGTTCAATGCGGTGCTTGCCAAGTTTGGAGTCAATCATAAAGTTTCCACACCATACCACCCACAAAGTAGTGGGCAAGTGGAGTTGTCTAATCGGGAATTAAAGAGGATCTTGGAGAAAACAGTGAATAATTCAAGAAAAGATTGGGCAAAGAAGTTGGATGATGCACTTTGGGCCTATCGGACTGCATATAAAACACCTATTGGTATGTCAACCTACCAATTAGTGTTTGGAAAATCATGTCACCTTCTGGTAGAGCTCCAACATCGTGCTTTTTGGGCAGTGAAAGCCTTGAACTTTGATATGAAGCTAGCTATGGACAAGAGACTGTTGCAATTGAATGAGTTGGATGAATTCCGACTCTTGGCATATGAGAGTGCAAGAATCTATAAGGAAAGAACAAAGTTTTGGCATGATAAGTACATTCTTCCCAAGCATTTTGAAGAAGGCCAATCAGTTTTGCTCTTTAACTCACGTCTCAAGCTATTTCCGGGCAAGTTGAGATCAAGGTGGTCGGGTCCATTCCATGTCAAGTCAGTTTCTCCATTTAGTGCGGTTGAATTGGAAGATCCATCATCCAGAATAACTTTCATTGTTAATGGGCAAAGGCTCAAGCACTACCTTGGAGGAGACTTTGATCGTCAAACAATCTCCATCCCTCTTAAAACACCCTCATAGAGATCACCGGCCCGTCAAGCTAGTGATGTTAAAGAAGCGCTTCTTGGGAGGCAACCAAAATTTTCTTTCCCTTTTCCATTTGTTTTTGAATTTAACTCTTGAATAATTTGAGAAGATCAAGAGGACAAAAATCATAAATTAAT
Source organism: Sophora flavescens (assembly GCA_030762895.1). Taxonomy (NCBI): domain Eukaryota; kingdom Viridiplantae; phylum Streptophyta; class Magnoliopsida; order Fabales; family Fabaceae; genus Sophora; species Sophora flavescens. Next base: position 75,954,932 of record CM061066.1, read on the forward strand.
AGATTTACCAAGTGTTTCCAGGTTATGAAAGCAGAAGAGCAAAAAGGGCAAGGACAAACAAAGTCAGCAACCATCACGCCCAGGCCGTGATAGAGGTCACGGCCGTGATGAGCTACCCAGAGAAGACCAGAAAGGATCACGACCCAGCCGTGATATCCATCACGGGCGTGATGAGAAAGACCCTGAAGATCAGAGAGTATCACGGCCTAGCCGTGATGGAGGTCACGGCCGTGACAGGCCAGCTCCTATGGACCAGAATTGATCACGGCCGTGACCCATTTTCCAGTCTCCCTTTGACTAGGCATGTGAGCCAGCACCCGCTACCACCTCGGTGAGTTGTTCCATTTTTCTCCTCTCTCCGACTTGATTATTTACATTAGGGACAATGTAAGTTTTTAAGCTTGGGGTAGGGGTATTTTTGCAAATTTTTGAATTTTTGCATGTTTCATGTTGCATTCATATAGGCATAGTTTTGCATGATCACATGATTAGATTGCCCCTTGCTTAGATTATGCATCCAATTGTGAGAACTTAGTGCCAAATAAACTGAGATAGTGAAGTCTTGAACCCAATTTTTTTATTCTTATGATAAGGCTACAAATAAAAATGCTTGAGATGATCTTTGATAGTTGATAATTAGCATATGGTTCTGTAGATTTGTGTTTCTCCTTGATTTTTGAACTACTAAACGTGAGAATTTTGAGCCAAAAGGGGTACTCACTAAATCTACCCCATTCTTTGTGATAGAGTGTTTTATTCCTCTTGGATTGTATTCTCTAGAACTTGACTTGAAACCGTTTTGAAGCTTAAAAATTTTTTAAAACATTTTTGAAAATGATTGAGGCACTAGGTATTTTTCCGGTCTTCTGAGCTTTGATTGATTAAATGTTACCCCTTAGTTGCCCGATTTTGAGCCTACAAGAATAAAATACTTTTCTTGGCACCTTGAAATATTTTGATGAATGATGCTTGGTAGGAGACCTTCTAAAGTATTACACAAAAGGGTAAAAAGGTAGTTTGAAAAAGTATGGGATGAGAAAGTTAGAAAAATATTTCTCTTGAATTGAAAATCTCCCCTTCTTCAAAAAAAAATTTATATATGTAGAGAAGAGGATGACAAAAGGAAGTGAGAAATAAAATAAAAAGAAAGAAAGAAAGGTTGAAAAATGAATCAAAACCCAAAAGGTATTTTAGAAGGTGTCATGCTTTTCAATGCTTGATATTTTTTTTAGCCTTCTTGAAATTTCCTTTTCTTGATTTCCCCACCTAACGATTAATCACATTGTCCCGTTACAACCAAAGTAAAAGACCTCTTGATTCTTATGTGTTTTCATTAATAAAGTAGAGATTTAGTTAATAGTCAAGCTTCTGGTAGAATTCATTCCTTGAGGAAATTGAGCGAATTGTCATATATCCTTAAACACTTGAGTAAGGTGAGAAAGAGTGTCCGAATCAGTGAGAATATGAGTCTAGGAAACCTAAGCTTCTAATTGGACTTGAAATTGATTGTCTCTTGGTGAATTATTTGAAAATGCCTGTTACTTGGATTAGTTACTCGGGTTCTTGGTTCACTATCCATGCTCTAATTATTTATATCTTCTGGCCTTGGTGATTGCTTGAGGACAAGCAAAATCTTAAGCTTGGGGTGATTTGATGAGTGTGATTTCACCTCATATTTCATGTACATTTTTGCATGCATTGTCATATAGTTTAGGCAATTTTTATTTGATTTTTGTTAGTTTTTACCTTGGAACGAGTAAGGCGGTTTTGTGGTGTTGTTTTGCAGAAATTAAGGATAAAATTCTCAGGATCAACCATGATGGAGCTTAGATGAAGATAGAGCTTAAAAAGTGAAGAAAATGAGCCAAGCAGATCCCATCACGGCCAAGACGTGATGACCATCACGTCCTGATCAAGCAAAACCGGAAAGAATAGAAGGCAAAAGTCAGAACTAGTCACGGCCTAGCCGTGATGCCCATCACGGCCATGACACGTCAGCTGAACCAGACCCTCAACAGGTATAACCGATCACGGCCTAGCCGTGATGAGTGTCGCGGCCGTGACAAACCAAAATTTGAAGACGCGCCCATGGCAGAACCCGTCACGGCCTGGCCGTGATGGCCATCAAGGCTGTGACGCGCATTATTTGAATCCAATTCTATAAATAAGGCATCAGGGGCAGAATACGGGGGACCAGACTTGTACCCTAAAAAGACATCTTCTCTGAGCCAAGGGGCTGCTGTGATTGCTGTGGAAAGTCTCCATGGAGTTTCTTCTCTCCTTTGTTCCTTTTACTTTTATTTTGGCTTTCTCTATGACTATGAGTAGCTAAATTCTCTTTTTGTTGGGATTAGATGTAGCTAAACCGAATCTCATGTATTTGATTTGATTTATTAATCCATGTTTATGTTTCATTATTAGTGTTTGATTTGTATGCTTAATGCTTTTTGTGGTTTGATCACCCATGAATTGTTCTGAGAATTGATTTGGAATGGGGACGTTCTTATCAGTTCTTGATATGAATTCAATCACCCGGTAAACCTTGAATCTAGGAATGGATTTTGGTTTTTTAGTAATCGTGTAATTCCTACTCTTACTGCAAATTCATTAATTAGGCCACCTAAGGAATTAAGGTCTAATTAGGGGATTTAGGCTTTTGTCATCTAAGGAATTAGGACTTGAGTAATCTTGTGGATTGATTTTAATATTTGAAGCATAAACTGGATTGGTGGTCTTAGTATTGCATGAGGCGTTTAGTGAAGTTTAATCCCAACATCTTTCATCATATTTGAAGAATCTCCTCTTTGCATTCCAAGTGTTTGATAAAAATCCAAAAAGAACTTTCCCTTTTATTTTGATTATTTTGAATGTTAATTCTTGTTGGGCTTGGTATTTAATATTGAGATCCGTTCCATCCAAACGATCGTCTAGATAGTAGTTCAATTTGCGAAGTGGTACTTGTCCGCGATCCCTGAGAACGATATCCGGTCTCACTACCGTATTACTTGTATGACTAGGTATACTTGCCTAGATTCGTCATCAACATTGCATCTCCTCATTCATGGCTTGAACCCAGTTCTTGTCCTTCAATGCTTGTTGTACTGTTCTAGGGATTCTGATAGAGTCAATGGCTGCAATAAAGCTTTGGTGCTGCAAAGAAAGGTTTGTGGTGGAAACAAATTTGGAAATAGGGTACTTAGCATAAGATCTTTTTCTTTGTCTTAAAGCAATAGGTAAGTCATCATCAATGTTAGGATCACAATTATCCAAAGGAATAGGTTCAGAATGAATGAAAGGAATAGATTCAACATGAATGGGACTAGTGTTTTCAATACTTACCATGGGTTCAGATATTTGGGGTTGTGGCTGGACCAGGGAGGGGTGTTTCTTCCTTTGATAGACCAGTTTTGGCGAGCTTGCTCTAGTCTGAGGAGCTAACTCCCATGTATCTGAGAGCATATCAGAATATTGGAGCAAGGGAATGCTGCCTTCTGAAAAAATCTCAGCTTCCAAATCAGAAGTATTATTCTCCCCCTGAAGCTGAGAGGAACTGAAGAATGATTGATTTTCTTGGAAGGTGACATCCATGGAGACATACACTCGACGAGAGGAAGGGTGATAACATTTGTATCCTTTCTTGTCAGGGGCATAACCAATCAACAAGCATTTAATAGCACGAGGGTCAAGTTTGCCCTGATGCTGACGATGGACATGAACAAAAGCAACACAACCAAAAACACGAGATTCAAGACTTTGCATAATAGGAACATATGGAAAAAATGTTTTCATGACATGAACAGGACTCAAACCACCAAGGATTCTAGAGGGTATTCTATTTATTAGATAAGCAACAGTTAAAATAGCTTCCCCCCAATATGAATTTGGAACAGACATCTGAAACAATAAAGCTCTAGTAATTTCAAGCAAGTGTCGATTTTTCCTTTCAGCAACCCCATTTTGTTGGGGGTATCAACACAAGTAAGCTCATGAACAATGCCATGTTGTTTAAGAAAGGTGGAGAAATTTTGATTCACATACTCTCTACCATTATCTGACCTCAGAAGTTTAATTGTTTTATCAAATTGAGTTTTAATCATATGATAAAACTGGATAAAAAAATGGTACACATCTGATTTATTTTTCATTAGAAAAATCCAAGTAACACGAGTGCAATCATCAATAAATGACACAAACCATTTTACACCAGAAATATTAGGAACAGAAGCTGGACCCCAAACATCAGTATGAATAAGAGAAAAAGGTTCATCACTTTTCTTAGCACTTGAAGGAAAACTTACCCGATGATGTTTGGAAAATTCACAAACATCATATTGAAAGGACTCAACCGATTCATTCAAAAACAAATAAGGAAACATGGACTTAAGTAGAGCGAATGGGGGATGCCCAAGACGATTATGTTGGAGCCAAATTTGGGAGGAACAAGACTTGGATTGATGACAGGAATGTTGCAACTTCACACCAGATCCACCTGAAGTTTCCATCTCAAGGTAGTACAACCCTCCCCGTTCCTTGGCAACTCCAATAGTCTTCCCCGTAGTATTGTCCTGGAATACACAACGAGAAGGGAAAAATGTTACAGTGCAATTAAGGTCTTTGGTAAGTTTATGTATAGAAAGAAGGTTAGATGACAGTTTAGGAACATGAAGCACATTTTGCAAATTTAGAAAAGGACTAAGTTTAACGTTACCAAATCCTTCAACTGATGTATGAGAGCCATCAGCTACAGTTATGTGATGACTACCCATGGGGATTTGATAGGATGAAAAATGAGAAGAACAAAAGGTCATGTGATTGGTGGCACCAGAATCAATAATCCAAAAATCCTCGGGGATAGTACCAGAAGCATGAGAAAATAAAGAACATAGATTCTTACCATTTACACCATTTGAAGAAGTGCAAGTCTGCTTACTAGAGTAATGGGTGATAGCTGAGATGTTGGTAATCTCAGTGTTAGACATGATGGTTAGGCGTGATAACAACCAAGAGTGCGATGAAGGTGTAAAAAACACAAGCTGCAATGAAGGCAGCAACAAAGAAGATGGTTTGTGGTGAAGATGACTTTGGGTACTGTAACTAAGAAAGATAAATCACAATGAAGGTGTTGAACATGTAATGAAGGCACAAGACAAAACATGTCCTGCAATGAAGGCAAGGCACCTAAGGTCACTCAGTAATGAAGGTCGAGGCAGCGGAAAAGCAAAGGCAGAGACTCCCAGGGTCGGGAGCTCTGATACCAAATTGAAAGGAGGAACAAAACAAGTATTTTCTGAATTGCTTGTGTTACTTTCACACAGCATAGAGGTATTCTATTTATACACTAGAAGAATTAAATACAACTGATGATTACAAGACAAATAAATGAGGCACCTATTTCCTATAGATATTTCCTAATTTCATGACTAGAGAATACATGAACCTCGTTAATTTACAATGGCTATTTCCTAAACTATTAATTACAGTCCATGAACCTTTGGACGGTGGATTCCAACATTAATGACAGTCCATGAACCTTTGGACGGTGGATAATATTTAGATGGTGGATTATCTTTGGACGGTGGATTCCAAAGCCAACATGAATCTCAGCATATACACTGCTGCTGATATGGCTAAGGAAGAAGAGATGCCGAGGATTAATGAAGAACAAATAGAGCTCAACAATGTTGAGACCCTAAGGCTCAAGAAAAAGGCAGTTAGAAGAAAAACTACTGGTGCAAGGAAATTAAATGCTAAAAAGCCTGTTGCTGGCATTGTGATAAGGGAACAAGCTGTTGTTGCCCCTCAACCTGCCACATCTCAGAAAAGGACAAGGAATCTAATCGTGTCTCACAATGATGAAGATGAAGATGATGAAGACAATGTCCCTATTAGTGATGTGTTGAAGAAACAGAAAACTGTTGCTGCTACTGTTGTTCCAACAAGAAGAAGGCAACCCTCAAGGAAAGCCAAGTCCATTGTGACTCCTGAGGTAAACATCCATACTAATGATCATGTCCAATTAGCAGTAGATGCCTTACAAAATAGGGATAATGTTACTGCTGCACCTGATTCTGTGATACCTTTTCACCATGATGTTTAAATTCCCACACTTCCACCAACACAACGTGACACCGAACCACAAACTTTTTCACCACAAATAACCTCACCCGTCCACTCACCTGTTCAAATCTCACCAAATAGACCACATTTCCAACCCATAATATCTGCAGATGATCCCTAGTTCAATCAACCAGATGATGTAGGAATTAACCCTGGTGCCCCATTTCCCAAAATGCCAAGAACCAAATTTCCTTACACTAATCATTCAGTTCTCTATAATGGCAAAGCTGAAAGCTGGGCCAAAGTCAAAAGAGACTAGAAAGTACTCTTTCACAAACATGAACCTAAACCAGAATCAACTAGACCATTATATCCACTGCCTGAGATTGAGTATGAACCTGAAGATACATACACTGCATGGCATACACCCATTCCCTATGTACAGACTCATCCACTCCCATCCGCCCTGTACAACCATATTGGACCTGCCCTTACTCATCTTCCACAAAAGAAATTTCCACCTAAAAAGATCTACCCAAACTTAATCAAATTCCCACCCTTCAAACCTTTCATAGATGGTGTCAACAGGCACATTAAACCTGATTGGACTAAGGACCCGTGCAAAGCCAAATCTGAGACAATTCTACACAAAAGGTCAAGAACAGATGGTAGACCAAAGTTCATTCTGGATAGAGAGACATCATGGGTGACCTTTAGGCATCCAAGTGTATATGGCAAAGCTGTTGGTGTTGTGGATCACCTCATGTATGCTTTCTTGAAAGCCGATTTTGAGCTGCCTAGACATGTGAGAGCTGTCAATTTTGTTCCACCAACTTGGTTGTTCCATACCCTGAAGGAAACAAAAATTGGAGTAAGACCTTATATGATTTGTCCAAGACTACCAATGATAGACTTGAACAAGGATAAGGATTTGAAGAAGCAAAGGAGCACTGTAAAGAAGCCAGAAAACAACTCTTGCACGATCTCAGCTGATACTGATGTCTCTATTGATCAAAATATAATAGATTACTGGATATCACAACCTATTGAAGACATATCTGAAGATGTTGCAGTTGATATTAGGATAAGTCATATGATGACTTGTGCTAAGGAAGCTTCATCCTCTGGACTGAGTGATAAAAATAAAAGAAGCATTCCAAAAGTTAGAGGAAAGTGCGGACTCTCCAATATCAGGTTCTACATTCATAAGGACACTCTCAAAATTCCTCTCATAAGTCCTATCTATGAGGAAGATCCTGTTCACTGGGCCAAAGAGTTACCTCCTCCTGTGCTCACTCTTGCTTCATCACCACCACCATATCCTCGTTCTGAGCATACTAAAGAAGAGATCATTGTTGAAGGACCGGATTTGAATAGTGATATTGTTCAACCAGTAACTGGGAATGAGGAAGTTGCTGAGTATGCTCCAAGACCAAGTACTTCTGAAAAGCACTCATCTTAGCCATTGGCTCTGACAGTCATCCATCCACATGATCAACCTCAACATTCTAGAGCTATAAGCACCTTTCAAGGTCGAACACATGCTCATGACAGTGCCGAAAGCTCAAGACCCTCTCTGCCACAAAATTTTGAAGAGATCATAGGAAAGATAATAAAGGAGAGAGTGAAAGTTGAAGTAAAGGAACAGGTCAAAGAGCAAGTTGCAAAAGCTTTAGCTCCTAAAAATGTGATGATAAATTAGATGATGAGCATTCTTCAAAGTTTCCAACAGAGTCATAATCTATTCATTCAACCTCCTTCACATCAACCTAATTAGAACCCTCCTTCACTCCCTCCACCCTCTTCTTAGTTTTGTTCATTTCCTTAACTGACAATGATGGTCCACTCTTGTTTCCTTTTTGTCGGATGACAAAAAAGGGGGATAAAGGATATTTGGGAATTAAAATTATATAAAGTCATTTTTTTAAAATACATATCTGCTTTCACATGCATACTATTTTGTTCCATACCTTGGTTTGATGTGTTATGATACTTTATCTGTTTTGCTGTTTTTTGGACATACATATTTGCTTTCACATGCATACTATTTTGTTGCATACTTTGGTTTGATGTTTTCTGATACTTTATCTGTTTTGATGCTTTTGATATATCTCTGCTAAATTCTTTTATACACTTATACTATGCTTTGAATATGACTAAGTCAATGCTTAAATAATCTGATATGTGCTCCTGATTATTATTTTTTAAGTTTGAATGCTTTGTCTTAGGGGAAACTCTGTAGCTCTCTTAGACTTTACTCACTCAAATTTAATTGGTTTTTGTCATCAGTAAAAAGGGGGAGATTGTTAGAACTAAAGTGGTTTTGGATTAAATAACCTCTTAAGTTTTGATGTTAACAAAAAGGTTAAATTTGTATGGCAAAGTATTGTCAAAGATCTAACTCGTTTATTATAAGAATGCAGGGACTGGTTGATTTATAACAATCAGAGGGAATTAAAAATAAAGTATGGAATCTATCAGATTCTATTTCGATCATCAAGACGAGTCAACAACTCTTGGTAAAATTCTGAGTCTGTTATCTTTATGATAGACGAGATCTTAAAATTAACTGAGGTAGACGAGTTACTAAGTCTAAAGAAAAACCAAGTAGACGAGATATTGAAATATAACAAGTCCAAACGGATATAATTTGAAGACCGTTGATGAAGATCAAGACAGAGAAGCACTTCAGCTATATATACTTGAAGAATTTCAAGAAGAAATAGACAAGATATACAATAGATACAAGACACACACGAAGCTCTGATATCATAGTGCAAAAACTCTATTGAATTTGTAAAACAAGTTTATTTGTAAATTTTTCTAATATTAAACTTTCAAATCTTCATACATAGTGAGTTCGTAGATCAAATCAATTAACCTTTTTGTTAGAGTTAGAGCCTGAAGAGGCTTGGTAGAGAAAGAATACTTGTATCTTGAGGAGGTGTTGAATATTTGTAACCTATTTGGAGAATAGTGGATAAAACCTTTAGGTAGAAGGGACTGGACGTAGCTCTTGGTTGGAAGAGAGTGAACCAGGATTAAATACTTGTGTGAATCTTCTAACCCTTATCTTTTACAGTTTTTGTTTATACTAACTGTGAGATTTTGAATATGAGTTTGTTAACTCTTTAAAAATGTTTTCTTGTTTGTGTGTTGTTTATTTTGGTTTGCTTGTAAAAGGGTTTGAGAAAAGGCTTTTTCAAAAAACGGTTAAGAAACACAATTCAACCCCCCTTATTGTGTTTTCATGTGTCAACTTCAGTTGGTATCAGAGCTCTGCCTCGAAAGGATTGAGAATCTAACAAGTGTTGAGGGAGTACGATCCAACAAGCATGGATACAGAAGGACAAGCAATCAACATGCCTCCTCTCTTTGATGGTAGTCATTATGACTACTGGAAAAAGAGAACGATGGCATTCTTTTATGCATAAAATATGGATATTTGGGAACTGATTGAAACAGGCTACACTGAGCCAAGAGGTGATGCTGGAGCTGCTATTCCTAGAGCTCAATGGACTCAAGAGCAGAAAACTCAACATCAACTCAATCTGAAGGCTAAACACTATTTGATGTGTGCTATCACCAGATCTGAGCATGATAAAGTCCATAGTTGTAACACTGCTAAGGAAATATGGGATACTCTCTTCCCTAAACTATTTAATTTATTTACAAATTATTTATTTGTTGTTACTAATTTTTGGTAAGTGTTTTTAGTTACCCTTTGTAATTCATCTTGCTGAAACATGCATCTATATCAAAATGTCTTATCTGCGCTGAATTTTGTTTTGTGCTTGAAAAAAACTCTGATTTGCGAAAATACTATTCAACCCCCCTTCTAGTTTTGTTTTGTGCCATTTCAATCCTCTTACAAGGTTATGCGTTTTCAATTTAGAAATTAGTTTCATACTAGCATGCCCTAGTTTCTTATGTCAAAGCTACTTTCAGACTAGTGAGACACCCCGTTGTGCCCCGGTGTTTTATTAGATTAAATCATTCTTAATTAAATTCTTAATCGCATACGTAAAGTAAAAAAAATACGTAAAAATTAAAACTTGAATTAAATAAGCATACAACTTTGATTTTATTAAGCATCACACCCTAGTTAAGTGATGCTTAAACACGTAAGTTAATTTTACAACATAATACAAAACACTGTTGAGGGTATCCTCATAGTAGGATCCCTTACAGGTTTATACTTAAACAAACTATTATTTAGTGGAAAATAAAACGTCCTATAAGACTCACTGGCCCTAGACACTAAACTACCTTGTTGAAATCCACAACTCGTCCTCTCGCATCCGGTTCATACGGAGTTCCATCCAACTACTCAGCAATAGTCTCCTCCATCGGGTCTTTTCATGGAATAAGATAAACATATACAAAATACAGAAATAGGGAGATAATAAACATTTCTATCATCATAAAAGCGGAAAAGAATCATAGCATAAAATATAATAACCGTCAACCACACACATCACACATAACTAGCAATCTTCCTCAAATTACGATATCACCATCTACGCTCAACTCATGTAATTCAATCTTTATACTACTATGGCCATCTATACTCCTGTCATACTAGTCAGTAGTCCAAAACTATTTGGGGGTCAAAACTCGGTGCGCCTCTATTCCTTTATCGCTCTTAGGAAGTTGTGCATAAGTACAGTATGCGTCATTATTTCCCCCATTGGAAATAGCACATAATAAATAATAACTCGGTGCGTCCCTATTCCCTTACCTTTCATAGGGATTAGTGCATAAGCATAAGTATGCATCACTATTTCCCTCCTTGGAAATTGTACATAAGCACAAAACGTATAGTAATTCAATGCGCCACTATTCCCTAATATCTAATAAGAAATAGTGCATAAGCACGATATGCGTCACTATTTCCCCCGTTGGAAATAGCACATCAACATAAAAGACCTTATAATTCGGTGCGCCACTATTTCCTAATCTCTAATAGGAAATAGTGCATAAGCACGGTATGTGTCACTATTTCCCATCAAAATAGCACATAAGCATAGAAGACATTTTTACTCTATCTCCGATGGGATAATCATAACAACACATCTAGAACTAAAAGATTATATTTATCAATGCATCTATATGAATCTCACTACCTCGCATCAATAACAACTTAGTGCCTCATGCTATCATCATAGCCTCCACTTGCATTCTATATCACATCTCATCCATTAGATAATTTAATTTAGCTAGGCACCTCTAAGTCAATTCATTCTCTCTCCCCAACAATTATCTTCCGAACAACATATATCTTTGCTTAAAATCATCTAAGCATAGTATTAAAACCAGGCAGATCATGCATAACACATTAATCAATAGAATATTCAAAAATCTCAATATCATATAAAGCAATTTATCACAACCAACCCATAATAATCAAATCAAATAAATAACAAAGTCAGACTCTGTCACGGTCTGGCCGTGATAGCCATCACGGCCGTAACAGACATCAAATGCAAGAATTCTACAAAACAGAACATGTCACGGCCTAGCCATGACAACCATCACGATCGTGACAGACAACAAACATCCTCAATATCATAAATATTCAAACACTAAAATAATACGTCACATGCATATGGAATACCTCAACCAACATATCACAGTAAATTCAACAACATAAAGTCAGACATCCTCAATATCATATAATCAACCTAATGCCGATAAACCTACAATCCTCAAATCACCATTGGTTCTACAGAAAAGGTTTCCAAAGTGATTTTGGTCTTGTCGATTGCTCGACTAGTAGGGTTTAGGTCTTCCTACACAATCATTATATAATATACTACTTATCTTTTCTGACGATGGAATGGTTTTTCCCCCTCCTGATTGACGTGCGCGTTTTCCCATACAAGCTCCGAATTCATCCACGCTACTGCCAAGAACCTCAGCACGCTGTCCAAAAACATCCACAAATCTACCACCATCCATCCTTACACATCCACCATTCCTCTTTCTGTCCCGATTACACGTACGAGTAACACAATTCGCCGGAAACACCAAATACCAACCAAATCAACAATAGGGTTTCAAATAAATAAATCTATTTGAATCAAGAGACAAAATCGATGGACAAACTTACGAGAACAACAACTGGACTTAGGGAAAATGGGATTCAAAATAAGCTCATGAATCCTAGGGAAAAGCTACCTAAACAGGGCTATTGTTCGAGCTCCATTACTCTGGCCAAAGAGCACTATTTAGAAAACGGAATGGTGAAAATGAAGAACTATATTTTCTAAACCTCCTCACAATTGTTCAGCCCGATCCAACGGTTAAAACATCTCAGATCGTAATTCTTTGGTGACAGCTTAGATGGTATCCGGTTGAGTTTCTCACCTCCTAGGCCTACTGTCCGAGCTTCATATCTCCAAAAATACAGGTTTGTTAGAAATTCTGACCGTTGATATGAAAAACCACAAGTATTGAAACTTATTCTAAAACCTGAGAACGATCCAACGGTTGAAAAGTGTTTGGGGACTCTCTCACTGAGACTGCTCCAACTAGGTTTCAAAGCTTCCAACAAAGGCTTCTTGTAACTATTGAGGTTTCTCTCTCAATTCTTCTCCTCTAATCCAAAGTAGTGGGAGATAAAGAGAGTTAAGAAGATGAGGAAGATAACTAAATCATATAAGTGAGGGTTTACCTCTAGATAATGAAAGAAAGTGAAAGAATGATCAAGTTGTGCAAGAACAACAATGGAGTTTTTGAAGAAAAATGAAGAAGAAATGGAAAAGATGAATGGAGGGGGGAGGAAGCCACGGTTTTGAGGAGTATTTATAGGCTAGATTTAGGCTTTGTCTGGTTATAAGGAATTGGTTTAATGGGTTTTGTGAATATTTAATTAATATAAACTTAACCATAGTTAATAGTTAACTTAACTAGGGTTATGTTAGTAACTAGGGTTAAAAGTATGTCGCTCACAATTAATGTAGGTGTGGTTGATTTTGGGCCACATATAATGAGTCGTCCATGACTCATTTCTCCCATCCATTAGCGGTTCTCAGGAATACCGTACGCAACTCCGTCATTTACCCGATTTCGGTTTTTTAAGGGGAAAATGATGAAACGAAAGTAAAATGAAATAGGTATGGTTTAGCATGTATAGCTGCATGAAATTGAGGATATGTGGGAGGTTTACACCCATGTTAAATGAGTGGTTAAGAGTGCATAGATGTGTCTTGTTAATAACCGCGAAATCTTGGGGGTATGAGTGGTTAAGAGTGCGTAGATGTGTCTTGTTAATAACCGCGAAATCTTGGGGGTATTTCGGTCATTTTACCTAAAAGTCATAATTAATAGCATTTATAGCTCATAAATTCTTGGTGACTCATCCTCCATGAGTCACCATGTATGAATCGTTGTCCCAATCTCTTGATGAGTCTATGCGGTTCCGTTTTTGACTCCGTCGGTTTCCCGATTAGGGTTTCTGTCTGTTTTTAGATCGAAAATTTTCAAAATAACCAAACTCGTTGGAAATATGTTTTAAACATAAACCATTTCGTTCACGAGTCAAAATTAGGTTTTCTGATCATTAAAATCTTACTGTCAGTGAAAACACTGACTATTTTTCGTCCGAACTTTTACCAAAATTCGTTCGAATAAACATAATATTTTATTTCTGATCAGAAATTTGGAAAATAGAATTCCTCACTGACAAAATATAAAAATTCTACAAATTTCAGTATCGGGTCAAATTAGGGTTTTCTGCTGGTATAAAACTATATTGTCAGTAAAAAAACGCAGATCGGTTTCCGTCTGAGTTTTAAACCCAAAATTTCACCGTAACATTATACCATAAGATAGACTATGAATATGATTTTATTTTATTTAAATTCACTTTCTAACTCTCAGATTAAAATATAATCAATTATATTTTAACTGGTGAAACATCGTAATTAAAAATCAGGCTGTTACAACTGGTCAATCTTATAAAAATGTATTACTTTTTTTTTTCTTCAGAAAAGAGGGGCTTGCCACTCTTGTCATTGACTATGCATGCATCCTTAGTAAAGGAAACAAAGAACCCTCTATCACGTAATTGACTTATGCTAAGTAGAATATCCTTAGTGATTAATCAACAAAGTTTGAATCAAAAACTTCCAAACCCTCTAATACCTAGGTTCGGCCATGATAGGTAAATGAAGCTAAAGATTTTTGTTTGATTAAATAGCTTGGATTCAACATGAACACATACTAAAAATATAATATACAAGATTATTTGTGAAAGGAAATGAACAAAATCTTCCTCCTACACCATCACCTATGGTTCGGCCATATCAAAAAAAATGAGGAGGAAAACTTTGTTTACAACAATCTCTTGGATTATGAACATATGTATGATAATGGGAACATAGAAATTGGTTTCATATTTTTAGGATTTTTCTATGATTTTCTTGAAAATTTCAAACTTCTAGATCTAAGAATGTAAAAGTGATGATCATGGATGAACAAGGCATTGAATCATGAAATTTCTTAAAGAACATTAAGATGATTAGGCAAGGAGAGTAAGATTCACCTCTTGAAGATAAAAAACAAGTGAAGGTCCAAGGACTTGCTTCACAAATTGCTTGTAGGAAAGCTTATGACTTATGAGTTTTTGAAACAAAAGACAATAGGAAGAAAATGAAATGTGATGGAGGGCTTTTATAGGGGTGGTTGCGCCAAAAAGTGGGACCAAGGAGCAAGGAATTTGTGTTTCCCAAGGGTTAAAGTGCAATTAAGTTATAAGGACCTAAGTGCAATTTCCTTATAGTTGGTAATGATGATGCCATGTGCATCATAAATGCTTCACATGGGTGAGTCATCTTGGATGAATCATTGACATTATCCCTTAGCGGCTCCCGGAAATCCCGTATTCAGCTCCGTTGCTTACCCGATTAAGATATCGCCCGGATAAAATATAATATTTCACTTTTTAGTGAAATATTTCAAAATAACCAAAAACGTTAGAAATTAAATAGAAACCCTAAGTTTTTCGTTCATGAGTCAAAATTAGGTTTTGAGCAGTATAATTATACTGTCAGTGAAATTCACAGACCGAGTTTCGCTTGACTTTTCAACCTAAATTTTTATCGTAACTCTCTACGTTAAAGTAGAGTGTAAATAAGGTTTTCGGTTTAATTAAAAGAATTTTCTAAGTCTCAGATAAATATATAAACATATTTATATAAATTTCCGATATTAGAAATCAGTGAAAAATCGGGGTGTTATAATATTAATTAAATATACATGTGTTAAATGATTATGATTAATATAATATTGAGTGAATGCACATGTAATATTTGATTATATATAATATATGCTTGTGATTGACGATATAATAAATTGGCATCGAATTATACTTGGAATTATTATTATATGCCTAAAAACATAAGAAATATTAAATATGATATTATCTTAAAATATGTCTTATGAATTATTATACATGGCTTTGTGTATGGAATAAAATGTGAAATATTATTATTATTTCTACACCTTGAACTAATGGTTTTTATGAGAAAATTATGGAATAGAAAAGTTCAGGTTGGAACAAGCAAAGCTATGATCCCAAAGGACTAGATTGCAAAATACGGAAAAGACTATCAAGAAAATCAAGTCTTTCAAGATGGGGATAAGGGAATTTTATTAATTGTATTGAGTGTTTTAGATTCTCTTGTAAATAGTAAGTAAAGCTTTCCAATTAAAATTGGTCACACACACACATAAATGAGCTTTCAAAATAAAACTTATATGGCTTTTAAATGAACTTAAATGAGATATTGATTCCAGCCATTAAGTTTTCAAATTCAAATTTAAAATCGAGAAATAATCGATTATATGGATAGGATAATCGATTATGAATATGCTTAATTGGCTTTAAATATGCTTTAATGAGTAATTAATTTTTGGAGCCATTAAGATTTTGAATAAGCTATTTTGAATGATAATAATCGATTAGCATAATCGATTATATTATGCTGAACACATTTTTTAAATAAACTTAATTCGTTTTAATGAGTATTAATGAGTAATTATTTCTCTAGCCATTAAGTATTCGAATTTGAATTTAAATAATCGATTATGAAGTTTGAAAAATCGATAATGCATTTTGAAGTACAAAACAGAGAGTTACTAATCGATTATGGTAATCGATTATGTATAAGTTCACTTGTAGGATTTTAAACAGAGAACATATAATCGATTAGTCTAATCGATTATGCTGCAACTGTCTCTAAAAGGCGCCTTCCAATTTGAGTTAAAATAATCGATTATGACATTTAAATAATTGATTATCGCACGACAAAAAGTGTTTTAAAATTGGTCTTAACCTAATTTCCCTGGGCTTAAATGGTTTTCTATATATAGGGATGCTGAGGCAGCCATTCATAAGTGAGAACATACTAATCCTATTACACTGAAACTCTGTCAAATTTTATTCTCTCTAAATCACTCTCACTTTTACACTTTGATCAAGACAAAACTTTGAGAGAGCTTTACTCCATATAGGTTCTTTTGTAACTTGTGCTTCAATTTGTTTTATCAGCACTATTAAGAGTGCATACTGTTGGTAAGAGTCTGATTGACTCTGATCATCAAGCTTTATTGATAGGGAGGGATTGAAGGTCGACGCCACCGGTGAGACACCTCGTTGTCCCATTAAATGAAAACCTCATTAATTAAAACTTAATCCAAACCTCTTTGGTTACCATTCTTGCAAGAGAGGGTACATCTCTTGTAAGGGATTAGTGGGAGTGATTCCACTCTAAAGGTTCTAGCTGCGCCTAATTTAAAAGCTAGGGATTTGAGACTCTATCACTGGGGGATTGTATGTCTCTGGTCTATGAGGAGTTCTCGTTATTATAGAGGTTCTAGCTGCTCCTGTTTAAAAGCTAGGGATTGAGTGAAATCCCTTGGTGGTATTGCCTTGGGGACTGGACGTAGGCCACGTGGGTAGTCTGTGGCCGAACCAGGATATATCGCTGTGTCAATATTCTTATCCCTTATCTCTTTCACTTTTATTGTATCTTTTCTAAAAGCACTCTTTACTTGCACGCGTCAATGCTTTAATTTGAAAAGAATTCAATATATGCTGCAAATTCTGTTTATATTCTAAAAAGGTTTTGATTTATCTAAAAAGATCTTATTTTTATTTAAAACCCAATTCACCCCCCCCCCCTCTTGGGTATGGTTTCCACGGCCAACAGACCACGGGGAGAGTCTTTACTCTCAGTGGAGTTGAGGCCTCCGAATCTGAAGATTTGATCCAAGGTATGTGTCTCATTAATAAAGTTTGTTTGACCGTATTGTTTGATTCGGGTGAGACTCACTCGTTTGTGTCATATGAATGTGCTAAGAGTCTTAAATTTCCAGTGACACTTCTTGAGTGTGATTTGATTGTTGCCACACCCACGAATAAACATGTTCTCACTTTCTTATGCATGCAAGAATATTCCTATTACCATAG
This sequence comes from Sophora flavescens, assembly GCA_030762895.1. NCBI lineage: Eukaryota > Viridiplantae > Streptophyta > Magnoliopsida > Fabales > Fabaceae > Sophora > Sophora flavescens. The sequence continues at coordinate 75,972,465 of CM061066.1, forward strand.
ATGGTAGAGACTTTATCATTGATCTTGTATGCTTACCTTTGAAGGACCTTGATATTATTCTCGGCATGGACTGGTTATCTTCTAACCACGTCCTTCTGAATTGCTTTGATAAGACCATAGTTTTTGGAAATCCAATGGAGTCTAGGGATCCTAACTTTCTCTCTGCTAACCAAGTCAGGGCTTCGATGAAAGAAGAGGCCCAAGTGTACATGATGTTATCTTCCCTGGAAGTCGAGAGCCGTCCTGATGTCGACAGTGTGCCTATTGTACGAGAACTTCCTGAAGTGTTCCCGGGGGATGTTTACGAACTACCGAGAGAAAGAGATGCGGAGTTTACCATAGACTTAGTGCCTGGCACCGAGCCTATATCCATAGCACCTTATATAATGTCTCCTCTAGAGCTAGCCAAGTTAAAGGAACAGTTAGAAGATCTGATGCAGAAGCAGTTCATCATGCCTAGTGTATCCCCATGGGGAGCGCCAGTGTTGTTGGTAAAGAAGAAGGATGGCAGTATGAGGTTGTGTGTCGACTATCGACAGCTCAACAAAGTGATCGTTAAGAATAGGTATCCCCTCCCTAGGATTGATGATCTTATGGATCAGTTGATCGGGGCTTGTGTGTTCTTGAAGATAGATTTGAGGTCAAGATACCATCGGATTTGGGTTAAGTCTGAGGACATCCCAAAGACAGCGTTTAGAACGCGATATGGTCACTACGAGTACTTGGTTATGCCCTTTGGTGTGACCAATGCTCCTGCGGTGTTCATGGATTATATGAACAAGACCTTTCACCCTTACTTGGATAAGTTTGTGGTGGTTTTCATAGATGACATCTTAGTGTACTCCAAGACCAAGGAGGAACATGAGGAGCACTTGAGGGTTGTTTTGCAGACCCTTATGGAGAAGCAGTTGTATGCTAAGTTGTCTAAGTGCGAGTTTTGGTTAGAGGAGGTGAGTTTCTTTGGTCACGTGATCTCTAAAGGTGGGATAGTCGTGGACCCGGCTAAAGTAGAGACGGTGCTCTAGTGGGAAGAGCCAAAGTCAGTGACCGAGGTTAGAAGTTTCTTGGGTTTAGCAGGGTACTATATGAGGTTTATAGAAGGTTTTTATAAGTTAGCTGGAAGGGACGGTTGTTTGTGTGGGACTCTAAGTGTGAGGAGAGTTTCCAAACCTTGAAGGATAGGTTAACATCAGTACCAGTTTTGGTTTTGCCCGATCCTAGTAAACCTTTTCATAATGTATTGTGATGCATTGAAGCAAGGTTTAGGTGAAGTGATGATGCAAGATGGTAAGGTAGTAGCTTATGCTTCTCGGCAGTTGAAAATCCACGAGAAGAACTACCCTACCCATGACCTAGAGTTAGAAGCTCTGGTATTTGCCTTAAAGATTTGGAGGCATTACCTGTATGGAGCTAAGTTCTAGGTTTTTAGTAATCATAAGAGTTTAAAAAATATGTTTGACCAGAAAGAGCTCAATATGAGGCAACGTAGGTGGATGGAGTTTTTAAAGGATTATGAGTTTGATCTGACCTACCACCCATGAAAGGCCAATGTAGTGGCAGATGCTTTAAGTAGAAAAACTTTGCACGTCTCCACTTTAATGGTTAGGGAGATGGATCTGATTGGGGATTTTAGAGACCTAAGTTCAGCTTGGGAAGTTAGCCCTAAGAGCATTAAGCTTAGAACCTTGAAGGTTACCAACAGTTTGACGGATGAGATTAGAGAAGGCCAAAAGGTAGATAAGTATCTCTTAGACTAGAGGGAGTTGCTTGCTAAAGGTAGATACCTTAGTTTTAAGAACGAAAATGATGGAGTGTTGAGGTTCAAGGATAGAGTTTGTATACCAGATGTCCTGGAGCTTAGGAAGTTGATCCTTGAAGAATGACATAGGAGTAGATTGAGTGTGCACCCAGGGGCCACTAAAATGTATCAGGATTTAAAGAGGATGTTTTGGTGGCCTAAGATGAAGAAAGATGTGGGTGAGTTTGTGTACACTTGTTTAGTGTGCCAAAAGGCTAAGATAGAACACCAGAAGCCATTAGGAAAGTTGCAACCTTTAAGTATCCCAGAATAGAAATGGGACAGTATTGCCATGGATTTTGTGTCTGGACTCCCACGGACTCCAGCAGGTTATGAATCGATATGGGTTGTTGTGGATAGATTGACTACGTATGCCCATTTCACCCCAATGAACATGGAACACCCTTTGGAAATTTTGACCAGGTTGTACATCAAAGAGATAGTCAAGTTACATGGTATACCTTCTAGCTTAGTGTCAAATAGAGTCCCGAGATTTACCTCTAGGTTTTGGACCAGTTTGCAAGAGGCTTTAGAAACCAAGCTTAGGCTAAGTTCAGCTTATCACCAACAGACTGATGGTCCGTCTGAGAGAACCATCCAGTCTTTAGAAGACTTGCTTAGAGCTTCAGTGCTAGAACAGTCAGGTAGTTGGGACAAGTTTTTACCCCTAATAGAGTTCACCTACAACAACAACTACCATTCCAGTATTGGGATGGCACCTTATGAAGCTCTTTATGGGAGGAGATGTAAGGCACCTTTGTGTTGGAATGAACCTGGTGATAGTGTTGTGTTAGGACCTGAGATAGTGCAAGAAACCACAGAAAAGGTGAGGATGATTCAGGAAAATATGAGAACGGCACAAATTAGGTAGAAAAGCTACCATGACAAAAGAAGGAAGGCGCTCGAATTCCAAGAAGGTGATCACGTATTCTTGAGAGTTACTCCAACAACTTGGGTCGGTAGAGTAATGAAAGGGAAGAAACTTACTCCCAAATTCATTGGCCCTTACCAAATCCTTAAAATAGTTGGTGAAGTTGTGTACCAAATTGCATTATGATGAGTGTGATTCCACATCATCTTTGTCTATCATTTTGCATGCATTTTCAAGTAGTTTAGGCATATTTTTATTAGATTTTAGGTTAATTTTCCTTTGGAACGGGTAAGGCGGTTTTCGTGTGTTGTTTTGCAGATATCAAGGGTAAAATGCTCAAGATCAACCATGATGGAGTTTGGATGAAGATAGGGTTTTAAAAGTGAAGAAAATGAGCCAAACAGAGCCCATCACGGCCATGATCGAGCAAAACTGAAAAAGAACAAAGGCTGAAGTCAGAGTCTGTCACGGCCTGGCCGTGATAGCCATCACGGCCGTGACCCAAAACCACCACAAGTCAGAGCACATCACGGCCCAGCCGTGAAATTCATCACGGGCCATGAAAGGAAGGCTCGCGTCGCGAGCAACATTTCGCATCGCGAGAATGCTGGATTTTGTAAAAGTACCAGAAGCAGAGACCGTCACGGCCTGGCCGTGATGGTCATCACGGCCGTGACGCGCATTACTTGGACCTGAAGAAACCGAATTTGGATCAGAATTTGAGTTAGATTGGGACTCTAACTTCCCACATCTATAAATAAGGACCAGGCAGATCACATCAGAGGACATGGGATGAGGAGGATCACATCCATATCATCTAGGACACCTTTTGGCTACATTTTAGGATCTCTTCTCTTCTCCTCTCTTCTCTGATTTGTGTATTTTCTATTATGTTGTCAACCCAGCTTGTCATCTCCATGGCAATACTGGAGTAGTAGTTTGTTTCTAGGGATTAGGGCTCTGCCCGAGTTTTGTAAATGTTGTTGATTTGATGTAAAATCGTTGTTAATTTCGTTATTGTTTTAGATCTGATTTCTAGTGTGTTAATCACTCATAAATTTCGGCAACCATTTATTTGCGTGACGTAGACGTTCTAAGGGGGAACCTAGCGGTGAACTTAGGATTTCTAGTGTGTTTCACTCGTAAAGTCCGGCGGCTGCTTGTTTGTGAGATGTGGATGATCTAAGGAGGAACCTAGCGGTGAACTTAGGTTTATTTGCATGACTTAGACATTTTAAGGAGGAACCTAGCGGTGAACTTAGGTGTCGGACCTATAGAAGTCAGACTTGGGACTGAAATCACGAGAGTTAGAAGCCGTCCCTCGAGGAGCAACGAGTTGTCACGGAACGCAAAGGGTCCAATCTGGGATCGACTACCACGAGAGTAGGGGTCGGGTCAATTGGGCACGGCTTTTGTAACCCGAGAGGGAGCTTAAGCCATCAGAGGATAAACTCGCCTTCAAGGCAATTTCGGTAATCAACAAAGGTAAATCAGTTTAGCAACATAAATAGCCTCAAAGGTAACCCAAATCCCTAGGAATCCGTTTAGATCAAAACCCCAAAAACATTTGTTTTCTGATTTATTTGATTCTGTTTGTTTATCTCTCAATTCAAACCTTTTTCAAAACCCTCTAAAAAGTCCAGATTCACTCATTTCGAAATTAATTGCGATTCGGGAACACAGTTTCTGTGGGTTCGATATCTTTTATTACTTGACGGCAATCCGGTACACTTGCCGGAATCGCACTAGCGTCTTCGCGCGTCGACTTACGCCACACACCAAGTTTTTGGCGCCGTTGCCGGGGATTGTGCCTTTTCGAATTTCAATTAGTTTTTAAATTGATTTTTCTGGACCCTTTTCTTTTTATTTGATTTTTATTTCTGAAATATTAAAAAAAAATCAAAAAAAATCAAAAAAAATCAAAAATTTCTTTTCCTTCTATTGTATCCATCTCTCTGTGTGTTATATGCAAAGATCCCTAAGTCTTGGGAGCCTTGGTGAGATTGATCCGAAATCGAGAGGACTTTCCACAGACGTAGAAGACTACAAAGAGATGGAGAAAGGTTGAGTCCCGTTCCACTCATGGCGAATCAACCGGATACAAAACCTTTGAAGGACTACGCAGCCCCAAATACGAGAGGCTTGCGAACTGGGATTGCAAGGCCAGAGATTGAGGCGGAAAACTATACCATACCACCTATGCTAATCAACATGATTAGGCAACATCAATTCGGAGGATTGCCTTCGGAGGACCCGACCGATCATATAGAAACATTCTTAGAGTTCACTGATGCAATCAGGATTAATGGAGCCTCAGTCGATGTTGTGCGTTTGAGATTGTTCCCCTCATCTCTCACTGGAAAGGCGAAGGCCTGGCTAAAGCAAATCCCCGCTAACACTTTGACCACTTGGGACCAACTGGAGCAGGCGTTCTTGGAGAAATTCTTCCCTCCATCCAAGACGGCCTACATAAGAACCCAGATCACCGGCTTCTTCCAGAAAGACGGAGAATCATTATCAGAAGCTTGGGATCGCTACAAGGGACTGCTGGAGTCGTGCCCACATCACGGACTCGAGAGGTGGTTAATAGTGCACACCTTCTATAACGGATTGGATTACTCTTCGAATGTGTCACTTGATTCTGCAACCGGTGGAGCGTTTATGAATAGGCCTCTGACTGAGGCATTCAACATCATCGAGAATGTCGCCACCAACTACCACCAATGGGGATCCGAAAGAGGTAATAACCCGAACAAGATTTCGGGGGGTAAGTTTGAGGTAAATAGCACAGATCTTATTATGTCAAAGATAGACTCACTTAATAAACGTTTTGATCGGCTAGAAAGAGCTAATGTGAGTGCATTAGGTGCTACTAACCTTGTTTGTGAGATTTGTGGAATGCAGGGACATGGCATGATGGAATGCCCACATGGATCCGGCGCTTCGGGTGAGCAAGTGAACTCTTGTAACAACTTCTACGATACGAACCCGAAGCTGCCCAACTATGCTCCCCCAAATCCCTACAACCAAAGGAAGAACAACCCTTACCTCTCCTACGGCAACTACAGCAACACGCTCAACCATGAGTTCCAAGAGGGCCAAGGTAATAAGAGAGCCGCACCGGGGTATCCTCAGGTACAAAAATCTAAGCTCGAGTCTCTCATGGAAAACTTTGTTGCCACTCAAGCTCAGCAGAATGAGGTAATAAAGGAGCTAGCATCTAAGGTAGACCACTTAGCCACTCATAGCAAGATGCTAGAAACCCAGATTGCCCAACAAGCCGGCACGTACTCGAGACCTAAGGATACATTTCCGGGGCAACCCGAAGCAAATCCCAATGAGCATTGCAATGCCATACACTTAAGGGATGATAAGCTTGGGGTGGGGGTAGCTGAAATGGAGGTGGAACCGGAGGAGGACAAGAGCGAAAAGGAAGAGCCAGAACCGAAGTATGTCCCTCCACCACCGTACCAACCCCCGATACCTTTCCCACAAAGGTTGGTCAGGAAAAAGCAAGTAGATGTAGAGACTAAAATGCCTACTAAATTGAAAGACCCAGGTAGTTTCTCCATCTCTTGCTCGATTGAACAAGTGCAAATTGACCAAGCCTTATGTGACCTAGGGGCTAGCACAAGCTTGATGTCCCTCACTATTATGGAAAGGTTAGGAAGCAAAGAGTTGAGACCATTCAAATTCTCCTTACAATTTGCGGATGGCTCAACTAGGACTCCTCTAGGCATACTAGAGAATGTTCCTGTAAAGGTAGGGAAATTCTTCATCCCTACCGACTTCTTGGTATTGGATATGAAAGGGAATTCTAAATTCCCCATCATTTTAGGAAGGCCATTCTTGGCAACCGCTGGAGCAGTAATAGACGTAAGGAATGGTAAACTCTCTCTAAATGTAGAGGAAGGTAGGGTCGATTTTCATTTTACTAACTCTTATAACAACCCTCCTTTTGAGAGCCATGTGTGCAGGATCGATTTAACGTCTCCAGTGGTAAAAGAAGAGCTCAACATGGAAGCGACTCCGAAGATATACATGTCTAATGATGCACCCAGCAGTGATGGAATTGGAGTTGCTGTCCATACTGAAACAAAACTTCCGCCGGGAGGAAGGAAGGCTAGGAAGCTCCGAGAGAAAAGAGCGAAGCGGAAGCATTATTGGCCGTATGAGCAGAAACGGCTTTTTGAAGGAGTTCCTTGGAAGAGAAGTGTTCCTGTACTTCTACGCCCAGCCGACCCCGGTTGATTGAAGGAAGTATGGTCAAGCTTATGACCATAAATAAGCGCTTCTTGGGAGGCAACCCAAGTTTTTCTTTCCCTTTTTCCTTTTGTTTTGATTTAACCTCTTGAATAATTTGAGAAGATCAAGTGGCAAAAATATCATTAATAGGTTTGTCTAGTGTTTTCAGGTTGAGAAAGGGAAGAAGAACAGAGAAAAATAAAGTCAGAGGCCAGACTGTCACGGCCGTCATAAGCTATACAAGAACACAGAAAGGATCACGACCTAGCCGTGACAACCATCACGGGCGTGATGAGTAGGACGCCAAGGCTAGAGAGCATCACGGCCGTGACAAGGCAACTCCTGAGGACCAGAAACGATCACGGCCTGCCCGTGATGAGCCTCACGGCCGTGATAAAATTTCCACCCAAGTTTTGACTGGAATGTGAGTCAACACCCGTTACCGACTCGGTAAGTTGTTCCAATTTTTCTCCTCTCTCCGACTTGATTATTTACATTGGAGACAATGTAAGTAATCAAGCTTGGGGTAGGGGTATTTTTGCATTATTTTTGCATTTGCATTGTTGCATTCATATTGCATTCTCATAGGCATGGATTGGTATGATCACATTCTATAGATTGCCCCTCACTTAGAACATGCATCCGATTGTGAGAACTTGGAGCCAAATGAAATGAGATAGTGAATTTTGAACCCAATTTTTCATTATTCTTGTGATATGGCTAAATATAAAAATTCTTGAGATAGTCATTTGATAGTTGATAATTAGCATGTGGTTCCTTAGATTTGTGTTCCTCACTGATTTTTGAACTACTAAATGTAAGATTTTTAGCCAAATAGGGGTATCCACTAAATCTACCCCATTTCTTGTGATAAAGTGTTGTAATTCCTCTTGGACTGTATTTTCTAGAACTTGACTTGAAACCATTTCAAAACTTAAAAATTTCTGAAAACATTTTTGGAAATGATTGAGGCACTAGGTATTTTTCTGGCCTCCCGAGCTTTGAATGATAAATGCTACCCCTTAGTTGCCCAATTTTGAGCCTAAAGATAAAATACTTTTCTTGGTACCTTGAATTACTTTGATAAATAATGCTTGGTATGGCACCTTTTAAAGTATTACAAAAAGGGCAAAATGGTAGTTGGAAAAAGTATGGGATAAAAAAAATTAGGAAGTAATTTCTCTTGAGCTATAAATCTCCCCTTCTCCAAACAAATAACATGAAATAATCAAAAAAATGGAGAAGGGGATGACGAAAGAAAGTGAGAAATGAAAAGAAAAAGAAAAAGAAAAAATAAATAAATAAATAATAGAAGGAAGAAATGTGGAAAAGTAAATCAAAGTCCCCTAAAAGGTATTTTAGAAGGTGTCATGCTTTGTAATGTTTGATAATCTGTCTAGCCTTCTTGAAATTCCCTTTTCCTTGATTTTCCCACCTTACAATAAATCCCATGGCCACATTACAACCAAAGGAAAAGACCTCTTGATTCTTAAGTGTTTTCATTAATAAAGTGGGGATTTGGTTAATAGTCAAGCCTATGGTAAAATACTTTCCTTGAGGAAATGGAGTGAATTGTCATAAACCCTAAAACACTTGAGTGAGGTGAGACGAGTGCCCAAATCAGTGAGATCATGAACTTGAAGAACCTAAGCTTCTAATTGGACTTGAACTTGATTATCTCTTGAGTGCTTATTGAATATGCCTATCACTTGGATTAGCTTCTAGGGTTTTTGGTTCACTATCCACGCTTTGATTGATTTATCTTATGGCCTGAGTAATTGCTTGAGGACAAGCAAAGTTTTAAGCTTGGGGTGATTTGATGAGTGTGATTCCACATCATCTTTGTCTATCATTTTGCATGCATTTTCATGTAGTTTAGGCATATTTTTATTAGATTTTAGGTTAATTTTCCTTTGGAACGGGTAAGGCGGTTTTCGTGTGTTGTTTTGCAGATATCAAGGGTAAAATGCTCAAGATCAACCATGATGGAGTTTGGATGAAGATAGGGCTTTAAAAGTGAAGAAAATGAGCCAAACAGAGCCCATCACGGCCTAGCCGTGATGCCCATCACGGCCATGATCGAGCAAAACTGAAAAAGAACAAAGGTCAAGTCGAGTGCATCATGGCCTGGCCGTGATAGCCATCACGGCCGTGACCCAAAACCACCACAAGTCAGAGCACATCACGGCCCAGCCGTGAAATTCATCACGGGCCATGAAAGGAAGGCTCGCGTCGCGAGCAACATTTCGCGTCGCGAGAATGCTGGATTTTGTAAAAGTACCAGAAGCAGAGACCGTCACGGCCTGGCCGTGATGGCCATCACGGCCGTGACGCGCATTACTTGGACCTGAAGAAACCGAATTTGGATCAGAATTTGAGTTAGATTGGGACTCTAACTTCCCACATCTATAAATAAGGACCAGGCAGATCACATCAGAGGACATGGGATGAGGAGGATCACATCCATATCATCTAGGACACCTTTTGGCTACATTTTAGGATCTCTTCTCTTCTCCTCTCTTCTCTGATTTTTGTATTTTCTATTATGTTGTCAAGTAGTAGTTTGTTTCTAGGGATTAGGGCTCTGCCCGAGTTTTGTAAATGTTGTTGATTTGATGTAAAATCGTTGTTAATTTCGTTATTGTTTTAGATCTGATTTCTAGTGTGTTAATCACTCATAAATTTCGGCAACCATTTATTTGCATGACGTAGACGTTCTAAGGAGGAACCTAGCGGTGAACTTAGGATTTCTAGTGTGTTTCACTCGTAAAGTCTGGCGGCTGCTTATTTGTGAGATGTGGATGATCTAAGGAGGAACCTAGCGGTGAACTTAGGTTTATTTGCATGACTTAGACATTTTAAGGAGGAACCTAGCGGTGAACTTAGGTGTCGGACCTATAGAAGTCAGACTTGGGACTGAAATCACGAGAGTTAGAAGCCGTCCCTCGAGGAGCAACGAGTTGTCACGGAACGCAAAGGGTCCAATCTGGGATCGACTACCACGAGAGTAGGGGTCGGGTCAATTGGGCACGGCTTTTGTAACTCGAGAGGGAGCTTAAGCCATCAGAGGATAAACTCGCCTTCAAGGCAATTTCGGTAATCAACAAAGGTAAATCAGTTTAGCAACATAAACAGCCTCAAAGGTAACCCAAATCCCTAGGAATCCGTTTAGATCAAAACCCCAAAAACATTTGTTTTCTGATTTATTTGATTCTGTTTGTTTATATCTCAATTCAAACCTTTTTCAAAACCCTCTAAAAAGTCCAGATTCACTCATTTCGAAATTAATTGCGATTCAGGAACACAGTCTCTGTGGGTTCGATATCTTTTATTACTTGACGGCAATCCGGTACACTTGCCGGAATCGCACGAGCGTCGTCGCTCGTCGACTTACGCCACTCACCACATTACCACCTTTCTTGTCTAAACTTCACAATGTCTTTCATGTGTCACAACTTCGTAAGTACATTCATGACCCAAACCATGTGATAGTCCCCAACATAATTCAGTTAATAGAGAATTTGACTTTCGAGGTACAACCCCTTCGAATTGAGGACCAGAGGGTGAAGCAACTGAGGGGCAAAGAGAGTGGGGCAACTGAGGAGAGTGCAACTTGGGAGCTTAAGAGCAAGATGATGGAGGCAAACCTGCATCTCTTCGTTCAAGGTGTGTAGAAATTTTTTATAAGGGGGGTTGAATTGTAACACCCCGTTTTCCTTATAAGTGCTTTTATGTGTGCCTTGTTTGTTAAGAAGGTTTAGAGTGGGCTAAATGGAGTTTTTGAGTTAAATAAATCCCTTCCTGACGCTTGAGCACGCCCATGCTCATGTGTCAGCACACCCGTGCTTGATGCACATGTCTTGTAGCTGCTTGAGCCACAAGCACGGCCATGCTCCATAGGAAGCACGACCGTGCTCAAGGGGGAAACGCGTCTCGCTGACGCTAAGTGGAGCACGACCGTTCTCAACAGGGAGCACGACCATGCTCAACAGGGAGCACGACCATGCTCGGGTCAGAGTCTATATATAGACAGTGAGCAGCGAGGGTTACGGGTAAAACCCTCAAAATTGGCACTTTAGGCAATCCTAAGTGTGACGGCAGCCTCTCTCATTCTTCCCCTTTGAACCAATCCTTGTTTGGTGTTCTGTTCGTGGTTGAGAGAGTATAATCATGCGCTAGTGCCAATTTGCAAAGGTAATGGTCTTTTCCTCTTCTGTTTCCTTTTCTGTTTCATGAATTGGGAACTAATGGGTTGACCCTGTTCGTGTTGACCAAGGCTTGGGATCGTTCATCGAGCCATTCGAGGGAACCAGTCTAGGAGATTCTTCGGTTTAACGGGAATTCTTCATACCAGGTTTGGGGAGAAGGAATAGTATGAGTATGTAGGCTTGGGGGTAGTGTAAGACGAAGGGTTCCCATAACCCTTTATGTTTGATAACATGTTAAATGCCTATATGCCTAATTGTTATCTGATGTTAAACTGTTTGTTGTTATGATATTGGCATGACTATTATTAATTGTTTATTGATGTATGTTATGTTCATGTTGACGTAACGACATGATTGAGTGTTTTTATCATAATTATGATATTGTGATATATTGGCTATTGTTTGGTATTATGAACGCGTGGCATAAATACAATAAAACTGTTAAACAATGTTAAGGAAGGTTGTTCCCCTTGTTCATAAGATTGAATGTTAGTAATAAGTGATGATTATGCCAATGGTTTAGTCAAGGACCGTAGGGATTGATCTTGAGCGATTAGGGACAATTAATGGAATGAAACTAAAGGATTAATTCCCCTCTAATTATAAGACAAGAATATTTAATCAATACTAAAGAAAATGATGATCAATGGGTTAGTAAAAACCCTTAGGACTGAATCTGAATTGTTCCCAATGTATTGGCAAGGGGTCTGTGACCCTTCTGCCCAGACCAACAGGGCGCGCACTCGAGCACACCCGTGCTCCCATTCAAACCTAGAACTGGGCGCACTGCTTAAGCAAGCCCGTGCTTAATAGTCAGCACGACCGTGCTTGACTGTGAGCTCAGCATGACCGTGATGAGGGGCTCACCTATGTAGAACAGAATGCAGAACAGTGCTGAAGCAGGGGTTTCACCCCAAATGCTCTAAAAGACTTAATGAAATACCAACGAAACATGAAGACCAGTGATAAGATTACTGTACCTTGGTAGCCTAGTGGCCAAGGGGGCCTTGATGCATGAGGGTCAAGGTGGTAATCTCTAGTACTTAATGACTAGAGTGTTAATGATGATATGGTACCTTGGTAGCCTAGTAGCCAAGGGGGCCTTGATTAGGGATGGCAATTTTACCCATACCCGTGGATACCCGCTGATAAAATCCACAACGGGCACGGGGCGGGTAGTTAAACGGGTAATTTTAAAACACGTTTATAAACGGGGTGGGGGCGAGTATCACACTACCCGTGCCCGCGGATACCCGTACCCGTTACTTAAATTACTAAAATGCCCTTTATTATATATATTTAGTAATTGCTAAATGTATTTGATTACTTTTGTTAGTAACTTTTGTAATTGGATAATGCTTTGATGTTTTCTTAACATCTATTTGTATGAACATGGTTATTTTAAATTGAATTACGCATATTTTAGCAATTTTTCAAGCAAAAAGAGTATATATTTTTTCTGGAAAAAATAATTCGCGGATATCCATGAAACCCGCTGGATACCCGCACGAAGGATACCGGTGTGGGTAACAGGCGGGGACGGGTACGGATTTTACCCGATGGGTACGGGGGCGGGGGGACTGCTACCCGTGCCTGCCCCGCCCCGTTGCCATCCCTAGCCTTGATGCTTGATGGTCAAGGTGGTAATCTCTAGTGCAGAACAACTAGAGTGTTTAATTAATGAATACGAAAGATAACGATAATCCTCGATAGCCGAGTGGTCGAGGTGTTGATGGTGTTAAAAACTTGGGTAGCCTTTAGGCCGAAGCGGAGGTGGTGGTTGTGTTTATGTGTTATTTTGAGCATGCATTCACGCGTCGGAGATGTTAGTGGAGGATGTTCAACACAGGGGAGGTCATCCGTGAGTAAGGCGATCTGGCCGTCCGTGGCGATTAGTGAATCATGTACAACCGTGGTGGCGCACCCGAGAATAAGGTGCGTCGGCTATCCTAGGGGTCCACCCAAGGTTTGGTGGATTGCCCCGGCATTGGTGCTTATTGGCCAATGTGGAAATGTAACTCTAAAGTTGACTTCCTGAGATAGATGGATCCAAGTGCATAATGGAGTAGTGGAGTAGAGTTTGCATTGCATAGCATACACGTTTCTATGATGACATTGATATGTTATATTGTTGCCTACTATAACATGATTGTTTGATGTATGCTCGTCTTGCTAACTGCTTCCTTGCCATTGTATTCATATTCATGTTTCTTACTCCCTATTTCTATGTTTCTTGTGTGGCATGTATCTCTTATGCAGAGGACGGCAAGCAGCCAGTTGAGGAGTGACTCCGAGGAGCCGCAACTCTCTAGTTTGGATTTCCAGTTTTCAGTAGTTAGTTAGTTGTTCAGTTTGTATCCTAGGATATTTTCCGGATTGATTATACCAGCTCTGTATGTGACATCAAGGGTTGGGTTTTGTTATGTTTTTATTTTCCGCGTTTTGAGACTTGATACGATGTGGTGCCTTTTACCTTAGTTTTGATTATTTTCAATAAACGATGTTTATTTTAAAATTACCTTATTTTTTAATGCTTTATATGTATGTGGGGTAGAGGGTGTCACAAGCCACTCCTTGTCCGTGCCTTCTTGCATCGGCGACCACTCCCCATCCTCGTCAGCCCCGGGTGTCACATTGGTCATGTGCGATTTTGATCCCTAAAGTTTTTTGGTGCACATTTGGTCCCCCTATTTTTTTAATGTTACAAATTTGGTCCTTCTGTCCAATCTATGTCAATTTTCAATGATCAACATAGAGGAACCATTCCTCTAAGCACACATAACTGTTGGTTGTGGCTACAAACTCAATAAGGGGGGGGGGGGGGTGATTTGAGTATTTAAAACTTTTCAGCACTTAGTACAAAAACAGAGTTTTCTTGAAAAAATGGTTTTCACCCAATTTCAGATTTGTATCATTCAAGATTCAGGTTGCAACTTGTTTAATGATTGTAACAGTAATGCACAAATTGTTCTAACAATGTTTAAGAACAGATTTCAGAATAAAGATTCAACTACAACATGCATTCAATCATATCAACCAAGAAAACATATATATGACAAATATATCAAGTTTAAGGATAAGAAGAATACACAAGTTGATTTATGCTAGTTCAGCTACCTCCACCTGGTAACCTACATCAAGTCTCACTCCTCTATGGTTTCCTCACTATAATCAGAAATTACAATATCCAATTACAATCAACACAAGGCTTCACTACCTTGAAAAACTTCAGTAAAAGCACACTTGCTTTGAAACCCAAGGATCCCTTCTATCCTTATAAATCAACAGAGAGATACCCTCTCTTTAATCGATAAACCAAAAATTGAAAGAAAATAATATGACTCTAGAAGTCAGATGTTACAAATTGAAGCACTTAGTGAATATCACACTCTTCTCTCAAAGATGAAGCTCAATATAAAACTCTAGAATTCGTGATTATGATTTCTAAATGAATAGTTGTTGAAAAGTGTTTCTATAATGTCCTTTTTATAGTCATTTTAAGAAATAGATCGGTTGGAAAAGTTATAGAATCAGTTTGAAGAATAACAGAATCAGTTTCTGAAAACTGACCCGACATAATCTGTGTAGTTCATCTGTGTATTAAACTATTTTTGAACTTTTGTACATGTATACACAGATTACGTTCTTTGTACATCTATGTAGCTCTTGCTTTATTCTTGAGTACACAAATTATCATTTTTATAAATCGATGTATATTAGAACATTCTACCCAGAAACTCATACACAGGCTGTGTACATCGGTTTAGTTTACAAACTCAAGTGCTGAAGCTTCTGGTTTGATCTATACACAGGTGTATGATTCAGTACATCGATGTATACTTCAGTTTTCTCAAGAATCAAATTTAATACACATGTGTATAACTCGCGTACACGGGTGTACTACAAGATTTTCACTTACAATTAGAAAATTAACTGAAGATACACATGTGTATTATTCCATTTTATTATTTTGAAAATCCTTTTTCATGAAAAACCTGATTGATTAGTCTTTGAAAAACATAGGTTTTTCTTTGTTTCCCAAGAGCTTCTTCACTAAGAGATAAAGTCTGTTATCCTTAAAATAGCATCTAAGAACTTAAGATCTTCAATCAACTTGGTCTTCAGGCATTGTTCCATATTATCTCCTTTGCATATTTGAATCTCGAAATCTTCTTTGAACTTTGTCATTTCATCCTTTGATCCTTTGACTTTCTCCTTCATGAGTAAACTTGCAAACACTTGAACACTTTATTAGTGTATAATCAAATTGAAAAACTCATATGAAAATTAATTTTGTTTGTCGTATATCAAAACCTCAAAAAGAGCTTAGTCTTACAAGAACCACTGCTCTAAGCGCATAGAATCTCTTGTTGAGCTTTTTTGGTAAAGGATCATGTGGTGGAACCATTGAATCATGTTGGATTGGAGACACAGATGATGGAAAACCTCAACCAGAGGTTATGTGTTCTTAGATGAGTGGTTGCTATATGTTGATCATTGAAAAATTGAAAGACATTAGACATAAGGACCAAATTTGCAACATTGAAAAAACAGAGGAACCAAATGTGCACGAAAAAAACTTTAGGGACCAAAATCGCACATGACCAATATTTGGGGATCGAAACTGCAAATGGAAGAAAAACCTTATGCTTAATAATTCTAAGTATGAGTTAAATAAGTCTGGTTGAAGTTGTTCTTAATTGATTTAAAAATAAAAAGTACTCCCCCCATTCCTTATCTCTGGTGTTTTTAGCAATTTGTTTTTGTTTCAAAATAATGGGTGTTTTATAAACCCAAGGTATAATTGACCTATTGTTTCCATGTATACCCGTATATAGAACTGTACTATCAAGAAAAATAGTGGGGAGACATGGTTAAGTGGGCACAAAACAACAAACCCATGATCTCTAATATTTGTCGCATTAGAAATGTGGGATTAACTTCCCACCTAGGAAAGGGGAGAATTGTGACACCCAGGGATGACGAGGAAGGGGAGTGGTCGCCGGTGCAAAGAGGCACAATCAAGGAGCAGCTTCTAGCATACTTCTAGGTGGAGGGACACATGAATGAACCGATTACACATCAGAATGAGAGGGATCCTGAGACTGTGTAGGTATGGGACTATACAGTTGAGTATGGCTTATATGAATTGATTGGTACTACCTATACTAACAAGATTCATCTTCTTTTCAGGAGCCCATCACTTAAGAACTCCATGGTTAGCGTGCTTGACTTGGAGCGATTTTGGGATGGGTGACCTCTTGGGAAGTTTTCCCAAGAAGCATGTGAGTGAGGACAAAGCACACTGAAAAGACATGTGTTGGTTTGTGGGGACAGTCGCCAATCCATAAAGCAGTCAGGAATGTCACAAATGGTATCAGAGCGGCACCTCTTCTAGTACAGTGTGGTTCGGGGACGAACCAAGAGGAAGCTAGTGGGCATGTGACACCCAGGGCCGATGAGGGTGGGGAGTGGTCGTTGGTGCAAAGAGGCACGATCAAGGAGCATCTCCTGGCAGGCTTCTAGGAAGAGGGACACATGAATGAACCGATTACATACCGTAATGAGAGGGATCCTGAGACTGTGTAGGTATGGGACTATACAGTTGAAGATGGCTTATATGAATTGATTGATACTACTTATACTAACAAGATGCATCTTCTTTTCAGGAGCCCATCACTTAAGAACTCCACAGTTAAGCATGCTTGACTTGGAGCGATTTTTGGATGGGTGACCTCTTGGGATGTTTTCCCAGGAAGCGTGTGAGTGAGGACAAAGCACGCTGAAAAGGCCTGTGTTGGTTTTGGGGACAGTCGTCAATCCATAAAGTAGGCATGGATATTACAAGAATTGATATAAATAAACCATTGATATAACAAATAGATAAGCTATTTTTGTAACTCTACTCTGCTAGTTCAGAGATATTCTAATAACAAGAGTATTGTTTGAATTAATAGTGAGATTGAAAGGTGGCGATATTGTTCTTCGAGTTCTCGGATACACACTGCCAGAATTTGCAAGAACATTTGGCACCCACCGTGGGGCCGAGGTAAACCTTCCCCGGCCGCACATTTTGACAAATGATTCAAAGAAAAAAAGAAAGAAAGAAATAAACCAAACAGGAGAGAAGCAAAAGACCATGCAGGGAGTGGTTGGACCATGAACTCCACCAGTGATGGAAATGGAGAGTCAAAGCGGCGACTGGGCAGCTTGGCAGAGACGGACGAACAAGTCACGGCGGTGACGGACGTCTCTGGTGGAGGTCTTCGCGCGGCAGGCTGTATAGGTCGGGCTCGTGTGGTGGTTCTGGTTCGAGGGTGGTGGAGCAAACGACTGAGCGGAGGAGCAACAGTGGTGGAAGGCGGATTCAGATCGAAGTGGAGGAGCTAGCGACTGGACAGTGCAGGACGTGGGGAGCAAGTGACTGTGGTGTGTTTCATAGGAGAAGGCAGGGACGTACGTGTAAAGCTGGTATGGGTTCAACGATGGAGAGGTCGGGGCGTAGGAGAATTGCGGAAGGGAGATGACGGTGATGACACGGTAGTTCTTGCTGAGTTGGATGTGGCCAGGATCTTAGTTCATGTGTCATCCCGAAATTGTTTTTGGAAATTCAGAAGGGATACCATCGGAAGCCTCTCTAGTGGCGGAGGGGGAGTTTCAATTTCCAATTTTTTTTGAAAGATGACCTTATAATTAATAAAGGTGATAGGTTGGTTAATGGGGGCGAAGAGCTTGGGATACCTGCAACTAGGATGGTTTGCGAAAATCATGGGTAGGATATTTTGTTACCATTTGTAGTGCGTGAAGAATTTGTATCGGGACGTGATTTTGGGTGCATGAAATCTGTATGAGATGCAAATATAATTATTGATGATATGAGTGCACTGCTAATAGAATGTTTAAATATGGCCCATGACAAAATTGGCTCATTTGAAGGAAGTGTAGATGAAAGGGAGACAGGTGATTTGTGGTAGGCACAACAAAATTTTCTTTGGACTTGGGGTTGTCTTGGGCCGAAAACAAAGAGACAACACATCTTTCTTTTAGTGAATGATGAAGATGAGAAAGTAAGGGTTTGTACTGCCCAGATTCAGAAACTTCAGCAGGGACAAGCAATTGATAGCCTACACTAACTGAATAGAGAATATTATTCACAGATTGTTGAGGTGCAGGAAACCAAAAATCATGGGCAAGATGGGAATTATCAAAATCATGTAGAAATTGTTGATAAAGCATCTAGTATTGTTCTGGCTAAGAGTCTTGATTCTGAGTTGGAGATAGGCAAGGAAGCTTGTGAGCTGGCGCAGAGTGTATTTTTCGCAGAGGTTCAGAATCCATCTTCTCAGAATCGTAATATGAAGATGGGACGATAAAGGAAGCTCAAGAGGAGATTTTTCAAATTGGCATCTTTGGGTGTAGGCGTTTCGACTTTTTTTATGGGGGAGGATCTGTCATGGAGTAGTCAACAAGGTAATTCCTTATCTGGAAAAACTATTTATGATATTAATATAGGGTGGAGAAATTGGATGCTATTCAATAAGGATGCTGTAGAAATCACAAAGGAAGTCTAGGGGTTTGGTAAGATTGTGGGTATCACGGGTAAAAGGAATGAGGAAGAAATAATTCATAAATTGGAGGAATTGGAAAGAAGGGATAGAGTGGCATCAGGGAGAGAAGCTGCCAGAGAGGAAGGGGAAAATGGACAACCATTTGCCTAATTTTAGGTGTGGTGAAGGGGTTTATTTGTGGTTGATTATGAAGATTCTTTCACTAAATATTAGGGGGTTGGGAGGAAGATTAAAAAAAAAGGAGGTACAGAAATTAATTCAATAGCAGCAGCCGAATATGGTGCGTCTACAAAAAAAAATTGGAAGATATCAATAGGGATTTGTGTGTGTTCCTATGCGCGTCAAGAATGGAGTGGCAAGCTGAAGAGTAGAGAAAGGATAAGGTTGAGGGTAGTGAGAGAGTGGCGAATCGGTCGAGGGAGCATGTATTGCCGGAGAAGGAGGAGTGGGGATCTGGTGCGGTGAGGTTCCATGTAGAGAAGAAAGGTGATGTTGGGGAGACTTCGGTGAGAGAGTTCTTCATGGAAAGAAGGCTTTGAGATCAAAGGGGTTAATGTTTGAAGGTTGTTAAAGAGTAAAGGTGCCAAAAGAAAGGTGGAACTCAAAAGAGAAAGTACAAGGATGATTCATCTGATTTGGATAGCAGCGTGGACGATGACAAGAAGGGAGACAGAAAGAAGCATTATAATGGCAATAATGAAAGTGGTGATGAATATGATTCTGATATTGATTTTGAGAGTGAAATGGGCAACTATAAACACGAGAAGGAGGGTTGAATTGATTTTATCAGAAATTAAAACAAAGTTAAAAACTTTTCGCACACAGAAGCTAGGTTCAGGCAAGTGTGAAAAACACTGCACAGACATGTGACCTGTCTGGTGTGATTTTAACTTAAAAGCACACAAACACACAATTTGAAAACAAGATTGATATTCACACTTTAACCCCTTTAGTTAGATAACAGATAATATAATCAAAGCAACTAAAGAGTTTAAGGGAAGAGAGATAGACACAGCTATTTATCCTGGTTCACCCTTTAACACTAGGGCTACGTCCAGTCCTTGGCAGCACCAAGTTTTCTCCACTATAACTGATCAGGTTACAAACAACAAGTATTCTTTGCACACCTAGCCTCTTCAGGCTCCAAGACAAGTATTCTTTGCTCACCTAGCCTCTCCAGGCTCACTCGGGTTTGTATGAGAGAATGATTGTAATTAATACAATTTGCAAGTCTTTCACTAACACTTAGAAGAGTGAGTTAAATGTAAACTTAGAAAGACTACGTAATAACTTCAAATGATTGAAGAATACATATTGAAAGAATGAAGAAATGGATGCTCAGAGTAATGGCTCTTTTAATGCTATGAGTTCTCTATCTTCGTCTTCAATGACTTCTGTATTTATAGCCTTCAAGAATTTAAGATCCGTTAGAGACATTAGTTCAATTGTTGGCTTCAAGCAGAACTCCGTTAAATGCAATAGAGTCATTCTGGGCAGTCATTAATGCAATAGGAACGTTGGTTGTACTCTAACACGAAGGATCACGGCTTTATACATCGTGCAGTAGCCAAATCAGAGTTGTACAGAATGATTTGGTACTTTACAGAGTACATTTCCATTTTCGTGTAATAACCAGAAGTACTGGGAAATAAAGCATGTTGGAAACATTCTTTAACTGGACTTCGTTTTTGATTTCCTAGGTTGCTTCTGAGAATGACCTTCTAACTTTCTTGATAAGCGTGAGAAGGGAAGAGGGAGAGCTTCAGATACTTCTGCATGAAGGGACAACTTTCAAAAGCTTTGTACTTGAGTTCCCCATCGAAGAACCACAGACGAGTGTGAGAACTTGGCAGAGACAAGTTGAAACTTCAATGTATAAGGTCAACATCCTAGTCATCAGACAAGTTGACTTTTGCTTCTTCACACAGATGGTCTTCTATGTGGGCAGACATGTGAGAAAGTGAATTCTTACTATTGTGATCTGCACACTGGATAGACCGGTAAGCAACCAATATGAAGGTTAATTAAATCATTGACAAATGTTTAGTTTCCATCAAAACTTTAGGGAAATGCACGTAAGACATTTTAGAGACTTAACAATCTCCCCTTTTTTGATGATGACAAACATTCAGATGATTTAATGAACCTTAGAAAATATCAACAGAAAAGTCATACAAGATCCAGACAGGTTGAAATTTTCTTAACTAGATAGATAGTGCAGACAAGTGCACTTTAGGGTCAATTCATATTAGGAGGTCTTTAGCACATTATCAGAGAGCATTTATCATTTAAGAGTACTTAGAGATTATGATAAGTCATGTAGCTCAGATAGGTCAATTATAATAATCTCAATCCTCTTTACTTTCAATTTTAATCATCTTAATCCTACTTTCTCCCCCTTTTGTCAATATCAAAAAGGAAACAACTACAAAGCAGAAAAGTAGAAGACAGTAAAGATAGAAGATAAAATATATATTTCATTCATCATTAGCTATGTACAAGGCAGATTTTAAAAGTAAAACCTACTGAGGCTAACGAAAAAGTAAAAATAGAGATTCAACTCTCTTTTCTAACAACAGCCTAGAATGCCTCTCTTCATCTAGTTGTCTTCTAGTTTCCTCTAGCTGAGCTTGAAGCATATTGAAGCGATGTATATCCACTAGCTGAGTAGTGGGGGATCCTGTGATCAAGCTAGTTGATGCTACGGATATGTATGAATGCCAGGGCAAGGCCAAAACTGGAGGTGCCTTGGGCACAGAGAAAGGTGAAGAAATACGAGGGAAGACATACTGATGAAGGGTTCTATAGTAAAAGAAAGGAAGAAATGCAAGTTTAAACACATGTCTGATTCTGACATAGTCAGTATCAGGAGATGAAAAGACAGAAGATAGTCTCTAAGATAGAGAAAGACAAGTGACTCTAACCTGAATAGGAGGGGGAATAGGTGTTTGTGCAAGAACAGACGGAGGTAGGGTTAACAAAGAATCTATATAACAAAAGAAAAAGTTAGAACCTGTAACTAACATAAAGTAATACCTAGACATAGATGGTAACATTACAACAGAGGCAGGAAAGTGAGTCATTTCCAATATTCTAATGAAGAGGACAATAAGGGGATAGAAGAAAATCTCCCTACATGGGTTAAGAATATGAGGTGGAGGAGAGGGAATGACAGGTAGGTTCGAGAAGCTTGCAGTCATGAGAGATTGCAAGTTTGACACAAAAAGACTTGTTGATATACCAGCTTGTTCTTTGGGAGTTGTATCCCTATGAACTACTGTGTACTGACATATATCAGACACTACATCATAAGATGATGTTTGGGTTTGATGAGAGGAGACGGGTGAAGAAAGTGGAGACACATGGGAAAGAGGTTGGACAGACAAGACTGATGGAGAGGAGAGAGGAAGGTTAAGGATACCTTGTTGTGAGGGAAAGGAAGGTGTAGGAGAGGTGGATGGAAGGACCACTTGGTTTTCTGACATCCTCAGTTTCTTCCTTGGCAGGGGAGGATTCAGAGG
Organism: Sophora flavescens; assembly: GCA_030762895.1. Classification (NCBI taxonomy): domain Eukaryota; kingdom Viridiplantae; phylum Streptophyta; class Magnoliopsida; order Fabales; family Fabaceae; genus Sophora; species Sophora flavescens. The sequence continues at coordinate 75,994,676 of CM061066.1, forward strand.
GTCAATATATGGATAGACAACTGTCTGTGTCCCAACAGATAGGTCTTCAGCAGTTGCAGCTTCTGCAGGTACTTCTACCATTTCAGCAACGGCCACAGTAGGCATTGGGTAACCAGACCTTCTCTTTCTGGGAATGGTTCCCAAATTGAGAGTCTTCTTCTCCTTGGGCTTCTCCAAGGGACTTGTCTTCTGCTCCCCCTGAGCAGGTGCTTCCTCCTTGCTAGGTGCAGACTCAACTTCTGACCTTAGCAAAAGTCTTCACAAGTTTTCTCTTTTTGCTTGGCTGAGTAGACTCAGCTTCTGATGCTTCAGCTTCCTTGGTCTTCCTCTTGGGAGACATCTTTTTCAGCTTGAACCTCAAGGGTTCATCTGTCTCACCAATTTCAGTAGAAACACAGGGATTCTCTAAAGCAGGCCTCTGGTCCTGTCTGGCCACTTTTCCAGCAGGTTTACATATCTTTTCAGAGATAGGGATCTCTGATTCATCAGTGGAGACCACTGGCTCTTCATCTTCTGCTCAACATTTATTATTATTGTTATTATTATTGTTATTATTATTATTATTGTTATTATTATTGTTATTCTTGTTATTGTTATTGTTATTCTTGTTATTGTTATTGTTATTATTGTTATTGTTATTATTATTATTGTTATTATTCTTATTGTTATTATTATTGTTATTATTGTTATTATTATTGTTATTATTGTTATTATTGTTGTTATTGTTATTATTATTGTTATTGTTATTATTATTGTTATTATTGTTATTGTTATTATTATTGTTATTCTTCTTCTTCTTCTTCATCCAGAGGGATACCTTTTATGTCCATCATAGACAAATTCTTCCTGTCTATGGGAAGGGACATATTGATAAACTCTATATCACCAAGAACAAAAAACTTGTTCCTGAAGATTCTTGTCAGTAGCATTCCATATGGAAAGGTCTGCAAGTTAGGCCTCTTGATCAGAGACTCCAGGTAGATGAAGATCAGCTCATTGATATCCACCTTGATCTTGTGTATCAAGTGGTACAGGGCAAACCTGTCCATCTTTCTCACACTACCCCTCGAGCCTTTCCTAGGCATCACACACTCCAGCAACAGCTTATGCATTAACCTGCATTTCACAACCATGTTCACAGGCTTCAGGTTGTCTGGGTAGGGAACACCATACAGAGCAATGTTTACATTGTCTGTCCCAACTTGATCTTCCTATTTAGGCTTGAAACCTCCTCCAATCCTTGGGAATTTGGTGACAAGTTCTTGAGAACTGATGGGAATGAAGATTGTTGTATCGAGCACGCAAGCACGGAAGGATTTTGTCCCATTAGCAGCACTTGTAAGGACAACAACACTTGTCCAGAAGTCTCTGACAAGCTTGGGGTGAACCAACTCCTTTATGTCAAAGAAGGAGGTCCATTTGGAGTATTCCAACTCCTCTGTTACATCCATTCCTCACTTCTTCATTTGTTGAAGATCTACAGTCTTCCCAGCCAAGATTTTTTCAACATCAGATACTTTCATGTTGTACTTCTCAACAATTTCCTTAGAAGAAAGGTTCCTTGAGGGTGCCATTGAAAACAGAAGAGGTTTCTTAGGGTTTGGAAAAACTTAGAAGGGTTTGGAAGAGGATTTGAAAGCGTAAAGGTTCCACCTTTCTGACTCTTTGCCTTTTATAGTTATAAAGTCATGAGATAGAAAGAAAACATTTTTAATTTTAAAACAGCACGAATTATGTGGGGAACTATAGCGCCCACTTTAGACATAATGAAAATATGGTTTCGAGATTAAAAACTGTTGTGCACATGATTAGCTTCAGATTAATAAATGATATTAAATATTTAATAACCATTTTATCAAAAACTGTTGAGTTCAAGTAATATGACTCAGCAAGGTCAGACATGTATGATAGACAGGTGATATAAAGACATAAGACAGGTAGCATAGACAGTTTAATCATCAGACATGTCATTCAACAATGCAATACATGTTTAGATTGTCTCTAATAAATATAAAACTATCCTCAGCTAAAGGTTTAGAGAAAATATCAGCCCATTGATTTTCAGTTTTAACAAACTTAATATCAAAGATACCTTTCTGAACATAATCCCTTATAAAGTGATGATTGATTTCAATATGCTTAGCCTTAGAATGATGAATTAGATTTTTAGTTAAGCATGTGGCAGTTGAATTATCACACCACACAGATATATCATGCTCATAAATAGAGTAATCCTCAAGTTGATGTTTTACCCATAGAGTTGAGAGCAACAACTAGCAGGTGAGATGTATTCTGCCTCAGCAGTAGACAAGGCAATAGTTGTCTGCCTTTTACTTGACCAGGAGACTAAGCTGGCTCCAATGAAGTGACATCCTCCACTGGTGTTTTTCCTTTCTATTTTGTCTCCAGCAAAGTCAGCATCACAAAATCCCACTAATCTGTATTCTTTGGATCTTAAATACAGCAAACCAAGATTAGTAGTCCCAAGCAAATATTTAAGTATTCTTTTGACATCTTTAAGATGGGATTCCCTGGGATCATATTGGAATCTAGCACACATATAGACACTAAACTGAATGTCAGGTCTGCTTAAAGTGAAGTATAGTAGAGAGTCAATCATACCTCCGTAGACAGTTTGGTCTACCTTTCTACCTTAATCATCTTTGCTTAATTTTACATTGGGTTGCATGGGAGTTTTCATGAATTTAGCATTGTCCATCTTGTACTTCTTAAGTATCTCCTTGGTATACTTTTGTTGATGAATGTAGATTCCATCACTTGTTTGTTTGATTTGTAGTCCAAGGAAGAACTTTAACTCTCCCATCATGCTCATCTCAAATTCTGCTTTCATTAGCTTAGAAAATTCCTTGCACAGCTTTCCATTAGTTGCTCCAAAAATAATATCATCAACATATATTTGGACAATAATGAAATTGTCTTTTGAGCTTTTCTTGAACAGAGCAGTATCTACTTGTCCTCTAGTAAAACCATTATGCATGAGAAAAGAACTAAGTCTATCATACCATGCCCTAGGTGCTTGTTTCAAACCATATAATACCTTTTTAAGTTTTAAAACATGACCTGGTTTATTAGTATCTTCAAAACCATGGGGTTTCTTAACATGCACTTCTTCTTAAATTATACCATTTAGAAAAGCACTTTTTACATCCATTTGAAAAAGAGTGATTTGGTGCTGTGCAGCATATGACATCAATATGCGAATAGCTTCTATCCTAGTTAGAGGTGCAAAGGTTTTAGTATAATCAATACCTTCTTGTTGGTTATAGCCTTGAGCTACTAACCTTGCTTTATTTCTGACAACTTTGCCATCCTCATCCAATTTGTTTATGAGAACCCATCTTGTTCCAATGACAGATTTGTTTTTGGGCTTGGAGACAAGTGTCCAGACATCATTTCTGGTGAACTGGTTGAGTTCTTCTTGCATAGCAAGAATCCAGCTTTCATCCTCAAGAGCTTCTTCAATGCGTTTTGGTTCCATTTCTGACATAAATACAACATTGGTTGATTCTCTTAGAGTAGATCTGGTCCTTACTCCTTCTGAGGGATTTCCAATGATAAGATCCTTAGGATGATGAGTTTTAAACTTCCAGTCTCTTTTGAGATCATCATGGAGATCTTGACTTGTCTGTTGATTTGTCTGTTGACTTATCTACTGACTTATCTGCTCCACTTGTCTGTCTAGCTCATTAACAGGTTCTGTCTTGGTTAGATCAGGTTGTTGGCTTTCTAGCATGTTTATGTCAAGACCTTCAAGATCATCTTCTAGATCTGATAGTTCCCTATCAGTCTTTAGACCATCATTGAACTTAATATGAACAGATTCTTCAATGACATAAATTCTAGAATTATAAATTCTAAAGGCTTTAGACATATCAGAATAGTCTACAAAGATACCTTTATCCACTTTGGACTCAAACTTTCCAGGTTGATCCTTAGTATTCAGAATGAAACATTCACATCCAAATACATGAAAATAAGATATGTTGGGGCTTTTACCTTTCCACAATTCATAAGGTGTCTTCTTTAGAAAAAGCCTTCTAAGTATTCTGTTTTGTACATAACATGCAGTGTTTACTGTATATGCCCATAAGTACTTAGGGAGATTATTCTCATTGAGCATAGATATAGCTATCTTTTGAAGAGATCTATTCTTTCTCTCAACTACTTCATTTTGCTGTGGAGTTTTAAGTGTAGAGAAATTGTGAGATATCCCACTCTCCTCACAGAACAGTCTAAATTGTTCATTTTCCAATTCTCCCCCATGATCACTTATAAGGGTAGAAATACAGAAACCTTGCTCATTTTGTACTTTCTTACAGAATATAGAGAAAGACTTAAAATACTCATCCTTATAGGTTAGGAAGAGTACCCATGTAAATCTAGAATAGTCGTCAACTATGACAAATCAATAGTTTCTTCCAGCCAGGCTAGCAACACTAAGTGGTCGAAACAGATCCATGTGTAACAGCTGAAGTGGTCTAGAGGTTGATACTTGGTTCTTAGAACAACCATCTTTCATCCTCTTTAGACATCAGACAGTTTACACTTTGATCTGAGAGATCAGTCAGTTCAACCTTATACAGATTTTGTTGCCTTCTAGCTGAAAAGAGGGTTTTGCCACTAATGTCTTTAACTATGCATAAATCCTTGGTAAATGAGACATCAAATCCACTGTCACATAATTTACTTATGCTAAGCAAATTGTGTCACCATAAGAACATTAGATATAGAGGGGAGAGGGGGTTTACCACCAATAGTACCAATGCCTATAACCTTCCCTTTCTGATTGTCTCCAAAGGCAACATGTCCTCCTTTCTTAAGTTGGCGGTATAGGAACATAAACCTTTTTCTTGTCATGTGTTGCGAGCAACCACTGTCCAGGTACCAGCAGTGGTGTTTTCTTTGTCCTATTAAGGACATCTCATTATCTGAATCAGTGTTGGCCATCAGATAGAGATTAGCTTCTTCTTATATCTCTTCAGCATCAGAAGATGTTGACTCCAGATCCTCCCAAGTAGCCATCATACCTTTATTCTTCTTTTTTAAGAACTTCTTAAAAGAGGCTTTCTTGAGTTGAGGACACACAGCTTTGATGTGACCAGGCTTCTTGCACTCATAGCAGACAACGGAACTCTTGTCTGTTGAAGCAGATTTTTGAAGTTCTTATCCTTGTTAAACCTTTTGAATGGCTTATCCTTTATGAACTTTTTCTGTAAGAGAAACTTTATCTTTCTGGTTAGGAGAGACAACTCTTCATCACTTTCAGAATCCTCGGGTTCAGATAGGTCAGCATCATTGGTTGACTTGTCTGCCTTCAGAGCATTTGAAGCCTTTGATGACTTTTAATCAGATTTCAGAGCAATTGACTTGCCCTTCTTTGTTGCAACCTCATCACCAAGTTTCTGCTCATGAACAATGAGTGTACCAAGAAGTTCATCCATAGTCAAGGTAGTGATATACTTGGCTTGAGAGATAGTAGTGACCAGAGGTCTCTGCTTAGGAAGACTTCTCAGTATCTTTCCAACTTTCTCAACATTAGTATAAATTTTGCCAAGAGACTTCAGACATTGATGATAGTTTGGAATCTTCCTATCATCTGAGCAACAGATTCTCCTTCCTCCATGAAAAACAGTTCATACTTTCTGACAAGTATGGCAATCTTTGATTCCTTAACTTTGGTTGTTCCTTCACGTGTTACAGCTAAAGTATCCCATATTTCTTTTGTGGAATCATAGGCAAAAACTTTTTCAAATTCTTCAGGACTGAGAGCACAAATGATGTTGAATCTAGATATGTGATTTAGCTCCCATTTTGTCTTTTTGCAAGGGTCCTGACACGCTGTCGCACGTGCGTCAAAAAGAGAGTGGTTTTAAGAAAAACTGCAGTTAGGGCGCGACAACTCGAGTATCGTCTCACAAGGACTCTTGGATTGTTATTCGCAGAAAAATCAGTTTGCGGGGGGGGGGGGTTGGTTTGAAATTCAATTAAGAAAACAGAGCAAGAAGTGATTATCAATAATTGAAACGACTTATCTACTATTCTCGGTTTCCCACTATCATTGATTCATGTACATTCCAAGCCCTGAGCGGGTTCTAATCCCTTTTCGATTGTAGCGACAATTAACAGGTGAAACCGGCACTACGCGACGTATGTTCCTAATTCCCGAATTAAGCAAACGGGGTGAAGCACTCGTGAATTAAGCAAACACGATTGAACACACGTGAATTAAGCAAACGCGATTAGGTATAGGAACATACAATCATCGAAATAAATCAATATTTATTCTATACAATCCTGAATTAAGCAAACAGACATATAGGATAGTATTGAAAGGAAGAAGCAAATTAATCCGGGAATTACAGAATCTCAAGTGTCGGCGGAAACCGATTACAGCAGATTAATCCAAGGGGATTAGTTCTCCATCAGAGACATAACAAAAACCTAGAAATATTATGTAAACAGTGAAAATCTGGATTCTTTTCTATGTCTGTTGCGCTCCTATTTATAAAGAGGCCGAGCGTCACGGTCGTGATGGCCGTCACGGCTAGGCCGTGACCAATTCTGCCAAGGGCGCGCATTCAAATTCTGGTCTATCACGGCCGTGATGCCTATCACGGTCAGGCCGTGATCGCTTCTGTTCATGGGTGCTGATCTGTCACGGCCGTGACCTTCATCACGACTGGGCCGTGATCAATTCTGACTTCCTGTGTCTTCTCATCACGCCCGTGATGGGTATCACGGCTGGGCTGTGATGCTTTCTGATCTTTGGGGACTTCCCATCACGCCCGTGATGGGTGTCACACCTGGGCCGTGATGCTTTCTGACTTTCATGATTTTCTCATCACGCCCGTGATGTGTATCACGGCTGGGCCGTGATCCTTTCTGTCTTCCATGGGTAGCTCATCGCGGTCGTGACCAGTGTCACGGCATGGGCGTGATGGGTTCTGCTTCAGGTGTCCTTCCCTTTTTGCTCTTCTTATTATCCTGAAAACATGAAATAGCAGTAAGTGCTTTATTTGACTCAAAATCAACTAAAATACCCTAAAACTACTTAAGAGACTCAAAATGTTGCTTGAGGACAATTACATCCAAATTTGAGCGAAAACGAGATTAAACTCGAATAAAACCATGGTCTTACTAGTTAAAAACTAGGTGAGCCAGAGGCTGATCAAAATACCCCAAACTTAAACTTTGCTTGTCCCCAAGCAAACTAAAACTCAAAAAGGACTCAAACTTGGCAAGCTTAAAGGATTCAACCAATTCCGCACGAATTTCATGCAATCTTAACAAGACAATTTTTCTTCAATGCTTTCCCCCCTTGCAACAAAGTAATCCCCACATTCATCTACTTTAAACAATTGAGAATTCCATCATTCATGCAATCAGTAATCTAAGTTAAGGATCCAAGTTACACACAAAAGGGAGATCACCAATTTCAAACAATTGCCTTCCTCACAAGGGCATTTAGTATTTCACTCATTCGCTCAATTTGTCTAGGCTATCAAAATTTCACTCAAGTTCACATTTCAAGAGCACTTTCCATGAATTTGATTTTCATCTCAAACAAGGTTCCCACGAAAACATGCATGCAATATCAAAAGGTCTTTTGAAGGTTGTAATGGGGCCTGGCTAAAGGTAGGATATTCAAAGGTACTAGACTTAAGTCCCTAGGAACTAAGAGAGCATGAGCATTTTGACACATTGAACTTCCACTCAAATTCCTTTTTCCATTTTTCCTTTTTGCCTTGGATGACTACAACCTTTTTCTTTCAATACCCTTTTTTGACATTTTTGTTCTTTTTTTCTTTTCTTTCTTTTTTCTTTTGCCTTTGGCTCCAACCTTTATTTTTCTTTTTCTCAACCTAGAATGACATATTAAACCTTGTAGCCACCCCAAACTTAGTTTCTTGCAACCATTCTCTTGCTAAGCTTCCATGCTCTCCTAATCCTAAGATCGGGTTTACATGGTCTTTCCAGATTTTTGGCTTATAACATGAGGTTATCAAGAAACAATAGGCTTATTAGGCACAATGCGGCTAACTAGGGAACATGCATTAGGGATGGTTCCTTTAGGCCAAGTGGTTAATTCAAAGAAAATTGCCTAAATCATCTGATGCAAGCACATAAACATGCAAACCATGAAGAAACTCAAGCAAATTCGGGAAAGTGCAACTTGAAAGTGATTCACACAATTAAAAAAAACATGTTGGAGGCTCAAATCCTCACCTGGACATTTTCCGCAAATTGTTTGACCGAGATTCAATCCCTAGTGTGTGCATCCCTTCACCCCCAAACTTATCATAAATCATGCAATCACAATAGAATTTCTCAAAGTTTAATTTTTAATTTTTCACATGGGGGTCAATTTTTCAATTTTCAAGACCTAGGGGGAAATCATCAAGCCAACATATATCATGCAATCTATCTATGCAAATTCAACAAAACCCAATCAAGCTTGCCGACACAAGACTCGCACACATACGACACAGCACACAAACAAGACAAAAACTAAAACACAACAATTGATTCCCTCCCCCACACTTAAAACATACATTGTCCTCAATGAAAGAACATAAATATAAAATCAGAGTGAGGGAAAGGAGAAGGTGCTCCCTGATCAAGTTGTAGTGTAGGTGGGCTCTCCCAAGGAGAGCTCTTCAACAGTAGCATCTTCAGGCACCGAGCCCTCATGGAATAGGTTCAAGCGCTGCCCGTTAACCTTAAAGACCTTGTTGCTACCTGCACTTTTTATTTCTACTGCACCATGAGGGAAAACATTAGTAACAACAAATGGGCCAATCCACTTGGATCGAAGTTTCCCAGCCATCACTTTCAGGCGGGAGTTAAACAATAAAACCTGTTGGCCCACAGAGAATTCCTTCCTAGAAATCATCTAATCATGGAAGTTCTTGGTTTTCTCTTTATAAATATGAGAGATTTCATAGGCTTCCAGCCTAAGCTCTTCAAGCTGCTGCAATTGGAGTTTCCTTTCAATGCCTGCTTTTTGTATTTCCAAGTTACAGCTTTTGACCGCCCAATAAGCGCGGTGCTCAACTTCCACAGGCAGATGACATGCCTTACCGAACACAAGTCTATAGGGAGACATCCCTATTGGTGTCTTGAAATCTGTCCTTTGAGCCCAAAGTGCGTCTTCTAGATGGCGGCTCCAGTCCTTCCTATTTGGCTGCACTACTTTCTCTAAGATCTGTTTGATCTCTCTGTTTGAGATCTCAGCCTGCCCATTAGTCTGGGGATGATATGCAGTAGAGACCCTGTGCACAACTCCATACTTCCGGAGTAAAGCTTCCATGGTGCGGTTGCAGAAGTGGGTGCCTTGGTCACTTATGATAGCACAAGGTATTCCGAACCTGCAAAAAATATTGGACCTGACAAAATTTGCAACAACTCTAGAATCATTAGTCCTAGTGGGGATAGCTTCCACCCACTTTGAAACATAGTCAACAGCCAGTAAAATATAGAGAAAACCAAAAGATGTAGGGAAAGGACCCATAAAGTCAATTCCCCACACATCAAATACCTCACAGAAAAGCATAGGTTGCTGAGGCATTTCACTCTTACGAGTGATGGCTGTACCAGCTGTCTGACACGCTCTACAAGTGCGGTAAACCTCATAAGCATCCCTAAAAATGGTGGGCCAGTAAAAACCTGAGTCTAGGACTTTTCTTGCAGTCCTCTGTGACCCAAAGTGTCCCCCTACCTGAGAAGCATGAGAAAAGTGCAGAATAGACTCAATCTCCTAGTCGGGGACACATCTCCTAATAACTGCCAAATTTCCAAAGATATGGATCATCCCAAACATAAAATTTGGCATCACTCTTGAGTTTGTGAATTTGTGACCTCGTTGCACCTATTGGAAAAACACCAGCAACAAGATAGTTAACAATATCAACAAACCAAGGAGTTACCCCATGTAATCAGTAAAGTCGCTCATCAGGAAAGTCATCCTGAATGGGAGAAGGATCCTCATCCCTCTCTATTCTGCTTAAGTGATCAGCTACCAAATTCTCAGCTCCACTCTTATCCTTAATCTCCACACTAAACTCTTGGAGCAACAACATCCACCGAATCAATCTCGGTTTTGCTTCTGGTTTCTTCAACAAGTACTTCAAAGCTGCATGGTCAGTAAAAACAACAACCTTGGAACCTAGCAAATATGATCTGAATTTGTCAAGAGCAAAAACAATAGCTAGAAGTTCCTTCTCAGTAGTGGTGTAATTAGACTGTGCAGCATCTAGAGTCCTAGAAGCATAGTAAATCACATGGGCAGCCTTGCTCACCCTTTGTTCAAAGACCGCCCCCACAGCATAGTTAGAGGCATCACACATAATCTCAAAAGGGAGGGTCCAGTCAGGGGGCTGGATGATGGGAGTGGAGGTCAATGCCTTCTTCAAGAAATCAAATGCCTTCTTGCAGTTGTCATCAAAGTTGAAAGTGGCGTCATTCTTCAATAGGTTCGATAGAGAAAGAGCTATCTTGCTGAAATCCTTTATGAAGCGCCTATAAAAACCTGCATGACCAAGAAAAGAGCGAATCTCACGAAAGCAAGATGGGTAAGGCAGTGTAGAAATCACATCAATCTTAGCAGGATCTACTGAAATACCCTTTTTAGAAATAATATGCCCCAAAAATTCCCCTGTTCAACCATAAAATGGCATTTTTCATAGTTTAAAACAAGGTCAATTTCAATGCATCTTTCCAAAACCAGATTCAAACTATGCAAGCATGCATCAAATGAGGAACCATAAACAGTAAAGTCATCCATGAACACTTCCATGCAATTCTCAATATACTCAGTGAAATAATAATCATGCATCTCTGGAATGTGCCAGGAGCATTGAAAAGACCAAATGGCATCCTCCTGTAAGCAAAAGTGCCGAAAGGGCACGTGAAGGTTGTCTTTTACTGATCCTCTAGTGCAATGTGGATCTGGAAGTAACCTGAAAAACCATCAAGAAAAAAGTAGTGTGATTTACCTGCTAGTCGTTCAAGCATCTGATCGATGAATGGCAAGGGAAAGTGATCCTTTCTAGTAGCCTGGTTCAACCTCCTGTAATCAATGCAAACTCTCCAATTATTCTGGACTCTAGTGGGAACAAGTTCATCATTTTCATTTTTCACCACTGTGAGTCCAGACTTCTTAGGTACAACTTGCACTGGGCTCACCCAATTACTGTCAGAGATAGGGTATATGATGCCCGCATGCAAGAGTTTTGTCACCTACTTCTTCACAACATCAAGAATCAAGGGATTGAGCTGCCTTTGGGGCTGCCTAACTGTTTTAGCCCCATCCTCCAACAAAATCCTATGCATACACCTGGAGGGGCTAATACCCGGTATGTCAGCCAAGGTCCACCCAATCGCCTTCTTATTCTTCTTCAAAACCTCCAAGAGCTTAGCTTCCTGGTCAACATCAAGGTTAGATGAAATTATAACTGGAAGCTTTTCATTCCCTTCCAAATAAGCATACTTCATATTCCCAGGAAGTGGATTAAGCTCTAGGGAGGGTGGCTGCTCAATGGATGGTATGTTGGGGGCAGCCGTGCTCTCAAGAACTTCAGCTGAACAAACAGCTTCACTCACACTGTCACCCTGCAAGGTAGCATCAATCTCAGCACAAACAGCACAAGGGTCAGTGTTAGTACAATCAGCACATGAATAAATATCATCAAAACCAGATATAGATGGAAAACATCAGCAACCAAGTCATCATAAGTGTCATCAACAATTTCAGAGAGCAACTCTATTTGAAAGACAGAGTGCTCTTCCAAGGGATGCTTCATAGCATCGAAAATGTTGAATTTTGCAACAATATCACCAAATTCCATTGACATGGTCCCATCATCAACATTAATCTTTGTCTTCGCCGTCTTCATGAACGGTCTGCCCAGGATGATTGGTGATCTGCTTGAATTTGTTTCCCCTGCCATGTCCAGGATGTAAAAGTCAGCAGGGAAAATCAGGTCATTAACTTGTACCAGCACATCTTCTACCACTCCAATGGGGCGAGCATTGGTCCTGTTCACCAACTGGATAGTGAGACCCGTATGTTGCAAAGGACCAAGATCAAGATTGCTGAAAATAGAAGTGGGCATAACATTGATAGAGGCTCCTAAATCCAACATGCAATTGTCGAATTTACTATCCCCAATGGTACATGGAATGGCAAAAGTTCCCGGATCCTTGCATTTCTGTGGCATTGCCTGAGTGAGGGCCGAAACAGTAACCTTTTCAGGCTCAGTCTTAGGTTGAATGAGGGCTGAAACATTTCGCCCCAAATTGACTCTCTCATTACCCTTCAACCTCCTCTTGTGTGTGCACAAATCCTTCAGAAACGTTGCATATTTTGGAACCTGCTTAATCGCATCAAGGAGCGGAATGTTCACTGCCACCTTTATGAATACATCCAGAATCTCTCTCTCTTTGTCTCCCTCATCAATCTTTTTATTTTTCAGCACTCTCTGTGGGAAGGGAATTGGTGGCACATACTCTTTTTCAGTCTCAACAACAGCAGAAGGTTCAGGTGTTACCTCAATAGTTTCTTTATCTTTTTCAGGGGCTGCCTCTACAACTTTCCCGGATCTCAAAGAAATTGCACTCACATTAGGATTGGGAGTATTAGGATTCACCACTGTTTGTGCAGGTAGTTGGTTCGATCCTTGAGCTTGCTGCATGGCATTCATTGAAGTGGCAAGCTGTCCAATCTGTGTCTGCAGAGCATGAATACTAGAGTCCGTTCGCTGCTGAAATTGGAGATTTTGTGCACCCATTTGCTTGACAAGGTCCTCTAGTGAAGGTCCAGAAGGTGCGGAGGTTGTCACTTGGGGGGAATTCTGTGGTGGTAACATCGGCTGTTGTTGTGCAGATGAGTTTCCATACCGAAGGTTCGGATGGTTTCTCCAGTTGGGGTGGTACCTATTAGTGGAGAGGTCAGGAATGTTGTACATGTTCTGATTGTTGCCTTGATTGTAAATATTGGCTGCATATGCTTGAGGCAAATCAGTGACCGACTCATCTTTCAGAATAGGGCATGCATCGGACAGGTGCTCAGGAGAAGTACAAATGCCACACAACCTTGTTGCTTGGACTTTATCCACTGCCAACTGTTTCACTAGAGAAGTGAGCTCATCAACTCTGGTTTCAAGGGCCTTATTAGAAGAAGAGCCATGGATCTCATTCACACCCCTTGCTTCAACAGAATTGCTCCTGGTTGTGAACTGCTGGGAGTTGAGTGACATGTTTTCAATCAATTACTTGGCAGCAGCTGGAGTCTTATCAACAAGTGCTCCCCCACTAGCAGCATCCAAGATGTTTCTATCCATCGGTAGCAATCCCTCATAGAAGTACTGAATGAGGAGCTGCTCGGAAATTTGGTGTTGAGGACAACTGGATACCAACTTCGTGAATCTTTCACAGTACTCAGCCAATGATTCATTGCCCTGTCTAATACCACACATCTCCTTCCTGATTGATGCAGCTCTGGAGGCAGGAAAGTACCTCTCTAAGAAGACTTTCTTCAAATCATTCCAGGTTGAAACAGAATTTGGCTCAAGGTAGTATAACCAATGCTTCGCAGCACCTTGAAGTGAGAACGGGAAGGCTCTCAGCTTGATATGATCTTCAGTTATTCCTTCCGGTCTCAAGGGTGTAGAGCAGACAACCTGGAATTCCTTCAGATGCTTGTGCGGATCCTCACCTGCAAGACCACTAAACCTTGGCAACAAGTGTATTAAACCAGATTTTAACTCAAAAGGGGCAACAACAACAGCATATTCAATATACAAACCATTATAATTAACATCAGGGGCAGCAAGCTGTCTTAATGTTCTTTGGTCAGCCATGTTATCAAAAGTGAGTGCAGAATCAGAATTACTACTGGTTGGTGAACTAGTGCTAGCCTGAATTGCCATACGGCGTGCATGCAAAGTTCTTTCAATTTCAGGATCAAATTCAAACAAATTCGAACAACCAGATCTAGTAGCCAGAACTGATGATCAGCAGAAAATCAAAAAGAAAATGCGAAAATAACAACAAGAGTCCCCGGCAACAGCGCCAATTTTGACACGCTGTCGCACGCGCGTAAAAAAGCGAGTGGTTTTAAGAAAAACTGCAGTTAGGGCGCGACAACTCGAGTATAGTCTCACAAGGACTCTTGGATTGTTATTCGCAGAAAAATCAGTTTGGGGGGAGGGGGTTGGTTTGAAATTCAATTAAGAAAACAAAGCAGAAAACAGAGCAAGAAGTGATTATCAATAATTGAAACGATTGATATACTGTTCTCGGTTTCCCACTATCATTGATTCATGTACATTCCAAGCCCTAAGCGGGTTCTAATCCCTTTTCGATTGTAGCGACAATTAACAAGCGAAACCGGCACTACGCGACGTATGTTCCTAATTCCAGAATTAAGCAAACGGGGTGAAGCACTCATGAATTAAGCAAACACGATTGAACACATGCGAATTAATCAAACGCGATTAGGTATAGGAACATACAATCATCGAAATAAATCAATACTTATTCTATACAATCCTGAATTAAGCAAACAGACATAAAGGATAGTATTGAAAGGAAGAAGCAAATTAATCCGGGAATTACAGAATCTCAAGTGTCGGCGGAAACCGATTACAGCAGATTAATCCAAGGGGATTAGTTCTCCATCAGAGACATAACAAAAACTTAAAAATATTATGTAAACAGTGAAAATCTGGATTCTTTTGTGTGTGCTGCGCTCCTATTTATAAAGAGGTCGCGCGTCACGGCCGTGATGGCCGTCACGGCCAGGCCGTGACCAATTCTGCCAAGGGCGCGCATTCAAATTCTGGTATATCACGACCGTGATGTCTATCACGGCCAGGCCGTGATCGCTTCTGTTCATGGGTGCTTATCTGTCACGACCATGACCTTCATCACGGCTGGACCGTGATCAATTCTGACTTCCTGTGTCTTCTCATCACGCCCGTGATGGGTATCACGGCTGGGCCGTGATGCTTTCTGATCTTTGGGGACTTCCCATCATGCCCGTGATGGGTGTCACGCCTGGGTCGTGATGCTTTCTGACTTTCATGATTTTCTCATCATGCCCGTGATGTGTATCACGGCTGGGCCGTGATCCTTTCTGTCTTCCATGGGT
The DNA here is from genome assembly GCA_030762895.1 of Sophora flavescens. NCBI lineage: Eukaryota > Viridiplantae > Streptophyta > Magnoliopsida > Fabales > Fabaceae > Sophora > Sophora flavescens. The sequence goes on from CM061066.1 coordinate 76,009,848, forward strand.
AGCTCATCACGGCCGTGACCAGTGTCACGGCCTGGGCGTGATGGGTTCTGCTTCAGGTGTCCTTCCGTTTTTGCTCTTCTTATTATCCTGAAAACATGAAATAGCAGTAAATGCTTTATTTGACTCAAAATCAACTAAAATACCCTAAAACTACTTAAGAGACTCAAAATGTTGCTTGAGGACAATTACATCCAAATTTGGGCGAAAACGAGATTAAACTCGAATAAAACCATGGTTTTACTATTTAAAAACTAGGTGAGCCAGAGGCTGATCAGGTCCACAGAGCTTTTGGCTTGTCAATGTTGTCATCATTTTTAGGAAAGAATGGACCATCAGTAATGACATCCCAGAGATCAGAGTTTGTTGATAGGATGAACCATTGAAATCTATCTTTCCAATAGTTGTAGTTTTCTCCATTGAAGAAGGGAGGTTTGGTTAGGGAAGCTCCTTCAGGCTGGTGGCTCCCACTTGAACTAGCTCTAGCAGTCATGTCTATTCTTCGGGACCTTTACCTCTACACTGTTAGATGCTTAACCCAGAGGCCGAGCTCTGATACCAACTGAAATATACAACTATAAACACGAGAAGGGGAGTTGAATTGTGTTTATCATAAATTAAAACAAAGTTAAAAACTTTTCGCACACAGAAGCTAGATTTAGACAAGTGTGAAAAACATTGCACAGACAGGTGACCTGTCTGGTGTGATTTTAACTTAAAAGCACACAAGCACACAACTTGAAAACAAGATTGATATTCACACTTTAACTCCTTTAGTTAGATAATAGTTAATATAATCAAAGCAACTAAAGAGTTTAAGGGAAGAGAGATAAACACAATTATTTATCCTGGTTCACCCTTTAACACTAGGGCTGAAGTTGACACAGGGAAACACAAGAAGGGGGTTGAATTGTGTTTCTTAACAGTTTTTCGAAAAAGCCTTTTTAACCTTTTTACAAGCAGAGCAAGATAAACACACATACAAACAAGAAAACCTTTTTAAATTGTTAACAAACTCAGACCCAAATCTCCACTGTTAGTATAAACAAAGACTGTAAAAGATAGGGATGGAAAATTCGCATAGTGATTTATCCTGGTTCACTCTCTTCCAACCAAGAGCTACATCTAGTCCCTTCTACCTGAAGATTTTTCTCCATTATTCTTCAAATAGATTACAAGTATTCGACACCTCTTGAGGCTACAAGTATTCTTTTTCTACCAAGCCTCTTCAGGCTCTAACTCTAACAAGGAGATTTACAGATTTTGATCTCTGAACTCACTATGTGTGAGAATATGAAAGTTTAAGATCTGGAAGAATACAACTGAAAATATTCAAGTGAAATTTGATCAGAGATTTGCCACTTATAAAATTTCACAGCATCAAGTTGTTTCTTCTCTTGGGGTCATCTACTATATATAGACATCTTCATCTTTTCTTCAACGGTATTGAGAAAATATTTGTTTAGAGATAGCATTTAATGCTTGGGATCCATTGAGACTGATAGCTTGATATGCTTCATGGAGAAGTGCTCTTAGTTATTAGAAGAATGCTCAAAGTAGAGTTGTCACTTCCCTGTTGTACCGAAGGTTGCTTTCTGACTTTCCTTCTTGTACTTGGTTTAACTTTACAACAATGTAGGTGACAGAGTACAAAGGTTTATGTTCACGATGGTACTATGTTTCTAATCTCAAGAAACAAAGATTAAACAGTTGAATCAGAAAGGAAAAGAGACATACATTTATTTGAATTAAATATTCAATCATTTGAAATAAATTCACTTATACTAGACGGGCTCATTTTCAGTAGCAAGTGGACGTGCAAGTCTTTGGACGCGAAAACTTGATCAGTTAAACCGATGGGTTGGTCTACAGATACTGCGTCTATATGACTCTCGTCCAGTTCCAAGTCTTTGGACTTGCTATTTTCCTGATTTATTTTTTATAGGTCGTCTAGCGATAACCTTATAGACTCATAATTTTACCAAGTTTTTGAAGGTTCATCGAGCGATTGATAAATTGGACTTGATATTGAAGCTGGATATAGGTCTCCTCAACTAGCAATACTTTTAATAATCCTGTAAGCTTGAACAACCAAGTTAGGTCTTTGGCAATACTTTGCCATACAAATTTGACCTTTTTGTTAACATCAAAACTTAAGAGATTTTTTAAGCCAAAAACACTTTGGTTCTAACAATCTCCCCCTTTTTGATGATGACAAAAACCAATTAAATTTGAGTGAGCAAAGTCTAAGAGAGCTACAGAGGCTCCCCCTAAGACAGAGCATACAAACTTAGTAAAGTTCAATCAGCAGATAAGGAGCATATAACCATGCATCGAAAAGTCATAAAACCATGCATCATATCAAATAGATAGCAGTTTAAATGAACCGAAACCGATATGCATATGCAGAAGATACTTAGATAAAAAATAACTAATTCTTATAAAATTTAGTTCTCAATTCTCTTATCCTTTCTCCCCCTTTTTTGTCATCGGACAAAAAGGAAACAGGAGTGGACCATCATTGTCAGTTAGAAAAAAATAACAGTAACTAAGAAGAGGGTGGGGGAGGTGGAGGAGGGTTCTGATTTGGAGGTGGTGGAGGTGGGGCATCTTGACCTTGATTCTGTTGGTAGCTGGTGAGCAATTGAACCATTTGACTGAGAAGAGCATTTGTAGTCTTTAGTTGTTTTGCTACTTGATCTTCAATCTTCTTTTCTAAAATCTCATCCAAGTCTAGTGGCAGAGAAGATCTGGAGCTTTCAGCAGTAGTATGTAGATTGCCTTGGCCTTGCAGAATGCTCAGAGCTTGTGATTGTTAAGGTTGGTCATTAGGATGCACAACTGCAAAAGCCAAAGGTTGTGATGAATGCTTTCTAGAAGTACCTTGTCTGCTTGTAGACTCGGTAACTTCTTCATTCACAGCTTTAGATTGGACAGCTTCTGAATTCATATCTGGACCATCAACAATTATTTCTTCAAGTTTCTCAAAAGATGCTTCAGAATCTTGTACATATATTTCAGGTGTGGGTACATATGGAACCCAGTGTACTTCATCTTCTTCATAAACAGCTCCTAAGAGGTATACCAAGAGTATCCTCATGTATATAAAATCTTATAGAGGAGAAACCATATCTACCTCTAACAGTAGAAGTGGTCTTCTTATCATCTTCACTAAGTCCTGAGGAGGAGGCTTCTCTATTGTATTTGTTCATATGACTAGCCCAGTATCCTCTGACATCATCAAGAGTCCTATTTTCTTCATCTTCATATAGGACTTGGTTTATAAACTCTTGGTCAAGTTGAAGATCTGGAGTTGGTTCAAGTATGCAAGACACTAGTGGAAAATATACATTAGACGGTAAAGGTTTACGTCAGTTAACCAAAAGCTAGACGTTAAAAAGGGGGTGGTGGCAGTTTTGTAAATATTAGACTTCATTAATTCAATTTTAACGTCAGTTGTTTTAAGGATTGACGTTAAAAGTGAAGTGACTCACTTTTAACGTCAGTTCAATAAACAACTGACGTTAAAAGTGAACATTTTAACGTCAGTTCTTTATCGAACTGACGTTAAAAGTGAGCCACTTCCCTTTTAACTTCAGTCCTTACATCAACAGACGTTAAAGGTTATTTTAATAATTTTTTTATCTAGTATACGTACCCTTCCGCATTGCCTTCCTCAAAGTTTCAGTTTCACAATTGCTTTGATGTTTTGTGTTTGTTTTGAAAACTAAAATATATGTGCGAAGTATAAGTTGAATCAATAACCCAAACCGGATCTCATTCATGAAGTGTAATACTGATCGATCTGAGAAGATTGAAAGGGTTTAAAATCCTATAAAAAGTTACATTGAAAGGGTTTAAAATCCTAAACATTAAAGCTACATCCCATCATAGAGTTTTATGAAATATGCCAAAGGGAAAACTATACTCCGAAGGGTGCACTCGATCTGTTTTAGCAATGGTCTTGGAACAGTCACTTGCATCCTTTAAGACCTCAGAAAACTGGGGGGCATGAGAGAGCTCAAGAGAGGCAAAAACAGGTGCACTAGATCTGTTTCAAGCAAAGGCAGTGGTTCTAGAGACTTCCATGACGTTCACTTGCTGCCAAAGCTGAGGTTTTGGAACTGTGACACCCGAGCACCTGATTTGCCCTCCAGCAGCTGATTCTCCGGAAGGATGATAAGGTGAGCAACTCACATTACGTGATTTACACAAGCTTATCACCCATGTTACGTGATTTACACAACCTCAGAAGTTGTTTGACCATTAAGACAAAGATCTGAGTCTAGGAATAGGAAGAAAGAGTGATGAAGTTAATCTCCATTGCAGAGCCATATTGTGAAGCCGAAAATTAAAAGGATGGAAGGAAGCTGTTTATAGGAGCAGGGGATGAAGTTACTAAGCTATTCTGATTTTCTTGAAAACTTATCTATAAACTTAATGCTCGTTAAAAGGATTAAGTTACAAGGTGCATGGGTAAGTAGCACAGTAGTCAAAGGAATGAATGTTTTTGCAGATATCTATACACTTTTAACGTCAGTTGTTTAAAAAAACTAACGTTAAAAGTGTTTTTAAAATAAAAAATATTTATTGTTAACGCCGGTTTTATATACAACCGACGTTAAAAGTGTGATTTTTACTTCAGTTAAATAAATAGCTGACGTAAATAATTCTATATATTATAAACGTGCAGAATGAATATTGGAAATAATGTAATTAATATACGGGAACTTGACAGTCATAAATTAAGTTGACGTTAAAAATGAGGTGGTGGCAGTTTGTAAATATTAAATCACTATTTGCGTCAGTTCTATAAATAACCGACGTAAATAATTATGAAACTCATTTCATTGGTTGTCATGTCCCTGTTGTCCCTCTTAACGCAGATCACTCCATATAGTGCAGTTTATTTCTAAACCTTTTTTTTAAACAAGTTCATTTTAATTTTTATTAATTAGCTAGAATTAGTAAACAAATTCTTGTGCAAATTAAAATAAATAAACACTTAACATAAAACAAGTTATATGTATAATCAAATCGTATCTCATTAAAGTGATTCATAAGTTAAAATTACATGATTAAAAGATAAAAAATTTCTGCAACATAGCCCTAAAATATAAAAAAGTTTCTGCTTCAACATCATTTTCTTCTCAGTCGTGTCATCAGAAACTCCAATGGATGCATCACCTCCATCACTTGAATTCCATGATGCAAAGTAAATCCTCAGTCACTAGCACGAAAGCAAAGTGAAATGGATCTTTGCATCTTTCTTCTTCACTGGAATTCCTTGATGCATCGTCTTGAATCCACAGTCACTTGCTTCCAAAGCAAAGTGAAAGGGATGACGGGGATGAAATAAAGTGAGAGAATCACATTACGTGATTCACCCAACCTTACCATCCATGTTATGTGATTTACACAACCTCAGAAGTTGTTTGACCATTAAGACAAAGATCTTTGAGTCTAGGCATAGGAAGAAAGAGTGATGAAGTTAATCTCCATGGCAGAGCCATATTGTGAAGCAGAAAAAATTAAAACGATGGAAGGAAGCTATTTATAGGAGCAGGGGATGAAGTTACTAAGCTATTCTGATTTTCTTGAAAACTTATCTAAAAACTTAATGCTCATTAAAAGGATTAGGTTACAAGGTGAATGGGTAAGTAGCACAATAGTCAAAGGAATGAATGTTTTTGCAGAAACTAATAAACTTTTAATGTCTGTTGTGTAATACAACTGACGTTAGAAGTGTGAGTGTTTTTAACGTCAGTTTCTTAAGACAACTGACGTTAAATATATGAGCTTTAACGTCAGTTTTTACTAACAACTGACGTAAAATGTTGTTTTATTTTGATTATAACGTTTACACCCGCGCGCCTTCTGCACTTCTCTGTACGTCTCTTTTCTCTTTTCATCACGCTCAACCCTCACTCTCAACCCTCACTCTCACTCTCACTCTGCCCTAATCGCGAGCTCATCTCCACCGCAACCATCGCGAGGGCTTCTTCGCCACCACCGTGAGGTACACTCTTAACCCCTAACTCTGTCTTTCCCGCTCATTCTTTGCAATAACTTGACATCTCTCTTTCCGCTTCCCACACACTAACTCTCCTTGTCCCTCTACTCTCAGTAACCACATTGAACGTTGTCCACCACTCGAGCTTCCCCCCCACCACCACGCGAGCGCCTATTTCTGGTGAGTCTTTAGGGCACATTTTTTTATTTTTTGTTTTGAGTGTATGTTGAAACTGTAGTCTCAGTAGTTGAAACTTGAAACTGTGAGTTTGAGTTGTTTGGAATGTCTATTTTTGGTTTTGAGTGTATGTTGAAACTGTAGTCTCAGTAGTTGAAACTTGAAACCGTGAGTTTGAGTTGTTTGGAATGTCTCTATTTTTGGTTTTGAGTGCATGTTGCTCTGCTGGTTGATCTGTCACGGCCGTGATGCTCATCACGGCTAGGCCGTGATCAGTTCTGCATGTGAGGGTCTGGTTCAGTTGGCACATTACGGCCGTGATGGACATCACTGCCAGGCCGTGACCAGTGCTTGGCAATATTCAAAAACTATAGTTTTCAATCTCCCGTGTTGTCCTTATATTGGATAGATGTTTTGTATATCTACAGGACCTATCTAGTTATTTTTACTTATACTTCTGTATTTATTTTGAGTTATAACCTATTTTAATACATATATATTGTTTCTGAACAGGCATACATATGGATCAGTCGGATAGCCCACATGCACAGGAGGACACTGTGGGGGCTTTGCAGGACCCGATCACGCCTACGCCTGATTCTAGTGTAAGTTTACATGTTATATACTATCTTTAGTCCTTCTTTTTAATTTAAGTTTATAATGTTACAACCCTCTATTTTATCATTTTTTTGTCCATACAGACATCACAGGCTCATAGGAAACGGGGTAGAGGAGCCACCTCGTTGAAGAAACTAGAGAAGGATAGGCAAAGCGGACAGAAGCTTGAAGTGTCCTTCGATGCTAATCTAAATGCCCAGGGACCCCGTGCTAAAGAATTTAATAAGTGAGTGTTTCTACAAGTGAAGCAGCACGTAAGCATCAACTACAACCACTGGAATGACGTTCCACAGAACGTTAAGGATCAGATTTGGGAGGCTATCGCGGTATTTTACCTTTACATTCGTTTGATTTACATTATTAGATAATTATCCGAGTTATAATCCATCCAGTTGTTATGTATTTAATGTGTAGGTAGCTTGGACTGTGCCAAATGACGAGGATCATCGTCATAAATGTATGAAAATGGCATCAAAGCGTTGGAATGGGTTCAAGCATGATCTTACCAGGTACTATGTATCTGGGAAGAAGTGGCTTGATAAAATGTTCTCGGATTATCCCTGGATTGATCAGGATACTTGGGATATGTTTGCCAGGAGTCAACAGGATGGAGAATTTCAGGTTGGTTGATTAAGTTAATTTTGTATGCTTATTATAGATCATTTAACTGTATTTAATTATGTGTTTTTGTTTGAATAGGCTAAGGCAAATAAGGGTCGGCAGAATCAGGCGAAGAACGTCCACCGCCACACAATTTCTCAGGGTGGGTACCAGACTCAGATCGAGCAGATGATGGCGGATAGGCTGAGGACGAAGCAGGAAGAGCACTCTGCTGGGATTGAAAGAGGAGATGTGCCTGAGGGCACACCATTAAGTCCTCCGTCGGACATCGACTGCGAGGATGTCTGGTTAGCCGACCACATGACAAAGACGAGATCTTTTAAAGTTGATGCCACTCGCAAAGTGACAGATAAGATTGTAAGTAAATAATTAACTTGATTTCGATTTATATTTGTATAGATATTTGCAACACTTTTCACTTGCACGTTTTTTCATTTGTTTTCATTGTAGATGGATCTTAAAGCACAATCCTCCGAGGGCGCATTCGTCCCTTCTCGGGCTACGGACGTCTTGATGACCGCTTCCGGGCAAGAAAGACCATCCTGGTCGGGTTCTCGGTGTTCCCGGGAACGTGACCATCAAAGAATATTATGGCAAGTCTGCTTCACGAAAGCGGGTGGTCGATGAAGCATCAATTTTGGCTGACATTACTCAAGACCTCATGTCCAACCCACTATTGCAACACATCTCGATGCAAGGCTTAATATCCAACCCGTGAATTCAAGCAGCGGGCTTGCGGAGAGCTTTCCTCCGTCGGTACATCCCAGGACACCTCAGGGCATGCCAACCCTTCACATGTAAGCACAAAAGAGAGTTTTAGTAGGGCACATGTGGAGGACGATGAGTTGGCAGCTAGGGAGCGGGAGCTCGAAGTCCAACGCCATGAGCATGAGTTGGAAATGAAAAGGCGTGAGCTTGAGTTGGACTCCAAACGACGTGAGCTCGAAATGTTAACAAAGGTATGTATTCATTATTAATGTCCAAATTAGTCAAATAATTACTTGTGTTTTTTTTAATTATCAACAACTTATCTATTTTATTTTTCCTAAACTGAAGGCCAAGTCGACGTCGGTGTCGCTGTCACCTATAACTCGTTTGTTCTCACTTGGTGAGTATTATGCGTTTGAGATTTTTGAATGTCCATTGGAGCACGATGGATGGGTGGCACGCCCAGATCAACGGAGGATATTTACCTTTTGTGGTGACGATCTCGGGAACGCCTGCAGAAATAACGTCTGGATGAACAACAATGTTTTCAGTCTCTGGTGCACGTAAGTTAATTTTAATTTTATAACTTATTTATTTTTGGTATTTTTCCATTTAATAATTTATTTTAATTTCAATATATATATTATGTAATTAACATCCACACCTTTTCATATCTTAGGTATCTCCATCGTCTTCAGCTTGATAAGGGCGTTGCATCAGTTTACGGCTTCTTAGATCCGGCAATCCTTCTGCCCGATTTCTTTGCTGGCGATGCATTGAGTAAATACTTAGGGAACTTGTTGGGAGACCATCCGAAAGAATTATATCTGGCTCCCTACAATATGAAAAGCCATTGGCAGTTGTTCGTACTTTACCCGTCTAGGCATACTGTCATATTCTTTTGCTCTCTCCACCAACAAATGCAATGTGGTGTTGGAAGTCGTAGAATAAGTAAGTAACTAATCTTAAATTTAATTTAAGTTTTAATATCAGTTGTTTTTAGTTTATTACACACATGATATATGAATTTGTTAATTGATCGACATGATTATTTGTTTATGATAGCGCGCTGAAGGCGAGTAGCATAAGTTGTGCCAACGGGAGAAGTAGGACTTCTAAGGCTAAAGCAAATCCTGTATGGAACATCCTCAAGGTTTGGTAGTTTATTTATCAAATAATTAATATTATAATTACTAATTTATATGTATATTCAACTGACGTTGAAATTAATTTTGTTGGTAGTCTCGATTTCAAATTGACGGGTGGTCGTGCGGCTATTATGTGATGCTTCATATGCTGAACATAGTCTCTGCATCTATTACGGATGGATGGAATAAGGTAATATTTAAACAACTTGTTAAATTATATATTATAGTTTTGAAGATGACTTGCATTGATGTTATTGTTATTATTTGAACGTGTCTAGGCATTTATCGACCAATCGCCTATTCAAGAAGATGAGTTAAGAGACTTGAGGATGCGCTTCGCTGAATTCTTCTTCAAGTATGCGGCTGAAAAAGGAATTGACAGGATACCTCCGTACTACTTAGATGAATAGTTTTTTTGTTAGACTTTAGAAACTAATTAATAACATGTATATATATATCCTTAGATTGGTAGTTTTGTTTTTTATACATTGGAACTAAAATTTATTTATATATATACATGGGTTTTGGTTTTAAGTCCCCCCATTGTTCCATTTTTCCTTTGCAATTCTGTAATGTGTGTGATATTCTGTGTTACTGGGATATTTACTTGAATGCGAGGATAGGCTAGGGGAGTGATATTTTAAAACTGAATTTTAAAAAAAAAACTATTAACGTCACTTGTATCAAATAACTGACGTTAATAGTATTTTATAAAATATACAGTACACTATTAACGTCAGTTGTAATAAACAACTGACGTTAAAATTAAACCTTTAACGTCAGTTCTTTATAACAACTGACGTTAGTTTTAACAAAATTAACGCCCGGTTGTCTTAAAGAACCGACGTTAATAGTTTTATTTTTAACGCCGGTTGTTTAAAAAATCGACGTTAATTTTTACAAAATTAACGCCGCTTTGTTAAAGAATCGACGTTAATAGTTTATATTTAACGCCGGTTCTAAACTCGACGTTAAAATATTAACTATTAACGCTCCGTATTTACGTCAGTCGGTATTCTGACGTAAAAAATCAATTTTAACTGACGTAAAAAGCACTTATTGCACTAGTGAGAATTAGGTGCAGGCATTGTATGAGTGTTTAATCTCCTCTTTGTTTGCTTGTCCTTGTTTAGATCTATCATAGGTAACCTAGGACAGATCCTTGGAGGTCGCATACCAACCAAGGTATCTCTTGATGAGTGAAATAGCCAAGTTGGTGGAACAAAATTGGCAGCCCTGATATACCTTGGCAGCTCAAATTCTGCCTTTAGGTGTGCATACATAATGTGATCCACTACATCAGCAACATTCCCATATTCTCTTGGATGCACAAATTTCTTCCATTTGACATTCTTGTCCAAGATGAATCGATGATAGCCATAGGTTCTTGATCTCTAAAGAGGGACTCTGTCTACCTCAATTGCCTTTAAAGGCACAATCCACCATACAGGGATAACATCTCTGTCAACACCATCAGTGTGGGGTTTGAAGGGTGGAAGTTTAATGAGGTTAGGGTAGATTTTTCTTGGTGGGAATTTCTTTTGTGGTAGGTGAGTGAGAAGAGGTCCATGGGCATTATACAAAGCAGATGGAAGGGGACCATCTCCTTCATAAGGGATAGGTCCATGCCATGGATAGTATGTGGGTTAAGGTTCATACTCATACTCTGGTAAAGGATAGAAGAGTCTGGTTGATTCAGGTTCAGGTTGGTGAGTGTGGTAGAGGATTCTCCAATCCCTTTTAACTTTGGCTAAGCTTTCAGCTTTGCCATCATATAGGATTGAAGGGTCTGTGTAAGGGAAAGTGACCTTGGGAATTTTAGGAAGGGGTGCACCAGGATTGATCCCTACATTATCTGGTTGGTTAAACCAAGGATCATCAGCAAGTATAATAGGTTGAAATTGAGGTCTGGTTGGGGAGGTTTGGATAGGATAGTGGACAGGAGAGTGTTGTGGTGAAGCTGTATGTTGGGGTGAGGGTTGTGATTCAATTATAGGTTATGGTGGAAGCGTTTGTACATGTGTGTCAGGGTGAGTTATTGATTGTGATGGTGGTAACAGTGATGGTGCAGATGCATTATCATTCATAGAAAAACTTTCAACTAAGGCATCAACTGCTAATTGGACAGGGTCATTAGCAGGGATGCTTACCTCGGAAGTCATAACAGACTTGGCCTTCCTTGAGGGTTGCTTCCTAGGTTTTGTTGAAGTAGCAACAACAGTAGTAGTAAGCTTTTGTTTCTTCGACACATGTCCAACGGGGACATTGTCCTCATCGTCAACATCATCGTTGTGAGATAGGACTATCTTCCTAGTTCTCTTCTGTGTTGGAACAGGTTGAGGTGCATAAGCAATGGGTTCCCTGATAATAATACCAGCAGCAGCAGTAGGTTTCTTGGCTCTAGTAATCTTTCTTCCAAGAGTTTTCCTCTTCAGTCCAAGAGTCTCAACATTGTTGAGCTCTATCTGCTCTTCTTTTATCTTCAGCATTTCCTCTTTTTTTGGTAGGTCAGCCTAAGCAACAGTACTCAGTCTCATATTTGACAGGTTGACCTTACCAAAAACTAGGGTAGACATGCCCTTCTCCTTTAGAATTCCAGCTTGTTCTTCAGGAGATTTGGCAGCCAAAAATTCATAGACTTGTTGAGTATTGAAGATTTTAGAGAGTATATGGTAGAGGGGGATTGCAGTAGCCTTCTCTATGTTCACCATGCATTCCCTGAATCTCCTAAACAAGATATGGGGCAAGTTGATCTTGGTCTCTGTGACCAGATGGCAAAGACAGAACTTATGCAGGGCAGAGAGATTATCCTTCGACCCGGCCTTATGGAGAACATTTTTGTTCAATTTCTGATGAAGGATACGAACCTCATCATTCATCTCCACAGCCTTCCATGAATGATTCCTTACCGTGTCCTGCCTCATCAGAAAGGTAGCAATGACCTCTAATCCTCTTCCTCCCAACTCTCAGTGATAACAACCCCTTCCTGGGGATAGTGAATGGTAGCAAAGATGGTTGCCTCAGACATAACCACTCTTTTTCCCAAAACTTCAGCAGAAATTTCAGTTTTAGACACATCTGGTTTCCTCCAGAATGCCCTAATCAAGTCTGGATAAACGGAGACCATCTCAACGAACAGACCATCCCAGCCAGCAGCTGTGATGTTCTTGCTTTATCAACATTATAGTACTTGAGAATCCCAAAATCAAAGTGATACTCAATTCCAATATTCAGCTTGTTCACGTTGTAAGTTGAAACAGCAGAAGAGGAAGCCATGGTTGAAGGTTAGGGTTTGGAAGCAAGAGAAACAGAGAGTTCAAAGGTTTCAAAAGCAAAGATTGTGAAAGGTTTTTCAGAGGGAATGAGATTTACTAAAAAAAGGTTTCGAATATGAAGAGCTTTTCTTAGAAAAAAAGAAATTCAAAAAGAAAATGAATGAAAGACATGTGAAAAGACATGCATTAAATGCTAACACGGTGCATGTTTTTCGAAACTGTAAAAATAAAGTTAATAATTGATGGATATAACTGACTCAGCAAAGATAATATTGCAATAAATATGTCTTAAACATAGTAAATGCAATCAATAAAACATAGCATAGACGAGTGTGATATAAGCATGCAACAGTCAATGGATGCGGAAGGCACTGGACGCACATTTATCATACATTGGACGCGGTAAGCATTAGACGCGCATGATATAGAAGCAATAAACAATAGACGCGCACTTAATCTACACATATCATGTTAAGATGCTTTCTAATAAAAATAAATATGTCCTCAGCAAGAGGTTTGGTAAAGATATCTGTCCATTAATGGTCAGTATCTCCAAATTGTATATCAAGGATACTTTTTTGTACATAATCTCTAATAAAATTATGTTAATCTCTATATGCTTAGCTCTAGAATGCAAGATTGGATTCTTATAAAGATTTATTGCAGCAGTACATTGTAGTCTTCCAATTAATGTTTGATCCATAGAAGTTGTGAGCAACAGCTTGCAGCTGAAATGTTCTCAGCTTAAACAGTTGATAATGCAACGGTACTTTGTCTTTTGCTTGACAATGAGACTATGTTATCTCCAATAAAGTGACATCCTCCACTGGTACTTTTTTCTTTCAAGTCTATCTCCAGCATAGTCGGCATCACAAAAACCAACTAATCTGTAATTATCATTTTTCTTAAAACACAAACCCAGATTAGTAGTACCTTTCAGATATCTAAATATTCTCTTAACTGCTGATAAGTGAGATTCCCTTGGATCAGATTGAAAGTGAGCACACAAACATACACTGAACATAATATCAGGTCTAGATGCAGTAAGATATAGAAGAGATCCTATCATACCTCTATATTCCTTTTGGTCTACCATTTTATCATTATCATCTTTGTTCAGTGTGGACGTGGGATGCATAAAAGTGTTCATTGGTTTTCAATCATTCATCTTGAATTTCTTTAGAAGTTCCTTTGTGAACTTAGTTTGATGGATGTACACCTCGTCCACTGTTTGTTTAACTTGAAGTCCAAGGAAGAACTTGAGATCTCCCATCATGCTCATTTCAAACTCTTTCTGCATTAGCTTAGAAAACTCTTTGCATAGAGATTCATTAGTAGCACCAAAGATTATGTCATCAACATATATTTGAACAGTAATAAAATTGGACTTACTGGATTTTCTAAATAAGGTTGTATCAACCTTTCCTCTACTGAATCCATTGTCCACTAAGAATGAACTTAAACTTTCATACCAAGCTCTAGGAGCTTGTTTAAGGCCATATAAAGCTTTCTTTAGCTTATATACAGGTTCAAGTTGGGTTTCACTTTCAAAACCCGGAGGTTGCATAACATATACTTCCTCATTAACAAAGCCATTTAAAATGCACTTTTTACATCCATTTGATATAGCATGATATTATGATGTGCAGCAAAGGAAATTAATATGCGAATAGCTTCTATCCTAACAACTGGTGTAAAAGTTTCAGTGTAGTCTATACCTTCTTCCTGTGAGTAACCTTGTGCAACAAGTCTTGCTTTATTTCTTACTACTTTACCATTTTTATCAAGCTTGTTTCTATAAACCCATTTGGTTCCAATAACTGATTTATCCTTTGGTAAAGGCACAAGATTCCACACTTCACTTCTTTCAAACTGGTTCAGTCCTTCCTGTATTGCCAGAATCCAACCCTCGTCTAGTAGAGCCTCGTCTACTGTCTTTGGTTCTAACTCAGAGACTAAAGCAGAATCATCTTGCTCTCTAAATGTAGATCTGGTTCTTAGTCTATCACTGGGGCTTCCAATGATTTGGTTTTGAGGATGGTAATTCTTGAAGTACCATGATCTTTGAACATTTTCTTGTTGAGAAGAATCTGACTTAGGTTGTTGTTGATCATTTACTAGATCATCATTTTTGATGTTTACTTGATCTTCAGAATCTTTAAGATTCGTGTCTGCAAAAGCTTCATCAAGCTCTGATAATTTCTTATCAGGCTACTTATCATCAAATTTAACATGTATACATTCCTCTACTACTACGGTTCTAGAATTGTAAACCCTAAAGCCTTTAGATGATTCAGAATATCCTAACAGAATTCCATTGTCTACCTTAGCATCAAACTTACCAAGTTGATCTTTAGTATTTAATATAAAGCATTTACAACCAAAAAGATGAAAATAAGATATGTTGGGTTTTCGTCCTTTCCACAATTCATAAGGAGTCTTATTCAAGATTGGTATTATGTATTTTCTGTTCTCAATGTAGCAGGCAGTATTAACAGCTTCAGCCCTGAAGTGTCTAGGGACGTAGTTGTCATTGAACATTGTTCTAGTCATCTCTTGAAGAGATCAGTTCTTTCTCTCTACAACACCATTTTTCTGTGGTGTTCTAGGTATTGAGAAGTTGTGAAGTATACCAATTTCTTCACAGAACTTTTGAAATAGCTCATTTTCAAACTCTCCCCTATGGTCACTTCTGATTGAAGTGATACACATGCCTTTTTCATTCTGTACACGTTCGCAGAATACAGAGAAGACCCTGAATGACTCATACTTGTGAGCTAGGAACATAACCCATGTCCATCAATTATAGTCGTCTCCTATGACTAGACCATATTTCTTCCCATTGACAGAGGTAATCTTGTTAGTCCAAACAGATCAAGGTGTAGCAACTCTAGTGGTCTATTAGTACTAACAACATTCTTAGATGCAAAGGAACCTTTGACTTGTTTTCCCTTTTGACATGCATCATAGAGAGCATCATATTTGAACTGGAGGTTTGGTAAGCCTCTCACGAGGTTATTCTTATTTAGCTTTGAAATTAATTTAAAGCTTGCATGAACTGGCCTTTTGTACCAAATCCATCGCTCATCTTCAATGGACACTAGACATGAGACACTTTGATTTGTGAGGCCCTCTAAGTCAATCTTATACAGATTGTTTTGCCTCTTGGCAGTGAATAAGAGTGATCCATCAGCCTTCTTGACATTACATATGTTCTTGTCAAAAGAAACAGCAAACCCACTACCACATAATTGACTTATGCTCAGCAAATTGTGTTTTAAGCCATTAATTAAAAGAACATTATCAATGGAGGGAAAATGATGTTTACCAATTTTACCTACTCCAGTGATATTTCCTTTCTGATTACCTCCAAAGGTAACCCAGCCACCATCTTTATGTCTAAGGTCTTAGAACATAGACCTTTCTCCCGTCATGCGACATGAGCAACCACTATCCAAGTACCAAGATGTGTGTTTCTTTCTTGTTAAGAAAATCTGAAACAGGTATAATCTTATCGTTAGGTACCCAGATTGACTTGGGTCCTTTCTTGTTAGTAGTCACTGGACGAGCATGTTTGATATGCTCATGATGTATGCATCTAGATGTTACATGACCACTTTTTCCACATACTTTACAGTAGGTGCTGGACGAGCTAGATTTTGTTTTAACATGTTGTGCTTTAGTTTTAGGGTTTTTGTGATGTGCATGGGACTTTGATACTTTATGAGATGCTTCATGCTTCTCTTTGTCATAGCCTAAGCCAGACTTATCATGAGGTGACCTAGAGTACCTCAGTATCAAGCTTAATTTTTCTAAGCCACCTACAAATTTAGACAGGGTGTCTGTCAGATATGTCACATCTTACTTCAGTTTTGCAACATCACAAGAGACATTAGGCTCAACTTTGAGTCTATCAGTTAGACTGACATTCTCTGACTCAAGCTCCTTGGTTTCATTTTCAAAAGCTTGTCTTTCCAAGCAAACTTTATCATATTCCTTAGTCAACCTTGAAAATTTATTTTGGAGATTTTTATATTCATGTGACAGAATGGAAGAGTTGTGTAACAATTCATCAAATGCTTCTTGTAAAGTAAATGAATCAGATTCCATTACCTCGGCATCATTGTACTCAATTTTTGAAGAAGTGCCAACCATGAGACAGATGTTTGCCTCTTCCTCAGCTTCATCTTCTGATGATGATGATGAGAGATGAAGATCCTCCCAAGTAGCCATTAAACCCTTCTTCTTTTTGAAGAACTTCCTTTTGTTCTTCAGTTCTGGGCAGTCAGCTTTGAAATGACCAGGCTTTTTGCGCTCGAAGCACAGAGGTGGACCTTTTTCTTTGGAGTCTAATTTTTCTCTAGAAAACTTTTTATTAAACTGCTTCCTTCTGAAACCACCTTTATTTCTCCACATATGTTGAATCCTTCTGGAGATGAAAGACAGTTCATCCACGTCAGATCCTTCATCACAGTCAGAAGGGTATGCTTCATCTGAGGATTCCTCAGCTTTAAGAACTTTGGATGAGCTTGCCTTTTTTGCCTTTAAGGCAACGGACTTCCCTTTTCTGGTACTTTCTTCTTCATTGAGCTCAAGCTCATGAACTTTTAGAGATCCAAGAAACTCCTCCAAAGTGAGAGTATTGAGGTTCTTTGCCTCCTGAATAGCAGTAACCTTAGGTCTCCACTGTTTATGTAAACTCATCAAAAAATTTCTGACATGATCTCTATTCTCATAGGTCTTTCCAAGATATCTAAGACTGTTGGTGATAGTTTGGAATCTTCCAAACATTTGATCTATGGTTTCATGTTCAGCCATTTTGAATAATTCATACTAGTGAACCGGCATGCTTATCTTTGACTCCTTGACTTGGGATGACCCTTCATGAGCTAGGGCTAGAGTATCCCATATTTCCTAAGCTGTGTTACAACTATGGACTTTATGATGCTCAGATATGGTGATAGCACACATCAGGTAGTTCTTAGCTATCAAATTGAGCTGATGTTGAGTTTTATGCTCCGGAGTCCATTGAGCTCTAGGAATAGCAGCTCCAGCATCACCTCTTTGATCAGTGTAGCCAGTTTTAATCAACTTCCAAATATCCACATTTTGTGCATCAAGAAAAGCCATCATTGTCTTTTTCCAGTAGTCATAATCACTAACAACAAAGATAGGAGGTCAGTTCATTGCTTGTCCTTCTATATCCATGCTTGTTGGATCGTACTCCCTCAGCACTTGTTAAATGCTCAACCCTTTTGAGGCTAAGCTCAGATACCAACTGAAGTTGACACAAGGAAATACAAGAAGGGGGGTTGAATTGTGTTTCTTAACAGTTTTTCGAAAAAGCCTTTTTCTAAAACCTCTTTACAAGCAAAGTAAGATAAACACACATACAAAGAGAAAACGTTTTTAAAGTGTTAACAAACTCAGATCCAAATCCCCACTGTTAGTATAAACAAAGACTGTAAAAGATAGGGATAGAAAATTCGCACAATGATTTATCCAAGTTCACTCTCTTCGAACCAAGAGCTACATCCAGTCCCTTCAACCTGAAGGTTTTTCTCCACTATTCTTCAAATATATTACAAGTATTCAACGCCTCTTCAGGCTACAAGTATTCTTTCTCTACCAAGTCTCTTAAGGCTCTAACTCTAACAAGGAAATTTAAAGATTTTGATCTATGAACTCACTATGTGTGAGAATATGAAAGTTTAAGATCAGGAAGAATACAACTGAAAATATTCAAATGAAATTTGATCAGAGATTTGGCACTTATAAATTTTCGCAGCATCAAGTTGTTTCTTCTCTTGGGGTCGTCTACTATATATAGACATCTTCATCTTTTCTTCAACAGTCTTGAGAAAATATCTGTTTAGAGATAGCATTTAATGCTTCAGATCCATTGAGATTGATAGCTTGATATGCTTCATGGAGAAGTGCAATTACTTATCAGAAGAATGCTCAAAGTAGAGTTGTCACTTCCCTGTTGTACTTGACTTTCATTCTTTGTACTTGGTTTAACTTTACAGCAATATAGGTGACAGAGTACAAAGGTTTATATTCTCGATGTTCTAATCTCAAGAAACAAAGAGTAAACAATTGAAGCAGAAAGGGAAAGAGACATACATTCCTTTGAATTAAATATTCAATCATTTGAAATAAATTCACTTATATATACTAGACATGTTCATTTTCAGTAGCTAGTGAACGCACAAGTCTTTGGACGCGTAAACTTGATCAGTTAAACAGATGGGTTCATCTACTGATACTGCGTCTATATGACTCTTGTCCAGTTCCAAGTCTTTGGACTTGCTAATTTTCTGATTGATTTTTAATAGCTCGTCTAGCGATATCCTTATAGACTCAGAATTTTACCATGTTTTTGAAGGCTCGTCTAGCGATTGAGAAATTGGACCCGATATTGCAACTAGATATAGGTTTCCTCAACTAGCAATACTTTTGATATTCACACTTTAACCCCTTTAGTTAGATAACATAATATAATCAAAGCAACTGAAGAGTTTAAGGGAAGAGAGATAAACATGGCTATTTATCCTGGTTCACCCTTTAACACTAGGGCTACGTCCAGTCCTTGGAAGCACCAAGTTTTTTCCACTATAACTGATCAGGTTACAGAAACCAATTATTCTTTGCACACCTAGCCTCTTCAGGCTCCAAGACAAGTATTCTTTGCTCACCTAGCCTCTCCAGGTTCACTCAGGTTTGTTTGAGAGAATGATTGTAATTAATACAATTTACAAGTCTTTCACTAACACTCAGAAAAGTGAATTAAATGTAAGCTTAGAAAGATCACAGTAATAACTTCAAATGATTGAAGAATACAGATTAAAAAAATGAATAAATGAATGCGTAGAGTAATGGTTGTTTTAATGCTGTGAATTCTCTATCTTCATCTTCAATGACTTCTGTATTTATAGCCTTCAAGCATTTAAGATCCATTAGAGACATTCATTCAATTGTTTGTTTCAAGCAGAACTCCATTAAATTCAATAGAGTCGTTCTGGGCAGCCATTAATGCAATAGGAACGTTGGTTGTACTCTAACACAAAGGATCGTGGCTTTATGCATCGTGCAGTAGCCAAAACAGAGTTGTGCAGAATGCTTTTGTACTTTGTAGAGTACATTTCCCTTTTTGTGTAATAACCAGAAGTACTAGAGAATAAAGCATATTGGAAACATTCTTTAACTGGACTTCGTTTCTGATTTCCTAGATTGCTTGTGAGAATGACCTTCTGACTTTCTTGATAAGCGTGAGAAGGGAAGAGAGAGAGAGCTTTAGATACTTCTGCATGAGGGGACGACTTTCAAAAGCTCTTTGTACTTGAGTTTCCCATCGAAGAACCACAGGCGACTGTGAGAACTTAGCAGAGGCAAGTTGAAACTTCAATGTATAAGGTCAACATCCTAGTTATCAGACAAGTTGACTTTTGCTTCTCCAGATAGGGGGTCTTCTATGTGGCCAGACAGGTGAGAAAGTGAATTCTTACTATTGTGATCTGCACACTGGATAGACAGGTTATCAACCAATATGATGAAGGTCAGTTAAATCATTAACAAATTTTTAGTTTCCATCAAAACTTTAGGGAAATGCACATCAGATATTTTAGAAACTTAACATAGAGGAAGGTCAAGGCTTCACGGAAACAGAAGACATCTAAGCAACATAAGAAATATAGGGTGGAGGATAGTGATGAAACCGGTGATACTGATTCTACTTCTAATTCCGAAGAAAATGTTGCTGTAATAAATAGTAATGATAAAGGAAAGAATTTCTCAAGAGGCATGATTCAGATGATGATTCTGATCATCACAAAGGCTTCTCCAAGCATAGAGCTCAAGAGCAGAAACAACATACAAAGATGAGAAAATCTCACGATTCTAAGTCTGATGCTGATAGCGAGGAGGACACGAAGTATGGCAGTAGCCTGGAGAAGCAGAAGCAAATGGAATCTGATGCTGATAGTGAGGAGAAGAAATGTGGTAGTAGACTTGGGAAACAGAAGCACAAGAGGCGTGATTCTAATTATGAGGACTCTGATAAAGACTATGGTAAGCGTGCTTCAGGAGAGAAGACAAATTTGTTAAAGGGAGGTCTCATTCTTCAACTGAAGACAGTGGCAATGACACTGATTCAGAAAGCAGTTCTAGTTATCACAGAAATGAAAGAAGAAAAAGAGGGCCTAAGGAGGCTAAGCATGATGAGGATGATAGAAAGTTTGGAGACACCAAGTCTGAATCCAAATCTAGAATGCACCACCTGCACAAGGATGATCGTGAAAGAGATGATTATTCTAAGTCAGCCAGACTTGGAGGGTGTCATGATGAGACTTCTCAGTAGAGAGGCAGAAATTATAATGGGGATATTGATCGGTCTGGTCAGGGTCATGAAACAAGAAGGCATAGAAGGAAAGATGAAGTGCATAGGGAGCAGGAGCATATGATGGATAATGACAATCATAAATATAAAAAGCACAAAAGGAACGATGATGATTTTAGATATAGAAGGCGTGAACATGATGGAGAGAGGCACCCTGGCAGAAAAGAGAATAAGAAGAAGAAAAGGGAAGAGAGAGAGAAGAAGGAAGGGTCAATTTTTCCATTCTATGGACAAACACGTCCTGTGCAGTAGCGTGGTGCAAATTTTTTGTGTGTTAGTGACTTGCTTCTATTAGGAAGAGAAACCATTGAAGAGGTACGCAGTCTCTTACACTGTTTGGACTCTGAGCCAGGTTTCACCAAGATGGGTGTTTGTGGACTTAGTATGGTAGGATAACATGCTACAATGGTTGGATGACAGTTGATTGAGGAGTGGGTGAAGAATCAACGGTTGAAATGAGGAAGAGGATAGAACAGTGCTTTTGGTACAATGTAGTATAGATATCACTGGTTGGTGATAATATAAACTGGAAATAGGGAGAAGAAGGAAGGGATAAATTTTTTTTGAAAATGAACTGAGTTATAAGGAAGAAAAATGGGTCACGAGGAAGGAAAAAACTCTGTAAAAAAAAAAATGTATTTTTGAAAGGAGTTATAAGGCAGAAAAACCAAAAAAAAAAAAATAAGAAAGGAAGAACTCGGCGGAGAGCTTGAGGAGAAAATAGTTATAAGGCAGAAAATAAATTAAGGAAGGAAGAACTCAGAAAAGTTCGGGGGAAAAAGGAGTTATAAGGTAAAAGAAGTTATAAGACAGAAAAAACAAAAAAATAGAAAGGAAGAACTCGGCGAAGAGTTTGGGGGGAAGGAGTTATAAGGTAGAAGGAGTTATAAGGAAAACGTTCGGTGAAGAGCTTAGGAGAAAAAGGAGTTTAAGGTAGAAGGAGTTATAAGGAAAAAGCTCGGCGAAAAGCTTTAGGGAAAAAAGAGTTACAAGGTAGAAGGAGTTATAAGGAAAAAACTCGGTAAAGACTTAGTTGTTAATGAGTTTGTAAAGAAGTTATTGTAAGTTAGTTGATTTGTTTGAAGTGATGATGTTTTGTTGTTGTTCTAGTTGAAGTTGTATTTGAACAGATATATATAAATAAGAAACAAGAAACAGAAGCAAGAAGAAGAAGCAAGGAAAGCAAACAAGAAGAAACAAGAAGCAGAATCAAGAAGAAGAAGAAGCAGAAGCGAGAAGAAGAAGCAGAAGCGAGAAGAAGAAAACTCAGTTTACTAAGGGGAAGATGAGAAAGAAGAAGAAGCAGAAGCGAGATGAAAAAAGCTCGGTTTACTAAGAGGAAGACGAAAAAGAAGCAGAAGCAAGAAGAAAAAGAATAAGAAGAGCTGAAACATGTATGATAAGCTCAGAGAAAGCTCGGTTTTCTTGAAGATGTCTATCAAAGTTCCTTCGCGTGTGTACTCTTTTTCCTGCCCCATACATTTTTTTTTCCTGAAAGTGTTTTTGTCCGGGAAGGTTTTAACGAGGCACACCGCATGTTTCTATGAAGACATCGGCAAATCAGCTTGGAAAAAGCTCGGATTCTCCTGGAAACATTTATAGCTCAGCTCAGGAAGAATCCGGTTTACTGGAAGACATCTTATAAAGCTCTTTCACCTCTTTGAAGCTCAGAACTTGGGGGACTTGTGTACTAGCATGAAAAATAGTGTGTGTGTTGGGGGGGGGGGGGGGTGTGGGGGGTGGGGACATGGTTAAGTGGGAGAATTGATATAAATGGACCATTGATGTAACAAATAGAATAAGTTATTTTTGTAACTCTACTCTGCTAGTTTAGAGATATTCTAATAACAAGAGTATTGCTTGAATTAAGAGTGAGATTGAAAGGTAGCGATATTGTTCTTCGAGTTCTCGGATACACACTGCCAGAATTTGCAAGAATAAGAACTAAGTTGATTTGCCTTGAAAATAGACAAAATCGTCCATACTTAAATTCAGTCATAAATGCTGCATAAGGATATTTTAGTATAAATGTACACAAATTAATGATTTCTTAATTTATGTGTAGAAACCTTAATGACTCATTTGGTGGTCAGGATAAGAGATACATGATAGGATAAGTTATCATATCATGTCTGAAACCATTGTTTGGTTCGACATTATGATAGGATAAAGCAATCATGTCACATATCTTATCATGTCCATCTATTTAAAATTTTATCCTGAGGGGAGGGATGTGTTAGAACTCAACAGGAAAGGATAGATCAATACAGTGATTTAAAGTATAATAAAATATAAAAATATTTTATATATAAAATAATTAAAATATAATCAAATATAACATGGTTACCAAAAAAATATAATAAAATAAAAGATATTTTAAATAATAAAAATAATAAATTATTTTTAAATATTTTTTATTTTGTCACAAGGCTAATTTTGTTATTTTATATTATTTTTAAAAACTGAAAAATATAAAAAAATATTCTAATAATTTAACTATATGTAAAGTAAAAACTAAAAATGAATATTTAAAATTATAAAAAATTAATTTAAGTTAAACAATATTTTAAAAAATAAAATATTATATGTAATTTTATCATAAAGATAATTTTGTCTTTTTATATAATTTTAAAAAATATATTTTTTTTAAAAAATTAAAATGAGTAATAAAATATGAAAATATTTGGAATAAAAATGAAAATTTTAAAATTCTTACTAAAATTATAGTGATATCTAATTGTTTATCCGGTAGACAGCAATAGTTTGATAGGATAATAGTTTATCCTGCTTTTATTTTATCATATTCTTGTACTGCTCTTTTATCTTATATGTCGATCTCCTTTCGACCGAACCCTAAAATAACAAAGATAAGTCACGCAGGGAGCAACAAATAAGAGGGTATTTTAGGAAAGGCGATATTATGTGAAAGAAAAGAATTTATATATAGGCATTAGCTCGTCTTCTTTTGTCTCTGGAGTTTCGAATTCGATCATTCTCGAACTTTTGTCTCTCTTTCTTCTCTCTCTGATTCTGATAATTGGAGAAAGAAAAAAATAATTCAAACTCGTTCCTTTCTCTCTGAAGGTTTTATTTGTAGATTGATTGAATAGTTCTGTTGAAGTGAAAGATGTCTGGCAAAGGCGCAAAGGGTTTGATAACTGGTAAGACCCCGGCACCCACCAAAGACAAAGATAATAAGAAGAAACCTATTTCTCGCTCCTCCAGAGCTGGTCTTCAGGTTTTTCTTCTCTCTCTTCTTTTTTTTTTTTATTAATTTTTTTGAATTTTTTGAATTTTTTCTTTTCGTTGTTTTTGTTTTTGTTTTTTCCGGATGAATTTCTTGAAGCGTTATTCAGGCTGTTTAAGGCTATAGATATAATCTTCTTAAGGCTTTTAGTTATTGAACACTCTAAAGATTTTAGCTTTTTCAATTTTCTGTTTCTGGGTTGTTGAGAACATTACGGATAGACAACTTTGCCAAATGATCGAGTTTTCTTTTTTTTTTTAAAGAAAAAAAATAGGAAAAAAATTTAGTTGAGAAAATAGAGAGTAAAGATGGAAAGTACAACTATGGAGATTTCGGATAATTTAGTTAAATAAATTAACTGAAGTAATTGATTTTCTCATGCATTGTTTGTGTGTGCGCCCTCAATTAAAATAACGAATGGCGTGATGTGCCAAAAAGAGAAAGAGAGAGAATGAAGAAAAATAATTTGATTAAAATATAATTTTGGTCTCTATAGTTTATACCCGCTTTTAAGTTGGTCCAAATTTTTTAAACTAGTCATCATTATTGTATATATTATCAATATCAAATATCAAATTAGTCTACTAAATGTTATAACATTGTCAAGGCTTATCTACACGGCTAATGGCATGTCAACTAAAAGTTTACAATTAGGACGAATTATTGTAAAATGTTTTTAAAATTTTGATCTAATAGCTGAGACTAATTTGATTTTTGATTTAGTTTACAATTAGGAAGACTTGATGTAAAGAGTTTTTAAATATAAGGGCCAACTTGAAAACAGTTTTAAACTATGTCAAATAATGTTTAACCAGTAGTTCTCATATTTCTGTTGCACCAAGCAATCATAATGATGTTTATTCCCAAGCTCTCTCTTTCCTACTTTCCACCTACTCAACCAAGCACACCCTAAAACTAAGAATTAGTTGCTGCTATTCATCTGGCAATTATTGTGTTATGCGATGAAGTTTATGGTTTGTTGTGAAGGGATCACCATCTGTCCTTTTCTTGTGCTATAGTTTATAGTTACCTTGTTTTATGGAAGTTTGCTTCTAATTGCCTTGGAGTTTCAATTTCTGTAATTGACTTGAAGTTTTAATTAAGACTAGACTCTGGCCCGAGTTTATCTCAAATCCATTCTCTGAAATGACCCATATCATGATTTCCATTGTTGACTTGGAGGCTGCTAGTCTTTTGGAATGGGCAAAGGGTTTATAAGATAGAGCTGGCACCTTTTCAGAATCAGTCCCTTTATCTGTTCTTACATTTTCCTGCTGCTGTTTCTTAATGTAATACTTTGTTTGGCCTTTTTGGTGAATGTCTAGGTCTTTGGACCAACATTTGGTTACTAAATTTAATAGTTTTGGTTGTAGTGGAGTAAATTTTCTTGGCATTGTGTGATCAATGCTATTTGGTTGAGCAGCTAATCAATGCTATTTAATCGAGCAACTGATTAGTGATTAGATTAGGTGATTAACTTCTATTTTGTGATGGCACATGTTTTAGGGATTTCCCTAACAGATTTGTAGAAGAATTGGAAAGCATTGCTCTATTCTTGTGTTCTCTTTAATCCTCATTTTATCTCCCCCACCAACAAAATAATAGTTATTCAGGATCCCTTATCCTCCAATATCCTTGTGATTTTCTTTTCGAAGTCTGACTTATTTCTTCTATTTAAAAAGGCTGGCAATGTGTTCAATGTGAATGTTGATAATCTATATGTACACAAATATCTTGCGTAGTCAACTAAGCCTAACTGATGATATCATATTTGCTCTGCTTCCCCTGTTCTGTGCGATTGGGCACATGTCTGCATTTGATCTACTTCTTTGGGGGTAACCTTTGGACTTTTTAGTTACTAATTTGGTGAATTCTGCGAAGCGGCATCCTGATGTGATAGGTTGCAGCATCATTATCTGTAACAATGGTTTTGTTATTAGAGATTTAATTTTTGGATGGTGTGAGTAACTGAAACTGAGAAATGACTTTCTTTTTTCCTTTCTTTTGGGGGATGAGTTATCACAACAATCAGTGTTGCTATTGGTTGATCAATGTATTTCTTTGATTTGTGTATATGTCCAGGTTTTGGGCATGCTGAAATTTGTGGAGTGTTGGCAAAAATATGAACTTGTATTTTTTATTTCCAATACTCTTTTTTTTTTTTGACAATTTGTTTAATATCTCATTATAATTGTAATTTGTTTCATGTCCTCTGGTGTTTATCTTGCATGTCTTTTGATGCAGTTCCCTGTAGGGCGTATTCACCGACTTCTGAAGCAAAGGGTGACAGCCAGTGGAAGAGTTGGGGCCACAGCTGCAGTGTATTCTGCTGCTATCTTGGAGTATTTAACAGCAGAGGTGTTGGAGTTGGCCGGCAATGCAAGCAAGGATCTGAAGGTGAAGCGTATTACCCCAAGACATCTACAGCTTGCTATCCGTGGAGATGAAGAGCTTGACACCCTCATTAAGGGAACTATAGCTGGTGGTGGTGTTATTCCTCATATCCACAAGTCTCTCATCAACAAGTCTTCAAAGGAATGAGGGTTCATAAATTACTCTAAACAACTTTAGAATAGATGAATTTTACTGTAAATTTGTTGATGTCTTGATTTGTGGATAATTTGCTTCTTGGATTAGTTTCAATGAAGCATCCTTATGAAGTAATCTGAAAATTTCTGATATCTTTATTTGAATTGGTGTTAACTGATAATGTTTGACTTCTGTGCTATGGTACTACATACTTGATGGAACTACCTGTCTGGCTGTATGTTGGAAGACGGTTTTCATCCTTATTAAGAAATAGGCCAAAACATATTCTAAATTGAAAAACGTTTGTTACATTAGTCCCCAAATTAAAAAATGTTGTAAAATTGGACTAATGTTGATCGACTTTTTCCAATTTGAGAGGTGTTTTTGTATATTTCTTAATGTAAGGGATTAACTTGCCATCACTCTACAATTTCAGGATCGAAATGCTGATTTACTCATTATTTTGATTTGCTTGGAAAATTTGGAATGGAGATGCCTACTACTGCCATTTTCCTGTTACTGTTTTCGTTGATACGACTAAATCGAAAGATACGAGATAAAGGGCAGTAACTTAACGGGAAGAAGCTTGAAGTTTGTTTCTGGAGGAAGTGTCGTTCAGAGTAAGCCTGGAACCGTAGTTTACAAGGTAGCACAAAAAAATATCAAGGGGTTGAGTTGTCAAACAGGTGGTACAAAAAAAAGTGAGTAATCAAAATAACTATATCTTTCCAGCTGAGTAGCGTATAGAAATCAGAGAAATGATATTTTGACACTCAATTTTGACACCACCAATTATGATGAGTTTACAAAAGAAAATGATAAAATAAGAGAGAAAAAATGATTAAATATATGAGAAAAATATAAAAATAGGTGTTGATATTTGATTTTGATGTCAAAATAACACCACTCTAGAAATCACAAAGTTTGACGCTATAATAACAATTGAAATAGATACTCAAAGTTGAATGAATCATAATTCAAAAGTTTGATAACATCCTTCACAATCTGATTCATAACCTTCGTTAACAATGTTCTAAACTGAGTTTCAAACCCCATTAAAGGTGGACAAAGTCATCCCTAATCCGTTTGTCATGTGCGGTCAAGAGTGCTCTCCTAAAACATCCAAGGGCAATGAGATCTACACATCTCCCTCCCCCCTTTCCTTTTGTCAGAAGGTAACACCGACACTAAATTTGTTGCATTGTCACGCAGCACAATTTTTTTGTTGTTGATAAAAACAAGTTATTATGTAGCATTATTCTAAAGAAAACAACGAATTTGAGTAAAATATAACCTGTATATCATGAGTTCTAAGTTTTTAACTGTACAAGATTTACCTGAGGATCAATATAATTATAATTATAATTATTCAATTTGCGATGAAATACACGACAACACGAATGCATCTTTTGCCTTCAAAGTACCCACAACCTAAAACCTGAAGGGCAGATTCTGCCAAAGAGGGACACCGATACAATACGAGATATCAGATATGGTATAGTATATGAAATTAATATAAAATTAACATAAAAACAAATTTAAAATTAAAAGAATGAAATGTTTAAAAGTTCGATGAAACATTGTGAATATAATAAAATACTACTATTTATCTAGTTATTATGATACTGTCATCTATATTTTTATAAAAATTTAGAAAATAAGTGAAAAATTGTACAATTTAGCTAGAAATAACCGAAAGAGTTTACAAAGTATTTGATATGGATATGTGCCCGAGACAAACACGACAGCTATTTTGAAGTATCGATTTTATTGCTTGGCACCACATCTGATGATCTTAAGATGGCAAAGGCCCATAGGCTACGGAGTAAACTGCTATTGAACATCCCTGTTGATGTTGTTACCATCTTTCAATAACGCCAACTCGGAAACCAAAGCAATATGATCGCTTCCCCATTTCTGTATACAAACAAATGAAAGAAAAACATAAAAAAATCGAATGTTACACCTTTCAAGCAGAGTCTGCAAAATCAAGGCAGTAACTAGGGGAAGTATATATAACTGTATATAGGAGAAGTCCATTTAATAAACCATGAGCCCTTTTGGTCATATCACGGAAAGGTAAATTGTATTGGAATGGAGTACACAAGCAGGGATAATTAGTGCACACACCTACATTAAACTTCTATTACCGAAAGAATCCAACTTTTAAGTCAGACTTACAATACAACAAAAACATCTTTTATCTGAGAATGTGGGTAAAGTCATCATCAGGACAACGAGTAATAGAAGACTACTAAGAAAGCCCACTTACATGCCTATCCATCTGCTAACATTCCACACAAAAACTTGATGCTGTAAACTTACTGTTACCTTTGTTGGGAATCCTGAAGTCCATTCCATAGCATGTTTCGGTATTGGAGCAAGAACTCTGGTTGTCTGCAGACCTTCAGATCGCCTATGTGGACAAAGCAAGGGGAAAAGTTTAATTTTAGCATACAAAGTGAAGAATCAATTTTTTTTAATACTAATTAATACTCAAATATATCTATCAGGAGTACTTAAATGAAAAAAAAATATATCGAATATTATTATGGCTGAATTAGATAACACTTTACAGACTTGGGAAACTAAAAGTAGCTAAAAATAAGGTGAGAAATAATTTATCCTAATAACTGTACAATCTACAATAATTACAAGATATTCTAATTTTCATGTGGACTTGCTCCCTCAAGCTAGTGAATAAATATCCATCATTCCTAGCTTGCTATTAAGATCTTGGAACCTCTATGAGTAGCCCACTAGCCCATTAGTTAACACAACTGCCACCTGAAACCCTAAAGGAACATGTCATGGTGAACAATCCACTACCTAATTTCTCCTTGATGAAGTGTCGTTCTATCTCAATGTATTTTATTCTATCATGCTAAACACGATTATGAGCAATGCTAATGAGGGCTTTATAGGAGCTTCTTACATTATTCTAAGATCATCTAGTATAATCTTTATGCATAGTAACTCAAACTCCTTGCCATATCTCGAAACTCGGTCTTTGCACTTGACCGAGAAACCACATTTTGTTACTTGCTCCTCGGTATTAGCCTCAATATTACAAAATTTCCACCCAACACATGTAGTAACTTGAGGTTGACCTTCTGTCAACGACTGACCCTGCATAATCAGCATCGGTATACACTTCCATGGATA
Organism: Sophora flavescens; assembly: GCA_030762895.1. Lineage (NCBI taxonomy): Eukaryota > Viridiplantae > Streptophyta > Magnoliopsida > Fabales > Fabaceae > Sophora > Sophora flavescens. The sequence goes on from CM061066.1 coordinate 76,039,744, forward strand.
GATTTCCAGTTCTTAACAATAATCCTCTTCTAGGTGTAGATTTAAGATACTATAGAACTCTGTCCACAGCCTGTAAATGTTTTTTACACCCGGGATCATGCATGAACTGGCTAACAATATTGACATCATATGCTAAATTTTGGTCTAATATGTGTCGAGTATATCAACTTTCCTACTAATCTTTGATATCGAGCTTTATCAACTTTGAGATACTCTTTATTTCCCATTTTGTGATATTCAATGGCTACACTTTCCAAATTTCTTTGCAAAGATAAAGAACATATTTCCTTTGAGAAATAAACATGGCTTGTTTTGAGTAGTCAACTGATAGAACTGGTTCAACAATTAGGGTTTCTGGATGAATTTCACTATTGTATAGAAGTAATTCTCTGGAAAAAATGCTCCCAAAACAGAGAAATGTGACTACAAGAAATTGAGAAAAGAAGAAAGAAAATACAGAGTGCTTCCCTCCAAGATTCAAGAGCTTGGCCTCTCCCTCTTGATTCCAATTCCAATTAACTGAATGAATACCTAATTTTCCCTCCCATTCTTCTATTTATTAACTCCCTAACAGCTCAGCCTCAACTAATTCTAACTGCTGCTGCTGCTTATTAGGCCCGTTAGGCCCATATCTAATGACCCATTAGGCCAATATCTAACAATACTCTCCCCCTAAACTTTCACCTTGTCCTCAAGGTGAACAAAATGTGTAGCGGAAAATAGAAAGACAAGTAGCAAGAGGGGTAGTGAAAATCATAGAGTTTGTAGCTACTCATGTGTGTTTCCGCCGGGGTCCCACTGTTTGAAACATCCATCTTGAATTTTACTGGACCAGAGGAACGTCTCTTGCTTCTCTTCCTTTTGAAGTAATTCATTACTCACAGTTTTGAGTTGTGGACCCTTATAAAAAGAAGTCTGAAAATTGGGTCCACCACACTTTTGCTGCCTCAACATTAACACTTCTTGATGGACTAATTCATTACCTCCGGTTGTTGATCGTGGCTCATTATAGATTGAACCCTGAGAGATGGGTAGTAGAGAGTTATGCTCAGGAACTACATTTCTCGTTTCTAGAACCACCATAGTCCTGCCGACAACATCGAGATATGAATACTTGATCTCTAGACGTTGTGCTACTTGAAAAGGAATCACAGCTGTGGGCTCTCTGGAACCCTCTGGTATCTTTTCAACCACTATCTCAGCAAGAGGACAACCAAAAGGAAAACTGAGGTATCTTGCTAGAAGACGTTTAAATGAAGATACACCAGTACCACATGGTCTAGTTGGGTATGCCCCAACAAATCTGCTTCCAGAATCTACTGTCTTTTTCTCCCATTCATTGGCCAAAGAATTCTGATAAATGGGTTGGGACCCAACAGTAGCTTTACAAGATTGGGTCACTCTTAAACGAGCCTCTCTTACCTGAGCTTCTTTCCTAACAACCCACCGCATCCTTGAGAATTGATGGGTCTGGCCCATTAAGTCAAAAAGGGAACTTACTTTGTGAAATTCCAATCCTGTCCCTCTTCCAGCATTAATGACCATTTGCAACCCGTCACTCTCCAAGCTGTTATCTTCTCCTCCTGCTTTTCGAAATGGGTTTCTGGTGCTGACCCATTTCTTTTCACCGAGTTGGGCTAGGCCCATTAGATCAAGACTTAACCTGATTTTTTGTAACCTCATTGCTGCCTCTGTTCCTTTCCTTACGGTGGTGCTGCGGCCGGGGATCGCCAAGTGGCTCTCGCCCTCGTGAGTGCACCGTCAACAGCTGTGTGAGAATCTCGGTCCGGCGGTGGCCTGACCGGAAGTGTACCATCTGCAGCCGTTCTCCTCTCCTCGAGGATTATCCCTATTTGCAACTCATCTTCATTGTCATGACGCAAACCGTCCTTGCACACCCATGGGGACTCGATCAGCAACGCCCCACTGGCAGCCATCTCCACGCTCACGACCGGCGGCTCACAGGGTGGTAGGGACCTGTGTGCACTCCGTCGATCCCGAATCTTCCTGGATATCATCTTCCACCCTCCCCATCTTCCAAGACAGCGCCACTTGTTTCGAATGCCACATGAGGATTACGTCCGACGGTTCTGGGGGTGCCCTGTCCTGCAGCCTCTCCTCCATTATCGTGCCATCCTTGTGAACGGAGCTGCTGACTTGAGGTGGCCGTGCAGTTGATAAATGGGGTTGTGGCCCAATCTTGATATGTTTCAGATAAATGGGCCTTCATTGCATAAATTCTGGTCAATCGATGCCCAACCAACGGTCCCTATGCTAACTCCCCTGTTTCCTTCCACCAAATTGGGTGCTGCCCATTAGGTCAAGAGGTGGACTTCTCTTGCCATTTTCCATTTATGTCCTATCTTCTCTTGGCCTCCCATGTGTGTTGCTACCACTATCTTCGACCCCCACCGCACTTGTCACGATACGACGGTTCGGATGTGGCGTGATCGAAATTTGCTATCTGTGGCCGTTCCCTTTTGCTCATCAATCCTTTGAGCACAATCCATCAATTCTGTTAAGTTCGTTACCTGATGGAGCTTCAACTCTGCTCTTACCTCTTCCTTGAGACCCTTGAGGAAAATTCCTCTCAAGTACCCTGGTTCTGCACTTCTAAGTGGACCTGTGTATCGCTCAAATTGTTCTCGATATTCCTCTACTTTTCCTGTTTGCTTCAGGCTTAGCAGCAACTCATAAGGACTCTGTGTTTGGAACCTTTGAACCACTGCCGATCGGAAATCGTTCCAGGTAGGCTTCTGCGCACAAAATTCCCACCACTGATACCACTTCCATGCTTTTCCTTCCGTCGCAACCTTCACTGCTTGCAATTTCTCCTCCTCATTCATACTTCTCAACTCGAAATATCTCTCTACACGATTCACCCAACCGTAAACATCTTTGCCATCGAAGATCGGAATTTCGAGTTTCCTCCACCGCTCCCCGCGATTTCGGAATTCCGAGTTCTCTTCCTTTCCGCCGTCACCTCCGTTGTGGCTACCTCCTCTAGTTACATGATCTGTGCCATTGATTTTGTTCGATAACCGTCCCACGATGTCGACCAGTTCTCCGATCTGTCTTCGCGTCTCGATTCTCTCCTCTTTGAGAATCCGTCGTATTTCATAGCCACGTTCCTGAAACTCGATTTGTGCCTCCATATCATATAAACCATGAAAATTCTCCCAAGATCTGAGAGCTTTGATACCAGTTGATAGAACTGGTTCAACAATTAGGGTTTCTGGATGAATTTCACTATTGTATAGAAGTAATTCTCTGGAAAAAATGCTCCCAAAACAGAGAAATGTGACTACAAGAAATTGAGAAAAGAAGAAAGAAAATACAGAGTGATTCCCTCCAAGATTCAAGAGCTTGGCCTCTCCCTCTTGATTCCAATTCCAACTAACTGAATGAATACCTAATTTTCCCTCCCATTCTTCTATTTATTAACTCCCTAACAGCTCAGCCTCAACTAATTCTAACTGCTGCTGCTTATTAGGCCCGTTAGGCCCATATCTAATGACCCATTAGGCCAATATCTAACAGCAACCTCAATCCCAAGGAAGTACTTTAGCCTTCCAAGATCTTTTATTGCTCCTAGAATTTGGACTTTAGGCCTAAGTCAACCCCAAAAGTTAGCACAAGAGGTGAGGATTGCCCAAACCTTATAAGGACTACTTTGGCCATATCACTAGTTGATGTGGGATCTCAACACACCCCTTCAACCCCAAGACTCGGCATGCGTCGACAAATGCGGGTAGAATAACTGGCCTAATAACAGATCTAGAATAAGCTTTGATACCTTTTTAAAATTTGGACTTTAGGCCTAACTCAACCCCAATCAATAGCTAGCTCAAGAGGTGAGGATTGCCCAAACCTTATAAGGACTACTTTAGCCATATCTCTAGTCGATGTGGGATCTTAACACACCCCCTCACACCCACGACTCGACATCTGGAGCGTGGACAAATGCGGGTAGAATAACTGACCTAATAACAGATCTAGGATAGGCTTTGATACCTTCTTAGAATTTGGACTTTAGGCCTAACTCAACCCCAATAGCTAGCTCAAGAGGTGAGGATCGCCCAAACCTTATAAGGACTACTTTGGTTATATCTCTAATCGATGTGGGATCTCAACACACCCCCTCACATCAAAGACTCGCAATCTGGAGCCTAGACAAATGCGAGTGGAATAACTGGACCGATAACAGATCTATGATAGGCTTTGATACCTTCTTAGAATTTGGACTTTAGGCCTAACTCAACCCCAATAGTTAGCTCAAGAGGTGATGATTGCCCAAACCTTATAACAACTACTTTCGCCATATCTCTAGTCGATGTAGGATCTCAACACAACCCTCACGCCCATGACTGAACATCTGGAGCGTGGACAAATGTGGGTAGAATAACTGGCCTAATAAAAGACCTAGGATAGGCTTTGTTGTAAATATGTAATATGTAATTAGTAGCTTTTTTGTATTAGGCCCATTAGTCAGGCCCATTAGTTAGAGCTTAGGCTATATATTCAAATTAGTGATTGTACTCTAAAAAATAATCAATAATATTCAGAATACTTTTTACACATGGTATCAGAGCTCCCGATCTTGGGGGTCTTGTTTTCGCGGAAAAACCCTAGCCGCCTTCATTGCGGCCCCTCTTAGCTTCCTTCATTGCAGCGTTTGGCACTGTCATTGTGCCCTTATCAATCGCAGGCGTTGGCACCCATTACTGCTCATCAGTACTGTTCATCGTTATTGTTCACGCGACCACTGTTCATCGTGCACTGTTCACCCAGTACCGTTCAGTACCGATACTGTTCGCGTGATACGGTTCACCACCGTAACTGTTCAGCGGGTATTGTTCATCGCGATTACTGTTCACACTACACCGTTCATCACGGTACTGTTCATCATATTCTTTTTCCTCGTCTTCTATGGCAGAAACTGAAGCGCAAATCTGTCAGAATGACTTGGATCGTTTGCAGACCCTTCTCGACTCTCTTAGTAAGCCTTCTGGTTCTTGTTCTCTGGCAATGACTGATAAGAGTTTTTGCTCCCGCTCCTCTATTGCCTCTGGTACTATCCCTAAGGATACTTGGATTCTTGACTTTGGTTCCACTGATCATATGACCTTCCATTCCAAATTGTTCTCCTCTTAAACCTCACCTTCTAGTATTCGTTCTATTACCGTTCTATTACTGTTGCTGATGGTTCTCATACCCGTGTGGTTGGTTCTGGAAATATTGAATTTCAATCTTCTTTAAAATTGGAAAATGTTCTTCATGTTCCCAGACTTTCCAATAACTGGATCTCTATTCATAAACTTACTCGAGACCAAAACTGTGCAGTAACCTTTTTCCCTTCTCATTGTGTTTTTTAGGATCTTGCCACGGGGAAGACGATTGGAGTTGCTAAAGAACAGGGAGGGTTGTAGTATTTGTCTGATGAAAGAGATGGTCAGAAAGTGTTGTCTTCCTGCTTCTAGTCCGAGTCTCTCTCTCTCCTGCATCACAGGTCTGGCTTCAGCACAAGCCTCTTGGACATCCTCCATTTTCTCTTATTAAGTCTATGTTTCCGTCTTTGTTTTTACGACAATCTGTCGAGTCTTTTAAGTGTGATGTTTGTCAGTTTGCTAAACACCATCATGTTTCTTTTCCTTCTAATTTTAATAAAAGTGCCGAACCATTTGATCTTATACATTCTGATGTTTGGGGACCTGCCCCTATTTCTAATATTTCTGGTGCGAGATGGTTTGTTTCCTTTATTGATGATTGTACTCGAGTAACTTGGATTTTCTTGACGAAGGATAAATCAGAAGTACCCCAGCTATTTGTTCATTTTTATCATATGGTACAGTCACAATTTGGGAAAGGCATTAAAAGATTAGTTCTGATAATGGGAAAGAGTATGTCAATCATAGCCTTTCAAGCTTTAATAGTAAACAAGGCATCATCCATGAATTTACATGTGTTGACACCTAGCAACAAAATGGGGTTGCAGAAAGAAAAAATCACCACTTACTTGAAGTTGCTCGAGCTCCTCTTCCAAATGTCAGTCCCAAAGTCATATTGGGGAGAAGTAGTATTGACTGCTGCCTATCTGATTAATCGAATACCATCTCGTGTTCTAGGTAATGTTAGTCCTGTTCAGTTTATGCTCTCACACTTTCCTTCTGTTCATATCATGCAGAGTCTTGAGTCCCGGGTATTTGGTTGTGTTGCCTTTGTTCATGTTCATAAGCAGCATCGAACTAAGTTGGATTCTCGTGCTGTCAGATGTGTCTTTCTGGGTTATGCACCTAACAAAAAAGGGTACAAGTGCTATCATCCTTCCATTCATAAGTATTTTGTCTCTATGGATGTCACCTTCCATGAACATGTGTCGTTCTTTACTCGCCCTCAGCTTCAGGGGGAGAGTAGTAATTTGGAATCTGAGTCCGAGTTTCTCATCCTTGGTCCTTGTCTTCCTAAGTCACCTGCTCTCAGTTACATGTTCCTCAGTTACCTGTTCCTGAGCCACCTGATTCTGAGTCACCTGTTTCGGAGTCTCCTGTTTATGGTTCCGTTCCTATTCCTCCTTTGGAATCTGTTTTGCAGGAATCAGCACCTTTAGCACCAGTAAAGAACAAAGCTAGTGAGCCAATATTAGTGTATCAGAGGAGACAAAAAACCCAACCTGGTCTAGAAACAACTTCAACTGTCCGAACCGGAGATAAGTATTGAAAACAATTTCCCCACTTCTGATTCTCATATTTCTAATACACTTGATCCTAATCCAGATGACTTACCAATTGCTTTAAGAAAAGGGAAAAGGTCGTGTGCCAAGTACCCTATTTTTCAATTTGTCTCCTCTAAACATCTTTCCCTGCAGCATCAGAGTTTTATTACAGCTGTTGACTCTATGAGAATCCCAGCATCTGTCCAAGGGGCACTAAAGGATGTAAATTGGGTCCAAGCTATGGATGAGGAGTTGAAGGCACTTGAAAGGAATGGAACGTGGGAAATTGTTAAGAGGCCAGGGGGCAAGAAACCAGTTGGTTGCAGGTGGATCTATACAGTCAAGCACAGGTCAGATGGCACTCTTGATCGATACAAGGCAAGACTATTGGCAAAGGGATATACTCAGACCTATGGCATCGATTATGAGGAGACGTTTGCTCCAGTGGAAAAGATGAACACTGTTCGTATTTTACTTTCTCTTGCTGCCCATTCTGGGTGGGAACTACACCAGTTTGATGTCAAAAATGCTTTCTTGCATGGAGACTTAGAGGAGGAGGTGTACATGGAGATTCCCCCAGGATTTGGTCCCACAAGTGGAACAAACAAAGTGTGCAGATTGAGGAAGGCTTTATATGGGCTAAAACAGTCTCCCCGAGCATGGTTTGGAAGATTTACAAAAGCAATGGTGTGTCTGGGCTACAAGCAAAGCTAAGGAGATCATACACTTTTCTTCAAACATTCATCGGGAGGAAAAGTGGCTGTACTTCTTGTTTATGTGGATATTATTATTACAAGAGATGATCCAGTTGAGAGACAATTGCTCAAGGAAAAATTATCTGCAGAGTTTGAGATGAAGGACCTTGGGAAACTTAAGCATTTCTTGGGGATTGAAGTGGCCTACTCAAAACAAGGCATTTTCATTTCTCAAAGGAAGTATGTGTTTGATCTTTTGCGGGAAACAGGCAAACTTGGATGTAAACCTGCAAGTGTTCCTATCGAGCAAAATCATAGAATGAGCACCGAAGAGGAGAGTGTCAAGGTTGACAAGGTCCGATATCAAAGACTAGTCGGGAAGTTGATTTATTTGGCACACACTAGACCAGATTTAGCATATGCAGTCAGTGTTGTGAGTCAGTTCAAGCATGATCCAAGGGTGAGACACTTACAGGCTGTAGATCGCATTCTGCAATATCTCAAAGCCACTCCAGGGAGAGGACTTTTGTTCAAAAGAGGTGGAAGCTTGACTATGGAGGCTCTTAGAATTTGGGTTTGGACCTAACTCAACCCCAAAAGCTAGCTTGTAAGGTGAGGATTGCCCAAGCTTTATAAGCACTACTTAGGCCATATCTCTAGGCGATGTGGGACTAAACATACCCCTCATACTTAGCACAATGAAGGTGCTGGAGGTTGCAATGAAGGCAACCCAAGCTTGCCGCAATTAAGGCGGCTAGGGGCGAACCGCAATTAAGGCGGCTTTCCAACACACCCCCTCACACCCAAGCCCAATGGGCTTGGAGTGTGGATGATGCGGGCAACCCAACAACGGACCTAGGATAGGCTACCATCTTAGAATTTGGGTTTGGGCCTAACTCAACCCCAAAAGCTAGCTTGTAAGGTGAGGATTGCCCAAGCTTTATAAGCACTACTTAGGCTATATCTCTAGGCGACGTGGGACTAAACACACCCCTCATACTCAGCACAATGAAGGTGCTGGAGGTTGCAATGAAGGCAACCCAAACTTGCCGCAATTAAGGCGGCTAGGGGCGAACCGCAATTAAGGCGGCTTTCCAACAGAGGCTTATACTGATGCAGATTATGCAGATTCAATGAGTGATAGAAGGTCCACATCAGGCTATTGCACATTCTTGTGTGGGAACCTTGTCGCTTGGAGAAGTAAGAAGCAAAATGTAGTGGCTAGATCAAGTGCAGTGGCAGAGTTTAGAGCCATGGCACAAGGAATCTGTGAGTTATTGTGGATGAAAATTGTGCTTGATGACTTGAAGATAAAGTATGAGGGTCCTATGAAGTTGTTTTGTGACAATAAATCGGCTATCAGTATTGCTCATAACCCTGTTCAACATGACAGGACAAAACACTTTGAGATAGACCGACACTTCATCAAGGAGAAGCTGGATAGTGGATTATTAACAACAGCCTACATTCCCTCAGGGCACCAACTAGCAGATGTTTTAACAAAGGGCTTGCCAACAGAAAGATTCGATCAACTTACTTGCAAGCTGGGAATGATTGATATCCATTCACCAGCTTGAGGGGGAGTGTTGTAAATATGTAATATGTAATTAGTAGCTTTTTTGTATTAGGCCCATTAGTCAAAGATTAGGCTATATATTCAGATTAGTGATTGTAGTCTAAAAAATAATCAATAATATTCATAATACTTTTTACACAGGCTTTGATGCCTTATAATTTGGGCTTTAGGCCTAACTCAGCCCTAAAAGCTAGCTCAACAGGTAAGGATTGTCAAGCCTTATAAGGACTACTTTAGCCATATCTCTAATCGATGTAGAATCTCAACAATTTCAAACCCAACTACCAATTTTTCCCCAAGCAATTGTTCTCAACTAAATCATCCCCAGTAGGGGTGGGAATAGGTTAGGCCGCTCGTCAGGAGCCTATGACCTAGCCTATTAAAGGCCTAGTTTGGCCTAGCCTATTTAACAAAAAGGCTAGACCTAAGGTTTTTTAAAAAACCTACGTAGCTGAAGAGATCAGGCTAAAGCTTTTAAAAAAATGCCTACTAGGCCTATCAGACTGACCTATTTAACACACACACATACATAAAAAAAACCTATTTGCCTATTTATTTGTGAAAGACTATTGCTTATAAGGCTTGGCCAGTCCTCACCATACAAGCCGGTTTTGTGGGATTGAGTTAGGCCCAAAATATAATATGATATCAGAGCATGTCCTAAATCCGTTGTTTGCCTGCAACGTCCACCAGTGTTGTCAGGATCGCGATCTAACTCGTGGGATCGCACGATCCTACGAGATATCGGTGGTGCGGCGAGGTAGATCAGCAGGAAAACTCGGCCATTGGCCGGCGCGGCCGGCGCGACGAGGAAAAGCGTGAACTCGGTGGGCGCGGCGCTTTCTGGACGAGCTCTGCGATCCTGCTGCGCGACCCGTTTCTCTGCTGCGCAACCCGTTTCCCTGCTGCGCGACCCCGTTTCCCTAATAACCCGTTTTCGCCCAAAACACTTAAAAAGACCCAACCCTTGAGATTTTAACCCTATTTTTTGCCGTTCGGACTTCCAGTCCGTATCTCTCTCTTTCTTAATAGCCTTCAAGTTTCAATGACTTTTGTTTTGGAATTTGTCACAAATTGATATTACCGTTTTCACTTCAAATCAATTCTTCCCAATATACTACGCTTCATTCATTGTGGTGGTTAATGCTCTTCATTACACGGATTCTTTCACCGAGACACCGAGTATATATGCACAAGAGCAAACAATGTTATTACTCGGCAATATCGCTTTCTCCTCTCTGTTTCTACTCTCTGTTTCTCCTCTGCTTTCTTCACTCTGTTTCAACATGTCTTCAAGCATCCTTGTTCTTTGGCGGCTCACGGTGGTCCACCCCTAAAGTGCAGATTAATCTTTGCTGTAGCAGAGAGTGATATGGCATGGAAGCATGGAGTTTCCGTTGATGGGGGAACAAGAAAAATCAAATGTAATTCTTGTGCCAAAGTAATTATTGGAGGGGTTTACCGGTTGAAGCATCACTTGGCTTGTACACAAAAAGATGTTGGTGCTTGTAATTGCTTCTCGATGAGGTGAAGAAACAAATGTGGGAAATTGTAAAATCCTTGCAAGAAAAATTAGTGAAGAAATCAGGCATAGATGATGAGGAGACAGTTACTGAGAAAGGGAAAGAAAAAAGGCAGGAAGAGGAGACACCTAGAAATATTTTTAAGAAGAGGGGAGTGACCTCTCAAACCACCATCAACAGCATCTTCAAGAAGAATTTGAGAGAAGAAGTATGCCAAGAAATTGCTTCATTCTTCTACAACAATGCCATACCGTTTAATGCTGCAAAGAGTGAACAATTTCACAAGATGTTGGAGATGGTAGCCCGACATGGCCTTGGATTTAAGCCACCATCCTATCACGAGATTAGAGTAAAGTACTTGAAGCAAAAGGTGGATTTGACAGCAAAGAACATTGAAGAACACAAGGCCGTTTGGAAGAAGACAGGATGCACCATCATGAGTGATGGGTGGACCGACAAAAGAAGGAGAACAATATTGAACTTCTTAGTGGACAGCCCTAAAGGTACTGTTTTTTTGAAGTCGATTGATGCATCTCATGTATCAAAAACTGCTCATAAAATATTTCAGATGATTGATGAAATTGTGGAGGAAGTTGGTGAAGAAAATGTCGTCCAAATTGTGACCGACAATGCAGCAAATTACAAAGCTGCTGGTACGTTGTTGATGGAGAAAAGGAATAAGCTTTATTGGACACCTTGCGCCGCGCATTGCATTGATCTAATGCTTTGGAGGATTTTGAGAAAAAAATATCAGTTCACCATGAAACAATTTCAAAGGGTAAGAAGATTACCACCTATATCTACTCCAAGACTTCTCTAATTTCTTTATTGCAACATTTCACCAAAGGAAAGGATTTGGTGAGGCCAGCCATGACTCGCTTTGCCACTTCTTATCTAACTTTGGGGTGTCTCATGGACAACAAAGGGGCCTTGATAAGAATGTTTACCTCTAATGAATGGACATCAGGCCGGTTTGCAAGGACAAGGGATGGGAAGCATATTGAAGAAGTGGTTATGGATAAGGAATTTTGGAAGAACATTGTGACTTGCTTGAGAGGTGCTTATCCACTAATCAAAGTGCTTCGTTTGGTGGATTCGGATGAGAAGCCAGCAATGGGGTTTATTTATGAGGCAATGGATCAAGCTAAGGAGAGCATACAAAAAGCCTTCAATGGTGTCCAGAAAAGGTAAACTATAAACTTTAGTTTACATTATATATTTTAATTTAAATTATAAACTTTATTTTCAAAACTAATTCAATTATTTTTGTATTATTTAGTTTTAAGCCTCTATGGGATATCATTGATGAGAGATGGGACAAGCAACTCCATAGACCTTTGCATCTTTGCGGGTTACTACCTTAACCCCCAATTACATTATGGTCCTGAATTTAAAGTCGACTATGAAGTAAAGCGTGGGTTATATGATTGTTTAGAAAGGATGGTGGGAGATCTTTGAAGTGATAACCAAGATTGATGCTCAACTTGAAGATTTCAAGATGCGAGCAAAGTTTTTTGGTAGTGCAATAGCCATGGCTGCTCTTAAAACCAAAACTCCATCACAATGGTGGGAGTCATATGGGGATGAGCATCCAGAACTCCAAACATTTGCAATTCGTGTATTAAGCTTGACTTGCAGTTCATCTAGTTGTGAGAGAAACTGGAGTGTCTTTGAGATGGTAAAATTTCTCTCACGTTTCATTTTTAAAATTGCCTACCACTTGCTATATACTAATGGAGTTTAAATCTATTAGGTCCACACAAAGAGAAGAAACCGATTGAAACAGAAGACAATGAATGATGTTGTATTTGTGATGGCCAATTCAAAATTGGCCAAGAAGAAGCAACCTAGAAAGAAGATTGAATATAACCTTGATGATCTTGCATCCGATGACGAATGGATTGTGGATAATGATGAAGGTTCATCTGACATTTTAGATTTAACAATAGACAATGAAGAATTGGAATTGGATACTCCAAATGACGGAGACTTGGCTAATGGTTCAGCTGCTGCCCCTATAGATGATTTGGTGATTCCTAATGTTGATGATGAAGTTGGAGAGGAAGATGGCATGGATCATATGGAGGATGATTATTATGACCACCATGGCTTGGATGATTTTCTAAATTAGAGTTGGGACTCTTTTATTTTGATGTTTTTGTGGTGTTGTGGTCTCTGTTTTTATGGTACATGTTTTGGTGGTGTTGTGGTGTTTTTGTGATGTTTTGATGTTTTTAGTTTGATGTTTTGATCTTTCATATGTGAAGATTGTGACTTATGATTCATGTATGACATTTTTATATTAAGGTTATTTTGGTTTTTAACGATACTTTTTCTTATTTATGTTATATGAATAATATATAATATATATTAAATATAATTTTGTCTTTCTAGTGGGATCTTACGATCCGTGTTACGATCCCACGAGTTACGATCTTTCATCCTTCGAACGATCCTATGTAGGATCTCGAGTTTGATAACCTTGACGTCCACGCTTCAGGTTCAATTCCCTGGGTGTGAGGGGTGTGTTGGAAAGCCACCTTAATTGTGGTCCGCCCTTAGTCGCCTTGATTGCGGCAACTTTGGGCTGCCTTTATTGCATCCACCAATACCTTCATTGTGTTGGGCGTAAAGGGGTATATTTAGTCCCACGTCGCTTAGAGATATGGCCTAAGTAGTGCTTATAAGGCTTGAGCAATCCTCACCTTACAAGCCGATTTTATAGGGTTAAGTTGGGCCCAAAATCCAAGACGAATCTTCCAAATCAAGCATGGGAAGACCACTTCAATCAAAGAATAGTAAGATTCTCAGTGTCCATATTTGCTACTAGAGCAAATATCTCCAAATAGTCAATCCCATAAGTCTGTTTGTATACCCTTTTGCAACTAACCTTGGCTTATATCAATCCAGTATACCGCCAAAATGATATTTCATGGTATACATTTATTAGTCCCCCACCGGCCTTTGTCTCTTGGTCTTTCAACAACTTTCCATGGTCCAATATTTTTTTCAATGCATTTATCTTCTCGTGCATGGCTCAAACCCAATTCTCATTCTTTAATACTTCGTGTACTGATGTTGTAGTTCTAAATGAATCAAGGGATGAAATGAAACTCATGTTGCAAGGAAATGTGTTTAGAATCAACAAATTGAGAAAAATGATACCGGATACAAGACCTCTTCCCTTTCCTTAAGGCAATAGTTAATTCATCTGGATAAGGATCAAAGTTATTCAAAAGAGTATTTAAAGTATTAGGTTTAGAAACATGGGGATTAGTACTTTCAGTACTTACCGTAGGATTAGATGTTTGGAGTCGCTATTTGGACAGTTTGGGTTTTCCCCTCCTTTTATACACTGATTTAGGTGTGTTGGCCTTAACCTTAGTTTCTTTAGGTGAGGTACCATAAGGTGTTAATTACTGTTGAAAACATGATTATAATCTTTGTAATTAATGTATAGGTTTAGGCATATCATATCATATCTTGTAAATAGGAATAGAATATCCTATATTCATTGTGTACTTATTTCATTAAACCTATATAAATCGGACTCCGTTGTGTAGTTGAGACACGCGGTTTCACCATCTCCATGCCTCTGTTTTCTCTCATTTAACATGGTATCAGAGCCTGCCACGATGTTGGGCAATCGGCAAATGTCCAGTCCTGCAAACTTCACGCTCCAGATGTCCAGTCCTGGGCATGAGGGGGTGTATTAAGTGTCCAAGTCCCACATTGGTTGAGTATATGAGCCAAGAACCATTTATAATAACTTGGGCATCCCTCCCTCTATGAGCTAGCTTTTAGAGTGGAGTTAGGCCCAATTATTCTAACATGGTATCTAGAGCCAGACAGAGGCAACCCTAAAATCGTGTTTACCCGGTGGAGCCACTGTTCTCCAGTGAGAAATCTTCTTGGCAAACTGTGTTCCTATTCCGATTTGCCCATTTTTCGCTGCCGTGACGTCATACCGGCACCGTTTTTCAGTCATTCCGGCACCGTCAGCCACTATCCACCGCCGTCATCAGTCTTTCCCAGCTGACAACCCCACCACCAGACTCGTCGGCCGCCGATCTGTCCAATCGGCCAGACCCCACCGTCGGCTGCCTTCAGACGCGCTCGCACGCGCTACAGATCCGATCTGCATGCAGCCTCACGCGCTCCACTTCCTCCGGTGCGTGGAGGCTCCGTTCCGGACGATCTTTCCGACGTGGTTTCGCCTCTATCCGACGGTTCGAACGCCACCACTCCCAGGTCAATCCAAGCACTTTTGCAACTGACGCACTGTGCACGCGCGCCGTTTTGGGTTTTCAGGTATTGCATTGTCGTCGTTTTGGACATTTTGTTACTGATTTATGGCTTCCTCTACTTCCACAAATCCTCCTAAGACCATGAGTCTTCCTAAGACCTCTCCGGCTAATTATGAAGATTTTCTCAAGTGGTTTGAGCATCGATAGTCCTTCAGTTCCACTGCTTTGGTTGCACATACCGGTAATTCATCTGCTTTCATATCTCAATCACCTTCTCTTGGTCCTTGGGTTCTTGACTCTGGTGCGTCTGACCATATCTCTGGTAATACGGCTCTTTTCTCCTATATTTCTAGAGCGGGTTATTTACCTATTGTCACTTTAGCTAATGGTTCTCAAACCAAATCACAATTTATTGGAACTGCCCATCCACTTCCTTCCCTGTCAGTTGATTTTGTCCTTTATGTCCCTGGGTGTCCTTTTCATTTACTCTCTGTTGGTCATTTAACCCGTTCTCATGATTGTTTGATTACCTTTACTAAAGACACTGTTATCCTGCAGGACCGGAGTTCGGGACGGACGATTGGCACCGGATGTGAGTCTCATGGCCTTTACCAGCTCTCCACCCCCTCTCAGGTTTGCTCTGCCACAGATTCCCCTCTTACCATACATGCTCAGTTGGGTCATCCTGGTCTCCCCAAACTCCAGAAATTGGTGCCAAGCCTCTCCAAGTTATCTAGTTTGCATTGTGAGTCCTGTCAACTAGGCAAACACACTCGTAGTCAGTTTCCTGCTCGATTCAATAAACGAGCTCCGTCTCCTTTTGCTTTAGTTCACTCAGATGTATGGGGTCCTTCTCGTATTGTTTCTACTTATAGGTCCAAATACTTTGTTACGTTTATTGATGATTGTTCAAGGTGTACGTGGTTATTTTTAATGAAAAACAGGTCTGAATTATTTTCAATTTTTCAGCAGTTTTATCAGGAGATTAAAACTCAGTTTGGTGTCTCAATTCGCTCTTTACGTAGTGATAATGCCCGAGAATATTTGTCCAAACAATTTCAAACTTTTATGGCTTCTAATGGCATTCTTCACCAAACGTCATGTGCTCATACACCTCAACAAAATGGGGTTACCGAATGCAAAAATCGGCACCTCATTGAAACCACTCGGACCTTCTTCTTCATGGCAATGTTCCATTTCGATTCTGGGGGGATGCTGCTTTGATAGCTTGCTATCTTATAAACTGCATGCCCTCCTCTGTCCTTGATGATGAAGTACCTCACTCGGTCATTTTTCCTCATATTCCTCTTCATTCACTTCCGCCACGTGTTTTCGGGTCCACATGTTTTGTCCACAACCTCGCTTCTGGTCTTGACAAACTTTCGGCTCGATCACTCAAGTGTATCTTCCTTGGTTATCATCGGACCCAAAAAGGGTATCGTTGCTTTTCTCCTACTCTTCGACGCTACCTTATATCGGTCGATGTTACGTTTTTCGAGTATGTCCCTTACATTGAGTCGACTCCCTCGTCTGCTGAGCAGCTTGAGTCGACTCCCTCACCTCCCGAGCAGCTTTCTATAGTCGTTCCTCTTCCTTCGGCTATTGTACCTCTCGAGTCTGTCCCACCGACAACTTTGCCTGTGGATCCCCCAACTGCTCGGCCGCTGCAGACTTATCATCGTCGCCCACCATCCACCTTGGTGCATCCTCCTGTCGCTCATCCTGCTCCTGAGGCCATGATTGATTCTTCCCTGGCACCAACTCCTTCCCCGGATTCGGTCCCACCGCCTGAACTAGGCCTTCCCATTGCTCTCCATAAAAGTATACGATCTACTCGTAACCCGTCTCCTCATTATATTGCTTTGAGTTATCATCGTCTTTCTCCTTTGCATTATGCTTGTCTTTCTTCTTTGTCATCTATCTCTATTCCTAACTCTCCAGGTGAAGCTTTAACTCACCCTGAATGGCGGCAAGCGATGATTGATGAGATGTGTGGTCTTCAAAGCAGTGGTACCTGGGAATTGGTCCCTCTACCTCCTAGGAAGTCTTTAGTTGGTTGTCGCTGGCTTTATACCGTGAAGGTGGGTCCTGATGGTAAGATTGATCGGTTTAAGGCCCGTTTGGGGGCCAAAGGCTACACTCAAATATTTGGGCTTGATTATGGTGATACTTTCTCTCCTGTGGCCAAAATGGCCTCTGTTCGGCTTCTCCTCTCCATTGCTGCAATTCGTCACTGACCTCTTCATCAACTTGACATTAAGAATGTCTTCTTACATGGTGATCTTGAAGAGGGAGTCTATATGGAGCAACCTCCTGGGTTTATTGCTCAGGGGGAGTCATCTACCATGGTTTGTCGGCTTCGCAGGTCACTTTATGGTCTTAAACAGTCTCCTTGGGCTTGGTTCAGTAGATTCAGTACTGTAGTGCAACCGTTTGGTATGGTTCGCAGCGAAGCTGACCACTCTATTCTATCGTCATTCGGCCCACAGATGCATTTATCTGATTGTTTATGTGGATGATATTGTCATAACTGGTAGTGATCAGCATGGCATACTGCAAGTGAAACAACATCTCTCTCATCAGTTTCAGACTAAGGACCTTGGTAAGCTCCGTTATTTCTTGGGTATTGAGGTAGCTCAATCTAAGGATGGTATAGTCATTTCACAAAGGAAATATGCTATGGATATTCTTGAAGAAACTGGACTATTGAATGCCAAGCCAGTTGACACTCCTATGGATCCAAACGTCAAACTTCTACCTAATCAGGGGGAGCCACTGCCAGATCCAGGAAGATATAGGAGATTGGTTGGGAAATTAAACTACCTCACAGTCACCCGTCCAGACATTTCATTTGCAGTCAGTGTGGTAAGCCAATTCTTAAATTCTCCTTGTCAGGACCATTGGGATGCCGTGATACGAATCTTGAAATACATTAAAGGTGCTCCAGGGAAAGGTCTCATTTATGAAGATAGAGGACATACTCAGATAGTTGGTTACTCAGATGCCGATTGGGCAGGCTCACCCATTGATAGACGGTCTACTTCCGAGTATTGTGTACTTATTGGAGGAAGCCTGATATCCTGGAAGAGTAAGAAACAGCATGTAGTTGCAAGGTCCAGTGCAGAAGCTGAATAAAGCGCCATGGCATTAGTGACTTGTGAACTAATTTGGTTGAAACAGTTACTCAAAGAACTTCAATTTGAAGAGACTATGCGAATGATGCTAATCTGTGATAATCAAGCAGCATTGCATATTGCCTCTAATCCTGTGTTACATGAGAGGACCAAACATATTGAGGTAGATTGTCATTTCGTCAGGGAGAATATCCAATCAGGGGACATCACCACTAGCTTTGTCAACTCCAATGATCAGTTGGCAGATGCCTTCACGAAGTCTTTGAGAGGGTCTCGTATTAGTTATCTATGTAACAAGCTGGGTGCATATGATTTATATGACCCACCTTGAGGGGGAGTGTTGAAAACATGATTATAATCTTTGTAATTAATGTATAGGTTTAGGCATATCATATCATATCTTGTAAATAGGAATAGAATATCTTATATTCATTGTGTAGTTATTTCATTAAATCTATATAAATCGGACTCCGTTGTGTAGTTGAGACACACGGTTTCACCATCGCCATGCCTCTGTTTTCTCTCATTTAACAATTACAATGTACTAGGAGAAGGAGAGATAAATTCAGAGACTGGCTCGGACTGAAGTAGCAAAGGAAAGTAAGACTCTAGAAGGAAGGACTCTATCTCAGGTTATAGAATACTCCACCACCCACCCCCCAAAGTTGATGATAAAACAATGTCTTATCTTCATGAAAACGGACATCCATGGAAAAAAAGAAAACAACTCAAAGGATATAGCATTCATACCTCTTCTTGTCAGGAGTATAGCTCAAGAAAGCACATTTTACATGATAAGGATAGAGTTTGCTACTATACTATTGATGGACATATACAAAGGCCACAGCCAAAAAAAAAAAAGACTGTAGACTCTGCATAAAAAGAGGAGGAGGAAAGGAAAGAAAGATGCCATGGCCTCGATAACTTAACTTACATTACCAACGACACAAGATGGTAACCGATTTATTAGATAAGTAGTTAAAAACAGCTCCCCCCCATATGAACATGGAACAGACATTTGGAATAGTAAAGCTTTGATAATTTCAAGTAAATGACAATTTTTATTTTGGCAACACCATTTAGCTAAGGAGTATCAACACACGTGAGTTCGTGAGTAATACTATGTTATTTAAGAGATTTAGAAAGATTTCAGTTGACATACTCCATATCATTATCAGAGTGCAAATGATACCATATGATAAAACTAAACAAGTAATTAGGCAATTGGGACACTTTTGATTTATCTTTCATTAAGAAAAGCCAAGTTATCCTAGTACAATCATTGATAAATGAAACAAACTATTTTGCGGCTGAAACATTAGAAATAAATGTAGGCCCCAAAACATCAGAATAAACAAGTGGAAAAGGCTCAATACTTTTATTAGAACTAGGGGAAAAAGGTTACACAATGGTGTTTTGCAATTTGCAAAAATCACAAAGGAAAGACACAACAGAATCTTTCAAATATAAAGACGGAAACATAAATTTGAGTAAAAGGAGGATGATCAAGACACTTGTGTTGTAACCTCATAGGTACATGATAGGTAATCAACTAGTTAGTTAATTAGTTAAGGGGAATAAGGCATGTTGCTTATAAATAGGGGGAGAGTTGAAAGGAAGAATTAGGCATTTTGTGAGTTAGTATTGGGACTAGGGAGAGATCAGGTTCTCTCGAATAACCTGCAAGTGTATTCATTCATTTCTCTTGTTAATCTGAACTAGTTTCTATCAACTGGTATCAGAGCTCCGATCTTGGAGCTGTGGGAGGATTTGGCATGAAAATGACTCCAAAATTGATGCCTAGATTTGATGGGAGTGGTAATGCCAACTAGTGGCTGATCAATTTTGTCAGTATTTTGAGGCCATTAGAATTCGTGAGGATGAGTGGCTATCATGGGTTTGGTTGCCATTGGAAGGAGAAGCTCGTCGTTGGTGAAGTTCAAGATGAGAGCTAACAAGAATCAGTGGCACAGGCACAAACCGATAAAGAAAAAGAATCAAGGGCAGTGGCAAAGAAGAGGCCAAGAAGGTGGAAGCAAAAGCGGAGGCAAAGGTAGAAAATGATCAAGAATCAAAGTCGGTGGCATATCAAGATGAGAAGAATCAACTAATAACGATGGAGGGGCAACAACCACCGCAGGTTTGCGCAGTGGGGCAATAGAGAGAGAAAGCATATGGGGAGGCGCACCACTTAGCAACTCCAAAGGCATAGTCCAGAAACCAATGCCTAAACCTTCAGACAAGAACTCGCACACAGCGGCGAGTTGTTCACTTGAGGCGGCGACAAGAGCAGTCATGGTGGCAAGCCGACAACCCCAAACGAGTAGCATCGCTCACTAGGGTGGAACGAAGACTGGGGAGCTGCTTCAAGTCAGACCACCGTCTGAGTCACTGGACCGGGATGCTAATGTGAATGTTGATGTCGCACTCGCGGTTCCGGTGAGGGCGGAGATCACGCTCGCATCACAACCCTGAACTAGTAGCATTATCGTGGGGAGGGAACAAGAACACTGAGGTATGGAGGTCCGATCAGGCCGCCGCCGCAAACGAAACCGCTAAACTATGATACTCATTGGTGAGTCGTCAAGGCATAGGCGGCTGAGGAAGGCAGTAGCGCACGAGATACTGGAGGGCATTAGGGTAAGATTGGCACTTCAGAAATTAGGTCAGCTTGACCTAATGGGCCAGGCCAACATGTCCATACTAGATGGGCACAGCAAGATAAAGGAGCTTACATAAGATTCTGCATCCTTTGCTCAGTTTCAAACCTATTGGGCCAAGACCCACCTATAGGGAAGCTTGGTCCAACATCAAGGATTTACACATGTACACATTGGGGTCTAAAATTTCCGATTCTATGGCAACTTGGTGGGACCCGAGGAAAGTTTATCTTCACCTTCAGGACAAGGTGAGTCTTTAAAAGGAAAGGAGGGGGGGGGGGGGGTATTGATAGGTACATTATAGGTAATCAACTAGTTAGTTAATTAGCTAAGGGAAATAAGGCATGTTGCCAATAAATAGGGGGAGAGTTGAGAGGAAGAATTAGGCATTTTGTGTGTTAGTCTTGAGACTAGAGAGAGATCAAGTTCTCTCGAATAACCTGAAAGTGTATTCATTCATTTCTCTTGTTAATCTGAACCAGTTTCTATCATAACCAAATTTTAGAAGCAAGAGACTTAGTACATGACTTATGACATGAAATTAGCAACTTTTTACTTGGACCATCATCATCACGCATATTGATGAGAAAGCAAAACCCTCCTTGTTCCTTACCAACTGCAATCGTCTTTCCTCTTGGTTGTTTGGGTAGTTAATGGGTGCTATGTGGTCAAGGTGAGGGAATATTTGGGTATAGAAGCACCAGAGAAGGCGGGGTGAGTGGGACAAAGAGCAAGTTGAACAAAGGCTGGACACGTCTCCACATGCGGCTTCAAAGGCGACGAGTAGGTCTGACATGCAAAGGAGCTGAGGGCGTTTGAGTAGGTCTACAGTGGTTGACTGGACTAATGGCGGCGACTTATTCGATGAGGTCGCTAGTCAGAGAAACAGAGGTGGCTGGCGGCGGATAGCAGTGAGTTTGGTGGTTTGAGCACAATGACGGTGCGAAAGGCCAGCCGCAATGAAAACGGCTGCAATGAAAGCAGGTTAGGGTTTATTGCGTAAATGCCAACTTGAATGAAAAAAGACTGAATATTATCATGACTGAATTAGACGACACTTTACAAGGATTTACATTATATAGACTCAGGAAAATAAATGCTTGCTTAAAAAATAGCTAAAAATAAGGTAAGGAATAATCAATCCTAAAAACTATACAATCTACAATAATTACAAAATATTTTAATTTTAATGTGGATGTTATAACATGAATGCTAATAGAAAAAGCATTATGAAACTACAAGAACTTCAGCAATGACAATTTTTTTATGGTATACATATTGTGATTTTACAGCTTAAAATATGCAAGCAGCACAGGAAAGCAAAACAGTAGCAGAAAAACATTGAGAGCCTTAGCACCTACCAAATGTAGTCAACAGTACCCAAAAAGCACCTATTATAACTGGTCACTAGGGGCTCTCCATGGGGGTCTCTAGTCCCTGAACAATCCTGCGGTAAGCAAAAGTGCCGAGTAAGATAATATGAAAGAGCAGCAAGTTTTAAAGTAATATGGAAATGCAACATGTAGTAAACTGCAGCTTTTATATAGGATGTAAGATATGTCTGCTTGTCTATTAAAAAAAATGTGCTAGAAATCCTTAGATCTACCATAGCTTCAGGGTACGTGCTCCTAAGCGGTAATGAGTGCTCCAAGAAGTTACAGTCTGCATTTCCTGTTGCGGTTTCTATCTCCGTTGGGGTCCACACTGATGGATTATAAGTAGTTCTCTCTGCATCTATTGATTTGGAACTCAGACTAGGAGATAAGTCATCCTCCCCTTCATTGCTTTCAGCAGGCAGCGACAAGTTGTTGGAGGCAGAATCTGATTCATCAAACTGAAGAGACTTTTCAACATCTGATTTAATTGATGGGCCAAGATCAACAGTGATGCCTTCTTCGGCATTATGCAAGGAAGATATGAAAGCATTGTCATCTTCGCTAGCATTTTCATTGCTTGTCACAGCTTTATCTATCTCATCAAGGAACAATTTCTCTAGTTTTTCATCTAGTGTAAAGTCAATATTGGTGGATTGATGTGATTTGTCAATGAGACCTGAGGTTGACGTTCTGTTCATTTGGTCATTAACATTGAGCTCATAAGATTCGCTTTCTCTATACCCTGGACGAGGGACTTCAAAAGCATCGGAAACTGAAGTCTTGCTGGATGGTTTAGTTGTAGAAATTTCTATATTGGGAAGGTCTGTTGTCTCAAGATCTATCTTGACCTTGGAAGATTGATCGTGTTCCTGGAGAGAGGTTGGGGAACAGTCAAACTCCATACGCTTATTTCCTTCAGGGACATATAAGTTGGATTCTTTGCTTAATGATTCTTGATTTGAAGTTGAGACAGCATCTGATATATGTTCTGTGCAGCCCATCTCAGTTGTATCAGCGGGAACTGCTTCATGAGCTGAAGAGGTAATAGGTGTGATGTCATGAATCTCATCATTTATATGATCAATAGGAAGCCTAGCTTCACTATAAGAAGGATTTGACCCTTCTTTTACGCTATCAACTTCACCAAAAACCTTAGAATGCTCAACAGCAGTCTCCTGAGTATCCTTTCCTGCATATGCATCACTCTCCTTGCAGCACTGCACATTTGTCCAAGACTTATCAGACTGAGAATTTTGTTTGATATTAACTCCCTTGTCACCTTCAATGGATGTGGTCTGAACTGAACCATCAGCAGATCTTTCACTGCATTATTTTGCAAGATTTTAGCAGAAATTTCTTGTAAGGCAAGAAATCCAACTAATTTCATCACATAAATGTATCAAATGCAAAAGTCAACCTAGAATTAGGACCATAAAGCCTTGATGAGAAAATTGAAGCGGATGCTTGCCCTGATACCTTATCCCTATCTATTCCAGACAAATCTAACTGCAATAATATGAAAACATCATTTTTGCGGCTCTGTCTCTGTCAATCATCAGATGAGGAGAAAATAAAGAACCAAAGGGTGTACCTTCTGTTCTGAGATAAAGTTGTACAATGGACTCTGCGATAAGATAAAGATTGTTAATAAATAGAGGCCAAGACAACATTTTACAAAATGATAGTGAAAAAAGCATAATAGAAAAAATAACCTTAGGGGTACAGTTAAAATCCCCACAGATAACAACAGGGGCATCATTCCAGAGTTTAGAAACAGCTTTAGCCCTATCCAGTAGCACTCTGACCTGCTTGAAGTAAACATAAAGAAGAAAGCAATTACAAGAAGAAACTGAAATTATATTTTATACATCGCAGCAGCTGGAATCAACCGCAGAGACATGACATTACCAGTTTCAACAGAGAAATCATAAGAATCAGATGAGATGGGAATAGGATATACTGTTCAGTGTTCGTAGAAGTGAAGCTAACAGACATAAGTCAAGCAAATTGATTATTCAATCAAATTGCATACATTTAAGGGCCCTTAGTTTATGTACTGAATTGGCAATTATTGTGAGACAATTTGACATTGATAAAGATGCTTACATCAATGGATCTAAACCAGGTATGGGTGGCACATGGTACTCCTAAACATAAGATCACGCGAAGAAAATGAATATTGATGAAGATACATAAAAATAAAAAAAATTATCCACAGATTATGTCATACTTCAAAGACCTTATATGAAGTTTGGAAAAAGGCCCACAAAGTTTATGCTATTGTATGAATTTGTTCATGACATCTCATGGCATGATACATCAATCTAGTTGTCTTCATACACCCCAACAGAATGGTATAGTCGAACGAAAACATAGACATAATGCACTCTCTTATTGACTGCCAATGCACCTTGAAAGTTTTGGGGTGTGTTGTTCTACTCGTGGATATTTAATAAATTGTAAGTCATCTTAGGTGTTGAACAATCAGATTCCTCATTTCTTATTGTTCCCTATGGACCCACTTTATTTTGTTCCCCCCTCATGTCTTTGGATGTCCTTGTCTCGTGCCATCGTATGTTTTTTCCTTGGCTGCTCTCATGTTCAAAAGGGTTATCAAAGTTAATCTCATACTACACATCGTTTCTATATCTTTGTCAATGTCATGTTTTTTGAGGAAACACCATATTTCGCAACATCATATGCTCCACCGGTTGACTCTAATCCCCTTCCTCGGGTAATGCCTATTCCCCATTTTGACTCTGTTGTGTCTGTTCCTACTACTCTAGAGGTGTTCCTACTACTCTAGAGGTGTACCGCAGTTCCAGTATTCCTATTGTTGCGCCCAGTGATTCAACTCTTGCTCCACTCTATTCACATGCTCTAGTTCCACCTGCTTCTGCTAACTTGCCCATCGCCCTCCATAAAGGTAGACATGCTACTCTTAAACCTCACCCTATCATCGCTTGTCTCCCACTTACTATGCTTTTGTCTCAGTTATTTCCTTTATTACCATTCCTAAGACAATTCAAGAAGCATTATCCCATTCTGGATGGCAACATGCAATGATTGATGAGGTGCAGGCCTTAGAATCTAACCATACACGGGTCCGTGTTCCACCTCCTCCTGAGAAATTTGTTGTTGGCTATCTGTTGAGTATCAAACAGAGGGTAACACTAAGTCTGGCAGAAAGAAAAGGGCAAAGGGCTACAATTGGAGACTAAGCTTTCGAGAGGCTTAGTTCTCTCCCAGGGTTTCCAATTCCAATTCTAGCCTACCTCATTCTACTCCCCACCTCACTCTTATAACAGAATTCCCTCAGTAACCGAAAGGCACACACTCACTCCTCACCTCACCACTATTGCCAGCAAGGCAATAGTTAGTTACACGCACACACATGCTCAGCTCAAGTATTTCCTGACATTCTCCTCCACTTAATGGGCTTCCATTTTCCCCTTTCATAAACCTTGTACCTATTGGGCTTTGTGTCCGCATCAATACCCGCCTCTTCAACAACCACCTTGTCCTCAAGGTGAAATTCTGGAAATAAGTCTTTTATTGCAGCCACTTTTTCCCAAGAATTCTCGCAGCTTGGAAGTTGCTTCCATTTTATTAGCACTTCCTGGTCTTCCTCGTTAGTTCCTCTAACCGCCAAGGCCTCTTCGGGTTGAGCTTGCAACTCCCAATCCTCAGATACAAAAGGAGGTAATGGCTGCACTCTTGCATCAGCTGTTACAGACTTTTTCAGCAAGGACACATGAAAGACAGGGTGCACTTTGCTTCCTTCGGGCAACAACAATCTATAGGCAGCCGGACCAACCTTCTCGGAAATTTCATAAGGACCATAGAACCGAGGGCTCAATTTTTGATTCACTCTCCTTGCGAGATTCCGCAACTTGTAAGGTTGAATTTTCAAATACACCATATCCCCCACTTGATGCTCCACATCGCGTCTGTGCTTGTTGGCTTGCTGTTGCATGCAATTTTGTGCTTGCACCAGTTGCTTCCTTAACTCTTCTAGTAAGGCATTGCGTTCGGAGGTTAGCCTCTCCACTTCGTCCACCACTGTCCCTCCCACATCTCCCCTAATCACTGCAGGGGGGTCTCGGCCATACATCGCTTTGAACGGAGTCATTTTGGTGGCTGAAGCCATTTGTGCCACTGTTTAGGCCGCCTGCCCGTTATACACCTCAGATAGGTCTCCAAGCATCGGTTAACCACCTCCGTTTGACCATCGGTTTGGGGATGGTAAGCCGAACTGAATTTCAGCTTGGTTCCTGCCATTTTAAAAAGTTCAGTCCAAAATGAACTGATGAAGATTCTATCACGGTCTGATACTATGGAGGTTGGGAACCCATGTAGCCGAACCACCTCCTTCATGAAAACTTCTGCCACCTCTTTTGCCGTGAATGGATGGGCTAATGCAATGAAATGCGCATACTTAGTGAGCCTGTCCACCACTACAAAGATGGTATCCATCCCCCCGGATTTTGGTAGCCCGCCAATGAAATCCATAGAAATGTCTGACCATTGCTGAACCGGAATGGGCAAAGGTTGAAGCAGCCCAGCAGGGCTTAAAGCTTCATATTTGTTTCTCTGGCATATCTCACACGCTTGCACATACTGTTGAATTTCCCCTCTCATTCCTTCCCAATAAAACAGCCCTGCTATCCTTTTAAAAGTTCTAAAATAGCCCGAGTGGCCACCCACCGCGGAATCATGAAACTCCTTAAGTATTAAGGGAATTTTAGAGGATCCTTTGGGCACTACCAATCTGCCCTTGTAGTACAATCTCCCTTTTCGCAACGAATAGCCTTTGTAAGCATTGCTGTCCAGCATAAGCTCCTGCACTAACTTCCTGAGTTTGTCATCTTTTGAAATCTCCTCTTCCAAATCATCCCACTCCACAAACTGTACCGTAGATAAGGATGAAAACTGCAGCTTCCTAGAGAGTGCATCTGCTGCCTTGTTCTCTATTCCAGGCTTGTACTTGATCTCGAAATCAAACCCCAACAATTTAGACACCCAACGTTGCTGTTCTTCACCCATTATTCTCTGACCTGCCAAAAATCTGAGGCTCTTTTGATCGGTGTGGACCACAAAATGCCTCCCCAAGAGGTAATGTCTCCATTTTTGAATAGCTAATACAACTGCCATCAACTCTCTCTCATAAACTGACTTATTTTGGGCTCTCGCAGAGATGGTTTGACTCATATAAGCCACCGGACGTCCCTCTTGCATCAAGACAGCCCCTATTCCGTTCCCTGAAGCATCTGTTTCCACTACAAACGTTTTTTCAAAATCCGGAACAGCCAACACCGGGATGGTAGTCATTGCTTGCTTCAGCTGCTCAAAGGCAAGCTGAGCTTCCTCACCCCACCGAAATTGGTCCTTCTTGAGTTGTTGAGTTAGTGGCCATGCTATTTTTCCATAGTTCTTAACGAATTTCCGGTAATACCCGGTGAGGCCCAAGAACCCTCTCAAACCCTTCACATCCTTGGGAATTGGCCAATCCAGCATATCCTTGATCTTGTTGGGGTCTGCAGCCACTCCTAGACCCGAGACAATGTGCCCCAAATACTCCAACTGCTCCTGGCCGAAAGAACATTTTTTCTGGTTCACCATCATTTCATTCTGCTGCAACACCTGCAATATCATTTTCAAATGTTCCCCATGGCTCTTCACATCTTTGCTGTAAATGAGAATGTCATCAAAGAAAACCAACGTAAATTTTCTTAGGAATGGCTTTAAGATCTGATTCATAAGGGCCTGAAAGGTGGAGGGGGCGTTTGTTAGCCCAAAAGGCATAACTAAAAATTCATAGTGCCCCTCGTGTGTGCGGAAAGCTGTTTTGGGAATGTCTGATTCCTTCATCCGGATTTGATGATATCCCGACTTCAGGTCCAGTTTCGAGAAAACCTTTGCTCCCCCCAACTCATCCAACAGTTCATCTATGATGGGTATTGGAAACTTATCCGGCACAGTAAGCTTGTTTAAAGCTCGATAATCTACACAAAATCTCCACCCTCCATCTTTCTTTTTTACTAAAATAACAGGGCTGCTAAAAGGACTGGTACTAGGCCTGATAATTCCAGCTAACAACATCTCTCTTACAATCTTTTCTATCTCATTTTTTTTATAATAAGGGCACCTGTAAGGCCTGATGTTGGGGATGGATGCTCCTTCCTTTAAGTTGATAGCATGATCATGGTCTCTGTGGGGTGGTAATCCTTTTGGTTCTTGGAACACACCTGCAAATTCCTTCAAAACAGCCCCTAGCTCCTTTGGACAGGGGTCTCCAAACCTGGACAGCTGCTCTCCTGCTTCTTCATAAGTCACATAATACCCTTCCCCTTCATCTTGTAAGGCTTTAAACATGGCCTTCCAAGATGCTTGTTCTCTACAAAGGGAGGGGTCTCCTCTCAATTCCTTTTCTTCTCCCCTTTTTCCCCATTTCAGAACAAGGTGCCTGAAATTTGCTTCAATGTTTCCCAAGCTAGCCAACCAATCCATTCCTAACACCACCTCCGTGCCTCCCAACTCCATCAAGAAGAAATGTTGTTGTATTTTTACCCCCTGAACAACTAACTCCACCTGCTTACAAATTCCCCGGTTCCTCACCTTATCTCCAGTCCCCACCTCCACTACATACTCTGGTGTATCACTTACCCTTAGGTTCAGCTCCTCCACAATTTTTTTAGAAATGAAATTGCTAGTGGCTCCACAGTCCACCAACACCAGTACCACTCTACCCCCAAGTTGGCCCCACGTTTTGAAGGACCGATTGGAAGTCAACCCCTCCTTACTATTCAATGACAATTGCAAGGTCTTCACCTCCATCTCAGTCGGTTCCTCTTCTTTCTCCCCAACTGATTCCTCCCCTTCACTATCCGATTGCTCCACTAATTGGATCTTAAAATGTCTCATTTTACACAAATGTTCTGCCCCCCATTTTTCTCCGCATTTGAAGCACAGCCCCTTACGGCTTCTCTCCCTCAATTCATTTTGACTCAAGTGATTCTTCCCTCCCCCAAATGTATTCTTCTCGGGGTTCCCACTTTCAATTAATTTCACATCCCCTGCCTCTCTTCCTGAAGGCTCTATTCTTGGAGTGATTGTCTTACTCCTAAAATAGTCCCTCTGGTTTCGACCCATGACCCCTTCTTTTTCCTTCCACCCCCTCTTGTCCTCTGCGACCAAGCCACCCCTCCTCAGCGCCATTTTTTCCTCTTCTAGAAGCAAGGCACGGTCCATCAACTCATCCAGGGACTCCGAGGCATGCAACTTCAACTCGGCTTGAATCTCCTCCTTGAGCCCATTGAGAAAAATCCCTTTTAACATCGACCTCTCAGCCTCCTTCAACGGCGTCGCCACCAACTCAAATCGGTCGCGAAACTCCATGACAGTTCCGGTTTGCCGGATACTCAGTAACGGACCCAACGGGTTTTGGGCAAGCCCGGGTTGGAAGCGACGCAGCACAGCAACCTTGAAATCCTCCCAGCTGGAGGAATGGGCTTGCTCCTCCCACCATTGGAACCAATAAGGTGCGATCCTCCATAGCTATCACCACCGCGTTGAGCTTATCTCCCTCACGTATCGAATTCAACTTGAAATAACGTTCCATCTTCACCAGCCACCCATACGCCTCGTCTCCCTTAAACACCGGTACCTCCAACTTCCTTCCGCCATGATCGTACGACGGAGTGCGACTCGGGTCTCTGAAGTGGGAACGAGATCGGGACTCGGATGATCTGTTCCCTCCGCCGTCGTCGTCATCTTCATCACTCACCAGAGTTCTCCTCCGCCGGTCACGCCCACGACGGCGACGATCTTTCTTCAAAAGGAGCTGTCGCATCTCTTCGACGACCCGGGTTAAGTCACCCATTCCTTGTTGCAAGGACTCGACTCCCTTCTCCACATTTTCAACACGAGTGTCCATTCCGAAGCGCGTCTGAACCATAAGCTCCAGGAAAATGAACTTTGATACCAGTTGTTGAGTATCAAACAGAGGGTAACACTGAGTCTGGCAGAAAGAAAAGGGCAAAGGGCTACAATTGGAGACTAAGCTTTCGAGAGGCTTAGTTCTCTCCCAGGGTTTCCAATTCCAATTCTAGCCTACCTCATTCTACTCCCCACCTCACTCTTATAACAGAATTCCCTCAGTAACCGAAAGGCACACACTCACTCCTCACCTCACCACTATTGCCAGCAAGGCAATAGTTAGTTACACGCACACACATGCTCAGCTCAAGTATTTCCTGACATTCTCCTCCACTTAATGGGCTTCCATTTTCCCCTTTCATAAACCTTGTACCTATTGGGCTTTGTGTCCGCATCACTATCATTGGGTCTTTAATGTTAAGGTGGGCCTAGATAGGTAGGTGGATCAGTTAAAAGCACGTCTTGTGGTAAAAGGGTACACACTACACACGTCTACGATCTAGATTATAGTGACGCTTTCTCCCCAGCTGCGAAAACATGTCTTGTGGCAAAAGGGTGCACACGAGTCTATGATCTGGATTACATTGATACCTTCTCCCCAGTTGCGAAAATGGCTTCAATTCGTCTCCTTTTAGCTATGGTTTCCATGAAACATTGGCCCTTATTTCAGTCATAATTATCAATCTCGGATAACGGTGCAAAGCGGCTGACCCTCAAAATTGCTATAGCGAGAGCAGGACAACCACTAATGCAAAAGGGGAAGAAGGAAAAAAGGAGGAGAAAGAAAAGACGGGGAGAGGCAGAAGAAAAGCGTAGGAGGAAGAGGCAGTAAAAGTAAGGGCAAAATATAGATTTGAAAAATTAAAGAGTTTTACGAAGAAAAAAGTAAAGACTGATAAATTTTGAAAAATAAACCCTAAATCTAAGTGCCCCGTCACGGGAGAGAAAAAGTTTGGATGTCGAATGGTGGCGGTGACGGTTGGGTGTGGCCGGAAAAGCCTTATCATAGGGCTCTATGGATGGAACAACTGGGCATCTCCAAGTCGCGGACTAGTAGGCACATTGCCGCTATTTTTGCCGCTATCGCCAGTCGCCACAACCACCACGACATCTCTAGGATAGTGACCGACCACTTCGTCGCAATAGCACCGCTATTGATAACTATGATTTTAATTGGATATTAAAATGTTTTCTTACATGGTGGCATGGAGGAAGAGATCTATACAGAGCAACCTCTTGGGTTTGTTGCTCAGGGGGAGTCAGATCTTATATGTAAATTGCATAAGTCCTTATATGATTTGAACAGATCACCTCGAGCTTGGTTTGGTCGATTTAGCAAAGTTATACAATTTGGAATGATCCGCTGCGAGGCAAATCACTTTGTTTCCTTTAGTTGCTTACCATCAAATAAATATATCTATATTGTGGTTTATGTAGATGACACTGTGATTACGGGTGATGATCACGAAGGTAGGAAGGCCCTGAAACTAGGGGCATCAAAATGGGTCGAGCTCGATGGGCTAGCCTGTTAGTCCAATGGTTAAACATGGGCTGGGTTAACCCGTTAGCCCGACAATTTTATTGTTTTTTGTGATGGGGTCCTATACTTTTTTTGTGATATGATGATCTCGTATGTTATTTGGTAATGGACTCCTAAATTTATTTCGTTATTATGAGCTCTTATAATTTTTTTATGGACTTCACCATGTTCTGACTATAGTATTACCTATCAAATAGTTATTCTGAGTTAATATAATTTATTTTAGTCTTCAATGTAGTTAAATAAAATATTTTATTTATATTGTTAAGAAATGAAAAATAAAGCATAATTATTTTAATTTTTCATTATATTGTTAAGAAATTTTTTAAATAAATATGGGCTCGTGGGTCGGCCTGTTTAACCCGTAGAGGTTGGGATGGGCTAGAAAACAATTGTGATAGGACCCATGGAGAGAAAGGCCCAAATAAAGTATTGCATGGGCTGGGAGCAGACCAAGTCACCATGGACCTAAAGCTTGGTAGGTTCCAAAAGGGGGAAGTGAGTCCAAAGGGAAAGTTAGTTAGGACATGGCATGTGGGCCATGTAGACACAACATTGGAGGGTTTTTGTTAGCAAGGGATTTAAAAGAATTGTATGGGAAAAGGTAGGGGCATTCTGGATTATTTTGGGTAAAACCTTAGGGTTTTGGGCAGAGAGAGTCATCTCTTCTGTAGGAGCTTGGCTCTGTGGCAGTGTGAAGTCCCTTCCACTGTATTTTTCCTTAATTCCAGAAATAATACTCATATTTTCTCTCTATCATTGAGTTGTTACTTATTTCTCAGTGTGAGATGGAGGATGTGTGGGCCAAAAAGGTGGAGCTGCCGGAGTTTTCGGGGACAGACCCTATTGAGTGGATCTCTAAAGCTGAGAGGTTCTTTGAGAAGCAAGGAATTCACCCATATGATAAAATGCAATGGGCATTCATGAGCATAGAGGGTATAGCCATGCTTTGGTTCTACTCTTGGAGCTAAGAGAACCCAGACCAAGGTTGGGAAGCATTTTCCATGGCTTTGATCGGAAGATTTGGAG
The DNA here is from genome assembly GCA_030762895.1 of Sophora flavescens. Classification (NCBI taxonomy): domain Eukaryota; kingdom Viridiplantae; phylum Streptophyta; class Magnoliopsida; order Fabales; family Fabaceae; genus Sophora; species Sophora flavescens. The sequence goes on from CM061066.1 coordinate 76,072,174, forward strand.
CCCAGATGGAGCACTTGCTAGAGAACGTGATGCTGAAAAATCAAGAAACAAAACCAGATTCGAGAGTGACAGAAATAAGAGATGAACCAATGGTAGAGGTGATTGTGGAGGTGGAGAAGCTTTAGGCAGTGCATGTGGAGGATATCGAGGCGGAAGGTGACGGTGGAGATATCTCATATCTTTCGGAGATGATAGCGGAGAAGGAGGAAGAACGTCATGAGGGTGAGTGTGTGTCGTGTGCCACCGCCGGAACCGCCTGACACGGTTCTATTAGCGGTGGCCCTCCCACCGCCGAAATCATCGAATCCGCCGCCACTGGAGCCTGTTGTCGACCCACCCACACCGCCGGAACCGCCTGACACAGGTCCATTAGCGGAGGCTCTTCCACCGCCGAAACCGCCTGATCCGCCGCCACTGGAGCAGCCTGCACCGTTGACAGATCCGCCTGAGCCGCCTGATCTATGCTGCTTGTCGTTGTGTGGGTTGGCGGCTGGTATCAGGGATGCCGTCGCTGACGACCCCAGTTCCACCGCCGGAGTTGCCGGCGCCGCCATAGCCACTGGGTCGCCAAGGACAGAGGCGCCAGGGCCATGTGCTATAGGAGAGCCGATGCTGATGAAGGAGGAAGATAGGGGAGCTGATGGGGGCAGTGGTAATTTGGGCATCATTCTAAACCTAATGGGCCAGGCCCAAATTGAGAGTGGCATCTGGTTTCAAGATAATATGGTCTTAGTTAGCCTAAATGAAGGCCTCAGATTCATCTTTCACACAGAGGGTGGGGTTCTCGAAGGAGAGAAAGAAAGAAGTGCCAATTGGGTCTTGTGCAAAATAGGGTTGTTTCTTGAGATATTGGGCCAAGCCCAAATGCCTCTTATTAATTGGGATTATTATATAAAGGAGTTGGGAGTTGGGCTGCTGATTTTTTCGCCAGGGACAATGGAAAAGGTGGTGCAGATCATAATGGAGAAGGGTGGGCATTTGAAGACTGCTGAGAAGAGTTGTCCCTCAGCTCCACACAACGCAGAGTTTGTGGAAAAGCGATGGGGTGGTACCACTCACTTGATTGTTGAAGAGGGGAAGAGAAGGATTACTGATCTAAGTGTTGGTGTAAGTCCTAGAGGCCAGTGTATTTCTTAGACTTATATTTGTATCTTGCTATTATATATATATATATATATATATATGATATGAGGCATTCCAGTTTATTGTGTTACTTGTTTAAACATAATAAAGTCCTTAGAATAGAATTTTCATTTTAATAGAATATCAAGTATATGACTTGATCGTGAGACACTATTGAACAATGAAATCCTATTCTTAAATATCCGTAGTCAAGTATTTTATTAATAAGGACAATAATAATACATTGAGACTATTATGTGTGCAGACTGATGACCGTATCTCACGGTTCATGGATATGAGATATCGAGTCACCACATAGGTACACATTAGAGTAATGATGTACTGGATTGACCCACCATGAGAACACTACATGGAGCGTTGTGTGAGTGTCATAAGTAGTTCTCATAGTGACAATGGTGTATGCAATCCTTCGACCTGAAATCACTACGATCCCTACATGAGGAGTCGTGTGCTTTAATATCATCAAACGTCATCTGTAATAGGATGATTATAAAGACGGACATTGGGCATACCACGAGCCATGCAAAGGGATGTGAGTGACCTAGATGGAATTTGTCCCTCCTACATAACAGGAGTAATATCTGTGGGGCCCCTGATAGAGTGAGACTCAGAAATGCATGGTCAGTCTTTGAAATAAGTCAATATGAGATATTGACCTCATTTGTTGTTAAGTCTACTCAGGTATCAGGGAACATGATATTGAACCATACAAGGGTGACACATTCTATGTCTTGTGTTCAATATAGATATATGGACAAAGGGATAATAATGCACATGAATATCTCATCACGAAAAGGTTTCGTCAAATCACTGACTTTCTCACTACTTAGGTAGCAGTGATGTATTGCTAGATACCGCTCACTGTTTGTAATATTAAATGGGATTTAATATTACTACTAACGTTTTGGGAACCTATAGGGTCACACACATAAGAGCGGATTAAAAGAAGCATTAAAAGGAGAGTTGGACTTTTCTATTGGGCCTAGCGCATAGTACATGGGGCTTAGGTCAAACGCTGCTCACTAACTCACTTAAGGAGGTGCTGCTATAGGTAGACCACTTAAGCTATTGTGCCTACACGGTTTTGTTTTTACCCTAGCCGCACATAGAGAGTGATAGTGAGTAGCAGGTCTCGGTTTTCGAAGCTAGCACCGTGAGACAGAGACGCTTCGGGTTCGTGACGTTGGACGTTCACGAAATCTGCTCGTGTGGATACCTTAGAGACATCGTTCGTGCGGTGTTCGTGATAGACGATTTTAATCAACTGTCATCGCTTCAAGAGGTAAATCTTCTAACCATGAATCGTGACCATTCGCAAGGATCCTTCGATGGGAATTTTTCCGCTGCGTTATTTTTTTTTTTTATGCGCAAATTCCCAACAATAAGAGACTACGTGGAAGGGGGTGATGCATTTGAAGCCTTAAAACCTCTACTAGTGAAGCTTTTAAAAGGAGCAGCAGAAGTTCACTTTAATTCCAGCCAAATGATGAGAGGTTTTTCTCGTTTGGAAGAAGTTCTGGGTGACCTTGACCATTATATTCGATCAGCTGAAAACTTGTGTCAGTCATTGGTACCTAAGGCAATATTGGAAGGATGGCTTGATGCTTTTGTTATGAAACCAGATGGGGATATCCAAATTGAAGTTGGACAGGTGAGGAAATACCTAAAAGAGATTGTAACTATAATGCATGAATATTCTCTCTTTGAACTCATTCGAAGTCTTGAAAACCGTAGCGCACCTGAGTATAACCCAATATTTTTGAAGAAATTCACAAGTTTTACTATGGATAGAAAGAGCAAGGAAAAGGAAATGGCATCAGTTCTGCTATCTGCTTTTTGTACAGAGATATTCCCAACAAAGGAAATAGTAAATGGTTTTGTCATGTTTTTCGAAATTGTAGAAGAGACGGCATTTGATATATTGGATGCTTCAAATGAGCTTGCTCTTTTCTTAGCTCAAGCCGTGATTGCTAAAGTGGTAGCCCCTCTGAATTTGAAAGAAATTGCTAAAGCGATGGTCCCTCTGAATTTGGAAGAAATTAACAGCACTTTGCTATCCAAATGCGGCGGGAGTGAAATTGTGCAGGTGGCTCGATTGCTTGAAACTGGCTCGTCAAGCTCCCAACTATGGGATCCTAGGGGAAAAGGACTCGGTTTTCCACTACTGGTGACAGAATTTGTGTTGTATCAAGCCAATCCTCTATCAAGCAATGCTGAATTTGATTCTAATCTTTTGTTGTCAGCTGAATTGTATACAAACCATGATTCCTTGTTTGGTTTATGGGGCAAAGAACAAGCAGAAGTTGGAGGACTATTATGGACTGCACAAGTGCACTGCAATGGTGAAAAACAAGGAGAAAGCCTCACTGGACAGCCGCTGCAGTTTTATTTACATCGCCAGGGACATATGAAGAAATTAGTTGAAAACAGGAGGAATGATCTGAACTTTGAAGTGGATTGGGAAAAATTAAGACAGGGCGTGCAACCAATAGAAGAAGCTACACGGGTAGATACCTGTACAATCAGCAATCAATTTCCAGAATTTTCTGCTCCCAGCCTTGAGGACAAGGCTATGTTCAGCAGGTGGCATTGATAGGACCCATGGAGAGAAAGGCCCAAATAAAGTATTGCATGGGCTGGGAGCAGACCAAGTCACTAATGGACCTAAAGCTTGGAAGGCTCCAAAAGGGGGAAGTGGGTCCAAAGGGAAAGTTAGTTAGGACATGGCATGTGGGCCATGTTGACACAACATTGGAGGGTTTTTGTTAGCAAGGGATTTAAAAGAATTGTATGGGAAAAGGTAGGGGCATTCTGGATTATTTTGGGTAAAACCTTAGGGTTTTGGGCAGAGAGAGTCATCTCTTCTGTAGGAGCTTGGCTCTGTGGCAGTGTGAAGTCCCTTCCACTGTATTTTTCCTTAATTCCAGAAATAACACTCATATTTTCTCTCTATTATTGAGTTGTTACTTACTTATTTCTCAGTGAGATTTGGTCCGTATCAAATTGACCCACAATTAATTTGGCCCGACCCAACCTAGACTGAAAATATGTTGGCCCGTCACGGACTGGACCAACCCGAATTGACAGCTCTACATGAAATAGCACTTATTATCACACTTTCAAACTAAAGATTTGGGTCCTTTGCCTTACTTTCTTATGATTGAGGTGGCTCAATCAAAGTCCATTATTGCTATCTCTTTAAGAAAGTATGCTTTTGACATTTTGGAGGAGACAAATCTTATAGATTGTAAACCAGTTGACACTCCTATGGATCCTAATGTAAAGCTTTTGCTCAATCAAAGGGAGCCCTATCCTGAACTAGGAAGATACTGAAGATTAGTGGGAAAATTAAATTATCTCACCATGACCAGATCTGATGTATCTTTCCCCGTCAGTGTTATCAGTTCTTGAACTCTCCTTGTGATAGTCATCGGGGTGCAGTTGTTCAAGTCCTTATTTACATCAAAGGATCACCTGGAAAGCGGCTTGTTTACACAGATAGAGGTCATATTGATATCTCTTAAAATTTGGGCTTTAGGCATAACTCAACCCCACAAAACCCGCTTGTAAGGTGAGGATTGCTCAACTCTTATAAGCACTACTTAGGCCATATCTCTAGTCGATGTCGACTCTCAACACACTCCCTCACGCTCAAGACTGGACATCTGAAGCATGGACTAATGCAGGTATAATAACAGGGATCTCAACACACTCTCCCATGTCCAGGACTGGACATCTGAAGCGGGGACAAATGCGAGTGGAATAACAAAGATCTTGGCCCAATAACAGATCCAGGATAGGCTCTGATACCATATTAGAATTTAGGATTTAGGCCTAACTCAACCCTACAAAACCGGCTTTTAAGGTCGTATCTCTAGCTGATGTGGGACTCTCAACACACCTCTTCACGCTCAGGACCGGACATCTGAAGCGTAGACTAATGCAGGTGGAATAACAAGGATCTCAACAATATCATTGGATACTCATATGAGAATTGGGAAGGATATGCGAGAGATCACTTCAGGCTATTGTGTTTATGGGTGGAAATCTAATCTAATCTAATGGAAGATTCAAAAGTAGTGTGTTGTTGTCAAATCAAGTACAGAAGTCGAGTACCAAGCTATGGCTTACACCACATGTGAGTTGTTGTGGCTGAAGCATTTACTTCAAGAGTTGAAGTTTTGCAAGGACGGTCCCATGGGGCTAGTGAGTGATAACCAGTCAGCTTTGTACCTCTCCTCCAGTCTAGTTTTTCATGAGCGAAAAAGCATATCAAAGTTGATGACATTCATCAGAGAATAGATCCTCTCCAGCATTATCAAAACTTCCTCTATTTGTTCCAAGGATCAGCTTGCTGACATCTTCACTAAATCGTTACGAGGTTTTAGGATATCATACATATGTACCAAGCTGGATTCATATGATGTTATGCTCTAGCTTGAGGGGAAATGTTGAGATATCATTAGATATTATCGTGTAGGATATTATCCAGATTTGAATTGTTCCTTAGTTTCCTTTGTTGATCCTAATCCCTAAACTTTAGGGATTGATTCTTTTACTTGTGTATACAGATATTGTACAAACCATTCATGTAAGATGGCTTCTAAGGTGAGGGAGCAAGTAAGTCCTTCACCGGTAAACCACCTTTTTTGACCCTCAGATATATTAATAAAATAATTGAATGGTTAGGATTGAAACTTGATAATGGCTAAATAGGTCGCCCAAGAAAAACAAAGTGACACTTTCATCCCTATTGGCCTATTCCTTTCATCTCAACGCCACTGGAGACACGGGCCCACCCATGAGATCAGTGTTGCAAAGTAACTGGTGCAAATCTTCCTCTCCCGTTTCTTTTTTATTTATATTTTTTTTGTTTTTTATTGACTGTAACTAACTGGTTCTGGTTTGGGGTTGCCGTCTTCCAATGTTAGTCGTTCGTCGACGACAAGGTTAGCCAGGAGAACAAAGACATCATCAATGCTGGCCGTTCGTAGGAGCAGCAGGAGCATCCACAGATCCAACCTGAAATTTTGGCCAGAGGGAGGACGACGGCGATGAGGTTTCCATTACTATCACGAAGTTCCGGTGGTTGTCGTGGCGGCTCAAAGTGATGAGATCCAACCGGAAATGCAGATGCACCGGATCTGGAGTGATTCTGGTGCGGAGGTCACACACGGTGGATATGCAGTTCACGGTTGGGGCAATGCACGGTTCTAGTTCGGATGGCGGAAAAAGAGATAGGCGCAATACGGGTATGCTAGATCTGGTACCTGCGGCAACGTGGAGCTGGCTGAGGACGGATCTGCAACACCATGGGTGGCGGTGTAGGTCTGGTGGTGATAGATGGGGTGGGGGTGGCGGTGGCGGAGGACAGGGGTAAGAATAGGTTTTGTGAATTTAAAAAGAAAAAAGAAAAAACCGGTTGTTTACCTGTTAACTGGTGGTACATGGGTGAGGGACTTGTTTGCTCCCTCACCTTATAAGCCACCTTCATGTAAATACACAATATTCATTATTCAGATTCAAGACTAGCTTTTAAAAAAGAAAAAAATAATAAGAAAGCAATAAGCTTTTTTCCCCCTCTTGTTCTTAATAAAGAACATTTAAAAATGCATAGAGCGTGTCAATAGTCATCACTGTGAGGAGCATTTTGTTAGACTTCTTATCAGTAAGAAATATAAGAGGAAGCCCAAACTGCTGATTGGGCCAGTTTAATATTAGCAGTTATTAGCAATTATTATAAGTTAGTAGTAGTTATTCTCTATTGTAAGGAATAAGCCAGCATGTAACATGGTTGTGCCTTAGGATGTAATTGGAATAAATAGCGAGATTGGGAGGGAAAGGAGGGGGGCAGATTTTGGGTAGGAACTGGTACGGAGAGACAAAGCACTCGAATCCTTGGAGGAAACCACCTTTGTAACCATCTCTGTTTCTCTAATCTTTTCTACTTTCTTATTTTGTAATACTCTATTTTTATCTCTGATTTGGGAACAATTCTCCAGAGGATTATTAATATAATATAGACATTCAGTATAATATATATTTAGTTTCAATTCCAGTTTCTATCAACTGGTATCAACGCTCTCTGATCTTGGGAGAGTTAATGGTTTTAACGAGAGGAATGGAAGCACGCGTAGAGATTCCGGAGCGTGGCTTTGAAGGATTATTGCATATGAGGCAAAACCTTGAGCAAAACCTTGAAGACGAAAGACTGGAACGCATTGAAACTCGGAGACAATTGAATGAATTGGTTGAAACCGTACGAGGATTGTCAACGAGCCAGGAATCAACATATGAACACAGTCGAGTGACTACTTGTGAGGGTAATGGAAATTGTGTTGATACTCGGATTCGTGAAGAAAGATGGAGGAAATTGGAAATTCCAATTTTTGAAGGAGAAGATGCATACGGTTGGACAAATCGCGTGGAGCGATACTGTGAATTGAAAGAAATGGATGACGCTGAGAAGTTACAGGCAGTTATAGTAGCGATGGAGGGAAAAGCATTGACATGGTATCAATGGTGGGAATTTTGTGTGCAGAATCCAACATGGAATGATTTCAAATCTGCTGTGATACGAAGGTTCCAACCTTCGATGATGCAAAGCCCGTTTGAGTTGTTGTTAAGTCTCAAACAAATAGGAACGGTAGAAGAGTACAAGGAGCAATTTGAATTGTATGCAGGCCCTCTCAGATGCATAGAACCAGCCTATTTGAAAGGGATTTTTCTGAATGAACTCAAGGAAGTGGTAAGAGCAGAATTAAAACTCCATCCGGTTGAAGGTTTGACAGAATTGATGGATTATGCCCAGAGGATTGATGAGAAAAACACTTTACTGATTAAGGGGAACCCTGGAACTAGTTCAGGGGGGAGATCATTCAGAACTTACAACAATCCCAGAACTGTAACGTGGGAACCTAGAAATAAAAGTCAGATTCAGACCATAACAGGAAGTTCAGTAGGGGACACTAGCAGTATGAAAACTACTGGATCATTCAGAGGAAGGGGGTTTAGAAGGTTGACAGATGCTGAAATGCAAGAGAGATCTAGGAAGAGACTTTGTTTTCGATGTGATGAGAAATTTAATCCTGGCCATGTGTGGTGCTAACAAGCAATTACAAGTGCTATTGTTAGAGGAAGAAACAGTTACTGATGAGAAGGAGGAAGAACCAACAGAACCAGAGCATGAATCTGAAATAAGAACACTTCAGTTGTCCATGTTTAGTATCACTGGACTTACTTCTAAGAAATTCATCAAACTGTGGGGTACCTTGGCTGGAAAGCAAGTGATAGTCCTAGTAGATTGTGGAGCCCCACACAATTTTATATCTTCTGTGTTAGTCAAGGAAGGAGAGTTACAGATGAATGAAACTCCACCTTACACTGTGGAGGTGGGAGATGGCAGAAAAATTCCTTGTGAAGGGGTGTGCTCACAACTGAAATTATTGATTCAAGGAATGGAGGTTCAGCAAGATTTCTTTATTTTTGACTTAGGAGGGGTGGATGTGGTGTTAGGGATGGAATGGCTGGCTAGCCTTGATGAGATTCGGGCTAATTTCAAAGAGTTAACACTTAAAATTCCCATTGAAGGAGGACACAAGATACTGAAGGGTGAACCCAGTTTGGCTCGGGCAGTGGCTTCTTTTAAATCTGTCCTCAAAGCAATCAGTGATGAAGGACACGATTTTCTGCTGGAGTATCAGAGTTTACAAGGTGAAAATAAAGACACTGCACCTTTACCAAAGTGGCTAGAGTCAGTATTGATTGAGTATAAGGAAGTGTTTCAGGAACTACAAGGATTACCTCCAACCAGAAAGCAAGATCATGCAATAATCCTTAAGGAAGGAGCCAACATTCCAAATCTCAGACCCTACAGGTATCCACATTACCAGAAAAATGAGATTGAGAGGTTAGTGAATGATATGCTTAATTCTGGTGTAATTAGACCAAGTGTAAGTCCTTATTCAAGCCCAATCATATTAGTAAAGAAAAAAGATCGTGGCCGGAGAGTTTGTGTAGATTATAGGGCATTGAACAAGATCACCATACCTGATAAATTCCATATCCCTATTATTGATGAATTACTTGATGAACTTGGGGGCGCTGTCATATTTTCTAAGTTGGATCTCAAATCTGGATACCACCAAATTAGAATGAGGGAAGAAGATATCCCTAAAATTGCTTTTAGAACTCATGAAGGGCATTATGAGTTTGTTGTGATGCCTTTTGGACTCACTAATAACCCTTCTACTTCCCAGTCATTAATGAATGACATGCTTAGACCATATTTAAGGAAGTTTGCTTTAGTTTTCTTTGATGATATTTTGATCTATAGCAAAACTGTGGAGGAGCACGAAAGACACTTGCAGCCAATTTTAGCCCTATTAAAGGAACATCAGCTTTTTGCCAACAGAAAGAAATGTACTTTTGGGCAAACACAATTGGAGTATCTTGGTCATATCATTTCAGCTAATGGAGTGGCAGCAGATCCTAAAAAAATTGAGGTTATGATGGATTGGCCAACACCAAAGGACATTAAGGCTTTAAGAGGATTCTTAGGCCTTACTGGTTATTATAGGAGATTTGTCAAGGACTATAGAAAAATTGCTCGACCTTTGACTCAGTTATTGAAAAAAGACAGTTTTCAATGGACACCAGAAACTCGGGCAGCTTTGGATCAATTAAAGAAGGTCATGGCTGAATTACATATACTCACTGTTCCAGATTTTTCTAAGGTATTTACTATAGAAACTTATGCTTCCAATAAAGGCTTAGGAGCAGTCCTATTGCAGGAAGGAAGACCAGTAGCTTTTATCAGTCAAACCTTATCGGAAAGAGGGCAATCCAAATCAGTTTATGAGAGGGAATTGATGGCTATTGTAATGGCAGTCCAAAAGTGGAGACACTACCTACTTGGCAGACATTTCATCATTCTTACTTATCAGAAAAGCCTTAAATTCCTTACAGATCAGAGAGTTTTGGGAGAGGAGCAGTTCAAATGGACTTCTAAACTAATGGGATTGGATTTTGAGATCTAATACAGACCTGGAAATAAGAATAGAGCTGTTGATGCTTTATCTAGAAGAATGACTTATGCAGCATTATCCACAGTTCAGTTTGATGATTTGGAAGAATGGGAAACTGAAGTCCAGAATGATCCAAAGTTGCAAGGTATTATACAAGACATTCTGCACAATACTGCATCTCACCCTGGTTATGCCTTCAAAGACAAAATTGTTCTACAAAGGAAGATTGGTGCTGCCAAACGGGTCTTCTAGGATTCCTATTCTCCTTAAAGAGTTTCACAGTTCAGCTATGGGGGGCATTCAGGATTTTTAGATCATACAAAAGGATTTCTGCCATTGTTTACTGGGAGGGAATGAAGAAGGACATTCAGCAATTTATTGCTCATTGTGAGACTTGTCAGTTGAATAAATATCAAACCTTGTCTCCTGCTGGATTATTGCAACATCTTCATGTGCCTACTCAGGTTTGGGCTGATTTGTCCATGGATTTTATAGAAGGTTTACCTAAGGCTCAAGGAAAGAATGCTATTTTAGTGGTTGTGGACAGATTAACTGAGTATGCTCACTTTATTGCACTTAGTCATCCATTCACTGCCAAAGATATTGCTGAAATTTTTATCAAAGAAGTAGTCAAGCTACACGGATTTCCATCTACCATTGTTTCCGACAGAGACAAGATATTTCTCAGCCATTTCTAGACTGAGTTATTCAGAATGGCAGGAACTAAATTGAAATTTAGTTCTGCCTACCATCCCCAGACGGATGGACAATCCGAGGTGGTCAATAGATGCCTGGAAACATATTTGAGATGCCTCACAGGAACCAAACCCAAACAATGGCCTAAATGTCTTAGCTGGGCTGAGTTTTGGTTCAATACAAACTATAACAGTTCTACTAAATTGACCCCATTCAAAGCCCTTTAAGGTCGATCCACCCCACTTACTCAGCGGCACTACCATTCCTTCAGTGGTTGAGGAGGTTAACATGATGACTCAGGATCGGGATCAGCTTCTTCATGACTTACAGCATAATTTATTGAAAGCTCAGTGTCAAATGAAGTCTTATGCCAATCAATCCAGGTGCCATGTTACTCTAGTTACAGGTGATTGGGTCTATTTAAAGCTGCAGCCATACAGATTGAAGTCTCTTGCCAAGAAGAGGAATGAAAAGTTGAGTCCTCGTTTTTATGGCCCTTATCAGATCACTAAGCAAATAGGATCAGTGGCTTTTGAATTGGATCTTCCGCCTGACAGCAAAATACATCCTGTATTTCATGCTTCATTACTCAAGAAAGCCTTTTTCTCCTTCAGCTACATCACAACCTCTTCCACCAATGCTTTCAGATGATTTGGAGTTGCAAGTTGTCCCTGATGCAGTCAAGTCAATCCGCAACACTGCTACTGGTTCTGCTGGGGTCTTAATCCAGTGGAAAGATCTTCCTGACTTTGAAGCTACTTGGGAGCCTGTTGAGACTACCATGGAGCAGTTTCCTTCTTTTCACCTTGAGGACAAGGTGACTCTTTTGGGGGGAGTATTGTTAGACCTCTTATCAGTAAGAAATATAAGAGGAAGCCTAAACTGCTGATTGGACCAGTTTAATATTAGCAGTTATTAGCAGTTATTATAAGTTAGTAGCAGTTAGTAGCAGTTATTCTCTATTGTAAGGAATAAGCCAGTATGTAACATGGCTGTGCCTTAGGATGTAATTGGAATAAATAGAGAGATTGGGAGGGAAAGGAGGGGGGCAGATTTTGGGTAGGAACTGGTAGGGAGAGACCAAGCTCTCGAATCCTTGGAGGAAACCATCTTTGTAACCATCTCTCTTTCTCTAATCTTTTCTACTTTCTTATTTTGTAATACTCTGTTTTTATCTCTGATTTGGGAACAATTCCCCAGAGGATTATTAATATAATATAGACATTCAGTATAATATATATTTAATTTTAATTCCAGTTTCTATCACATTTCCGTAGCATTAAATGACAATGCATCCAAAACAGTATCAGATGCAAGCGTTATTAAGCAGTGTATTACAAGAGTAAACTCCTACAGCTTCAAATAGAAAATTATAGCAAAGTTACTCAGTTCAATCCTGAAACCAGTATAGTAACGCACTGAAAATTTCAATATTATCAACAGGTTAAAAACAACACGCAGACTTTATAAACAGTGCGTACCTGGCCAAGCTTAATTTCTCCTCTCCTAGGATTGTAAAGCACATGAATATTACAAACCACAATTTTACTATAACCTGTCAAGCTGTGGAATGTTACAATAAAATTATATTGAGAATACAAAAATCCCTTAATAAAAAATGAAAAGAAAATCGACAAGGCTATTCAAATAACAATGTTCGTGGACCATTCTAAAGCTTTATGCCAACAGATTAAAATATTCCCTTAGGGAATGCACAATGTCTTAATTATCACAAGATTTAAAAAAGTCCTTTAAAGCTTTTCAACAAGACCACATCTCTTTTGACTTAACCTCATAAGAAACCACATTCCATTCCAATTCTTAAAATTTGGGTTTGAGCCTAACTCGACCTCACAAAACCGGCTTGTAAGGTGAGGACTGCACAAGCCTTATAAACACTACTTAGGCCATATCTTTAGGTGATGTGGGACTAAACACATCCCCTCACACACCCTCACGCCCAGGGCTATGCACCTGGAGCATGGATGATGCGGGCGACCCAACAACGGATCTAGGATAGGCTATGATACCATCTTAGAATTTGGGTTTGGGCCTAACTCAACCCCACAAAATAGGTTTGTAGGATGAGGACTGCAAAAGCCTTATAAGCACTACTTAGGTCATATCTCTAGGTGATGTGGGACTAAACACACCCCCTCACACTCAACACAATGAAGGCAGCCCAAATTTGCTGTAACGAAGGCGGCTGAGGGCGGATCACAATTTTAAGGCAGCTTTCCAACACCAACGGCGTGAAGCTCTGATATCATCTTAAATTTGGGTTTGGGTCTAGATCAACCCCAAAAGCTAGCTCATGGGGTGAAGGTTGCTTCCCACTTATAACTATTATTCAGGCCATATCACTATCCAATGTGGGACTCCAACAATAGGTTAAAACAGGCCCCAAAAAGCATGGTTTGAACACTTAACTCTGGGACTTTTGGGTTCAAAACTAGTAAATGTGTCCATTCTCTCTTCATTCACACTTGAGGAGACCACTGCATCTATGTCTTAGTTTATGTTGATGACATAATAGTGACTGATTCATCTCAACGAGTTACTAAGTCATTACCAAGCTTAACACTTGAGTTTTCCCTCAAAGAGCTTGGCGATCTAGACTATTTTCTTGGCATTAAGATCAAAAGACTGCCCAATGGTTCTCTAATTCTATCTCAGTCCAAATACATAAAGGATCTTCTAAACAAAGCTAATATGGGTGATGCTATGGGCCTACCCACTCCCATGATCAGCAACATTAAATTGACTAAATATGAAGACTAAATATGAAGCTAACTACATGCTAAGGGCCTACCCACTCCCAAGTCAAGTAGTTATCCTCTGTTTCATGCAGAAGATTGAACTAATGTAGTAGACCCTTGCATATTGGGTCGGCTAGCTTGAGTTTAACCACATTAGAGGTATTCTGCACTTCAAAATAAACTTCTGCTCTTGTAATCCACCCAACAGGATTAGTGCCATCTAACATAAGTGTTATCCCCCAAAATAAATTAAATTAGCTTGTGGCCGAAAACGGCTGATGGTTAATTAGCTTGGAGAAATAGCCGTGGAAGTGTGTAGCCGATGTTAAGAGATGAAGATTTGTCTAAGAAAATATTGGGTTGGGCTTTACGTTAATGGGCCTGGTTGGATTATATCTTTGTACTCAGCCGAAGATTAAAAACTGGTGTACAGGTTGCTGCGTATTGCTTCCTAAAAACGTGAATAATGGATTAAAACAATTGCAGCTCACGATTGAAGAACTCAGGCGTGGAGATTGGTTGCTAACGGATACCAAGGGATGTGCCTAAAAAGTAGGAGCACAGTTCTTTAGAAGTAGCCGTTGTGGGTTGAGCCGTTGTAATTCGTGCATAGTTGCTTGGATTTAGGAGCTTCAGTCAATGAGGATGGCTATAGTGGGGGTTGGTTTTTGCCTATAAATACCATTTGTCAAGATTTTGTAAAGGATCCGCACACAACCAATACAACTTAAGCTTTGTATGCTTACATTACTTGCGTATTTTCAGCTTCCTTATTGCTTTCTTTTATTTTGCTTTGCCTTATCTTTCTGCTTTACTTATATACTTGGCTGTTTGCTTACATAGCCTATTAGTTATTAGCTATTTAGTTCACCATTCAACCAAACGCTTTCTTTAGTAGTTTGGGAACCTTCGCTGAGGGATAGATTTCCCCTTTGGTGCTTAATCGCCTGATTATTAGGAAAATCAAAACGTGCAACTTGGCTAGTTTTATTACTCGACTGAGGTCAATTTTGCATGACAACAATAGATATCTCCACCTTTCTCGTCGACATCCTATATTCGTCTAAGAGATCCTCCTATGACCCCCATTTTGTGTGTTCTGGCCTTCTGGAGGCATGGACTAGTTTCCCCTTAAAGCATATGAACCCCCAATGGAATCAGCTTATTGATGTTGGGTAGAAGCTTGTTGTGCCAACATCTTACTGACTTCGTGGAGCAAGGACTGTTGCAAATCCAGTAAAGCTGACCCATACCAGCCTTCAGCGACGCCATTTCAGCCTCCAAATATCCATCTGATCTGACATTTTGGGTGGCATGGATCAGAATTTGTTGGACCTCTCAGTCAGTGACTTAGTTCTCCCTCTCTAATGATCCGACATAGGAAATCGGAAATTAAACACAGTATTCAAAGGAAGATAACCAAGGAAATGAATGGAGTTTCTCAGCAGTATTATTCATGAAAGAGTTTTATACTTTTATCCATGATGGGTCAGAGCCTATGGCTCCTCAGATAAGATATTCTTTCCAAGTTTAGCAAAATCCACTCCTCTCCTTTCCCCTCCTTAAGCGTTACCTGAATCAGTGAATCAATAGGGGTGAGCGTGGGACGGGTTATGCTTGTCCCTTACCCGGCCCAGACATTGATAGGATCAATTCTTTGAACCCGAACCCGTCCCTAGATCCAAAGGAACAGGATCATATGTGGGTTGGTTTAAGACCGGGTCTAAATGGAACAGGAACGGGTTGACCCGAAGTTAAATAGATTCTTTGTAAACTAAATTCCCATGAGGGAGAGAAAAATGTTATTTTTTTTTATAAGCTAAAATATCAGCAAAAGATGCTATCTAAAAGCCACCAAATGATCTCTCGTCACGAAATAGATTCAAAACTGGATGTTACAAAATATCGACAAATAGATCCTTTTGTTGGATGCTTCCTTAATGCTCATGTTGCCAAAGCCACATTGTTAAAAACAATATACTTTCATCAAATAGGACGCTTTCAATGTTACAAAAGCCACAAAATGCTTCCTAAAAGTCACCAATTAAGCCAGTATGAGACGTGAGATGAGAGTAAAAAATTAGTAATTTACTTTAGACTTCTTTCTTAATGACCGTGCGTGAAACGTAAGCTAGGGAGGGATAAAAGTATATTTTTATTATATGGGACGGGCCGGGTAACCCGAAGGTCAACCCGGACCCGTCCTTGACCCGATACCGGGTCGCTAAATGGAACGTAGGTTGGTTCCTTCTCTTTAGCGGGTTAGGGTCAGACTCGACCTGAACACTACGGGTTGGGACGGGTTCTAGGGCCGGACCAAGTTTTGCACACGACGAGTTGGATTATCACATGAATATTCCCTCATCGCCTCTAACAAACAACGAACAAACTAGCTTGTAAGGTGAGAATTGCCCAAGCTTTATAAGCAATACTTTGGCCATATCTCTAGGCGATGTGGGACTAAACACACCCCTCATTCTCAGCACGATGAAGGTGCTGGAGCCTGCAATGAAGGCAGCCCATACTTGCTGCAATTAAGGCGGTTAGGTGCGAACCGCAATTAAGGCGGATTTCCAACATAAACCATCCATGTGTTGGGCCTTGCAGCTTGGTGACTAGTCATTGTCCCATCACCTGAACCGTGGGTTCCCAGTAAGGTATATTCAACAATAGCAAGGCTATTTCAGTAGGAGAAATAAGGTATTGGATACTACATAGAACTCAAGGTTCCCCCACTCTCTCAAAAACAATGAACCCAAAAGGAGAATTAGACACATCCAACTTGCACAAAACAAAAAACGAGTGTTTACCTGGATGGGAGAGATCCATTTTGATTAATGAACTGTTCAAGGGAGTAAAATACAGGAAAGGAATACAAGCACATCAATAAAAGGGTAAAAAGTAAAATAATTTAAAGATTCTCAGCTTATTTCAACAGAAACTGAAATAGGCAAAGGCAACTAGTATGAAAGTATTACGTACCTCTAGTACACATATTTGGGCAACATTATCTCTTAGTCCCAGCTTATTAAACTCAATGCATTCTTCATATAACAATTTGAACCTATGACAAGTAAGCATGATTGAGAATTGAGATTATTAAATGAAGAAAATTACAAACAGAAGGATTCTAGTGGTAGCATAAGGACAGGACAGGTCAACACCCCCCCCCCCCCCGGGGGGGTTCTGCCCACTAATAGATATAGTGCCAAATAAGCACAAAATAAAAAAGAAAGTAACCACAAAAAATACCACAATTACTCAATGTGTACCAAGGAGCAGTGGTTTCAATTTGTTGAGAATATATTACTGAATGAGATTACATCTGTGAGATGACAAGAGTCTAGGTTATAGATAATATTTCCACCCATCATTTTATGTGGGTGAATCACTGAATCCAATGAATGTTCAATCACTAAAAGGGATAGATCCCACTTAAATAAGTAGCAAGTAGCATCCAGAACAAAGTAGAGCTACACAGAACCTTGATATTCGCCAAAAGATTGCACAGCCATCAACTGGATTGCCCGTACGCATCTATAAGTAAACTGAAATGCTATTAGACATAATTACAAAATAGAACTGGGTGTTTTTCTTTTGAAAAAAATATAGTATAAAATATAAGCAATCAAAATGAGGATAATTATATCAAAAGTAAAATAAAAAACAGCTGAAAAGTGATGGTGCGGAAGATATGTCACGTCACATGACTAAGTTACAACAACTTGTTGCTTGTACCATATACTGAAGAGAAGTGAACATGTAACCATTCAATCAATTAAATGATGCAGCACAATCGTACAAATATGCTCATCAAGTAAAGCATACTTCTCTCTGTTCAACTAGCTAATGACAGCATTTCTACTCCAAAAGATGACAGAGACCCAGAAGGGCCGAATGAGAAGGACTTTATATCTTTTGAATTCTTAATGGTAAACAAAACATTATGTAACATCTGATCATTACATAAAATAAAGAAAATGTCATTTTAGAAACTTCTATAAAAATTCATATGCTTGTAACAAACCAGTGCTAATAAAAATAGGGCAAAAGCACCATTGAACAGAAAAGTTTGGAACATGAATGCTTATGTCATGTAACCTTAAGACAAATAGCACTTCTAACCCACCTTCCAGATGCCACTGTATCCCTTAAGCTTCAACTCCTCTGCCAAGTCATAAAATCTATCAACCTCCTGGAAGTGATAATATGAAATCAAAATGGAATACTCTTTCTAATTCTGCGGTCAATCAGATAAGTGAAGGTGCCCATAATTAAGAATAAATGATGACATAATCAGCACAGAGGGCTTGAGAGAAATTTTAAATATCCAAAGATATAAGTCTTATTGAGATGTCAACGCAACTTAAAATCTTGTTTGGAAACAAATGTTAAGTATATTTCGGAAACTGAGGTAGAATATGTTATTAGATCTAAAAGTCCAAGTATGCCATCAATAATTATAAGTGAAGAATCGCTCTCACAATGTATTCTAATAAAATGTGATTGCCAAGTACATCTTTGGTTCATCTCATGATTAAAAACATGTTAAATGAACATATTTGAGCTTTCTATCAAAAAGAAGAAAAAGAAAATGAACATATTTGAGCAAAGGAGTGAGCATTGTGGTGTAATATGTAACAGATTGATAACCTGAAAACACATGATATCGGCAGACCACAATCCAAGCTCAAAAATTATACTTCTCTTTCTCCGCTGCCAGTCTAATATGTAACGAGGTATGTGAAAGTAAAGCTTCCTCTGGTGGTCCAAAGCAAGGTAATCAGCCAATATATTATATGAAAGAACTTTAAACCGTTCTGTCAAGCAAAAAAAACAAAATTAACACACAAATCAGTCTGATGATTTAGAATTCCCAAACAATCAGTTATGAGAAACGAAGTGGGAGTTTAAGATTTGATAAATAATCAATCTAAAGCCTATCCTCCTCTCACTACCAAAATCATCAAACATTACAATATTTTCATTTATGTAGTTTCAGCTCCTACTTAGGGCGCGTTTTTAGTAAAAGATGGAAACACTGAACCACACAATTCTTTTTGTTCTTACCGCAACTCACCCTCATCTTTGACAATACACAAGTAAAACAAAACTATCTGAAATTGTTCTAATTGCTTTTTATTTCTTCAATCAATGAATGAACAAAATAATATGAAACATTTAGGAAATGCCAAAAATTTATCACTTCATTCTAAACCTTAAAAAGGTTGAAAACTTGAAAGTAAAGTCAAAATTATGAGAGTGAAGTTACCACAATGAGGAGGAGGAGGAGGCGGCGCCTTTGCATGCTCCCACTCTCGATGATCCGGAGCCCGCGGCCGAAATTGCCGAGGCGGATGGAATGCTTGTCCGGCGTGACCAAACGGCGGAGGCGGCCGATACGGTGGATAAGGATGACGGAACTGAGGGTTGTGATGATGCGGCAGAAGCGGCGGTGGAGGCCTAGGATTAAAAGGCGGATTCTGGTGGTGGTGGTGCTGCATTTGGTTCACGAAGCTTCCTTTTTCCCCCCGCCGGAATCCCAAATTGTCGTCGCGGACTGACTCGAAGTGAGCGTCTCCGGTCACGAATTGGCCTCTCCCACCGGAGTATGGGCGTCCGGGGAATCCTCTCCCGCGTCCTCGGGGCTGCGGAAAAAATGGGAGCAAAAATTAGCATTGAAGCTTCAAAGCATGATTATGAGTGTGTGTGTGTGTGTGTGTGAGAGAGAGAGAGAGAGTACGCGTGGGTGTGAAGACATGATTAAGGTGGTGCTGGCGGTGGCGGAGTTGTCGGTTGCTGCGGCGGCGAGGAAATGGATAGGCGGAGGAGTGCGTCTCATTGTAGGGAAAGAAACAGGGAGTAGGGAGTGTGCAAGACGTGAGTTAGTGAGCTGGCGCGTTTGTACACGCTCAGTGAAGTGACGCGTGGCTCTTTGTTCACAAAACAAGCTGCCTCAAAACTAACCCAATGTTTGGAGCACCAGGATAAAGATCTTCTCTTATTAATGATAATTTATTATTTAATAAAATAAAATCATCATTTATTAATATTCATGTATTTTCCTTAATTTTTTATTGATAGGGATATTGAGATATCATTTTTTGAAACAGTAAATTCTTATTCTTAGACTAATACGTCGAGTGAATGATAATGGAGTGGAATAATAAAACAATTTTAAAATATTGTTTAGTAGTTTTTTTTAAGGAATATGGGCATAATTGTTATTGTTAAGAACTAGTGTATATGCCCATGCGACACGCATGGGGACTTATCATATAAATTTTATTTTTCAATATTTTAAAATTATTTCAATATAGAGAGCATATATAAAATTATGTTTCAAAATATGAATATCAATACATGTATCGGTTAAATTAATATCAATGTACAAAATCACAATATTAGGAACCAATACCGCCATATAATTTTTATTGATATTATTTTCTGACCCAACAAAATTATTCTCATATATTGTTTCGATATCACCACTTGTGCTTTCATCTCTACTTGATATCTCTATTCCACTTGTTATTGCAAGATCAACATATTGCACCATAATTTTAAACCTTCTTTACAATAAGGTAGCACATAAATTATGAAGATTGATTTTTATTTTTCTTCTAGATAAAAAAAATTTATGAAAATTGGTGGGCTTAATTGTTTTTGTTAAAAAGGTGAAAAGTTTTGATCAAAGTTTTGTTGTAATGACGTTGCTGGTTTAGAAATGGAGAAGCCTCATATCCTTAGGATGCCACTTAAAGTTCCATAATTATTGAAGTGTAATCTTCTTCAGAGAGCAAAAGAAGTCATGATATATGAAGCTCCTTTAAATGATTGACCAGTCAATGTAAAAAAAATAGCCCATTTTGATCAGCATATTTGACAGCAAGATCATGTGAAATCTAGCAAATGAGGTTGAAACCAAGATCATATAAAAATAAGAATGACATTGAGACTTGTAATATTATTTTTTTCATTATTAGTTTAGTAATGAAGCGTTTTTTTTTTTATATTATTTGGGTCAGGTTGACCTTCACAAAAGGAAATTCACATTTCAATATAATCCTTTCCAACAACCAATTACAAAGAGTTTTAAAAGTGCCAATAATTATACACTAATCTTTATAGCCAAATCGTACCAACAATAACCATATATGTCTTGCAGTTATTTAATTTCCATTAGCATGATAAAAATGCTCAAACAATATTGATTTGTATTGTATAGTAATACAAACTAAAATAACTCCTATTGATTTGTCTTCATTGTTGCAGCTCCGTTGTGGAAAGTCCTGTCCAAGGAATAGACTGATTAGATCATATAATTTAAATTGTCATACATTCAACAAAGCAAATATATGAAAAGTAAGGATCACATTCAGGCCACGTCAAGATCAGAATTGTGACAATTTAGAAGGGAAAAGAAAGAGCATTAGGCAAAAAGCAAGCAACTAAAGGAATTTAGATATGCACTTTCAAGTGCTAATTAATACAAAGCCATAGATGCATTATTAGGTCCTGGCTATCAACCTTACATTGCTGACTTTAGCTTGGCAAGAATTGCAAGACAAAATGGTGACAATGCTAATTCCAGCTCAGTTCAAAGACATTAGTTCATTACCTTGCTGTTTCACATATTGATACATGACTCCTGGTATTTTTTCACTAAAATTTAATTAATGAAGTAACTATTTGTACTTATTAATCCCTTGAAAAGTACTAATTTACGTTGTATTTGGTTTATCATCTCATGCATGCGTCTATGCAACCTATAATCGAGATAAGTAATGTGGACAATTTTGCTATGGTTCTATACTTGAGGTCCTGACAGGAGGACACCAATTAGACCCAACTCTAGCAGGGGGTCACGCTTGATTCAGTGGGTTGGGAACCACTTGGCTAGCATAGGAGACCCAATATGACATTCTTGTCTTAAAGCTGAGAGGGAGGGCTGACCCCTACCATGCATGAAATGGCACTAACAACAGATACAAACAAAATTAAATAATCAAGCTCTACCAAAGTAGCAACAGTCTACCTCATCAGCACTTGATAGAAGGGGTCTTGGTTCATATAAATAGAACTTGCACCAAAGAAAAAAATGTTTCTGCAAGTATTTCTCCACAAATAACACATCTAAAATAGGTAGTAAAATTTGATGGATGGAAAATACTTGTTCTCTCCTACTTGTGGTTTGTTGAGACTTGACATTCAAATGTTTTTGTTATTTTGGTTAAGTGGTTGTTTGTTATTTTTGTTATTGCTAGCCAGTTAAATCACGGTGGCATGTAGATCCAATGTTTAGTTTGGAAGCCTTTGTTAACAGAGATGGCAATATTATATCTAACAATACTATCTAAAACATAAAGGTAGTTGCCTAGAATGGCAAAAGAGCAAGAGAAGGTAGTTCCTCAACAAAATAGAGTGAAAAATACATAGAACATAAACTGATTTAATTCATCATAATACCGAAATAACAAAAGGTAGCAGTTGGGGATCCATTTCCTAGGACACACAGAACCCTAGACACCACAAAGTAGATACAGGCACTAAACCAACACCTAAACAACCAACAACCTATATCCAAAACATCTAAAACATCATTAAAATTGAGAGTACCTGCACTTCATGTGCCGTACAAAAAGACAACAGAACATAATACCTGGATGCCTGCTAGAACATCATTAAATATTGTGTGCATTCTCTTTGGCTGCCATGTGCTTAGGCATCCCAGATTCCGCCAGAAACTTCCATCAGTCCCACTCATCTTCTTTAGGAGGTTGCCTGCTAGTTCAGACAGCATGTTTAAGTATATATGACCATTGGCCTCTACTCAACCTGGCCCTTTTTCATGCACATGGTTCAGACAGTATGTATATTTTGTTCACATAAAGTGGGAATATTCATGTTGTTGCAGTTATGTTCATTTACATTCAGACATTAATGAATCTTCTTTACTGCCAAATTTCATTTTTTATGAATATATAACTGTCACCTAATCCAAGATAGCACTGGTAGCTAAATTTCCCCTTGCAAACCGACGAAAGTTTTCAGGATTATTAACCTTTGCCATTGTAATTATTATTGTTTCTAATATAATTTAATGTTACTATAGGAAGGATCTCATTCTAATGGGGTGACTGCAGATTACATATTCCAAGTGTGGGAAACTGTTCTTGCAGAACCATAGGTAATTTGAACTTGTGATCACTACCTAAATCTTTTTGCATCCCATTCACCCGGCACATATTGCACTACAGAGTACAGACCACATTTTGCCCTTTTCATATGATTTTTCTTTCTTCTCTTTGAATCTATAAATCCAGTATTGGAATAGAAAAAGCTCATGAACATTATTAGAATTATTTTATCAAATGAAAAGCTCCATGAAGCAACTATAGAATTTTATGTGCATTGATTGAAAATATATGAATTTAGTTAGAGAAGAAACCAAAAGATATAAATATGAAGATAATATTCTTACAAGGGATTTTGTTATTTTTCCTCTTGGCAGGGAGTGTAGAGTCCCTCATCAGCATGCCATGCTTTATGTCCCATGGCAGCATACCTGTGAAAAATCCAAGCTTTTCAATAAGGAAATCAATCTGCAAAGTAACACTCATTCTTTATGTGAAAGAAAGAAACCAAAAGGAAGTTTACCACAACTACAACCAAAAGCTTGTCAGTATCATATAAATCTCTATGTGAGAAAGAAACCATGTTAACGCTTAATAACTTCGTTTAATATCATAAACATAGGTCATTGGAACTAAACAATGATCATATATCCAAACTCAATGCCAAATCCATCCATGTTGATAAGTTGAACAAAAGATGCAAAACTGTAATATATAATTAAATTCACATGGTTAATATAGCAAAAAAGTGTAAAAATGAAATAGGTTAATATTAATTTACTATCAGTTTTAAACCAAACCGACTAATATGAAGACCGAGGATTAGGAATTAGGAATTGGTGGTGATAAAATATATACCTAAAAATAATAAGAATTAGGAATATTGTAATGATTGTAGCAGAGGCTCATAGGAAAAGTTAGGTTATCACTCACAACTTCCTCAACAGACCCAATTTTAATATTCATCCACTGATTCCAATCAAAAAGACATTCTGTTGAATGCGGTCAGTGTTATCAAATAGCAGCCATAGCGGATTGCGGTGGCGGATTTTTGCCCAACCGCTATGGCCAGTTTGTGAAGGATGGCGGCACCATGGTGGCCATGGCGGCTTAAAATGGTGGATTTTTGGCCTTCCGCTATGTTCCGCCATCCGCTATCAATAACATTGAATGCGGTCCATGAAGACATCCACCAATTTTTCTGAATGTGCTATGTCTATTTATGTATATTGGCTTAAATTTTATAGGAGAATAGCATTAAGAAATTAAAACTTCAAACGTTCTTTAATTGGAAATTTAAATAATTGCACTTGGCTTCAAGCCAAAAAATGAAGTGCAGCATTCTCGAATGTCTTATCCCTTCAAGGTTAGGCTCGAGCACATCAAGGCCTAGTCATCAACATGAAAACAATTCTTTAATAACTTTAGGAGTACTCTCCAATAGATCACATGAACTTTTTTTAGGATGCAGAGTCAAGCAGGTGCCGTCATCAAATTTCAGCATCATTACTAATTTGAGATTTCCTTTTTCTAAAAACTATTATATTACTATTCCCCCATCTCTTATGAGCTTATCTCTTCTTGGTCTATTTGAATCCAAGCAGAATCAGGAGTTGCTTAAAAATTTAGGACCATATTAACTACAACAGGATATACTAAACAAATTTGTTGTAAAGAACTCACCTTTTTTTTAGAATTTAATATATCTAGCACTCAAACTTGAGCCTATGTATGAGCATGATCCAGTGGAAAAAAAACTGTCCTTTCAAATATTTTGAGGTGTTGTTATGCCTATAACCATTCTTTGGAGATGTAGAAAAGTAAAGACAACCAAGTAGAGTAAAGTAAAGATAATTCTTATGGGACATAAGTTACTCCACTACTACAAAATCATATAACTTCAACTGAAACACATAATGAAAAAAACATTATTAAGTCAAATAAAGGAGTTCCACAAAAGCATTAGCCATTGGACATATAAAAATACTTTCTGCTCGAGTTTTAAAAGACAACTTCAAGTTTTCACAAATCAAATCTTAAGTTGGTTTCCTTTTTTTTTTATGCTTTCGCTCAAAATGGCAAAAAATATTTTTTCATCCCATTCAGCACAATGGCATAAAAAAACATCTCTACCAATTCAAATCAAAATGGTGCACACTTATTATTCTTAAACCCATGAGCATCATATCAAATGATTATTAATCCAAGAAAATAATACTACATTTACAAACCTGTTATCCAAATGAGAGGAGTTCTCTATAGAGTTGACAGTCCATTTAAGCTATGAAAGATAACCTGGAAATGACATTATTAATGGAGAAAATTTATTTTGATGTGATTCTTGAATCACTCCATTGATAACAACTGTAGGGTAAAAAGATGACAGAAAATACAGAAAAAATCAATGGAATATATATGTACCCGAGCCGCCACATTTCAACTGCAGTACCAGTAAAATATGCTTGCACAAAGCCTTCTTTCCTACACACATTTTAGCCCACTCACCGATATTTCATTTCATAGCTTTCAGATTTCACAGATGAAACAACACAAATGATAAGAAACAAAGCAGAGGCACAAACAAAGTATGCTTACCAAAATTAGTTGGCTCTGGCATGAACACATGCTTTAGTGAGTTCCTGGTAGTGATTGCCCACAAAATAGATTAAAAATATAATTCTCACTTTAGTTCATTGCAAAATAGTCTTATAATTCTACTACCTGATGCTCCAAACCAATTGAGCATATACCTCGATCCAGGGCCGGCCCTTAGGGCAAGCAAGCCAAGCAAGGGCTTTAGGCATCAAAAAAAATTTACTTGCTAGTTAGTAGTTACTATATAGTTAAGTAATATTTTTTTATTTAAAATAAATATTTACTTACTAGTTAGTATTTAATATATAGTAATTTACTAAATAGTAATCTTGGTGTAGACATTTTAGTTGGGAGGTTGCGAAAATCAATGATTAATTATATGCTCTAAGCAACCAATCGAAAATTAGTCTCATAATCGGTCTAAATGGTCGAAGCTTGTGGGATAACCCGAGACGTCACTGGGGAGCCAAAATCCCTAATTATGATGGTTCATCAAAAAATATAGTAATTTAATAAATGATTTTGCATACCAAAAAAATCGAAAGATAAACTTTAAATAAAAATTAATAATTTTAATAAAATATTGTTATGAATTTTTAAAAGGCTCCGTCCCAAAGTTCGCTTTAGGCCTCAACACTTGTTGGGCCGCCCTGCCTCAATCCTCAAGGCTCAAAGATTCAGAAATCACAATTTACCTCAATCCTCAAGGCTCGAATATTAATTTACTAATGTCCTAGAACATGTAGAACTAAAACATAAGCATATCCATTTATGTACCAAAATACATAGATTATCATCCATGAGTGCAAGCATGGTTGTCAGAATCGCGAGTCAACTCGTAGACTCGGACGATTCCACGTTTCTACATGTGGAAAACGGGTGAACTCGTGGTCAGACTCGTTTTTGGGGTAGAATCGCCGTGACTAAAAAACCCCGATTTGGCGAGTCTGAAATCATCATGCTTCACAAAAGGGATAAAACGGTGCGTTTTTTATAGGGCTTTAGGTTAAAATATTTGCCCTCGTCTCTCTGCTCCCTTCTTCGTTCTCGACTCGATCGCGCCTCCTCCCTTCTTCGTTCACGTCCTCACGTCCTCATCGCGCCCCCTCCCTTCTTCGTTCACGACCTCATCGTGCTTCCTCCCTGTCGCGCCTCATCTCCTCCATCGCACCTCCTCCCTGCCGCGCCTCATCTCCTGCATCGCCGCGCCTCATCTCCATCGCACCTCCTCCCTGCTGCGCCTCATCTCCTCCATCGCACCTCCTCCCTGCCGCGGCTCGCTCTCGACCTGCTTGAATCCTGAACCAAAAGTTCACAACCCTGCGTGAGAAAAACAACACAAAGAACACAAAGAAAAAAAAAACAATTAATATCAAATTTATTTTTTTTTTTTTGGTTCTGTTTTTTGTGTCCTTCCCTTTTTGTTTTTTTTGTTTTTTTGCCTCTTGCCATGGTTGTTGTTTTATTTGTTTTGTTTAGCATTTTTATCTTTTTTTATATTAGTGGCAGGGTGGAGAATTCATTGGAGGTTGGGTTAGGTAAAAGTTTGTTTGCATAATAGAAAAAATATAGTAGTAGAATGGTTTTTTAAAGTTGGGTGTATTTTTTATTTTATTATTTTTAAATTTTAGGGATTTTTTTTTTTTTTTTGGTTTTTTTTTTTTTGGTTTTTGGTTTTTTTTTGTTTGTGTGGGGTTTTTTTTTTTTTTTTTTTTTTTTTTTTTTTTTATCTCTTTTTTGGGTCTAGAAGTGGTAGGAAAATTTTACCGGTAATAGGACTGACTCGGTGGAAACATGGGCTTGATGTTATGGGTAATGGAAAAAAAGTGAAATGCAATTATTGTTCAAAGATTGTTAGTGGAGGAATTTTCAGATTCAAGCATCATCTTGCTGGAAGTGGAGAAGATTCTGAACCATGTGCTACGGTGCCAGATGAAGTTAAACATGTGTTTATGAGAATTGTGGCTGAGGCTAAAGAGGCATCAAAGAAAAAAAGAAGAATACTTGGTGCTGATGAAGATGCTGAGGAGGTTGCAGTAGCTAGCTCTCAACAAAAAGGCTTTTCCTTTGCAAAAGGGAAAGCAAAAGTCAGCGCTCCAGTTCAAGCAACAATTAATCAAATGATGAGAAAGGGATTTAAAGAGGAAGTTGATGATCAGGTAGCCAAGTATTTTTATACAAGTGCAATTCCTTTCAATACTATAAAAAATGTGGAGTTTGCAAAGATGTGTGAGAAGATTGGGAGATTTGGGATTGGCTACAAACCTCCTTCTTACCATGATATTAGAGGAAAGCTTTTGAAAAAAGCTGTGGCTCAAACAGATGACATGCTTCAAGAGTTTAAGGAGGAGTGGAAGAGAACCGGTTGCACAATCATGTCTGATGGGTGGACAGACAAGAAGAGGCCTTCCATTTGTAACTTCTTGGTGAACAGTCCTAAGGGGACAGTGTTTCTGTATTCATTGGACACTTCTGACATCTCAAAAACAACTGAAAAAGTGTTTAAGATGTTGGATGATGTTGTAGAAGAAGTTGGAGAGGAAAATGTGGTCCAAGTTGTCACCGACAATGCGCTGCAAATTTCAAGGCAGCAAGTGAAATGTTGATGCTGAAGCGACCCAACTTGTATTGGACTCCATGTGCCGCCCATTGCATTGACTTGATGTTGGAGGATTTTGAGAAACATCTGAAGGTGCATCAAGTTACAATATATATAAGGGGAGAAAGATATGCACCTACATATATTGTAGGACACAACTCATTAGCTTGGTGAAGAAGTTTACTAAAGGGAGGGACTTGATTAGGCCGGGCAAGACTAGATTTGCCACTGCTTATTTGACCTTAGCTTGTCTTAATGAGCATAAGGCATCATTGTTGAGCATGTTTAGCTCAGAAGATTGGACTTCAAGCAAGTTTGCCAAAACTGCTGAGGGAAGAAAGGTGGAAGACATGATTTGTGATACTCGGTTTTGGAAGAATATAATTGTATGCCTCAAGGCAGCTGCCCCTCTCATTATAGTCCTTCGTTTGGTGGATTCTGATGAAAAACCCGCCATGGGTTTTATATATGAAGGGATGGATTGGGCCAAAGAGCATATTAAAAGAAACTTCAATGATGTTAAAAAATGGTAAACTTTCCTAACTTTATCTCATTTGAAAATTAATTAGCTTATTTATATTGTGTTACTAATACAGGATATTTGGAATTTGTAGCTATGAACCCATCTGGAATATTATTGATGAGCGATGGGATAACCAGCTCCATAGGCCCTTACATGCAGCTGCTTATTATCTTAATCCCTCATTACACTATGAACCCAAGTTCAATCATGAAGATGTCGAGGTTAAAATTGGGTTGTACGCATGTATGGGAAAGTTGGTAAAGGATCCTGAGGAGAGAAAGAAGATTGGGTTGCAGCTTGCAGATTTTCATTATTATAGAGGGCTCTTTGGTATTGATGCTGCAAAGGAAAGTAGGAAAAGTATGCTTCCTGCAGAATGGTGGGACTTTTATGGGGATGGAGCAGTTGAACTGAAGAGATCTGCTATTCGTGTCCTTAGCTTGACTTGTAGCTCTTCTGGGTGTGAACGTAATTGGAGTACATTTGAAATGGTAAGTGAAGTTATGTTTTTGTTTGTAGTTATCAATTTTTCTTTGTTTAGAAATATTGAGTTTTTATTTTTATGTTTTATTTCTAGGTTCACACTAAGAGAAGAAATAGGTTGCTTCAACAAAAGATGAATGACTTGGTGTATGTGATGTATAACTTGAAGTTAAAGAGTAGGGAAAATAGAAAAATTGTTGTTCTTCCCTTTGAAGATATTCATTCTGATGATGAATGGATAACTGAAAAGGGGAATGTTCCGAATGTTGATGAGGAGAATGTTGAGGAACCTATCAATGTTGGTGAAGCAATTGAAGAGAATATTGAGCAACCTATCAATGATCCAAGACTTGATTTGGACTTTGATGTAAATATGGAAGAAGTTGTTTCATCTGGGGAAGAACTTGATTATGATGATTCTGATGGTGATGGAGATGGTGGTGACAATGGAGATGATGTTGTTAGAGGATTGGATTTAGATATTTAGGAGCTGTTTTTTGATATTATTGTTATTTACTTAAATGTTTTGATGTTTGGATTTGGATTTGGATTGTGATGTTACTTTTTGATGATTATGATGATGTTAGATGTTTTTGGATTATATTGTTGCTGTTTTGTTGCTTTTATGTTATATATATATGTCATTTATAGTTGTTTTTTATAATAGGTAGACTCGTACGAG
The DNA here is from genome assembly GCA_030762895.1 of Sophora flavescens. NCBI lineage: Eukaryota > Viridiplantae > Streptophyta > Magnoliopsida > Fabales > Fabaceae > Sophora > Sophora flavescens. Next base: position 76,101,817 of record CM061066.1, read on the forward strand.
TCTACGAGTCGAGTCTACGTGTCGAGTTTACGTACCCAAAACGAGTCTACCTAGACTCGCGAGTCTGACAACCTTGAGTGCAAGTATATAAAATTATTGTGAGTGATATTGCAGGCCTAGGAATAATAATTTTTGTTAGAAAGAAACAACTAATAATTGAATATCAGTAACTAATAAGAAGAAAATGATTTATTTTAGCACTTTTGAATTCTTGATGCAACTATTAGTGTTACTTCTACCATGTTACTAAAGATACCATGTTATTCTGTTAACCTTAGCATTAGATCCAAGGATTCAAAAATTTAAATTTTAAAAGCAAGAAGTAATTGGTCAAATGAAAATAATATGAACAATTTACTAAATATGTAGAAGACTCTCAGCTCCCATCTCTTGGTGTAAGTATACCATTTTCTTGGAAAACATGGCTCATGATCTTTTACATGTGAGTAAATACATAACAAATCTAAATACTTCCAACGTGCAATAAAATCTCGTACACAATGAAGCTGTAGCTCAAAAACATTTGGACACACATTCACAATCATCACAGTTTTTGAACTCCCAACTATAAACATCAAAGAAGATTTATAATAAAGAAGTATTCATGACTCTGAAACCATGCATAAATAAATCAATTCCAAATCATGATGAAACAACATACTACAGATCACAGGGTAGGTGTTTAGATGATAGATCCCACACTCGGTCCCTCTTTAGATGGCCACTGTGCAAAGTGGACAAAGGATCTGTATGTAAATAATGCCAAACATAATTTTGGTAAAACCTTGTAATGGCTTTAAAAAACCTTATAATGTCAGACCAAAACAGTAACATCATTCTGACCATTTTAACAAAATATCCATTCAACCATGGTTCAAACATTTCAGCAAACACATGATGGGCAACAAAAAATAAAATCAATTTAATGATATTCAGCCATCAAGATTCTTATTACAACAATCACAAAATAGAAAGCAAGAGGATTGGTTAAGAGGATCCACTGCTGTGCTCTAATCTCTCAAACTCCCAAATACAATCTCACATGTTCTCAGAAATACAAAAGAAAAGAAATGAGATGATTCCTCACTCAAACCCGAAATCCCTCTAATAAAAGTGTGAGAAAAAATATAAAAGAAACATGGGACCTTTACACGGGTTAGACACTGGGATTTGAGGAGTTGAACCATCGTTACCGCCGAGGGGAGGTTTGTTGATTCTATGGCATATAAAAGTTGGTTATTATGCAGTAACAGATTCTGTTTTTTCTGTTAGACCTTTCCCCTTTCTTCTATTGTTGTATATATATATAAAGCATCCCCTTCATTTGCTGAGAGTGAGATCGATACAATCAAGTCTTAGCCACATAGAGTTACAAAGTGTCAAGTGAGAGAAAGCTAGTTTTACTAGGTGAACTTGGGTGTAATTGGGGCTAAGGGATCAGTGAGATCAAACTGAGAGCTGAAAGGAAGATCTTCTTCCATCTTGTAATTGGATTGACTCTTGAATAGACTGGACTTAAGCTTGTGCATAGTCCCGGAGACGTAGGCATCGATTTGGCTGAACTCCGTCATCAAATCCTTGGTGTGTTCTTTCCTTTATCATCAATCTTTTATGTTCTTTCATTGTTTTCTATTTTCTGCATATACTGCATACTGTCTTTGGTTGTTTTCTGGTTTTCTTACAGGGGCCTTTTCTCGAACAACTGGTATCAGGAGCTAGAAGGAGGATTAAATGACGATGGCAAAATATGACATTGAGAAATTCAATGGCAAGAATGATTTCTCTCTGTGGAGATTGAAGATGAGAGCTCTCCTTGTTCATCAAGGGTTAGAGGAGGCTTTGGAAGGGGAGAGGAAGTTACCCAACACAATGACTGAAAAAGAGAAGAAAGAACTCTTGAACAAGGCTCACAGTGCAATAATATTGTGTTTGAGTGACAAGGTTCTTCGTGAAGTTTCAAAGGAAAAATCCGTTGCTGCCGTCTGGTTAAAGCTCGAGAATCTCTACATGACAAAGTCATTGGCAAATCGCCTCTACCTCAAGCAGAAGCTCTACACACTCAGGATGCAACCTGAAACATCCATTGAAGATCATATGGATGAGTTCAACAGGCCGATACTGGATCTTGAAAACATTGAAGTAAAAATAGAAGATGAAGACCAAGCCTTGCTTCTAATTCGTTCATTGATCAGTTCCTATGATAATCTTGCGGATACTCTTGTATATGGAAAAGAGTCATTGTCACTAGAAGAAGTACAAGCAGCCTTGATCTCGAAGGAGTTGTCCAAGAAGTCAGAAAATAAAGATGGTGATGTGGGAGAAAACCTTACAGCAAGGGGAAGGCATGACAAGAAAGAAAGCAAGGGAAAGGATCGATCAAGATCAAAATCAAAGGGAAAATGGAAGTGTTTCTTGTGTCACAAAGAAGGGCACTTCAAGAAAAACTGTCCAGAAAGAGGGTCCAAGAAAAAGAGAAACAAGGAAGATAAGGGAGATGCTTCAGTAGCTTTTGATGGCTATGAAAGTGCTGATGTTCTCGTAGCTGTCAACTATCAAGGTGAATCTGAATGGGTCATGGACTCAGGGTGCTCCTTTCACATGTGTCCAAGAAAACAATGGTTTCTTGATTACCAATCATTTGCTGGAGGACAAGTTGTAATGGGAAACAATGCAACATGTAAAGTTGTTGGCATTGGATCCATTAGACTTAAACTCACAGATGGTACTGAGAAGATTTTGAGTAAAGTTAGATATGTTCTTGATCTCAAAAGAAATTTAATTTCTTTGGGAACATTGGAAGAAGCTGGTTTCAGTTTCAAGGCTGAAAATTCTATTCTAAAATTACTCAAAGGAGCTCGGGTGATCATGAAAGGAGACAGGAAGAATGGTCTATATGTGTTAAAGGGAAATGCAATCACCGGTGTTTCATCAGTGGCATCGGATTCAACCATCAACAAAGGAGTAATTTGGCATCAAAGGTTGGGACATATCAGTGAAAGGGGCCTGCAGGAACTTGAAAAGCAAGGACTTCTATGCGGAGACAAATTAGAAGCTCTTGAATTCTGTGAACACTGTGTATTTGGCAAGCAAACCAGAATCAGGTTCAACACTGGAACTCACAAGACAGAGGGCGGACTTGATTACACTCATTCTGACTTGTGGGGGCCATCAAGAACTCCAACTCATGGAGGTAACAGATACTTCATCACCTTTATTGATGATTTTAGTAGAAAAGTATGGATTTATCTATTAAAAGGTAAAGATGAAGCATTTAAAACCTTTGTGCATTGGAAAACCCGAGTAGAAAATCAATGTGATAGGAAGATAAAGGCTTTAAGAACTGACAATGGTTTGGAATTTTGTGGAGATGCATTTAACAATTTCTGCAAAGAACATGGAATATACAGAAATCACACTGTCAGAAAGACACCTCAGCAAAATGGTCTTGCAGAGAGGATGAATAGGACTCTTCTTGAAAGGGTGAGGTGCATGCTTTCAAATGCAAACCTACAAAAGCAATTTTGGGGAGAGGCTGTCCATACTGCTTGTTATCTCATCAATAGGAGTCAATCCTCAGCTCTTGAATTAAAAACTCCTCAAGAGGCATGGAAAGGCAGTCCAGCAGATTATGGAAATCTCATAATCTTTGGTTGTCCAGCTTACTATCATGTGAATGAAGGTAAGCTTCAACCAAGAGCAAAGAAGGGCTTGTTTATGGGATATCCTGATGGAGTAAAGGGTTTTAGAATCTGGTCCATTGATGATAAGAAATGCATCATCAGTAGAGATGTAACCTTTCATGAAGCTGAAATGTTTAAGGCCAAACCATCTACAGAAGTCATTGAAAATACAGAAAAACATGAAGAACCTCAAATTGAGGTGGAGCTTGAAGGAAAAGACAAGGAGGAGCTGGTCAACAAGGAACAAGATCATCTGGATCAAGAAGCAGAAGATCATACTGAAACTTGTGATGACAAAGTTGCTGAACAGGGCTATTCTCTGGTTAGAGACAGGGTTAGAAGAACAATCAAACCACCTCAAAGGTTTGGATATGCTGATATGATAGCATATGCTTTCAATACAGCTAAGGCAGTCACTAATGAAGAACCAAGTTCATACAAGGAAGCCATGGATAGTAAAGATCATCATAAATGGCAGCTTGCAATGGAGGAGGAGATGAAATCTCTGCATAAAAATCAGACTTGGAAATTAGTGGAAAAACCAAATGGAGCTAGACTGGTGGGCAGCAAATGGATCGTTAAAAGAAAGGCAGGAATTGTTGAAAACAAGACTCCAAGCTACAAAGCTAGACTAGTAGCTAAAGGGTTCACTCAAAGAGAAGGAGTAGATTTCAATGATATATTTGCACCAGTTGTAAAACATTGCTCAATAAGAATACTTCTTGCAATGGTAGCACAATTTGGCTTGTACCTTGAACAAATGGATGTAAAAACAGCATTTTTACATGGAGAACTTGAGTAAGACATCTTCATGAAGCAACCAGAAGGCTTTGAGGTCAAAGGCAAAGGGGGTTGGGTATGTCATCTTCAAAAATCTTTGTATGGTCTAAAACAGTCACCAAAGCAATGGTACAAAAGGTTTGATAGTTTTATTCTTAGTATCAAATATAAGAGAAGTAATTTTGATAGTTGTGTTTATTACAAGAAACTAGAATGTAATGACTACATCTATCTTCTCCTATATGTTGATGACATGCTATTGGCAAGCAAGAGCATGGCAGAGATACAAAGACTTAAGAAGATGCTTCAAACTGAATTTGAAATGAAAGACTTGGGGCCATCTAGGAGGATACTTGGAATGGAAATTACAAGGCATGAAAACAGTGGAGTTCTCACCATCACACAGAAGGATTATCTTGAGAAAGTTTTGAACAGATTTTACATGGCAGATGCAAAATCAGCAGGCATTCCTATTGCTTCTCATTTCAAGTTATCTCTTGAAGACAGTCCTACAACTCCTGCAGAATTGGAAGAGATGGAGAAGGTACCCTATGCAAGTGCAGTAGGCAGCCTTATGTATGCCATGGTTTGCACTCGTCCGGACTTAGCCTGTGCACTTAGTTTGGTTAGCAGGTTTATGGGAAATCCTGGAAATCAACACTGCTTGCTGTTAAACACATTCTCAGATACATCAAGGGATCAATAAATACTGGTTTAAGGTATGGTAAAGATGATCAGAACTCAGGTGGAGCACAAGGGTTTGTGGACACAGACTTTGCTGGAGATCGTGACAAAAGGAGATCACTGACAGGTTATGTTTTCACCTTGTTTGGAAACACTATCAGCTGGAAAGCCTCTCTACAGCACATAGTGGCATTGTCCACCACAGAGGCAGAATACGTAGGTATTACTGAGGCAATCAAGGAAGCTTTATGGATGAAAGGACTGATCAATGAACTTGGAATTACATAAGAAAGTATCAATGTCTTTTGTGATAATCAAAGTGCAATTCACTTATGTAAGAATCACACTTATCATGAAAGGACAAAACATATAGACATCAGGTTATACTGGATCAGAGATATCATTTCAGATGGTATGGTGTAGATCAGGAAAATTCACACTACTGAAAATCCTACAGATTTCATCACAAAGGTTGTTTCTTTGAACAAGTTTAGGCATTGCCTGAACTTGCTGAAGATTGGAGACTGATGATCAAGTTTGGGCAAGGATAGCACTTCTTAATTCTAGTCTTGTTAAGAGTCAATGTAGAGATATGCCAAGGTGGAGATTGTTGATTCTATGGCATATAAAAGTTGGTTATTATGTAGTAACAGATTCTGTTTTTTCTGTTAGACCTTTCCCCTTTCTTCTATATATATATATCTATATAGATATATATATATATATATATATATATATATATATATATATATATATAAAGCATCCCCTTCAGTTGCTGAGAGTGAGATCAATACAATCAAGTCTTAGCCACATAGAGTTACAAAGTGTCAAGTGAGAGAAAACTAGTTTTACTAGGTGAACTTGGGTGTAATTGGGGCTAAGGGATCAGTGAGATCAAACTGAGAGCTGAAAGGAAGATCTTCTTCCATCTTGTAATTGGATTGACTCTTGAATAGACTGGACTTAAGCTTGTGCTTAGTCCCGGAGACGTAGGCATTGATTTGGCCGAACTCCGTCATCAAATCTTTGGTGTGTTCTTTCCTTTATCATCAATCTTTTATGTTCTTGAATTGTTTTCTATTTTCTGCATATACTGCATACTGTCTTTGGTTGTTTTCTGGTTTTCTTACAGGTTTTCTCGAACAAGGTTGTTGGCTATGCAACCATAGTTCACTCCAATGGAACCACATCTGCAACAAAAAGAGACAAAAATGAGTTAGTACTTAGTATTGTGCAAAAACAATGGAGAAAGAAAGAAAGGGGAAGTAAAAGAAGAGGGTGAGCAATTGTAAAAGGAGAATCATTCAGATAGAGATGCATCATCATCATGACTATCACAATCTAGGGGTCAGAGGCATGCCTTTCGGTAGCTGGAGCATAGACTTTTTCGGAGGAAAGCTGTGGACTTGAACAGTAGCCGATTACTCTAGAGAGAAAAACATAAAAAAAGAAAGAAAGAAAGAACACAGGGAATGGACCTGTGAGAGGTGTAGCTGCCAGAAACACACAAAATGCTTGGCTCGTGGGACGAGACGGAATGATACGGGTAAAAACAAAAGAAATCTATAAACTAAAAATAAATAATAATAAAATAACACTAAATAACCAAAGCATGACTTTTGATGAACCAATCACCCGTCAGAAAGTGCAACTAATACATGGGAGAGAGTGCAATTTGGTACAAAATAAATATTAAAATAATGTCACCAACCAAATAATCCGATCCGGCTCCTCTAAAGTAAGCAATTCACTTTAAAGCATAAAGTAAATAATATCAATAGTTGATAAGAAAATTAGTGATTAATATTAAGTGAACATACATAACAAATTATGGATATGTAGGAATCTAAATCCTTAACTTTTTCACAAACAGTTGAGATTGTTTACTTTACCATCTCCTTACTTTAAAGGAATCAAATCCCAAATAACCACAGGTGTCTAATAACTGTAAATCTACCGTAATCATGGGATATCCTCAACTGTATAGTTAGTGATATGAGAATCCAAATAGTTCCATATCAATCAAGCCAGTTTTTTTTGTTTTTTAGTAGTATGAAGCGATGACAAACGCGCAAGTGTTGAAGAAGTCCGTAACCCATTTTTTTGGACATGACAGAGAGGCGTTGATGCCTTGGTGGAGTTTGGGAATGAAACTGATGAATGGGCGCAGGAGGCTCATAACCCATTTTTTTTAAGAGATGCCGACGAGCGACAATGTGACCGAATGAAATGCAACAAAAAATTTTTTTTGGTGTGGATGGTACATCATAAAATTTAGTGTGTCTACTTGATCTAATGGTAAATAAAAGTGATGCATGCTGAGCCACATGTATCACTATTCCACCTAACTTGCCGTCAATCAAACCCTACATAATAAAACTTACATAAGATCTATCATATAAAGCCTACATATGATCAATAATACAAAATTAGACTAAGATCAAACTATTTAACATAAATGGAGTCTAATAAGGCTAAGCATGGGTTAAAGTAAAAAAAAATGTAAATAATTGAGTCATCAAGTAGTTCTAGACAACAAGGAGTTAAGAAAGTTTGTGAACTTTGGATTGTTGTAGGCTTATTTGAATAATAATTTTCTTATTCAATTACTATCTTAGCTATTATTTTCATAAATTTGGTATATTAGGTCCATGTTATTATCTGGTTTAATGCAAGAGTTGGTGGTTGCTGTGTTAATAAGAGTCTTTGCTTCAAAATACGGATATTAATTTAAGATGAGATGAGAGATATTACTTTGACCTTGTGTTTGATGGGAAGTAGGAATTGGTTTCCTCATTGTACAATGATCCTGTCAACGAAGTGCGTGTTTGGAAAATTGATAGGGTGTAGTAAAATCACGTCAAACAAGAAATTACCTAGAGTAGCTTTCACATCAAAAACTCACGTCCACATGGTTTGGACGTGTTACCAAACATATTGAAAATGGGGGTGGTAAACCTGTAAAGGCACTCCTATATAAGGTCGAGATAATTTCTAATAATTAAAACAATTTTGCAATAATTAAAAATTATTTAAATCTGTTTGAATAAAAAAAATTAAAAAAATATATTAATATTTTTATATTTGAAATAATAATAAAATATTAAATATCAAAAAATAAATAATAATTAAAAATTCACATGACACTAAAATATGAATTGATTACACATACAATAAAGCTTATGTGGTGCACCGTTACTCGCATCAACTTAACGACGTCACTCTAACAACATATACAAGTTCCCAAGTTTTTTTTTGTTATCATGATAAATATATGTGCGAAGCATTTGGCTTCATGCAGGCAAGTTGCAGCCTACAATCTGAACCGAGGACGGGTTTTTGGATCGACTTCGTCGATGACTAATTTTAGCTAAGGAATCGGACTGACCACCTTTTAGTATGGTCTCCTCTTACCATGTTTTTTCGATCCACTGGGCTCAAACCCAAGACCTTACTAAATGGATTCGAATCGAATTTAACTCGGATCAACGTAATGTTGATATACTAATTCCTAAATTATTAAACGTATAAACATCGAATCAAAAAAATTTACAAGGACTAAAATGGAGAGAGTTCATAATTGTCACGAATAAAAAATTAACTAGGTGAAAATTATATTTTAAACCATACCAAATACCACTGTCTAGCAAGAAAAGATATTGTCTGAGAAATGAAGACATTCATTATTATGCTTTTGTAGAAATAAACTAAATGAAGATAATCTATAGAATATATATTTAAAACTCGTTATGTAGGAAAATTTTGATAGGTGTCAATCTGTGGTGCAATAGCTTCTTATGTACTCTTCTTTTCCCTTTCTATTTGAGGAAAGTTTTCAATAGAACTCAAAAGTTAGTGGATAACGGCTATTGCTTCCTAGCCAAATAACAATTGTACCCCTAAATTAAGTGGTTGATATCTATTTTTAAGATTGTTATTTGGCTAGGAAGCAATAGCCGTCATCCACTAACTATTGAGTTCTATTGAAAACTTTCCTCAAATAGAAAGGGAAAAGAAGAGTACATAAGAAGCTATTGCACCACAGATTGACACCTGTCAAAACTTTCCTCCATAACGAGTTTCAAATATATATTATATATCATTTTTTTTAATTTCTTTTCTTTTTTTCTTTTTAGACATGTTTTATTGTTTTTAAACAGATATCAAGATTGTTTTAAAATACCACTAATCCCTCGTTTAGTTTCCCCTCCTCCAAGTCTCGGGAGCCTAGCAACCTCACTGTTTCCAAATGTTTATCTCTATATCTTCTCCGATTTCTCCATTTCTCCTTACAACCTGCAACCTATCTTAACAATAATTTTGAATTATGTGTTAGTTATAATCATTTGTTTATAAATTTAGGTCATCTTTCATTATCCTTTTGTGTATATCGCAAATTTTGTATTGTTCTCTGTTATAATAAATTAACGATTCCAATCTAATGTTCTGATGGCTGCTAATTTTGATTCCATTTCTGACATAACTCCAGAAAAGGAGACTTGAAGTATTTTGGCAAGGGTTGTACGCATCTTTTTTGTTCCTTATTTCTCTAACCAGAAGGTTCATTTCTCGGTGGAATTTGTGTTAATGGATCGAAAGTTGTTTCTATATATTTGTTTGCCAACATTCTTTCTTCTCATATTCATGTAAATATGTTTGTACCGCCTGAGAGTAAATAATAAGGTTTGGCCGAGCTTAATCATAGCAAGGGGTAAACCGACCGAACTAAACACTAGTAACAGGTGAGTCGGGTGAGCTTGATCCGAGTATGGGGTAAGTTGAACAAACTTGAGTAGTGTAGGCTGAGCTTGGACAGAGAGACCGAGTTTTCACAATATCTTAAGGCCGAGCTTGACTAAAATGGCCAAGTATTGTGCAGCCGAGCTTGAGGCAGTAAAGACCGAGTTTTACTAGTAAAAGGGAAGGATGACCTAACATTGCTTGGACATGTAAGGGAATAATCGAGGTAGGCTAACTGATAGAGTACCGGATATCCGAAAAAGGTGGAAACAATATGCTGATTAAGGTACAACTAACAGATATGTAATAGATAGTACCTAATGAGCAAATGACCAGCCGAGATATACGTGAAAAGATCTTATCATATCAATCAGTATCAGACAAATCATATCAACATATATAAAGATAAATATTTATCTAAATAAGTAAGCAGTTAGAGAACGTAGTATAAATAAGAGGTCATCATAAGAGAACGACTCACCTTACAACACACACAGACTCACTCTTAAGAGCTATGAGGCTTAGAATAGAGAGATCGATCCTGATCTCATTTTCCAGGCTTACAGGGCACAATTAAGTGGTGAGTGCAATCCCGTTCCAGCTAGATTCCAGTAATACGGATTTTGGCATGAACATTTGGTGCCTACCGTGGGGCCGAGGTAAACTTTCCCTTGGCCACACTTTGAAAAATGGTTGAAACTAGAAGCTATAACGGAAGGATGATGGCTTGGAACGAAAGAGAGTAGTCTGCACAGGTGGAACGTTATTTTCGTGGATTGCAGGAAAAAGTAGAGCAATCGTGGAGGAAGAATGAGATGAGGAGGAGAGACAGAAGATGTGGCCGCACTCCTGAGCATTCGCAATCCTCGCATCACAACAACGAAAGGGTTCAGAGAGATAAGGAAAAGGGTGAATAAGGTGATATGGAAGAGGATGATCATCCCTTTATAGAACGGGTGATGGCCACCCCTTTTTCAAAAAAATTCAAAATACCAGTGTTGAAAGAGTATGATGGGAGCTCGGATCCAAAGGAGCATTTGAAACATTTCAATACTCAAATGATGGTAGCGCGTGCTCCTCTTGATATCAAATGCAGGATGTTTTCTCTGAGTTTGAAAGGAGCAGCTTCGATATGGTTTTCTGGTTTGCCAGAAAGTCGGTTAGCTCATACGTTGGTTTATATTCAAAGTTCAAAATCCAATTTGCTACCAATAAAGCATATCAGAAAACATTTGCGAATTTATTGAATGTAAAGCAGGAAAAAGGAGAGTCGTTGAAAAACTTCATGACCAGGTTTAATAAGGACACATTGATGGTGAAGGATTTAACACTCTCGGTTGCTCTCTATGCAATGAGAGGAGCTTTAAGGTCGTCACCCTTCACTGATCCCCTAGCAAGAAGAGCTCTGATAGACATTGATGAATTAAGGCAGAGAGCTCTAAAGTATATAAATATGGAGGAGCAAAGGGAGATCAAGAGAAATGAAGGAGAAAAGGGAGAGAAGCTTGCAAAGCCCGGGCACCAAGGAGGGCAACCTAAGTCCAAGTTCAGGAATGATAATCACCAAAGGAGTTTAGGAGTGGGGTACTCAAAATACACCTCGTTAACTAAACCTTTGTCGAAAATTCTAGACGAAGTCTATCATACTGGTCTTATACCCTTCCCACTCCCGACAATGAACATACCGGCTGATGGAGATAAAAGTAACTATTGTCGGTATCAATGAAACTATACATACAATACCGATGATTGCTTCACTCTGAAGGCCAAAATTGAAGATCTGATTCAACAAGGTCATTTGGGAAAGTATGTTAAGCAAGACTGTACACAAAGGCAACCTTCCGTGAGACGAGGAGCTTACACTGGAAGAGGAAGGGGAGGAAGATTTGGTGGAGGTGGTAGAGGTAATGGACGAGGTCAGAACACGGAGGAAAATTAACAAAGGGATAATGCTGAAAATACTCAGCATACTGAAGGAACCAGATGAGCTTATCATGAGATAAGCCTAATCTCCAATTGTTGGAGATTAGCATTTATGCTCTAGGCGAGCATTGGACAAGCTTATCATGAGATAAGCTAAATCTTCAATTGTTGGATATAAGCATTTATGCTCTGGATGAGCATTGGACGAGCTTATCATGAGATAAGCCTAATCTTCAATTGTTGGAGACAAGCATTTATGCTCTGGACGACTATTAGATGAGCTTATCATGAGATAAGCCTAATTCTCCGAGTGTTGGAGATAAGTATTTGCTCTGGACGAGCTTATCATAAGATAAGCCTGATTCTCCAAGTGCTGGAGATAAGTTTATGCTTTGGACGAGCTTATCATGAGATAAGCCTAATTCTCCAAGTGCTAGAGATAAGCATTTATGCTTTGGATGAGCATTGGGCGAGCTTATCATGAGATAAGCCTAATCTCCAATTGTTGGAGATAAGAATTTATGCTTTGGGTGAGCATTGGACGATCTTAACATGAGATAAGCATAATTATCCAAGTGCCGAAGACAAGTATTTGCTTGGACGAGCATGGGACTAATATAAGGATGTAGAGCTTAGTAAAAGCATTAACATAAGGAAATTAATTAGTATCCAAAGATCCCTGGATAAGCATCATAAGATTATGTTTTCAAGAAATGAACCTCCTTAAAAGTTTGCACCCTGAAATGAACTTGAGTAAACAAAGCATTTATGCTTAAAGTCAAAGTTGATACGATCACGTATTAGTAGGGCATAATTTATTCAGTCATGTGAAGCTCTGTCAATAACTTAATAAAAGCTCTTTTACCTTATTAAGACTCAGAGCTTGGGAGACTTGTGTATATCCTGGAAATAATATGACCAAACTAGCCAAGTAATGGCCAAGCTTAGACAGTATTGACTGAGTTTAGGCAGTACTGGTCGAGCTTCATTGCCACAGCCAAGTGTTGGCCGAGCTTGGACAATGTAGGCTGAGCTTTACTGATGAGGAGAGAGGTCGCCTAATATTACATGGACATAGGAGATAATAATTGAGGTATGCCAAGAGAAACGTGTACCACTTGAGCTTGAACCGAGCAATAGCCGAGTATGAATAATAGGATAAGAACATTAGTTGAAATATTGAGCCTTCCGAGAATAGAGTAAGGTGATCAAGTCTATCTTAGTGTAGAACATTATGGCTGAGTAATACCAATGTAAGAAAAGTTATGCTCGGTTAAAGCCGTAATTTAAGATCTTTTGTCTTATAAAGACTTAGAGCTTGGGGGACTTATGTACCACCCGAGAGTAAATGATAAGGTTTGGCCGAGCTTAATCATAGGAAAAGGGTAAACCAGCTGAACTAAACCCTGGTAAAGGGCGAGTCGGTGGAGATTGATCCGGGTATGGGGTAAGTTGAATGAGCTTGACATAATATAAGAGTTAGGATAATTGATGATCATACCTAGAAAAAGAGTAACCGAGTTTGTAGGATAGACCGAGCTTACTAGTGTTGCTGAGCTTAGCTTAAAGTAGTATCATGAGTAGGAGGTAAGGATGATTACAGTATAAAGGGGATCTTTGTTAAAGAATTAATTTAAGTAATTCAATCATTTTGTTGGAAACAAATCTTGAAAGAGTTTTATATCACTTAATATGATTATGGGGTACAACCGAGATTGATGAAATAAAGAACACCAAACGAATTTACAATACCTCAGATTATATATAATAGTGAGCCTGTAGGAGGCAAGAAAAAGAAGTTTAGCTCGGTTATCGGCCTTATAAAAAGCTCTTTTGTCTGATAAAAACTTAGAGCTTGGGGGACTTGTGTACACCCCTGGAGTGGAATAAGAGAAATAATCGAGCTTAAGCCAGGATAGGGCTGATCCGAGGCAGTACACAGGTCAAAATAATAGTAATTAAAAGTTTTAGTTCAAGGCGAAACAACCTTGGTTGTATCACAAGGATCTTTAAAGTTTATCATCCAAAAAAGAATGTGAGAGAAAGGGGGTTTTCAAATTTCGTAGGGCGAAAACAGTTTGCACTAAACAAAAAAATTCAATTAACTAAAAACATCAATCCAGGACGTCAAGTTCTTTGGTAGAATTTGTCATTGTTCCAATAGATATAAATTCGTTTGCCCCCCTTCTCTGTTAATTCGAATCTAATACATAATAATGTTGGGTTATATCAACAAAATTGAAATCACGATCCCAATTCCTAATAATGTTGATTTATGTGAAAATTCGATTAACTTAGGTTACCAATTGGTTCCTTAATCTCTATTAGATTTTTAGATTAATCAACCCTAGTCTCTAATTTCAATTCAATTATGAAAACTGAATTCACATCTAATCAGGTATAGATCAAACATAATCATGCTTACAACAGATAATTCATAATTGAAAAAAGAGAAGGAGAGGAGATACAATTGAAAAAAGCAATTAAGAGTAAGGAACTCGGAATACAAAGCAGATTACTTGAATGTCTAGGATTGATAAAAGGTTTAGTCTTTCATAGTCATAACCATTGGAAAAGCTTTAACAACAAAAATGTAGCAACATGTAGAAAAAGTAAAAGGGGAGAAGAGATGAGAAGATAATTCTAAAACTTGCAAAAATAATGATTGTAATAGTTGTCTAATTTCGTGTCTGCCTTGTGTGGAACTAAACTACTATTTATACTTATTAATCCAAATCTATCCCTAGCCTAAATTAAGGCCCTCTGAATAAGCTTTCCAACAAGGTATCATATGTCTTAATTGGGCTTAAGATGAGTAAGTTAAGCCCATTTAAGTGAGGGAACATCATGGACCGCGCCAGAGAATTCGGAACCTAATTTGGCATTGACGTTCGCCTCATTTGATAATTCTTGTGAAATCTACAATTGTATATCTCTGTCTTAGCTTTCAAGGGACACCAAGATCATCCAAATCCGATATTTGTAGCTCTAGTTATGCTCTGCGTAAAACAACAAGGTCAGAATGAGTGAAAAATCCAAAAATTAACAATGTTTAACAATTAAGCCTAACTAAGCCCAATAGTGAAAAACTCAGCCAAATCACCAATATTAAGCACATATAGATATTAATTAGGCCAAATATACAACACTAAAATGTGTCTCAAAAATGACTTATCAAAGGCCGAGCTCACTATGACCAAACTTGAGTAGTATAGGCCGAGCTTGGACATAGAGGCCTAGTTTGCACAATATCATAAGGTTGAGCTTGACTAAAATGGTCGAGTATTGTGAGGTCGAGCTTGAGGCAGTAAAGGCTGAGTTTTACCAACAAAAGGGGAGGATGACCTAACATTGCTTGGACATGTAAGGGAATAATCGAGGTAGGCTAACAGACTAGGTGGAAACGATACGCTGATTAAGGTACAACTAACAGATATGCGATAGATAGTACCTAATGAGCAAATGACCATCCGAGATATACGTGAATTGATCTTATCATATCAATCAGTATCAGACAAAGCTTTTCAACATGTATAAATATAGATATTTATCTAAATAAACAAGCAGTTAGAGAAAGTAATATAAACAAGAGGTCCTCGTAAGAGAAGGACACACTTTACAACACACACATACTCACTTTTAAGAGCTCCGAGGCTTAGAATAGAGAGATCGATCTTGATCTCATATTCTAGGCTTACAGGGCACAATTAAGTGGTGTGTACAATCCCGTTTCGGCTAGGTTCCGGCAATATGGATTTTGACAAGAATAATGTTGATATGATTTTTTTAATCTTTTTTTTTTATGTTTTTTGCTTATTTATGTATTTAGGGAGATAGAGTTCTCACTTCATTTTGGAAGAGTCTAATATACAAGTTTGAGAAGCTAACTCAGGAAAGTTTTGTGTATTCCTTTCATTATTTTGCTGTTGCTGCTAATGGTGGTAATTACAAGACTACACATCACAATTACTAGTTGAATTTCCGGTTTAGTACGAAGGTGGAAACAGTTAATGAAGCTGGTAAGCGTTCTGTTGCAAATAATATTTTTCCTTTGTTCCTATTTCTCCGTTGTGTGGAGGATGGTATGACACTTGTTATTTAGTTGGTTGGTTTTAATTTTATCTTATGCTTTCTGCCGACAAACCTATTTTATTTATTTTTTTTTCTCCCTGATGTGCTTGGTTTTATATAGTATCAATTTTCATTCATTTTCTACTTTACTGTCTATGTTTATCTTGCATATTCTATTTCTTCAGATGTCATAGGTATGGTAACTGGTCTTGGAAATGAGAGGGAATTAGACACGAATGGTTAGAAGACCAAGATGAATGTCATTACTCTTTATGCGGATGGGTAAAATTTACATTAGTCTTTGTTAACGTTGGTTTCTGGTTTCTGACCAAAATTCCTTTGTTACAAATAATTGAAGATCAGACGAGTGTGGGACCTACGAGTTATGTGGTAATCTCGTCAAGATGTGTGTATGTATTGTCTTCCAAGTATGAATTTGACAAGTTAGTCAAATATAGTAATATACTGGCAAGGACTTGGTGTTAAAACAAATAGGTAAGTTCGAAAGAGATGTACAGAATATTGCCGATAATGAAAGTTGACAATAAAACTACTTGAGTTCAAAAATATAAGTTTGAAGTTTGAGAGAAAACCAACTATTTAATAGAAAATAACTTCCTAATCGTACTGAGTTTATAAATAAAAGAAAACTGAAGTTTGAAAGAAAAGTTAAGTAAAGAGAGATCTAAATGACACTACTTGCAAGAAGTAAAATAAACTCCAACAACGAACTTGAGAGAAATACTGGAAATTAAAAGGAACAAGTAATGAACTTGAACAAAAGAGATGAAAATGGAATAGAATTTTGCCATAGTATTGAAATAATAAGGATGGAGGGAATACTTGAATGTAATCCGTCAATCTGCTGTGTGATCGAGATGTGTAAGATGTGTATCAAGTAACCTCTAGATAATGGAAATAGTTTCTAAAATACTAAGTAATTAAATATAAATACTTGACAGGAATTAAAACTTAGATTTGAAATGTAAGAACACTACAAATGAATTAATATAGAAAATGTAGTTATTTATTAAAGTTGATGAAGAACAATTTCTGGGAAATTGAATAGAAACGAATGAAAATGTTAATTTAAGTAAAAGATGTCAAAAACTAAGAATTGCTTATAATATTGTGTAAAGGAAAACTGGATTAAACAAGTATTAATTTGTAGAAAAAATAATGAAGTTTAAAGAAATAACTTGAAGATGATTATAAATAAACCGGAAAATGCATGAAGAACTATTGAAGAAATATTAAAAGTTAATAAAAATTAACAAAGAAATAAGATGAATCCGTCATCACAATATTGATGGCAGTAAAATAAAGAAGTGTTAGAACATCATGAAGAACATGATGAATAAACTGGAAAGTATTTGAAGAACTTGAAGGAAATGAACCAATATTGTATTGAAATTGGACATTGTATTGATGATAACAAGGTGGAAGGAGTACTTGAGTTAATCCGTCAGTCTGCTGTGTGATCGAGACTTGTAGGATGTTTCAAGTTCCAACCCCTATTACATTGTAATAACTAGTATTTATAGAAAAAGTAAATAACTTCCTAAAGGTAACTTCCTAATCTACTTTCTGACACGTGTATGGCAGTTTTGCCATATTCAAATTCAGACTATTTGACAAACAAACTTCTCCAACTGCTCAATTCTTTGAACCGCTCCGTGTCAACTTGCTTGTTGTCAAGGGTTTCGTTGTTTGGCTTGTCTGGCTGCTTGATAGCTTATCTTGCTAATGCCTTGTCAGTCTTGAGGACTTAGCCATTTTCACACTTCTCTGTACGTTTGACAACTCTTCTTAATACTTTGTCAAAAAGCTTGGTTGTCAATTTATCCTTTCTGTTAACCCGTATTTTCTTGTCAACTAAATATTTTAAATACTTAGAAATTATTAGTCATTACTCTGATTCCTTCGTCAGCCTGTCAAAATGCATCAGTAAATAATCAAAAATTTCACCCCTAACAGATGCGCCCCAAGTTTTGCTTTTCGACGGCCTTGTTTGTCTGTCATGTCAACTGAAGAACTTCTTGTCAACTCCACACTTGTCAATTCTTCTATAATCTTCTAAATTCGACGTTCTTCTTTATGTACATTCTTCTATCAACTTTATTCCTGTCGACTTTGAACTTGGTCAATTTTCCTCTCTTCAATCCAACTCTCGTCTACTTTGGGAATTCCTTATGAATTTGACAATCTTGCTTTTGACCAATTTTTCTGTCAACTTTCCGTCTGTCAACTTAGTACTTGTCAACTTCGTCTACTTTGAGAATTCATTATGAATTTGACAATCTTGCTTTTGACCAATTTTTCTGTCAACTTAGTACTTGTCAACTTTCTTTTAGCCAAACCAGTATATACCAATTTTATGGACTTCTTTCTCAATTTTCATGTAGCCTCTGTCTGCCTGTCTGACAAAAACTCAAATATGAAAATTCACTCCTAACAGTCTTATAATGACACTTATGATATTTGGTTTAACTGTTGTAGCGACCTAAAGAAAAGACTAGTTTTCGCTCTTAGAGAGAAGACATGGAGTCGCCACCAACTTTATTTTGTTTCAAGGAAGTTGGAAAACCTTTTCAAGAAAAGTCTTGGGTCCGGGAGTCGATTATGTCTAGGGAAGGCATGGAGACTTAACCCCACGGCACCATAGAACATCCATAAAATGGTTACCCAAAATTAGCTGTGTAAATTATTAGTAACTTTGAGATATTTGTTTTACTCGTTATGAACCTCTTTATTAAAACTAAATGAGGTTGAACATGGCACGTAAGTCCACAGACCAACCTCTAAATCAGAAGGGTTAAACATGACACTTGTCATAGGGCAACCCAAAAAAGGTTGTCTTAATCAAGCGATCATCCTCTATTTTTATGTAAAATAAATATTTTTTATCTCTTGAAGATGGGACAGAAACATAGAAATGAAACTTTTTACCAACTTACTCAGAGAACAGAAGCATAGAAAAGTAAGAGTGTCAAGAGAAATTTATTAACAATATCAACGAAAAGAACAAAGTTTACCGAGCGGGAGTAGAATAAGAATCACTTTGTTCACTCCCAGTGGTAAGATTTTGAGCTCGAAATCTTTACATTCAATCTCCCTGGCCCCTTCAGCTCTTCCTTCTTAACCACTTCTAATAATAGGGAAGAGAAAAGGAAGCCCAGATTTCTGATCTCTCTTACTCACAACAAAAATCTCTCCTTCTTTTCTCTTTTCTTTGTATCTTTCCACTCTATCCCTTTTCTGATCTTTCGTTTTCTCTCAAGAACAGTGTTTTCCCCTCCTTTCTCTTTTCTCACTAAGAAAATATCAGATCATAAGTAGTCCTTCTCCGAAAAATGTTCTCCTCCTTCCAAAATGTTCCTCCCCTCCTCCCTTTTAGAGATGGAGGAGAGAGCTTCTTGCTTCTTCTCCATTGACTTCAAGGTCGGCTTGCACGAATACCCAAGGCTTGGGCCATTCTGAACACCGGAAAGGAGGGGATTTGATGTGATGGTTGCACGCTTGAAAAGGGAAGGAGATGGTGGTTTTTGTCTGCTGGGTATAAAGGCTTTTTAGGGTTAGGAGTGAGGCTGCTAGGTTAGGCGAGGGAGGAAATGGAAGAAAAAAGAAAAGTCCAATGGGTAGAGGAGGTGCAAAAGGGGGGGTTCTGAGCGGAGATAGCGTGTGTCCAGATGGGGTGGTATGAGTAGCAGAAAGGTGGTGATTTGATGTGAGGGTTGCACGCTTGAAAAGAGAAAAGAGATGGGGGGTTTTGAGCAGAAATAGCGTGTGCCCAGACGGGGTGGCATGAGTAGTAGAAAGGTGGTGATTTGATGTGGGGGTTGCAAGCTTGAAAAGAGAAAGGAGATGGGGGTTTTTGTCTGATGTGCATGATGGCTTTTTAGGGTTAGGAGTAGGGTTACCAGGTTAAAACAAGGGAGGAGGTAAGGAAGAAGGAGGACCGATGGGTAGAGGAGGAAGAGAGGTCTTGCCTGGTATATAAAGTGGATAGGAGGCGTAGCTCAGCTTCCTTTCCTTTCCGTTGATTGTCTTTTTCTCCTTGTTTTCTTCGTCATTTCTTACTTGTCTTCTCCTTCTTCTTTCCTTATTCTTTAGCCTTCAGCCTGAAAATAAAATTGCAGGGGACGGAATCTCTTCATCCCAACAAAAACTTAGATATGCAAAAGTAGATAAACACTGGACGGACGTCCTCGTCCAACAAAAAGGATAATTGCAGTGGACGGAACCTCCTCGTCCAACAGAAGTTAAAATAATTGAGGTGGACAGAACCCCATTGTCCAACAGAAATAAGAGGGACAGGACTGGACGGGACCACCCCGTCCTCCAGCAAGTGTAATGATTGGATGGGACCACCCCGTCCATTGGCAAGTGCAGTGGACTGGATGGGACCACAGCAAGTGCCAAGCAATGGACGGGACCACCCCGTCCACCAGCAAGTGCAAAGCAATGTACGGGACCACCCCGTCCATTGGCAAGTGCAGTGGACTGGACGGGACCACAACAAGTTCCAAGCAATGGACTGGACAGGCCCAACAGCAAGTGCCAAGCAATGGACGGGACCACCCTGTCCACCAACAAGTGTAATGACTAGACAGGACCACCCCGTCCATTGGCAAGTGCAGTGGACTGGACGGACCCAACAACAAGTGCAAAGCAATGGACGGGACCACCCAGCCCATCAGCAAGTGTAAGGACTGGACGAGACCAACCCGTCCATTGGCAAGTGCAGTGGACTGGACGGGCCCAACAGCAAGTGCAAAGCAATGGACGGGACCAGCCCATCCAACAACAAGTACAAACATGATGGACGGGGCTTCCCCGTCCAACGGCAAGTACAAATGTGATGGACGGGACTTCCCCGTCCAACAGCTAGTACAAATGTGATGGACGGGACTTCCCCCGTCCAACAACAAGTACAAACGCGATGGACGGGACTTCCCCGTCCGACAGCAAGCCCCAAATATGATGGGCGGGATTGGACCGCGTCCAACAACAAGTCCACAACAAGGGACTGGCCTGGACCGCGTCCAACAACAGTTAATAATGTGATGGACGGGACCTTCCCGTTCAACAGCAAATGTGATGGACTGGAAGGGATCACCCCGTCCAACATCAAATCCAAGGTAATGGACTGGAACACCCCCTCCTTTCTTCATTTTTTCTTTTTATTATTATTAGTCTCCTTGAAGTGTAATGTTACAATAAAAGACGGACAAAATGGGTGTTCACAGTTGCCCCTCTTTACTTGTTACATACTAGAAGACATGAATAGCCGTGACTTCTCATGTATTGTAGTAATGAACAAGTAAAGAAAATGAACACATATTTTGTTCGAAAAACATGAGGAGCTCAGAAGAAAACCTTACAGTTTGGAAATGAAAATGCAGTGAGTCTCAGAGTTCGAAAGTAAAGATGCAGTGGACGGAACCTCCTCATCCAACAGGAAAGTAAATATGCACCGAGCCTCAGAACTCGAAAATAAACTTGCAATGAGCCTCAGAGCTCGAGAATAAAAAGTGCAGTGAGCCTCAGATCTCAACAGTAAAGATGCAATGGACGGAACCTCCTCGTCCAACAGGAAAGTAAATATGCAACGAGCCTTAGAGCTCGAAAATAAACTTGCAATGAGCCTCAGAGCTCGAGAATAAAAAGTGCAGTGAGCCTCGGAGCTCTAAAGTAAAGATGCAATGAGCCTCAAGGCTCGAAAATAAACTTGCAGCGAGCCTCAGAGCTCGAAAATAAAATTGCAGTGAGCCTCAGAGCTTGAAAATAAAATTGCAGCAAGCCTCAGAGCTCGAAAATAAAATTTCAGTGAGCCTCAGAGCTCAAAAATAAACTTGCAGTGAGCCTCAGAGCTCGAAAATAAATAAATGCAATGAGCCTCAGAGCTCGAAAGTAAACTTGCAGTGAGCCTCGGAGCTCGAAAAAAATAAAATTGCAGTGAGCCTCAGCTCGAAAATAAACTTGTTGTGAGCCTCAGAACTCGAGAATAAAAATGTAGTGAGCTTTAGAGCTCGAAAACAAACATGCAGTGGACGGAACCTCTTCGTCAAATAGAAAATTAAATGCAATGGACGGAACCTCCTCGTCCAACAGAAAATAAACATGCAATGGACGGAACCTCCTCGTCCAACAGAAAGTAAACATGCAATGAGCCTTGGAGCTCAAAAATAAAGGTGTGGTGAGCATCAGAGCTTGAAAATAAACTATTAGTGATCTGAAACAAATGAAAATCCCTTCCTTTTGAGGACAACGGAACCAATTGCTCCCTGAAAAAACTTTGACCAACCAAACCCTTGCTCATCGGCCACTCTGGGACAAGGCATCACTCATTCTTTTAACAACATTGGTCACCCAAGAGTCTGATAAACTCCGGATGTCATGTAAGCTTATTCGCATAATTCTTTTGTCGTTCAGTGCATGCTACCTCTTCCACTGAATCTGAATTATTGAGCCCTTTTGGTTTAAACCATTCATTGGTACTACCATTAGAGTTACCAAATCATACCATTAAACTTATATTTACTTTTATTGAGACATGAGAGTGAACACGACAGGGTAGTGTGGAAGAAAACCTCTTGCCTTAATAAGAGAATTCAAGAGACAATAGCAATGAGAACAAAGTTACAAAAGGGATTAAAAAAAACAAAGATAAGCAAAGGAAATTTATAAAATTTGCCCCAGTGTTGGTCCCTTGATTTTCATTTAATTGATTCCCCTAAGTCTTTTGATGACACGGATCTTGGCTCCTGTTTCTGATTCCTCAAACACACCTTCTTCGATCATTCCTTAACAATTTTGCCCTAGTATACTCAGTCGAATAAAATTGCCCCAGTGTGGTGAGTGCTTGCAGAAGTGTTGGACCATATCCTCCTCCTAGGCTGCCTTTGCAGGTTTTCAGTCTAAGGTTTCTTTGCCCTAACTTTTTCCTAGGTTGCCCTTTCGGGTTTTCCACCTAGTGGGCCTTTGCATTTCTTTTGTTTTTATTGTGTTTTGCCCTAACTTTTGCCTAGGATGCCCTTTCGGGTTTTCAACCTAGCAGGCCTTTTCTTTTCTTTTGTTTTCATTGTCCTTTGCCCTAACTTTTGCCTAAGTTACCCTTTCGGGTTTTCAACCTAGCGGGCCTTCAAGCGTAGAATTTTTTCACAGCATCATAGTTTACTGGCCTTGGTAACTCTTCCCCATCCATGTTTTGCAGAATCAAGGCACCTCCCGAGAATACTTGTTTGACAATATAAGGGCCTTCATAATTTGGTGCCCATTTTCCTCGGGCATCCTCTTGGCTAGGGAGGATTTTCTTTAAGACCAGGTCTCCCGCACGAAACTCTCTAGGATGAACCCTTTTATTGAAAGCTCTTGCCATTCTGTTTTGATACAATTGCCCGTGACAGATAGCTGCCAGCCTTTTCTCTTCTATCATGTTCAACTGCTCATATTGAGTTTTCACCCACTCAGACTCTTCTAAGTCTGCTTCCATCAAGACTCTTAGCGAAGGGAGTTCTACTTCGATAGGTGAGACAACCTCCATTCCGTACACCAGGGAGAAAGGACTTGCCCCAGTGCTTGATCGTTTGTTAGTCCGATAAGCATGTAGAGCATATGGCAGCATTTCGTGCCAGTCCTTATAGTTTACAACCATCTTGGCAACGATCTTCTTGACATTCTTGTTTGCTGCTTCAACTGCACCATTCATTTGAGGCCTATAAGGAGCAGAGTTGTGGTGTTTGATTTTGAGACCATCACAAAACTTTTGAATCTCGGTACCATTAAGATTGGCAGCATTATCTGTGATTATCCTCTCTGGGATCCCGTATCTACAGACAATGTCCTTTCTGAGGAATTTGAGAAATACCCTTTGAGTTATGTTGGCATATGAAGCAGCTTCTACCCATTTAGTGAAATAGTATATCGCCACCAGAATGAAACGATG
The DNA here is from genome assembly GCA_030762895.1 of Sophora flavescens. Classification (NCBI taxonomy): domain Eukaryota; kingdom Viridiplantae; phylum Streptophyta; class Magnoliopsida; order Fabales; family Fabaceae; genus Sophora; species Sophora flavescens. The sequence continues at coordinate 76,125,643 of CM061066.1, forward strand.
ACCATTGGAAGCCTTGGGATTAATGGGACCGATGACATCTATTCCCCACATTGAAAAGGGCCATGGGGATGCTAAACTGTGCAGTGGAAACGCAGGTGCATTAACCCGATCTGCATGCATCTGGCATTTCTGGCATTTACGAACATGCTCCATGCAATCTGACTCCATAGTAGACCAATAATAGTCGCTTCTTAAGATCTTCTTAGCCATCATGTGGCCATTGGCATGAGTCCCACAGATTCCTTGATGAACTTCAATCATGATCCATTTAGCTTCACGAGCATCCACACATCTGAGTAAGGTACCTGATAAGCCTCTGGCTTATCTAGTTTTATGACTAGATGAACTAGGGTTTATGTGCCAATTTATTCGAGTTCACTCTCGTTTTCGCCCAAATTTGCCTTGTTTTGTTCCTAAGTTGGACTTTGACTCGTTTTGCGTCTTTTGTATAGTTTTTAGCTTCTTTTGGATAGAATTACGCTTGTGGTTGCTTGTGTTGTTTTCAGGTCCATAAGTGAAGCTATAAGAATTAAGGAAAGTCAAGAAATAATGGAGATTGCTATTATGGAGATTCTCGCCCCGCGAGAGGAAGATCGCCCCGCGAGAGTTTGAAGACCTGGGAAGACAGAGACCATCACGGCCTAGCCGTGATTCACATCACGGTGCGTGAAAGGAATGTTCGCGTCGCGAGACATCCTTCGCGTCGCGAGTGTGTGAATTCCAGAAAAGTACCAGAGTCAGAGACCATCACGGCCTAGCCGTGATATGTATCACGGCCGTGACCCAAGATCCACACAAGGCAGAGAACATCACGGCCTGGCCGTGATTCACATCACGGGGCGTGAAAGGCGGGCTCGCGTCGCGAGACATCATTCGCGTCGCGAGAGTTCGAATTCCGTGGCGCGCTGAAACAAAACCGCCACGGCCGGCCGTGATGGCCGCCACGCCTGGCCGTGATGGCCGCCACGGCCGCCGTGATGGCCGTCACGGCGTGACGCGTGGCCTCCTTATAAATAGAGCAGATCAGAACAGAAAAAGGGGACTTTTTGGATCAGAATTTTCAGAGATCTTTTGTAATCCTTATTCTGGGGTTTCTTCTCCTTTTCTTTTCTCTTAATTCTTAGGCTTAGGATGAATTCCGATTGTACGTGCGTTGTTGTTACGAACATGAGGAACTAATCCTCTTGTCTAGGGGATCGATGAAGCCACCCATGGCGGCATAGTGTTCATGTCATGTAACTCTCTCTCCTTTAATTCAATTATGATTTTCCAATTCTGTTTTCATTGTGTTGATTATATGCTAGCGTGATCGACTAGTTAAGCGTGTTGAGGCCTAGCGGCGATTCGCGTTTTAGAACTTGAATTGGGAACATCGGTCGAGTATTGCACGAGAGTGAGTAGGAGATCGATGCAACCTATAGGGAACAAGAATTAATAGAATTCGAGATTAGGGTTAAGAGACCTAGCAAGTAATTAACTCAAATCATCGAATACGTCCTAATGAGCACGGAAGTGGATTTAGGAGAATTTAGGGGTCCCGGTTGACATTAAAAATTGAACTTAGGGAGGAGAATATCATCACTTGGGTACTTTGCATGATTGGGTAGGTGGATTCGAAACCTTAGATGCTTTTATTTCTGAATTTAATCACCGTAGCTTTATTTGATTTGATTCTTGAAATTGCGATCTCAATCTCTTTCTCTCAACCACCTTCTATTGCTTAACCAACGTATCGGATTTCTTGACAATTTAGTCGAATTGGTAACCTAATCCTTGTGTTCGACCTCGGTAGAATCTTACCGTGTTTTTATTACTTGCGACGACCCGGTACACTTGCCGGAGTCACAACAAGTTTTTGGCGCCGTTGCCGGGGATTGGCACAACCAATTTTCCTAATTTTTAGGAAATTCGGCTGTTTGGTTAAGCTGACTTTTAGCTTTATTTTCTTTTATTTAATTGCCATTATTTTTTCTCCATTTCTTTGATTCCACTTGGTCTTTGCCTGTTTTTGTATGCGAGGTACTCTTCTACAAGAGGACTTGCTATTCGATTCAGAGATCACCAGGACCGAGAGGCAGTTAAGAAAAGAGGCTAGAGAAAGGAAGAGGTTGGAAGCAATTAAAATAGAAGGCATGGCTGAAGAAAATCCTCCTCCTCCTCCTCCTCGTTACAAGCCTCTCTTTGAGTACGATCTACAAAGCTTGGTAGATTGTGACTCTTCTATTGTAAGGGGCAACCTGAACACAGACTCTTTCAGAGTGGAAGCCTGTGTCACATACCAGATCCGGGAGAATCAGTTTGATGGGAGTGGCAAACAGGACCCGCATAGACATATCACTCGCTTCCTGGAAGCTTGTGACTTGCAGAAGACCAGGGGAGTCTCTCAGGATGAGTTTCGCTTGCGGCTTTTCCCTCTTTCTCTTAGGGATGTCGCTCGCGATTGGGTTGACAGTTTGGATAGGAACAAAGATCGTAACTTGGGAGCAAATGGCACGAGGTTCCTAACCAATTACTTTCCTACTCAGAAGGCGGCACAAGAAAGAATAGCCGTCACTTCATTCAGGCAAACGGAGGATGAAACATATAATGAAGCTTGGGGAGAGGTACAATGGTTTGTTGAGAAGATGTCCCTCTGCATTCTTTGACCCCGTTTCCAAAGTACAAACACTTCTTTAATGGGTTGAGGGGACGCTATCGATGAATCGTGATGCCGCAGGTGGCGGTTCTTTTGTATATCTATCTACTGAGGATGGATGGGCACTGTTAGAGAAGATGTCATATAATGATTACAACCGTGGTAGGGAGACCTCAAGTGGAATCGGGTTCTGGGACAATGGAAGCCATTTTAGAGCAAAATAGACTTTTGAAGATGCGAGAATGAGGCTTTGTCCGGAACAAGAGGGTTAATGCTATACACGAGGGAACGCCTCCGGGTTGTGCAAATTGTAATGGAGATCATGACACTCAGATTTGCCCGCTAAATTTCTCTCAGGGAACATGTGGACTCATGCCACAACTTCTATGACACCGTGCCCCGAACAATTATCGGAGGAACAATCGAGAATCGAAATAGGGGCTACATGAGAAGAGACCATCCGGGATTTGCTTGGAGTGATGTTAATGGTGGTCTAGCCGGTCAACAACACCCTCAACAAGGTCTCGAGACCGGACATTGGAATTCAAAGAACAATACTCGTGCAGCTCCTCCTGGGCCTAATCGATTCTGCAACCGATGGATAGTGGAAGACAACCTTGGGAGATGGCTTTTGAGAAGTTGTCAACCTTTACAGGCACATCTTTTGAGAAGATGAATACAGCAATGGAGAAGTTGTCAATCGACACAAATACTGCCATTAACAAGTTGGCGACTCATACAGGTTCAGCATTTCAGAACCTTGAGACACAAATAGCGCAGCTCGCGAAGCAACTTAATGAGCGTCTTCCAGGCACTCTCCCAGGTAGTACCGAGAACAACCCCAAGGGACAATGCAACATCATATCTAATAGAAGCGGAAGGGTGTTGGAACCTAGCAGGGGTACCACTAGTTCTCAGGATGACAAGGGCCCGGAACAACTACCAATTGAGGAAGAGCAACCAGAGAAAGAAGGGTTGGCAAGTGACAAGGGACCGGAGCAAGGGGGAAGGCTGAAACTTGTGGATGAAGAGTTCCGAAGGAAGAAGTGGGTTGAACCCCAAGACCTCCCTCCTTACATGAAGGTACCGTATCCTGAACGATTGAAGAAGCCTCAACAGGATAAGCAATTCAATAAGTTCCTTGATGTCTTCCGAAAACTCCAGATTAACATTCCATTTGCGGAAGCCTTGGAACAAATGCCATCATATGCTCGGTTTATGAAGGAACTTCTCACTAAGAAGCGGAGGATTGTGGATGAAGAAACGGTTGCTTTGACCGAGGAGTGTAGTGCCATTCTTCAACGGAAACTGCCTCCGAAGTTGAAGGATCCCGGTTCCTTCTCGATACCATGCACCATTGGGGGAATGACCTTCGGAAAGGCATTATGTGATCTAGGGGCAAGCATCAACTTGATGCCCCTCTCGATGATGAAGAGGCTAGGGATCAAGGAAGTAAAGGATACGCGAATGTCACTCCAACTGGCTGATCGTTCTATCAAATATCCCTATGGAGTAGTTGAAGACTTGCTCGTGAAAGGTGACAAGTTCATATTCCCAGTGGACTTTGTGGTGCTCGATATGGATGAAGACGCTGAGATCCCTCTCATATTGGGTAGGCCCTTCTTGGCCACCGGGGGTGCCTTGATAGATGCGCGGAAAGGGAAACTCACTTTAAGGGTGAATGATGATGAGGTGGTCTTCAATGTCTTTGAAGCGATTAAGCACCCGGAAGAGAAGTCAGCTGTGTATCGAGTGGATGTGGTGGACCCAACTGAAAAGGTAAAGGCAACTCGAGAAGACCATGATCCTTCACTTGCAACAGTATCGGTAGAATCTCATGAGGAAGACAGTGAGGAAAAAGGCCCTTCGGGGGATGAAGTCTACATTGAGTGGCTACGAGACATGGAACCCATACCGAGTCTCCCAAGGGAAGAATGTGCAAGGAAAGAACTCAGCAGCAAGGGAATGAAAAAGAAGGGTAAAGCAACAAGGTTGAAAGGTAGTACAACCGTGGTGGTCAAGAAAGACAACAAGTTGATCCCAAAAAAGACCATCGCGGAGTGGAGAGTGCGTGCAGATTATAGAAGGATGCTGGACTTAAATGGGCTATCCGGGAACAGCTTGCGAATATATAAAAGTGCACAAACCTACAAAGAACAGGCCAAGGAATGGCATGGCCAGCAGGATCTTCCTCCGGATTAACCCTTAGGGGCGACTTGAGTCAGGCTCGGGACGTTAAACAAGCGCTACTTGGGAGGCAACCCAAGCTAGGTACTCTCTCTTTTCCTCACTCTTGCTTTTGTTTTTTTTTTTTTTGTGTGTGTGTTTGTTTTGTTTTTGTTTGTCACTCTTGAATAATTTGAGAAGATCAAGAGTTTTTGTATGAAATGTCGTGTCGGCAAGCTTGTTGGATTTTAATTATATTGAGCATAGATGGATTGCTTGAATTATATTCACCATTGATGATTTCCCCTAGGTTCAAGTAATAGAAAAGTTGATCCCCACTTAAAATTGAAAATTGAACTTTGAGATGTATTAAGATTGCTTGATTTATGATAAGTTTGGGGTGAGGGGGTGCACACACTAGGAATCGTATCTCGGTCAAACAATTTGCAAAATGTCCAGGTGAGGATTTGAGCCTCCAACTCTGTTTTTGAATGTGTGAATCACTGTTAAGTTGCACTTTCCCGAATTTGCTTGAATCTCTATATGGTTTGCATGATTATGTGTTGCATCAAATGATTTAGGCAATTTTCTTTGAATAACTACTTGGCCTGAAAAGAACCATCCCTAATGCATGTTCCCTAGTTAGCCAAATTGAGCCCAATTGACCTATGGTTTCTTGATGACCCTACATTACGAGCCAAAATCTGAAAAACCATGTTAACCCAATCTTAGGATTAGGAGAGCATGGAAATGAGCAAGAGAAAGGTTGTGAGAAACTAAGTTTGGGGTGGCTACAAGGTATGTGTCATATTGGGATGAGAAAAAGAAAATAAAGGTTGACCCAAGGCAAAAAGAAAAGAAAAGAAAAGAAGAAAACAAAAAAATTGCCAAAAGAAAAGGGGCAAAACAAAAATAATATCAAGGAAAAGGTTGTAGTCACCCGAGCCCAAATGAAAAATGGAAAGAAAGGAATTTGAGTGGAAAATGTGTTTAATGCTCATGCTCTCTTAGTTCCTAGGGACTTAAGCCTAAATATCCTTGATTATCCTACCCTCAGCCAGGCCCCATTACAACCTTTAAAAGACCTTTTGATGTTGCATGCATGTTTTCGTGGGAACTATGTTTGAGATGAAAATCAAATTCATGGGAAGTGCTCTTGATAAGTGAAATTGAGTGAAAAAGTTGAAAGCCTAGACAAACTTGAGCGAATGAGTGAAATACTAAATGCCCTTTGTGAGGAAGGCGGTTGTTTGAAATTGGTGATCTTCCTTTTGTGTGTGACCCTGATCCTCAACTTAGACTAATGATTGCATGAATGATAATTTCTCAATTGTTTAAAGTAGATGAATGTGGGGATTACATTGATGAAAAAGGGGAGGAATCAAAGAAGAAAAATTGTTTTGTAAAGTCGCATGAAATTTGTGCGAAATTGATTAGATCTTTAGGCTTGCCAAGTCTTGAGTCGTTTTTGAGTTTTAAGCTTGCTTGGGGACAAGCAAGGTTTAAGTTTGGGGTATTTTGATAAGCCTCTGGCTTATCTAGTTTTATGACTAGATGAACTAGGGTTTATGTGCCAAGTTATTCGAGTTCACTCTCGTTTTCGCCCAAATTTGCCTTGTTTTGTTCCTAAGTTGGACTTTGACTCGTTTTGCGTCTTTTGTATAGTTTTTAGCTTCTTTTGGATAGAATTACGCTTGTGGTTGCTTGTGTTGTTTTCAGGTCCATAAGTGAAGCTATAAGAATTAAGGAAAGTCAAGAAATAATGGAGATTGCTATTCTGGAGATTCTCGCCCCGCGAGAGGAAGATCGCCCCGCGAGAGTTTGAAGACCTGGGAAGACAGAGACCATCACGGCCTAGCCGTGATTCACATCACGGTGCGTGAAAGGAATGTTCGCGTCGCGAGACATCCTTCGCGTCGCGAGTGTGTGAATTCCAGAAAAGTACCAGAGTCAGAGACCATCACGGCCTAGCCGTGATATGTATCACGGCCGTGACCCAAGATCCACACAAGGCAGAGAACATCACGGCCTGGCCGTGATTCACATCACGGGCCGTGAAAGGCGGGCTCGCGTCGCGAGACATCATTCGCGTCGCGAGAGTTCGAATTCCAGAAGTGCGCCAGAAACAGAAACCGTCACGGCCTGGCCGTGATGGCCGTCACGGCCGTGACGCGTGGCCTCCTTATAAATAGAGCAGATCAGAACAGAAAAAGGGGACTTTTTGGATCAGAATTTTCAGAGATCTTTTGTAATCCTTATTCTGGGGTTTCTTCTCCTTTTCTTTTCTCTTAATTCTTAGGCTTAGGATGAATTCCGATTGTACGTGCGTCGTTGTTACGGACATGAGGAACTAATCCTCTTGTCTAGGGGATCGATGAAGCCACCCATGGCGGCATAGTGTTCATGTCATGTAACTCTCTCTCCTTTAATTCAATTATGATTTTCCAATTCTGTTTTCATTGTGTTGATTATATGCTAGCGTGATCGACTAGTTAAGCGTGTTGAGGCCTAGCGGCGATTCGCGTTTTAGAACTTGAATTGGGAACATCGGTCGAGTATTGCACGAGAGTGAGTAGGAGATCGATGCAACCTATAGGGAACAAGAATTAATAGAATTCGAGATTAGGGTTAAGAGACCTAGCAAGTAATTAACTCAAATCATTGAATACGTCCTAATGAGCACGGAAGTGGATTTAGGAGAATTTAGGGGTCCCGGTTGACATTAAAAATTGAACTTAGGGAGGAGAATATCATCACTTGGGTACTTTGCATGATTGGGTAGGTGGATTCGAAACCTTAGATGCTTTTATTTCTGAATTTAATCACCGTAGCTTTATTTGATTTGATTCTTGAAATTGCGATCTCAATCTCTTTCTCTCAACCACCTTCTATTGCTTAACCAACGTATCGGATTTCTTGACAATTTAGTCGAATTGGTAACCCAATCCTTGTGTTCGACCTCGGTAGAATCTTACCGTGTTTTTATTACTTGCGACGACCCGGTACACTTGCCGGAGTCACAACAGTACCATCATATCCTCTTTTGTACAAGACTTCCTTGTTCAAGAAAAAGGCCATAGCCAGTCTTCGGATGGTCTTTTTATTTACTTCACTCGCCTCTACCGGGTATTCCTTGTTCTGAATATATTACTTGATATCATGATACCAAGGCTTACCATCGGGTTCTCCTTCCACATGAGCACAGCATACTGGTTCATCTTGCACTCTAACTTGGATGGGTTGGACGTTGATATGGATATCCAACTTGGTCATGGCAGCTAGTGTGGCCAAAGCATCAGCAAATTAGTTCTTGTCTCGACTTAAATGCGAGAAAGTAATCTCATCGAACTTTGAAATCAACTGAGTCAAGTATTTCTGATACGCGATCAACTTGGAGTCCTTCGTCTGCCACTCACCATTGACTTGATAAATGATTAAAGATGAATCCCCGAAGACTTTCAACTGCTTTATACCCAGTTCAAGTGCCATTTTCAATCCACCAGCACATGCTTCGTATTCTGCGATATTATTTGTACTTTCGAATTTCAGTTTTACGGCCATCGGGTATTGCTTGCCACTTGGTGAGATAACCACTGCTCCTATACCACTGCCATGCATATTGATTGCTCCATCAAAATACATTTTCCACACATCTTCTCGTTCTTCGTCTACCTCAAGGGACATTACTCTCCATCCGAAACTCAGAATTGACAGGCCGTCCATCCTTAAGAGGATTTTCTGCTAAATGGTCAGCAATTACACTTCCTTTGATGGACTTCTGGGTCACATATTTGATATCGAATTCTGACAATATCACTTGCCATTTCGAAACCCTTAAGGATATATAAGGACTTTCGAAGATATACTTCAAAGGATCCATTTGAGAAATTAGCCAAGTGGTGTGATATAACATGTACTGTCTGAGTTTTTTGGAAGCACATACTAGTGCACAACAAGTCTTCTCGATTGCCATATAACGAGCCTCATGGGCGTTAAACTTCTTACTCAGGTAATAAATTACCTGCTCCTTCCAGCCAGATTCATCATGTTGTCCTAGCATTGCCCCCATTGAGGTTGGCAATATGGTGAAGTAGAGTAATAATGGACGACCTTGGGTAGGTGGTACCAACACTGGGGGATTCAGCAGATATGCCTTTATCTTATCAAATTCTTCTTGACAGTCATCATCCCATCTTCCTGGATTATTCTTCCCGAGGAGTTTGAAGATTGATTCACATGTGCTAGTCAGATTTGCAATGAAGCGCGCGATGTAGTTCAATCTTCCAAGAAAACCCCTTACTTCTCGCTCGTTATTAGGTGCTGGCATATCGCGTATTGCTTCCACCTTGTTAGGGTCCACCTTTATTCCTTCTCTACTGACAACAAAGCCAAGTAAGTTCCCCGCGGATGCACCGAAAGTACATTTTGCAGGGTTGAGCCGTAACTTGTACTTTCTTAGCCGCTTGAACAACTTTCTCAAAACTGCCACATGGCTTTCTCCTTCCTTGGATTTGGCCACTATATCATCAACGTATACCTCTACCTCCTTATGAATCATATCATGGAACAATGCCACCATATCACGTTGGTAAGTAGCCCCAGCATTCTTTAATCCGAAAGGCATCACTTTGTAACAAAAAGTTCCCCAAGGAGTGATAAAAGTTGTCTTTTCTTTATCTTCATTGTCCATGAGGGTCTGATTGTACCCAGAATACCCATCCATGAAAGAAAACCTATGACTTCTGGCTGTACTGTCTACAAGGACATCAATATGAGGTAGGGGAAATCATCCTTTGGACTGGCTTTATTCAGGTCTCGGTAGTCCATGCACATTCTGACCCTTCCATCCTTCTTTGGTACCGGAACAATATTAGCTACCCATTCCGGGTGTCTAGCTACTTCCAGAAAGTCAACCTCCAACTGTTTGGTCACTTCTTCCTTGATCTTCAGCGACATCTCAGGATGCGTTCTCCTTAATTTTTGCTTCTTTGGAGCCACATCTGGGTATAGGGGAATTTTATGCGTTACTATCTCAGGATCTAAACCTGGCATATCCATGTAGGACCATGCAAAAACATCCAGATATTCTTTGAATAGTGCAACCATTTCTTCTCGCTCTGGGTTATCCACTATTTTCAACTCCTTCTTATCTTCCTCGGTTCCCATATTGATCACTTCTGCAACCTCATCATTCGAGCTAATCCCTTCCTCTGACCGTTTCTCTACTTTTATGAACTCTTCAATGTCTTCTTCCTCCTCATCGGATTCAAGACTGTATTCATCAGCGGCCGCGAGGGAATCAATAAATGAGCTTTCAAAGTTCCTCTCCTGAGGTAAATCTTTAGTGGAAGAAATATTCCTGGAAGAAAAAGTCGGGAATAGGAGAAGTATAGGCAAGAGTTTTATTTATGATAGAAAAGTTTAAACAAAATGAATGAAAGAGAGAAAAGAAACGATGGAATCAAAAGGACAACACCAGACAAAGTGCTACATTCTCATTCATGTCTCAAAGAAAGTGAACATCAGTTCATAATTAGCACAATAAGATAATTACTTCATGGAAATAACATCAACAAACGGTTCAGATTGCCAATTGTTAAGAACTTCATTGCTAGCAGGGAGATAGATGACATGGTTCTCATCCAGCTCTTCTTCAAGTGTGCTGATAGTGAAGTGAGGGGAGAATGACTTTGCGGGACTGATAACTTCAGCGGCTACTGGGAAAGTCTCTGTCAGGAGGGGAAGATGCTTTCTCTCGCGCTCTTCTTCTTCCTTGTTTTCAAGAGTCATGAATTTCATCCCTTCTGTCAGGTTGGGCTGATACCCTAATCCGCGCCTTCCTTCTCTCACAGCCGCTTCAATTGGACGAGAGATCCCTTGCAGCTGAGGCCCTAGGCCTTTTCCTCTTTGATACCCGTTCTTTTCCATGATGCGAACTACTACCTCATTCACGTTCTTTATTGGGGGCTCCCTTTTCTTGTTCTCCGACTTCAGTACCTCAAAACTACGCAGTGAGTTATCGTCCATCCGCTCTGCACTTTCCACATAAGGTACTGTGGTGGGCTTTGTCAGCATGATTTCCTCTTCACCACGGACAGTAATAATGGATCCATCCTGAATATACTTCAAACACTGATGCAGAGTTGATGGGACCACTCCTGCCTCATGGATCCATGGCCTCCCCAGGAGCATGGTGTAAGCTGGCTGGATTTCCATGACCTGAAAGAGGACAGGGAAAGAACTAGGCTCTATTTCAAGGGACAGAGTTATCTCTCCTAAGATTCGTCTTGCTGTCCCATCAAAGGCTCGCACAATCATTTCTTGTGGTGTCAAATTCGCCGCGCTTATATTCAGCTACTTAAGTGTGGTCATTGGAACCACATTCAACACCGAACCACCATATATAAGCACCTTAGCAATCACAAACCCCTTACACTTTAGGGTGATGTGTAAGGCTTTAGGGCTGCTGCGGGATTTCGAGGCCACTTCATCTTCCGAGAAAGTAATCATGTTGACATACCTGATTGGGTCCACCATATTCACCACATTTTCCGGAGTGACATCAGGTTTGACACACGCTTCATTCAACACCTTCAATAATGCCTTGCGATGCAATTATGATGTCAAGACAAGCGACAAAAGAGATATCCTTGCCGGAGTTTTCTTCAACTGTTCTACCACATCATATTGACTTTGCTTCATGACCTTCATAAACTCTTCTTCTTCTTTCCCCTTTCTTTCATCCACAGTTTTCTCTTCTTCGGATCCCTTCATCGTTTTTTCTTCAGCAGGGGTGTAGCACCGCCCGCTCCTTGTAATGCCTCAAACTCTCACAATATTAGTAACCTGGGCCTTCGAAGTTTCTCCTGCCCCTCCTACTAACTCAACTTTCTGTTCATAATTCCACGGTACAGCGTGTGTATCATCATAAGCAAAAGGAGTTGGCTTTTTCACCTTTACAATCACTTTTTCTGGCGCCGACGCATCATTCATAGATGGTACCCGGAGCACAACTTTTTCAACCACATTAACTTCTTCAGTCGTAGCTGGCCTAGCTTGGATCACCCCCAAGGTAAGTAATCCTTGGACTCGGACCTTAATGTCCCAACAAGTTTCAATATCATGCCCTACCTGTCCATGATGATAATCACAACTTAAATCACCATCATACTTCTCTTTTTCCTTGATCAGCTTCACCGGTGCAATAATATCATATCCTGCTTTCTTGAGTCCGGCAAATATTTCTTGCATCGGGGTTCGTAATTCCAAAACCTTCTTAATTTGAGGCCCTTTCACTTCCAAGTTAGCCACACTATTTCCCGCATTATGGTTTGGAATTGGGTTATTAATAATGCTAGGCCCAAAATCTTCTTCGAAACCCAATCTTCCACAAGCAATCAATTTTCTTACTGCTGTCTTGAAGGCCTCAAATTCTTCAATGGAATGTCCCAAGGAATCCATGTGATATTTTCAAGTCAAGTTTGGATTGTACCAAGCAGGGAAAGGTGGTTCCATAGGCCGTACAGGGTTTTCAGTGATTAGGTGGCGATCAAATAGTTGTTTGAACAAATCTGCATTGGAGATAGACAGTCTTGGGAAGGGTGGCAGATTTTGATGTTGGGAGCGTCCCTGATTTGGAAGATTTGGGCGAGGTCGAGGGTAGCTTGGATAGTTTTGTTGAGGTGCAGGTGGATAATGAGTATATGTTGGGCGAGTGGGGTTGTGTGGTTGAGAGGTAGGGATGTTATTTACTTGATTTTGTGGCTGGGTGATGGTTGGTGAGGCCTGTTGAGGTGGGTAAAACGGTGTTTGGGTCTGATATGGTGCTTGGTACCTTGGGTATGAAGGGATATGACGAGGTCCAAAGTTTTGCTGGTGTTGCACATTATTTACTTCTGCTTCCTTCTTCTTGGGCTGGAACCCTTTCTTGGATGCACTGCCTTCCATGTCAATTGGCAACTTCCCGGCTCTGGCTAGAATTCATTTCTTTCCCCTGCAGCAATTAAGTCAGATAAATCCCTATAAGCTACTCATGCCATTGCTTCGATACAGGGAGATCCTAGGGTTCCCAAAAAATATGAGCACATTTCGGACAACATCAGCGGCGGCTGAACCTGAGAAGCCAAACTTCTCCAACTTTGTGCATACTGTTTGAAGGATTCATCACTCTTCTTCTGCATTGTAGTCAACTGTTCATGGGTCGGAGCTACGTCCAAATTAAATTTGTATTGATCCATGAACAAATTGGCTAATTCTGTCCACCGAGAGATCTTAGAATGGTCCAACTGAAGGTACCACTCTAGTGCGATTCCGGTCAAACTTTCATGGAAAAAACAATAAGGAACTTGTCATCCTTAGACCAGATGGCCATTTTGGTGGCATAGCCAATCAAATGGAATCGTGGGTTCCCACTTCCGTCATATTTGGAAAAATCAGGAATTTTGAAATCATTAGGAATCACGAGATCTGTGGCAGGACAGAGATCTTCTATCTAGAGAGGGCCATAAGCACTCGGGACTTTTATCACTTTTATCTGTTCTTCCATTTTCTCCATCCATTCATCTCTCATCTTATCCTTACCAGCCTGGACTCCCGCTGACTGGCTGTGAGTAGACACACGTGGTTGTTCCCATGTTGACGCGGTGTATCCCGGGGCTTCATGATAGGCATTTTCAAAAGGAGGGTATCCTTCTCCAGTAGGAAGTGTTATTGGTGCTGTGTGATGTGTCTGGTCAGGTCCAAACACCCCCTGAATAAGACCCGTGCCAACGTTTGAAAACATCGGTGCTGTTACCACAGAGGAAATTTGATGGCTACCAAGTTCAATTGTCTCTCTGTTCGCGCTGAGCATGCTGAGAGATTCCCTCATATCTTGTAATATGGCTTCTAATCTTGCTTGGGTTTCAGCCATCTCACTCATTCTTCCCCTCACATCATCTATCTCAGCTTAGATTTCTTCCTTCCTCAGACGTATTGGCAGCCATCCTAGTCCGAGATCTGGTATCGTGAACTCGGGTTTGGTTGGTATTACCTTTCCTAGGTCACACAATGGTTCCTGAATCCTTAGAAGGATGAGACTCTGTGAAGCGAATAAGAACAACTCATTAGTCAATCAAGAATTTTGTGTGTGTGCATGCATGCATGTTCAAGTTATCATCCTTTATTCGATCGTGAGGGTATTCACTAATAGCAAGAAGACTCATCCTGCAATCAAACCTAGTGGTATGGTTCCCTCTAGCTTGAATGCAGTTGGTGTCAAGTCCAAGGGAGAATCTACTCCTCGATAGACCACACCCGTACTAGCAACGTCCTTATTTTTACATAGAAAACTCGTTGTTTTTAGGGTAAAAATACAGTTGATGACGTATCTAAGGGAGAATGCACTCCTCGATAGATATCATCTAAAAACGTTCGATAGACATGGATGTAAACTTCCATTTCATTATAAATATTCTGATACAAATCATGAGTCTTTGACCAAAATAAAAGAAACACATTGATGGTTTCCATCCTTCTCCAAGGTCCACAAGGTTCTATGTTAAGAGCCTCATCTTTTTTCTGAACTCTCTGGCAAGTCTCCCAAAATGATTGAAGAACTCGGTCACCTTTGGTGGTAGCTGAAGGAAATGGTTCATACGCATGTGGACGGATGCCTCTTCAAACCGCTCCACCAGCTGGGAAGTGTGATATTGGAGCTTATCCATCACGTCCTCTTATTTTCTCTTCCATGCTTCCTTTTCCTTCATTACATCCTCCACCACTAATTTCCAACCCTTTACCCATTCTGTGTGACGTTGAGCTTCAACCCTTTCAGAGTCTTTTACCTTGTTTCTGAGCCAATTTTCTCTCATGTTAGCTTCTGCCAGTAGCTCGCGATACTTGGCTGCTTCATTCCATCCTTGATCAGAGTACACTTCTGTTTGGGCTAAGGATTCCTGCAGGAATTCAACCCTCTCTTCTAGTATATGTATTGTTTCAACGTGATCCCCTACACTTGTCTCGAGCTCTTTTTTCTTCTTTTGAAGTTTGACAAGCATCTTCTCTTGACATCCTATTTTTGCCAGCAGCTCTTGAATTTCCGCTTCTTTGTCTTTTCTTGCCCTTTTTGCATGACTCGGGGCATCGTGGGCATCGGCGCATTCATCCTTCAAATGCTCAATCTGTACATTCAGCTTCTGCACTTGCCTTTGGAGCGTGGTAATGGTTACTTCGATAGCTTGGTCTTTCTCATCAAAAACCCTCATTTGAACTTTTAAAACTTCGATCTCTTTCAACATTTGATCTTTGGCTAGAGGATTATTTTCCTTACAGAGAGGGGATGCGGGTCTTGGAAGGAGACCTCTTCTTGTTTCCCTCCACACTTCATATTTTCTCGTGTGAGCTATGACTCGCCTTCCTAATTCCTCCGGTCCTTTTATACGAATATCATTCCATGCTGACCTTACTGCTATCGTTTGGCTCTTGATGCCTTCACCTTCTTGGTATAGGAAGAACATCCCATCGAGCAGTTCTTTGGGGGGTCATCCTGCGTCCACTTGAGTTGACGCATTACCAAAGCAGGTGAGTACGATACACAACCTCTGGGACCCATCAACGGCACGTTTGACAAACTTCCGCAGCTGAATACAACTGAATCTCCGTTATACCATGGGCACATCCAACTAAATGACCATGGGTCGATCTGATCAAACTCTTGCTTCCATTCATATAACTTACGTGACTTTAGTTGCATGCGAGTGAATCCTTTCAGCGGGTCATCTGTTCTGTCAATTTTATCATGGGCGTACAAGTGAGTCATGGTCCAGACATACAATATTGATGCACAACACCGCAGTTTCCCTTGTTGATTCCGATGACAAACCTGTAGGGAGAGGAAAGATTCAGATAAGATAACAGGGACCGGGTTCACACCATATTCTTCGACCCTATAGAAAACATCCATGGCTGACTGATCAATTAGATCTGGTACAAAAGGAAAGAGCACCAACCCATATATCATGAGGGCTAGTACTTTGTTGAAAGTAACCCATCGTTGTTGCTGGCCCAACTTGTTGAGATACACCTCTAAAAACCGCCTCTTCAACCCTTTGGTGGTTCCTTTTTCTGTTTTCTCTATCTGTTCCGGTTGAAGCTCCAACAGACTTGCTATCTTCCAATCTGTTACATATTGGCCATAATACATGTAGAAATGAGTCTTCTTTTGAATGGGCAGTCTTAACATATAAGCATACTCTTCCATGGTTGGAGTGATGTCTAAGTTAGGCAATTCAAAACACCTCAAAGTTGAGTTCCAATATTGGGCCAATGCATTCAGAGCGGGAGCTTCCACTGGAACATGCAACAGGTCTAATATTCTACCATACTTGCTGGCGAAGTCTGAGCGTGCTTTTTCTGGCATTTGCTGGCCGAGTTCACATAGTCTCTTCACGTCATTAAGTGTCACATCGATCTTGATATTTTTCTTGGGACAACTCGCGTTGCTAGTACTCTTTTCTGAACCAAACTTTTCCATGGTTCTTGCTATAAGGTGAATACCAAAATCTTCCAACAAAGGGACACAACGAAAAAATGAGTATAGTGAAACAAATATATCTTGCATGATTCATGTTTCATGGACCTAGTGGGGTTGAAAACCCTGATGGGTATGCATTACCTTCATTATGACATAACGCCTATTAGGTGTGCAATAATATTCGAATATGTCATTCAGGTTTGGGGCAACAATGTGATGCCCCTAGTTTTATGAATATTCATGATGAGCATGCATGACAATTTATACTTATGATGATAGAGGAGGGAAATAAAGTACGCCCCCTTTTGCCCTAAGCCGGGTAAAACTTAAGGATGGACACACCTTGAGGTTAGGACCCTAAACAGGTTGGCCACTAGGTCTGTTCTATTAGTGAGAGTTGGGACGGGTCTAGACCTCTAAAAGTCATGGTCCCCAGATTGCCCTCATAAGAGTATGATTCATGAACCTAGCCACAAGTAGGGATAAACCCTCTCAATATGACTATTCCACGACCTCATGTACAATCCGAGTGGCAAACTGACTAGTATTAGGGAGGCACAAGACCTCTTCAATAACAACGTCAGAGCACCACCTAATCCTTGGGTTTTTGAGCAAGCTCGGGTACAGAGCTAAGTGTGTGTGCAATATGTGATAGTGATGTGTGTGCAATGGGGCATACAAACCTGTAACACTTAAAAGTAAAAATAAAAAGAGAAGACAAGAAAAACCTGCAAAACACAAACATAGATACGTATAAAAAAGGTTATAAGTCCTCTATCCTATTGTTAAAACATGGGAAAAGAAAAGAAAGGAGGAGGAAACAAAATCATTGTTAGTGAAACATATATAATAGTAACGTGAGTTAAAACGCCTGCACTACTAACTCTTCTTATTTAAATAAGAGGAAAGACCCAACCAAAAGGACAAACCAAACAAACAGCACTGCAAAAAATATGTTTTGCCATTTAATTATCGCAAGGAGAAAAAACGGTAAGATACAGCCATAAAAGGTAAAACAAATAAGCTACAAGTTACTATTAATTTGCAAAACCATTTTTTATGGGCTTGACTCTCTTAAAAGAATTCCCCGGTGGAGTCGCCATCTGTAGCGACCTAAAGAAAAGACTAGTTTTCGCTCTTAGAGAGAAGACATGGAGTCGCCACCAACTTTATTTTGTTTTAAGGAAGTTGGAAAACCTTTTTAAGAAAAGTCTTGGGTCCGGGAGTCGATTATGTCTAGGGAAGGCATGGAGACTTAACCCCACGGCACCCTAGAACATCCATAAAATGGTTACCCAAAATTAGTTGTGTAAATTATTAGTAACTTTGAGATATTTGTTTTGCCCGTTATGAACCTCTTTATTAAAACTACATGAGGTTGAACATGGCACGTAAGTCCACAGAGCAACCTCTAAATCTGAGGGGTTAAACATGACACTTGTCATAGGGCAACCCAAAAAAGGTTGTTTTAATCAAGTGATCATCCTCTATTTTATCTCTTGAAGATGGGACAGAAACGTAGAAATGAAACTTTTTACCAACTTACTCAGAGAACATAAGCATAGAAAAGTAAGAGTGTCAAGAGAAATTTATTAACAATATCAACGAAAAGAACAAAGTTTACCGAACGAGAGTAGAATAAGAATCACTTTGTTCACTCCCAGTGGTAAGATTTTAAGCTCGAAATCTTTACATTCAATCTCCCTGGCCCCTTCAGCTATTCCTTCTTAACCACTTCTAATAATAGGGAAGAGAAAAGGAGGCCCAGATTTCTGATCTTTCTTCCTCACAACAAAAATCTCTCCTTCTTTTCTCTTTTCTTTGTATCTTTCTTCTCTATCCCCTTTCTGTTCTTTCGTTTTCTCTCAAGAACAGTGTTCTCCCCTCCTTTCTCTTTTCTCACTAAGAAAATATCAGATCATAAGTAGTCCTTCTCCAAAAAATGTTCTCCTCCTTCCAAAATGTTCCTCCCCTCCTCCCTTTTATAGACGGAGGAGAGGGCTTCTTGCTTCTTCTCCGTTGACTTCAAGGTCGGCTTGCACGAATACCCAAGGCTTGGGCCATTCTGAACACCGGAAAGGAGGGGATTTGATGTGAGGGTTGCACGCTTGAAAAGGGAAGGAGATGGTGGTTTTTGTCTGATGGGTATGAAGGCTTTTTAGGGTTAGGAATGAGGCTTCTAGGTTAAGGAGAGGGAGGAGATGAAAGAAAAAAGAAAAGTCCAATGGGTAGAGGAGGTGCAAAAGGGGGGGTTCTGAGCAGAGATAGCGTGTGTCCAGATGGGGTGGTATGAGTAGCAGAAAGGTGGTGATTTGATGTGAGGGTTGCATGCTTGAAAAGAGAAAGGAGATGGGGGGTTTTGAGCAGAAATAGCGTGTGCCCAGACGGGGTGGCATGAGTAGCAGAAATGTGGTGATTTGATGTGGGGGTTGCACGCTTGAAAAGAGAAAGGAGATGGGGGGTTTTGAGCAGAAATAGCGTGTGCCCAGACGGGGTGGCATGAGTAGCAGAAATGTGGTGATTTGATGTGAGGGTTGCACGCTTGAAAAGAGAAAGGAGATGGGGGTTTTTGTCTGATGTGCATGATGGCTTTTTAGGGTTAGGAGTAGGGTTACCAGGTT
Organism: Sophora flavescens; assembly: GCA_030762895.1. NCBI lineage: Eukaryota > Viridiplantae > Streptophyta > Magnoliopsida > Fabales > Fabaceae > Sophora > Sophora flavescens. Next base: position 76,144,577 of record CM061066.1, read on the forward strand.
AAAACAAGGGAGGAGGTAAGGAAGAAGGAGGACTGATAGGTAGAGGAGGAAGATAGGTCTTGCCTGGTATGTAAAGTGGGTAGGAGGCGTAGCTCAGCTTCCTTTCCTTTCCTTGATTGTCTTTTTCTCCTTGTTTTCTTCGTCCTTTCTTCCTTATCTTCTCCTTCTTCTTTCCTTATTCTTTAGCCTTCAGCCTGAAAATAAAATTGCAGGGACGAAATCTCTTCGTCCCAATAGAAACTTAGATATGCAAAAGTAGATAAACACTGGACGGACGTCCTCGTCCAACAAAAAGGATAATTGTAGTGGATGGAACCTTCTCGTCCAACAGAAGTTAAAATAATTGAGGTGGACGGAACCCCCTTGTCCAACAGAAATAAGAGGGACAAGACTGGACGAGACCACCCCGTCCTCCAGCAAGTGTAATGACTGGACGGGACCACCTCGTCCATTGGCAAGTGTAGTGGACTGGACGGGACCACAGCAAGTGCCAAGCAATGGACGGGACCACCCCGTCCACCAGCAAGTGCAAAGCAATGGACGGGACAACCCCGTCCATCAGCAAGTGGAAGGACTGGACGGGACCACCCCGTCCATTGGCAAGTGCAGTGGACTGGACGGGACCACAGCAAGTGCCAAGCAATGGACTGGATGGGCCCAACAGCAAGTGCTAAGCAATGGACGGGACCACCCCGTCCACCAGCAAGTGTAATGACTGGACAGGACCACCCCGTCCATTAATTGGCAAGTGCAGTGGACTGGACTGGCCCAACAGCAAGTGCAAAGCAATGGACGGGACCACCCCGCCCATCATCAATTGTAAGGACTGGACGGGACCACCCCGCCTATTAGCAAGTGCAGTGGACTAGACGGGCCCAACAGCAAGTGCAAAGCAATGGACGGGACCACCCCGTCCAATAACAAGTACAAACGTGATGGATGGGGCTTCCCCGTCCAACAGCAAGTTCAAACGTGATGGACGGGACTTCCCCCGTCCAACAACAAGTACAAATGTGATGGACGGGACTTCCCCATCCGACAGCAAGTCCCATATATGATGGACGGGATTGGACCGCGTCCAACAACAAGTCCACAACAAGGAACTGGCCTGGACCGCGTCCAACAACAAGTTAATAATGTGATGGACGGGACATTCCCGTCCAACAGCAAATGTGATGGACTGGAAGGGATCACCCCGTCCAACATCAAATCCAAGGTAATGGATTGGAACACCCCCTCCTTTCTTCATTTTTTCTTTTTATTATTAGACTAAACCCCCAATTTGGTCCCTGAGAAAAACACTCGGGTCTGAAATAGTCCCTAACCAAAAAAAACTATCCAGTTGGTCCTTAAGAATGTGTTTACCGGGACAGATTAGTCCTTCTGTCATATTTTGTAGTGTTTCTATCATGTGTAGTGCATGTTAATAGGGACTAATTTGACTCACGGTCATGTTTCGTAGGGACTTTACTGATATCACTTAAAAATTGTTAGGGACTAATTTGTGACAGAAGGACTAATCTGTCCCGGTAAACACATTCTTAAGGACCAACTGGATAGTTTTTTTTTGTTAGGGACTATTTCAGACCCGAGTGTTTTTCTCAGGGACCAAATTGGGGGTTTAGTCTTATTATTATTAGTCTCCTTGAAGTGTAATGTTACAATAAAAGACGGACAAAATGGGTGTTCACAACTGCCATACTTTTTTTTAAAAAATTATTTTAGTGTTGTTTGTTTCTTTCTACTTAACGGTAGATATGCTACCCAATGCACTTTGTTTGGATCTTATGTTGATTATCCGAATACATTTCTTGCTCATGGAGAGGCTCACAATGGGGTTGTTGTTGTTTATTTATTTTTTGGGATTTTACTGCAGGAGGCGTGTTTTGTAATTCTTAACACAATTAAGCAATTTTTTTAGGAGGATTGGTGGTATAAAGCTTGCATCCACAGTAAGTCAGTCATTAAGGACTCTGAAAGGTTTTATTGCGGGAAGTGTAATCAACATGTGCGGAATGTTGTTCAAAGGAAATTGTGAATATCCCTTTGTTGTCGTTTTTTTCATTTTGGTGGTCTTTAATATTTTTAATCATATTTACCCGAATAAAAATCTAATTTTCAATTATATCAGATACCATATTAGAGTCACGGTAATTGATAATATTGATTCAGCTACTTTTGTCATCATTGATCGTGATGCAACAACTTTAATCAGCAAACCATGTGCACGTACCCATGCTTAAAATATTTGAAAAGGTTTATATATCTTTATCTGTTTTTGCTGTGTTTAATTTTGCCCAATGTTTAACTTTTTATTTTTTTTACATGAACTTCAATTTTTTTTTTTTTTAACATGTTTTATAACGTTCAGTCCCAATCTCCTTTGCCATTTCCAAAAGATGTAGGTGACTTGGTAGACAAAACTGAGTGGATGCCTACTCCACCCTCAGAGAAGCAAGGTTTGGGACTGGTTGGAAACACCGCGAGGTTTTGATGCTTTCAAAAAACATGAGATTAAATACTGCAAAATCTCATCAAGAAAGTCATGATATCAAACATTTTACTTATTGGATCCTCAACATTGGGGATGGTTGTTCCAACGAGAATGAAAATGGAGAAATGGATATTGACATTCCACAAGATTTGTTGGTCAAGGACTCTGAACATCCACTTCTTTCCTTGGTGGAGTTTGCTTATCCAAATGTAGTATAAAATATGAACACATCTAAGGCTGACAAATGGATAGATCGGATAAATTTTTATTCGGATCTTAACGGATGGATTAAAAACAATCCATTAATCCATTATAATCCATTAAAAATTCATTAAAAAAATCCAATCCGTCCACGATCCATTAAATAAAATTCATTCGATCCATCCATTAACAACTTTTCATGGATGGATATCCAATCCATCCACTAAAATTTATTTTAAGAAATTAAATAATTTTATATATCTTTTATCCATCCATAAAATAATTTATAAAAAAATTTTAAAATATTATCTCTATCTCACTCTCGCTCTCCTCTTTCTTCCTCTATCTACCCTTTCTCTCTCTCCCTTTTTTTCCTACTCTTTCTCTATCTTTACTCTCTCTCCCCACTATATCTCACAATCATTTTGTATCACGACCATTTTTTTATTACTATATGGGAGTTATTGATTTTGTGCATCTACAGAGGTTGTTTTGCCACAACGTTCCATGACATTGTTTTACGAAACTTATTACGACTTTCTGTGCTTTCAATTAGTTAATACTTTTTTTTAAAAGTTTCTCAGTAAAAATAAAGACAACGAAAAAAGAAAACGTACGTAATAACGTGGACTACAACTTGTGCTAGAGAACGATTAATTAGTTAATACTTAATGTAACAAAAAAAGAAAAAAGAATGCAGATAAATAAAATAAAAAATAGTGAAAAAAAATAATAGTGAACGGAAGAGAAAATTAGATGGAGTGTTTTTTTTTTGTTACAAATGGAGAGTTTTTTTATTTGGTGAAAAATAATATGAAAAAAATAAATTGGTTTTGGAATGGATAAAAGTTGATCCATTACATTTTTTATTGTTGGTCCAATGGATTTTAAAAAATATTGGATGGATCATAAACCATCCACTAAAAAAATAATCCAATCCATCCAATCCATTTATATTATTTTTTTATAAATGGATGGATTGAATGGATTTTTTCATGGATGGACTGGATGGATGATGGACAAATGGATCATTTTGCCACCCCTAAACACCTCCAATTTCTTCCAAGATAGTACAATTTATGCCCTAACTCTTGAATGTGTGGAACACGTTAATGATTTTATCCTTTCTTTACTTCCTAGTCATTTGAAGGAGTATCTTAGTTCTGACACCCCATGTCAATTGGATGAAGATTAGATCCAGAGTGATTGGTTTACATAAGAAATTTTAAATGATATCAAATGTTCGGGATTTATGTGACACCAAGGGCCGACGAGGATGGGGAGTAATCGCTGATGCAAGAGGAAGCACGGATAAGAAGCGGCTCGGATGGCTTCTAGGCGGAGGGACGCATGAATGAACCGGTCCCACATCCGAATGAGAGGGAACATGAGACTGTACAGGTATGAGACTGTACAGTCGAGGCGATGTTGAAGTTGTGCAGGTATGAGACTATGCAGTTGAGGAAAGCTTATAAGAATTGATTGACACTACCTATATAAAAAAGATGCATCTTCTTTTCAGAAGCCCGTCACTTAAGAACTCCACAGTTAAGCGTGCTTGACTTGGAGCAATCCTAAGAGCCAAACACATAGAATGCACTTTGCTTCTTTCATTCTTAATATGAGCTGTACCTGTAATGTTTATCCAGCATATCTCAAGTAAATGATTAGCAATACTCAGGCTGTTCAATTAAAATCATTTGTTTCATGTTTGGATCCATCAAAACTCAAGGGTCAACTTTGAAATAGAGTCATACGCTTGACATAGAGTCAAACGCTTTGTGACTTAACACGAAGGTCTTCAACCGGTTAGAAACACTTCTTCATCATGAAATGTTTATTTTTATTTTTTATTTTTTTGGTTATTATACCATTTTTTCGAATACCTTTTCTTATACAACAATTGGTTCAAACTAAAAGAATAAATTTTATTTTTAACCACAACTGTTATCTGTAACATCCCTGACTGCTTTATGGATTGACGACTGTCCCCACAAACCAACACGAGTCTTTTCAGCGTGCTTTGTCCTCACTCACACACTTCTTGGGAAAACTTCCCAGGAGGTCACCCATCCCAGAATTGCTCCAAGTCAAGCTTGCTTAACTGTGGAGTTCTTAAGTGATGGGCTACCGAAAAGAAGATGCATCTTGTTAGTATAGGTAGTACCAATCAATTCATATAAGCCTTCCTCAACTGTATAGTCCCATACCTACACAGTCTCGGGATCCCTCTCATTCGGGTGTGTAATCGGTTCATTCATGTCTCCCTCCGCCTAGAAGCCTGCCAAGAGTCGCTCCTTGTCCGTGCCTTTTTGCACCGGCGACCACTCCCCGCCCTCGTCAGCACCCGGGTGTTACATGCCCACCAGCTTCCGCTTGGTTCGTCCCCGAACCACACCGTACTGGGAGATGTGCCGCTCTGATACCATTTGTAACATCCCTAGCTGCTTTATGGATTGACGACTGTCCCCACAAACCAACACGAGTCTTTTCAGCGTGCTTTGTCCTCACTTACACACTTCTTGGGAAAACTTCCCAGGAGGTCACCCATCCCGGAATTGCTCCAAGTCAAGCTCGCTTAACTGTGGAATTCTTAAGTATTGGACTACCGAAAAGAAGATGCATCTTGTTAGTATAGGTAGTACCAATCAATTCATATAAGCCTTCATCAACTGTATAGTCCTATACCTACACAGTTTCGGGATCCCTCTCATTCGGGTGTGTAATCGGTTCATTCATGTCTCCCTCCGCCTAGAAGCCTGCCAAGAGCCGCTCCTTATCCGTGCCTTCTTGCACCGGCGACCACTCCCCGTCCTCGTCAGCACCCACTGTTACATTATCAGTTTCTTAATGAACTTACTTCAGTTGCTTTAGTAATTTCGGATAGTGTTTAACCATTCCTGCATGCATTCGACTTTTTGTTCTATCAAACTTATAAATGATTAGAAACTTCAAATTCAATTTAAATTAAATATATAAATTAATCTTTTTTACGAAATCAAACTTTTTTTTTTAACAAATCTTTGTTTTCATGATGCCATTATCAGTTTCTGACTTAACGTTTTTCTGTATTTTTTTAGAAGATGGAGATAGGAACATCCTCCAACTCTGCTATCCAACACAGAGGCTTTTGTATGATGGTCGACCCATTGAACGTATGCTTTCCTTTAATTTGTTTATTGTACATATTTCGATATTTATAAATTTATTTATTTATTTATATGTCAATTTATATAATTTATATTTATAAAATTTAATATGATATCACTTAATTTTGTATAATTTCAATTTTCATTTCCTATTTCATTTAAATTGGCCCACTGGAATGATTGTTTTTACGTGTTACTGGCAATAGCAATACATCTTCCCAAAGTTTTCTACTCACGACACAAGGATGATTTTAGTCGCAGAGTTTTTTTTTTTTTGTTGATCCAGTTGGCACAATGATTGGAATCATTCTCTTCAAATTCCATGATGTCGTTGCTTTTGATCATGGAATGCACAATATCCTAAAGCATTACAAGCTACTAGAAGACGCATGGATCACGCTGATTTATAAATGAAATAAGGGTTTTTTTATGACTGTGGAAGACATGGACTTGAACAAGAAAATTATCCTATCCCCATGTGATTACATTTGTAAGAGATGATCTAGACACTCTTTTTACTAACAAAAAACCTCTGGATTGGAAAAACATGAAGAAATGTGATCTTCATCGGACATACAGTCAAGCCACAACAAACAACATGGTAAATTTGTATTTAGATTCTGAATTTGAATATCTATATATGTACTCTTCTTCTTCTTTTTTTTTTTTGAATTTGGAATTTATTTTAACTTAATAAGCAGTTCAATGAAAGCTTTGTATTATTTGTTTGATGAATGCAGTATTTACTAGCAGCTTTTGTTAGGGATGTCATACTGCCTAATAAACTGGAAGTCATCACAGTGGAAGATGAGGTTGGAGGACAATTCAAATGCAGAATTCGTTGGGGAAGGAGAAAATTGAAGCTTATTTGACTGACCAAAGGGAAGATTTGTGTAAGACAAACAACCTCAGGGGAGGAACACATACTTTTGGGAAAGGGCAAAGAAAATCATGCTCTTTTTTCATATTAAGATTGTTCACTTTTGAAATCTGTTGGCAACTTATCCGGGACTCTGTTTTTGTTTTTGTTTAAATTTGAATGATGTCATGTTGGTTTTTTTTTTTTTTTTGTTGCTTGGACTCTGTTTTTTATTTAATCCGGTGTTGAACTTTGGATTAATTTTTTGGATGATAACTTCTGTAATATAGCCATTTAAAGTGTTTTGTTATAATGACTTCAAACTCAACAACTTATAATGTTATTAACCTGTTTTCCTTTCATATGGTAGTGTGTTTTACTAACATATGTTTTATGCAATTATTTTTTAGGTTTCTTAACAAAATTTATGTTTATTAAAATATGTCATTTAAAAAAAATTCTATTTTTAATGGATGAAAATGGAGATAGCGATTGTCAATTATGACTGGAAACATAAATTAGGGATGTCAATTATGAACTTATGACCGTCAATGTGAAAAATTGATATTTATTTATTTTTGGGTGGGTCACTCCTAAGTGGGTCCCACATTAATTAAAAGAAAATAATAATAATAAAAGGAGTTACTAATGGGCCAAGCCCAAGTGACATTTGAAAAAGGGTTTGAATTAAAGAAAGCAAGTGAATGTGCTGTGGGTGAGAGTGTCTGACGCGAGAGTGAAGAAAAAGTGAGCAACAGAGAAAGGGAAACGACGCCGAATAGAGAGGAGAAGAAAAAGGAGGTCCTTTGTGCTCTATATCAGATGAGTAAACTATCTCCATTCTTGATGAAATTTTAGTATGTTGTTCCTGGTGTTGAGAACAATATTTTGATATCATTATATTGTTGTTTTGCCTTCTCTTTGAGCTGAGTTGTTATACCCATTGTTGTGAGGTTTCTCTCTTGCTACTTGCTTGTATCCACCTTTTGGGTGATGTATTGTTGATTTGGTGTTCCCTAGTATTTCTAGGAAGACTTGGTGTACCCATTATTATTTATAGTGGAAGTTTTTGCTGGACTTGGTCCCGTGGTTTTTATCCCTACACTGGGGAGTTTTCCACGTTAAAAATTGTGGTGTCATTGCTATTTATTTTTCTGCCATTGATATTATCCTGTGGAAGAATATTTTTGTTGTGCCTATTTATTTGCACAAGTGAAGGGGAAAATATTTGCTTCATTAGAGATTGTTATCTCTGACTTTTTCCCTACAAAGTGGTATCAGAGCTTAGGTTGTTCTGTACTGTGCATTTAAATGGTGGAAAATCAAGGGCCAAATGTGATTAAGCCGAACTCTACAAATTATACACTTTGGAAGACCCTCATGGAAGATATGTTATACAGCAAAGACTTGTATGATCCCATTGAGGGGACACTGCCCGACCCAAGGATAAAAATGAAAGTGATTGGAAGAAGATGAATAGAAAGGCAGTTGCTTTGATTAGGCAGTGGCTGGATTTGAGTGTATATCCTCATGTAGACACAGAAACAGATGCCCAGAAAATGTGGAAGAAGTTGGCCAAGCTGTATGAGCGAAAGAATGTGCAAAATAAAGCATTTCTGATCCGGAAGCTGGTGAATATGAAATACAAAGAAGGGGATTCAATGGCAGAGCATATGAGTATTTTTCAGAATACTTTGAATCAGTTGACAACAACAGATATTAAATTAGATGATGAGTTGCAAGCCTTGTTGTTGCTTAGTTCCTTGCCTGACACTTGGGAAGTTCTGGTTGTGACATTGACTAATTCAGCTCCTAATGGGAAGTTGACAATGTCAATGGTAAAAGAGAGCATGTTGAATGAAGAAGCTAGAAGAAAGGAGCGTGGTTTGAATGGTACCTCCACTCAGTCAGAAGCACTAGTTACAGAGTCACGGGGGAGAAGTCAAACCGGACATTTCCATAAGCATGAAAAATCTGACAGTCATAGCAAGTCAAGAAGCGAGTCCAGGAATAGAAAAGAAGTGAAATGTTATCATTGTGGCAAGGTGGGACACATCAAAAGACAATGCAGGTTCCTAAAGAGAGAGAAGTCAAGAGAAAGAGATGAAGACAAAGAGAATAAAAATGATAAAGACACAACTGCAGTTGCATCTGATAGTGATGTTTACATTGTCTGTGATGATAATTCTATAAATCTAGCATGCTGTGATTCTAGTTGGATTGTTGATTCTGGAGCCTCATACCATGTCACTCCTAGGCGTGATTTCTTCTCATCTTATATATACTGGTGGTAATTTTGGCACAGTTAAAATGGGAAATGAAGGGGTATGTAAAATTGTTGGTATGGGAGATGTTTGGATTGAAACCAGCATTAGGTGCAAGCTGCAATCGAAGAATGTCAGACATGTTTCAGATATCCGTCTCAACTTGATTTCTGTTAAAGCCTTGGACATTAAGGGTTATCATACTTACTTTGGTGGTGGCATATGCAAGCTCACCAAAGGGTCACTAGTGGTGGCAAAAGAAGAAAGCCTCACTACTCTCTACAGGATGCCTGGAAAGTTAAGCAAGGAGGAAGTGAATGCAGTTGAAGATGCTTCTTCTGATTTGTGGCATATGCGCCTTGGTCACTTGAGTGAGAAAGGACTCAACATCCTTGCCAGAAAAAAATCTCTTCCTATGAAAGGTACACCTTTAAATACTTGCTCTCATTGTTTTGTTGGAAAACAACATAGAATTTCATTTCGTAGGTCTGGTCCTCATAGGAGGCCAAATGTTCTTGATTTAGTTCATACTGATGTTTGCACTATGGATTGTAAGTCTCTTGGTGGTGCTTCATACTTTGTTACTTTTATTGATGATCACTCTAGAAAAGTGTGGGCCTTTGCTTTGAAATCTAAAGACCAGGTACTTGGTGTCTTCAAGCACTTTCATGCAAGTGTTGAAAGAGAAAAAGGAAGCAAGTTGAAATGTGTCCGAGCAGATAATGGTGGTGAATACAGGGGTCCGTTTCAAGAATATTGCAAAGAACATGGAATCAGGCTTGAGAAGACAGTTCCAAAGACACCTCAACATAATGGAGTTGCAGAGAGAATGAACCGTACCATTAATGACAGAATCAGGTGTATGCTCTCTCATGCAAAATTACTCAAATCCTTTTGGGGTGAAGCAATGAGAACTGCAGTGGATTTGATCAACCTTTCTCCTTCTGTGCCACTAGATGGTGATGTTCCAAACAGAGTATGGACAGGGAAAGATGTCTCTTATAGTCATTTGAGAGTGTTTGGCTGCAGGACTTTTGTTCACATTCCAAGAGATGAGAGGTCCAAGCTCGATGGAAAATCCAAACAATGTGTCTTCTTGGGTTATGGTCATGAAGAGTTTAATTGGTTATAGACTCTGGGATCCAGCTGACAAAAAAAATTATTAGAAGCCGGGATGTGATATTTCTTGAAGACCAAACCATTGAAGATTTTGAGAAAGCTGAGAAACAGAAACCGGTTGCCAGAAGTTATATTGATGTTGTGCCTAAACCCCCTACTGGAACTTTTGTTGAAGGGGGAGATATACAGGTAGATGATGAGAATGCAAATGACGACCCTACACCTCACCATGATGAACCAGTTGAAGAGGTTCCATTTGAGCCACCAGTTGAGCCTTAGTTGAGAAGATCTACCAGAGAGCGTCATGCTTCCCAAAGATACACTCCACATGAGTATGTGATGATCACTGATGGTGGAGAGCCATAAAGTTATGAAGAGGCTATTGTAAATGTGCACAAGGAAGAGTGGTTGAAGGCCATGCAAGAAGAAATGAATTCCTTGCATGAGAATCACACATTTGAATTGGTGAAGTTGCCTAAGGGTAGGAAAGCACTCAAGAACAAGTGGGCGTTCAAGCTGAAATCAGAAGAGAATAGCTCCCAACCAAGGTACAAAGCAAGATTGGTTGTGAAAGGCTTCAATCAGAGGAAAGGTATTGACTTTGAAGAAATTTTCTCACCTGTGGTGAAGATGTCCTCTATTCGAGTTGTGCTTGGATTAGCAGCTAGCTTGAACCTAGAGGTTGAACAACTTGATGTGAAGACAGCATTCCTTCATGGTGATTTGGAGGAGGAAATTTATATGGAGCAACCTGAAAGCTTCAAGGTCAAAGGAAAAGAGCAGCTTGTGTGCAAGTTGAAGAAAAGTTTGTACGGACTCAAGCAAGCACCAAGGCAATGGTACAAGAAATTTGATTCTTTCTTGGAGAAACATGGTTATAGTAAAACCACTTCAGATCATTGTGTGTTTGTGAATAAATTCCTTGATGATGATTTTATTATCCTCTTGCTATATGTGGATGACATGTTGATTGTTGGTCATGACACAAAGAAGATTGATTGTCTGAAGAAAGATTTGAGCAAGACCTTTGCTATGAAGGATTTGGGTCATGCAAAGCAAATCCTTGGCATGAGAATTACTCGTGATAGGAAGAATGGTAAATTGTGGTTGTCTCAACATAAGTATATAGAGAAGGTATTAGAGAGGTTTAACATGAGCAATTCCAAACCTGTTAGTACTCCACTTGCAAGTCATTTCAAGTTGAGTTCTCAACAATGCCCTACAAGTGAGAAAGACAAAGAAGAGATGAAGAAGGTTCCTTATGCATCCACGGTTGGTAGTTTGATGTATGCTATGGTATGCACAAGGCCGGATATTGCCCATGCTGTTGGAGTTGTTAGTCGTTTTCTCTCTAATCCTGGTAGAGACCACTAGCAAGCAGTGAAGTGGATTTTCAGGTATCTCAGAGGCACTTCTAGAGTATGTTTATGCTTTGGGGGTGGTCAACCTGTGTTAGATGGCTACACAGATTCAGATATGGCCGGTGATGTTGATTCTAGAAAATCTACTTCTGGATATTTGATGACCTTTGCAGGGGGAGTGGTGTCTTGGCAATCAAGATTATAAAAATGTGTTGCTTTGTCTACCACCGAGGCTGTGTATATTGCCATTACTGAAGCTTCTAAAGAACTTTTGTGGATGCAGAAATTCCTACAAGAGTTGGGCCTCAAGCAAGAGAAGTTTGTGTTATTTTGTGACAGTCAGAGTGCTATCCATCTCAGCAAGAATCCAACTTTTCCTTCCAGGTCAAAGCACATTGAGGTGCGGTATCATTGGATACGAGATGCGCTAGAGATGAAGACATTTTCACTTGAAAAGATCCATACTGATGAAAATGGTTCATATATGATGACAAAGACCTTGCCTATGACAAAGTTGATTTGTTGTAGAAAGACAGCAGGCATGGTTGAGCAGTATCTTCCCACTTGAGTCGTGAGGGGGAGATTTGTTGGGTGGGTCACTCCTAAGTGGGTCCCACATTAATTAAAAGAAAAAATAATAATAAAAGGAGTTACTAATGGGCCAAGCCCAAGTGGCATTTGAAAAAGGGTTTAAATTAAAGAAAGCAAGTGAATGTGCTGTGGGTGAGAGTGTCTGACGCGAGAGTGAAGAAAAAGTGAGCAACAGAGAAAGGGAAACGGTGCCGAATAGAGAGGAGAAGAAAAAGGAGGTCCTTTGTGCTCTATATCAGATGAGTAAACTATCTCCTTTCTTGATGAAATTTTAGTATGTTGTTCCTGGTGTTGAGAGCAATATTTTGATATCATTATATTGTTGTTTTGCCTTCTCTTTGAGCTGAATTGTTATACCCATTGTTGTGGGGTTTCTCTCTTGTTGCTTGCTTGTATCCACCTTTTGGGTGATGTATTGTTGATTTGGTGTTCCCTAGTATTTCTAGGAAGACTTGGTATACCCATTATTATTTATAGTGGAAGTTTTTGCTGGACTTGGTCCCGTGATTTTTATCCTTACACTGGGGAGTTTTCCACGTTAAAAATTGTGGTGTCATTGCTATTTATTTTTCTGCCATTGATATTATCCTGTGGAAGAATATTTTTGTTGTGCCTATTTATTTACACAAGTGAAAGGAAAAAATATTTGCTTCATTAAAAATTGTTATCTCTGACTTTTTCCCTATATTTATTATGAATTTTGAATTATCATTATCATTGTTTTTATGATTATCATTATCTTTCTCGATAACATGTATTTTCTATCGTAACTTATAATTTTTGTGTGCTATTTTGTAATTGTATTTTTTTTTCATTAAACTTTCACTTTTCTTAAGCTATCTTAAAAAGTCATAATTTATTTTCTATTTTCTATTATAAATTATAATTTTTGTGTGCTATTTTGTGATTACATTTATATTTTCATTAAACTTCTCTTTTAATATGCTAACTTAAAAAAGTAGTATTTATTAATGTTACGAAATATTTGTTAACCCCGTGCATTGTACGGGTTACTTCACTGGTATACATATAGTAGAGAATATCATTTAATTAAAAAAACAAACAACAAAACAAAAGCATAGCAAATAGCAATAGCAATGTTTTTTGTAAAAAAAAAAAAAAAACAAAAAAGAAATGGAAATATGAGAAATGGTGCGGATCTTTTGGGGGTCCAGCGTTCATCTGTTCCGTTGTGTGGACGTATATGGACCCTAATGTCTGTGATAACTTGGAACTTGTAAGAGAAATTAGAAAAGATGGTTGGTGGAGGAAAGCCAAAAGCTGTGATTGTGGGGGGTAGCATAGCAGGAATATCATGTGCACACGCTCTTATCTTAGCTGGTTGGGATGTTGTTGTGGTTGAAAAAACAACTTCACCTCCAACAGGAACTCCCACTGGTGCAGGTCTCGGACTCGACCCTCTTTCACAACGAATCACTGGCTCATGGCTTTCACAACCTCAACTCCTCCACAACACCACGCTACCATTAACTATTGATCAGGTTTGTCATCATCTCTCTTATTTTATGAATTATACCAACCTTTAATCGTGTCACTTTGTTTGATAATGATTGAAATTATATTGACCTCCTAATGGGGTGAGTATGGTATAATTAAGCCAAATCTCAAGTGGATTAATGCTTTTTCTTTCCCTTTTTTCTTATCATGCTGTCTATAGTGAGGGTGAATTCTATTAATTTCTTATGCCCTGAGTGTCACTTTGGTGTTCCTGATTTTTTTTTAACCGAGTTCCTCTTTTCAATATGTAGTATTTGTGTAACTGTTTCTAACAGAATATATGATTCGTTAGTTGGTTGGGAGTTAGTTATATATGGTTAGCCTAATCAAACTCTATAAATAAGAGCATGCGTACTTCATTTTAATCATTTTTTTCAATATGATTCCATTTGAGAAATCTTTCTCTCTTCCAAGCTTTTTCAAGCTTCCAAGCATTACTTCTCCTATGAAGTTGATCTTCATCTCTATGATCCTGTGGTTTTTAACAGTTTCGGTGCAAAATATTGTGAATATAACAAATTTCTCTGAGTTCTGATGTTGGTTCGTGGATGCACTAGACTAGATACTGCACTGGACATATGACATATAAATGGGACAAAATGCAATAAACTGATCCTAAATTAATTTCAATTTTGTGACTCTTTACTCCCTTTTGAATGCTGAAACTGAATGCATGGTTGATACTTTGTTAAGGAATATTCAGGGGATAATAGTAAACCAAGGACAGGAATACTTTTAATCTTGATGTTTAGTACCTCGAGAAACTGTAGTCTTTCTTCAAAAACAAATAAAGAAACGAAAAACAATGGGTTAATGATATTTTTCGTTTCCTAAGCAGAACCAGGCAACAGATAGTGCGAAGTTCAGCAGGATATTAACAAGAGATGAGAGTTTCAACTTCAGAGCAGCTCATTGGGCTGATCTTCATGCCCTTCTGTACAATGCACTACCACCAAATATATTTTTATGGGGTCACCATTTAGTCTCTTTCCATGTTGCAGATGACAAGGGTTCTGTGACAATAAAAGCTGAAGTTTTAAAAACCGGCGAGGTCATTGACATAGTAGGAGATTTGCTTGTTGCAGCAGATGGCTGTCTCTCTTCCATCCGCCAGAAATATCTCCCTGATTTTAAACTGAGGTTTGTATCTCAAAATGGCGTTACTTTTTTTTTCTATGTCCTTCTACCAGAAGAAGGTCCTCTAAGGCTTTAGTAACATTTGCAGATATTCGGGCTATTGTGCTTGGAGAGGGGTTCTTGATTTTTCAAAATCTGAGAATTCAGATACCATAACGGGCATCCGAAAGGCATACCCTGATCTTGGGAAATGCTTGTACTTTGACTTGAGCTCAGGTACACACAGTGTATTCTATGAACTTCTAAACAAAAAGCTCAATTGGATTTGGTATGTGAATCAGCCAGAGCCCGAAGTTAAGGTAATTTTGTTCCTCTCATCCTATACTCCTGTTAAGTGATACCTTGTTTGACACTTAGACAATAATTCTCAGCATTTCTTGAGATGAATTTTTCTGTTATTTTACATCTCCAAAAATATTCCGAACATGGTCTATAAATTAAATTCCCTGTCAGGATAGTAGGAAAGTTTACTAGCTTAGTCTCCATGTTGACCTCAATCTACAGTGTATTCATCCTTCCTACTGTTGCCAGATCAGTTAGCGCTGATTGTATGCTGAAATTCGGGGACAAAACTTTTCAGGGAACCTCTGTGACAATGAAAGTACCTAGTGATATGATCCAGAAGATGCATTTAGAAGCAGAAAAAGTTTGGATTCCTGAGTTGGTAAATGTCATAAAAGAAACAAAGGAACCCTTCTTAAATTTCATATATGACAGTGATCCCTTGCAAAAGATCTTTTGGGACAAAGTGGTATTGGTAGGAGATGCAGCTCACCCCACAACTCCTCACTGCCTTAGAAGCACAAACATGTCAATATTAGATGCTGCAGTTTTAGGCAAATGTCTGGAGAAGTGGGGAGCAGAGAAGCTAGAATCAGCTTTAGAAGAATATCAGTTTATTAGGCTACCAGTGACTTCCAAGCAAGTTCTGCATGCACGGCATCTTGGCCGCATAAAACAAGGTCTAGTTCTCCTTGACCGGGAGCCTTTCAACCCTAAGTCAGCTAGGCCAGAGGATTGCCAGGATCTTCTGCAGAGGAACACACCTTTTTTCAGTGATGTTCCTTTGCCACTTGCTTCAATTTCATAGCCCATTTGATTGCTAATAGCAGTAAATATTAGTGCTGTATTAAAAATCGATTTCTTACCCACCATCAATTCATCTATTTCTACTGTAATATGGTGATTCCAATAACTGTGATGCCTTTGGGCTTCAAATTTTATTTTAGCAATTAAAAATAACAATTATATCGTTGACTTTCTTCGTACAATTTATTTTATTTGGCTTCTCATCCAAAAATTATGTAGTAAGAGCAAAATACATTTTATAGTTCAGAATAAAAAAGAGAAAGGTTTCTACTTTTAAATAGAATGATTTTTTTTATACCCAATTTATTGTTAT
Source organism: Sophora flavescens (assembly GCA_030762895.1). Lineage (NCBI taxonomy): Eukaryota > Viridiplantae > Streptophyta > Magnoliopsida > Fabales > Fabaceae > Sophora > Sophora flavescens. The sequence continues at coordinate 76,160,672 of CM061066.1, forward strand.
ATATATTATTTGTACAAAAAAAATATTATACATTGTTTAAATTTTCATTGCCTAATCTCATCCAAACACAATTCATTCACAAATTCTTATGCTAAGTAAACATTCGCATGTATAACTCATTCTCTTAAAACCAATTCTCTAAAAATTAATTCAACAAGTAGTAAGGACTAAATACTTAGTTGGATGCAACATAGCTTTGATGATATTACTCATGGATGTCAGTATTACAAATTTGTCCTTTGAGATTGAGATCCTGCAGAAAGTAGTTAGAATTCAAAGTAACAGTGATGAAAGACTGTTTGACAAAGCACTACTTGAAATATGATTGACATGAAATTGAGGAATGTAAAACACATTTTGGAGAACAGATCAGGAAACAACTGTGCAGTGCCTATGTATGGAATGAATGGGAAATATAAATCTGCCAGGTAAAGTGACAAAAAAACGAAGAACAGGTTTATGAGAAATGAAATATTTCAAAGAACAAGCAATATGACTAGTAGCCTCTGATTCCAAGACCACACCGTCTGAATTCTCATAAGGAAAATCATGGAGCGTAGACAAGATGATTGCTGCAGATGTAACAGCAGAATCATTAATTGTGCTCCAACACAGGTTTGGAGGCTTGTAAAATCTGTGAAGTCAGCATTGACAGTAGTTTCTGGCACTGATCTGCAGACAATTGGAGGCAAGAATCACATGATGAATTGCCAAATTGATCAGAAGCCTGATTCATAGTAGTAGCAGAAGATGCTTTGATTTGAACCTGGAGCATGTGTCCATGGTGTGGCCTATCGTTCCGGACAGGTTTCAACATGGGCATCAAGATTAGATCTTGCAGAGGCAGACTTAACAACAAAACGAAGTGTTGATCATATTTCTGAGAGATGGAAGAACCAACTTCTTTCTGTTTCTCCTCTCATGATTAAGGAGAACACTTTCTTAATGGGGGATTTGCTCCATTAATAGTTTCTGGCTTTGGATTTTTCATTGAGGCTGAGCATAACACACTTCATTTGAGCATGGTATAGCCAAGGTTTCACACCAAAGAGCAGCTTGCACACTGGCCTATAATCATTGAGCTTTTCCCAATTTGCCATCAATTGATGAAACACTGGCTCACAGTACCATTTCCTTGAGTAATGCTCATGAGATCTTTCTTCTTCTGAAAGATCCTTCGACCAATTTTTCTCTGAGAATTACTTAGCAAATCACTCCAGATGTCAACAGCAGAGTCGGAGTATATAACACTGGCTATGATGTCTTTGGAGACTAAACTGAGAACAACGTTGTTGTTGCGTCTCATTCCAAGAGATGTTGAGGATTGGATACATTAAACTTTGAATCGAAGCATCAACAAAAGCAAGCATACTTGTCCTTAGCATTGAGGGCCATCTTCATTGATCAACACCATGAATGGTAATCATCTGCTGCAAGTGCTTGAGAAACAAGAACTAAGGCAAGGTTATTATTAGCATGGTGGAGGAAAAGTGGACTGAAAGAATAATCAGTAGCTAATGTAACACCCCGTTTTTCATAAATAAGCTTAATGCATTTATATATGTTATACATATGTTTGCATATACTTGTTAGTTTTGTTTTTGATGTCTAAGTTCGTGTTTGGGGAAGTTTAGCTTTAGAAAGGTTCAATCCTTTTAGAGTTCTAGTAATTTGTTTCACCGTTTTGGCCATATCTTGAGTTCTAGATGTCCGATCGAGGTGATCTTTGTGGCATTGGAAAGCTAAGAGAATTATCTATAAGTCTTATTTCTAGTGTTTTGGTCAAATTCGGTTGCTAGGATGCACGGCCGTACATATTATGTACAGCCCCTGCATAATATGTCCCACCTGTGTCCTGTTTTGCATCGATTTGCTGAACGCTTCATAAAATTAGTTATGCACGACTGCACATCATGAAGCATTGCCGTACATACGGTACTGATAGTATAAATAGATGTCAGTACCCGAGGGTTGCGTTTTAAACCCTATTTTGGCAACAACAGCCACCCTAGTGCGGCTACCTATTGTCTTCTCCCTATTTTCTTTAAACCCATTGTTGCGTTGGAGTTTTGGATGCTATTGGGAGGTCTTAGTTGGTCTGTGCCAACCCAAAAAGGTAATAGTTCTTCCCTCATTGGTTTCCTTTTCTCTTTTTGGTGATTGGAAATTAATTGGTTAACATTCTTGGTTAACCAAGCCTTGGAAGCAGATTGAGCCGCTCGAGGGAATGTGACCGGTTTGTTGTTTGGCTACCTTGGGAGGAATCTTCATACCGGATATGGGGAGAATGATAGTATAATCATTAGGCAAGGGGTAGCATAAAATGAGGGGTTCCCATGACCCCGTAGTTGTTTGTATGATAAATGCTATGTTTTTAACATGCCTATTTGTGATAAATGCCTATTAGTGTTTGTTGTTATGTTTATGTGAATATTTGGTATGCCAATCATGTATGCCTTGTTGATATGTTGATGTCATGTTTAATTGGTTGTTTGATATGGATGATTATGCCATGATTAAGTTGGTTACATTGATATGCTAGTTATGCCATGTGTTTTGATGGTTTGGTATGCTTATACCTGTTGGTTAAGTGTTTGTGGCTTAAAGCCAATATGTTTAAAGAACCCTTAATTGGTTATAATAGGGCTCTAGTTAACATGATAATTAAAGGATTTAATTCCCCAAGAATTGGTTATAAAACATAGACTGTTAATAAAGGTGATATTTATGCCAATGGTTTAATCTATGACACTAAGGATGGATCAAGAGAGTTTTTAGGAAGTTTTTGGCTAAAATAACAGGTTATAATCTGCCCAGAACAGTACGACCGGCCCAGGAGCACGGCCGTGCTGAACAGGGAGCACGCCTGTGCTCCCAGTTTGAATTCTGGCAGGCCGCGCATTAGGCACGACCGTGCAGAGCAGAAGCACGACTGTGCATAAACAGAAGCACGCCCGTGCTTCACTTTCAGAGAAGCACAACCGTGCTGGGGTTAAGCACGCCCGTGCACACCCCTTTGACCAAAATCCAAGATTAAAGGTTTTAAAGGGGTTTTAACCCCAAATGTCCCCAGTAATGATATGATAATACACCAATTGAATGTTGAAGATTATATAACTTAGTTATATATTAATTAAGACGTTGAAAGACGATGAGTTGGTTAAGACGGTGCCTAAGGGGCCGCACGTTGATGGAATTGGGTGCCTTTAGTGGCCCAATGTTGACGATGATATACTTGGGTGCCTTTAGTGGCCCAAGCGGAGGTGGCAGTTGCCGTTGTTTGTTGTTGTGTTCATGCATCACATTGAAGGTGTTAGTTGGGGGAAGTTCAACATAGGGGAGGTCGTCCTGGAGTACGATGATCTTGCCATCCACGGTAGGTTCACCCAAGGTTTGGTGGATCGTGATGAGGCATCCAAGGTTTGATGCGTTGGCTATCCATGGGGTTCACCCAAGGTTTGGTGAACTACCAGCGTTGGTGCCTTTAGTGCCCAATGTGGATATGTAACTCCGAAGTTGCTCTTCCTGAGATAGTTGGATCCACATGCATGATGGAGTAGCGGAGTAGTGTTGCATTGCACCGCATAGCATACTTGGTTGGTTTATGATGTTTATATGTGTATATGTATGCTTATGATGTTGCTATGCCATGATGCATGATCATCTTATTCCAATCTCCATGCTGTTGTGATTATATGTTTTCTTACTCCCCGTTTTGTAACATCCAAAAATTTCAATAAAGTTATTTTAATAGAATAAATAAATAGGGTAATATAAAAATTATTATTATTATTTCCTTTATAATAAAAATCTAGTGGATCCCACAATAGTATAAAAGAATTTATTTGAAAATTAAAATAATAATAATAATAATAATAATAATAATAATAATAATAATAACAACTAGAAACCTACGTGCTATTCACGTAGGCCATCAACAGTGGGGAGAATTTGGGTCTGGCCAAATGCCACTCTTAAGGACACCATGTATCTTTAAAAGAAAAAAAAAGAAAAAAAAAGAAAAAGAAAAAGAAAAAGAAAAACAAATTAAATAGTTGACCCAAATGTTAGCTAGGTAACATTCACGTATAAGGTTATGACTCCTAGAAACAAAAAGGAAAACATGGGCCAGGCCATGGGTAGAATTCCAATGGGTAAAGGGTTTTAACTCTTATATATTAGAGTTAATAGCTAGAAAACCTATTTTCAAACATATTGCCGCCGCACAGTGAAAAGAGAAAGGGGAGCGTGGATTTTAAGGAGGTTAGCAAGAAGGGATCAGGGATCTTGAGTGAAACACCAGTTTTCATTTTAGATACTATTTGAAAGTCTATAAGAGGTGAATAAAAAATACTTTTTCTCTCACTTTCATGGTACAATTAATTTGAAGCTTTGTCATATAGATTTGTTTAACTACGAAAATTAAGATTTTAGAGTGCATGATTTTTTTTATTTGGAATTTTGAAATATTTTCATGTCACTTGATGAATTGATTTAGTAAGCAAAAATGTTTTCTCTTATTCTTTCATGGTATAATTAATTTGTGATTTTGTACTACTTTTAGTCTGTCATGAAAAATTAGGATTTTTGGATTCTTGATTTGAGACTCTTAAAATATTTTGATGTTGTTTAAGCAATTGATCTAAAAAGTATATTTCCCTGGATTTAATAAAGAATTAGTATTATATGTGTTTTCTCCTGATGCGTTACATATCTTGCTTTTGATTGTTAATGGCAAAATAAATTCCAAAGGCAATTTCATTGAGTTGCACTGAAAGTTTCAATTTCCTTCTTAGACGTGAAGTTTATATCTCATTGGTCAAGGCTAATGCCTATTTGAATTGTAAGTAAAGTTATCTTTTCCTATGACACTTGCGTTCACACATTATATTAATTAATTGGACCTTAAATCTTTTATCTATTTATTTATTTATTTATAGTATGGGTTAATTTCAACTTTAATTATTGTTAAGAAATATGTTTGATTTATATGAGTTGTGGTTGTTTGGCATGCCTTGGCAATGCATAATATTTTTGTTGTTGACGCATAGAGTTTGAAAACCTTGGTCGTCATATTGTATTATGCATGAGTTGGTCATCACCTTCCGGGAAGGGATGACGGTACGTCCTATTCCGAGAATAGGATAAGAGATATCACCATCTGGGATGAGATATCAGACTATTAAAATATTCGCATCTGGGATGGAATATTAAATACCTCCATCTGGGATGGGGAAGACGGTGGGACGTCATGGCATGGATATGAGCTCATAGACCTTAGTGGATCTGAGATTCACACCGGTTATGGGAACCAAAGAGTCAAGTCAAGTGATTCTGGGAATCACCGAGTCATGTTCGTGGAGTTGCATTGTATACAGTTTGCATGGTGAATGTGATTAAATGCAATGAGATGTGACCGTTGTTGAGTTTATGAGTTTGTGGTTTAAATGTTTGATATTAATTTTATTTATATACTATTATTTTGGAGGTTTATTATATTCATTATTTTAAAAATTAGCGGGTACCATGAATGTTTTTCAGGTTACCGCGCCGGCTGAGAACAACACTATTTGCGAACCTTTTCATTAAATGATTTTTATTCACTGGGATTATATCTCATTAAAAGTGTTGTTTTCAGAGCACGAGTACGGCGTCACTGAAATAGAAGAGGCGTGAAGACTAAGTGGATTCTATTAGTTATTATTTCTAGTTTGGTTAGTATTTTCTTAAATAAGGAGTCGTATATGGCTAGACATGTTTATTTATTTATCGTTGGGTTTATTAGTAGACGCCCGGTTTTTGAGGCTTGGGGTTTTTATTTGGATGTATGGATTTATTATTATATTATCACTTTGGATACTTTATATCTATTTTAATTAATATGAGGTATTTTCAGACCCGATTAAGTTGCGAAATTTTTATGACATGTATGTTTTTAGTTTAAAATTCTTTAAAGGATTTTTCATTGATTTTGTTTTGGGTTACTAATGTAACGAAGGGTGTTACATTTATGGTATCAGAGCAGTTCGATTCTATATCGGACTGTGGTATTGGGGCTCTTTTTAAAACAAAACTTGGGCGCATAGGATGCTTGTTAGAGTTATAATTCTGCATTCTATTCTTTTGGATATTGGACTTGATCAACCCACTGTTTGATTGGTGGTATGCAGATTATGGTAGCAAACAGGCGAGGGAGAAATGATGCACTTGCAGCGACTTTGGCTTGAATGGCCAGAGTTATGCAGGAGTAGACGGAGACTCTCCGTCAGATGAGGGATAATGGGGACGTGCTTAACATGGTGCCGGTTGCGATTCAGCATCCACAGACATGGGTCCAGCGAGAATTCAGGAACAATAATCCGCCAGCTTTTCGAGGTACCACCGATCCTATTGAGGCAGAGGAATGGTTGATGAAATTAGAGAAGATCTTCCGGGCCATGAGGCGCTCTAATGCTCAGAAGGTGGATTTTGCCACCTATATGCTAGAGTCGGATGCAGAGCCCTAGTGGAACTGTGCTAGGGGCGGGTTGCTTGCTTCGGGCGCCCCTATCACATGAGACCGATTCAAGGAGGTTTTTCTGGAGAAATACTTTCCGCACAACGTTCGGATACAGAAGGAGATGGAGTTTCTACAGTTTCGTCAGGGGAGTATGGCAGTGGTTGAATATGTGGCCAAGTTTGAGAGCCTTGCAAGGTTCTCTACTCAGGTGAGGGATAATCCTGATGGTCCATGGAAAGCAATTAAGTTCGAGCAGGGCTGCAGAGCCTTATCGGGCTCCTAGAAATTTGGGACTACCCCACTCTTCTTAAGAAGTGTAGGGTGGCGAGCATAATATGCAAGTTGTCTTGTTTGAGAGGAAAAAGGAGAAAATTCTTAGCGATGGCAAGAGATTTCAGGGCAAGGATGGGAAATTTCAGAAGCATTTGCGACCAGTCTCCTCCATCAACAAAGGGAAGCAAGTGAACCTTTAAACAAAAGTCATACTCATCGAAAAAGTATATAATACTTCACAGACACGCTGGCCATAAACTATTTAGACCCTAATCACCATTGGTCACGACTCGGCCTCCGACTTCTAGTTTACAAGGAGTTCCGTCACACTCCTCCTCGTTCAGCTCAGCTGCAAGGTCTTCTCGTATGAACACATAATAAATAAAATACAACAGACAAAAAGAAAATAAGGGATAAGAAACAGTTCTATCATAAAAAACGGAAAAGAGTCAAAGCATATCATATAATAAATGTCAAAGACAATCAACACATATGACTAACAAATCATCCTCAAGAATACTCTGTCATCCTCTACCCTCAATCTCATGCAACTCAACTGCTTTACTATTGTGGCCACTTAGGAGTGTTGATCAGTCGTCCAAGCGAGAACTCTTAATTTACGTGTATTATATTACCAATACACGGATGGGGTTTACGTGTATTATATTACCAATACACGGTGTATTATATCATCAATACACATATGTGATCAACAACACCAACACATGGATCTCACCAACTCGCATTAATACATCCTAGTGCCTTAATCTTCCATCACAACCTTAACACATATTCTAGGTCACACTTCCACTTTGCAATCAATAATCTAGGTTAGGCACCGCTAAATCACCATTATTCTCACACCCAAACAAACATCTCCCGAATAACATATATCTTTACTTAAAGTCCACTAAGCACAATATTTAAAACCAAGCAGATCATGCATAATCATAATATCAACAAAATATTCAAATATCATGAAATATCATATAAAGCAAATTATCACGACCAGCATCTCACAATCAAATCAAATAAGTCATAAAGTCACACATCCTCAACATCATAAAATCAATCTTAATGTCGATAAACCCACAATCCCTGAATCACCATTGATTTCACAGAAAAGGTTTTTAAGATGATTTTGGTCTTGTCGATTACTCTACTACTAGTAGGGTTTGGGTCGTCCTACAGAAATATTACATAATATACTACTTATCGATTTCAATGGTAGATTGGTTCTTTCCCCCACCTGAGCCAACACCAGATTCACGAACTTCCCGATCTTCGTAACTACGTCACGAATATCCGATATCCTTCAACCAACATCACATAACAACAATTAATCAAACAATTCCCACTAGGTTCACTTTAATACTAGGTTCGGCCTCTAATTCAAAATGAGGCTGGGATTATTTTCTCACTCTAATCTTTTGGATTCTAGGTTCTTAGGTCTTAGAAAACTAGAATAAATTGTTAGAAGTTGAAAATATGAAACAAAATCCTCTAACCTCTAAGGTTAGGGTTTCAGCCTTGAACATTAAAATAGATTAGAAAATTTATTTGGATTCAAACCCTTGGATCACAAAAATATAAGTATCTAAAAGCATAAAAACCATAGTCTTAACTCATCAAACACTTTTAAACATTTTTACATAATATTTGAAGAAATAGATCTAAGACTTGAAATAGATAAAACTTGATGAAACTTAAGATTAGTTGAGGATTAGGAACATAGAAACCATAAATAGTTTAGATCTAACCTCATTTAAGTTAAAAATTGAACAAAACTTCCTTTGTCCATTTAGACATAGGTTCGACTCTATTTAGATCTATAGGAAGGAAAATGATTTTGCTCACATTCTCTTAGATGATGAAAATAGTGATCATAACTAGATCATAGAAATTGATTTCACATTAAAATGATTTTTCTACAATTTTCTATGGATTTTCAAAGTTATGAACCCTAAAATGGAACCATATAAATATGAACTCAAATCAAGAAAATAAATGAATAACATATGGTTTATTCTTGATGAGGAACAATGTTTACCTCTTGAAAATGGAAGATGAGCAAGAAATCACTTAGTTTCTTCAAGAACTTGGTTATTGAGGTTTTGGAGAAAAAGGAAGAAAAGTGGAGAATGTGGAAGAAGATTATGGAAGGTTGGAATGAATGAATTTTTGCTGATTTGGGGGAGATATGGTCGTGCATTACTAGGGCTTAAAGGTCCAAAATTTTGTTCATTAAGGTTATATGAGTAATTGCACTTAAGGACATAATTGGAATTAAAAGCAAAGTCAATGACATTTTGGTTATTTCACCCCCAACATCATTATGACTTGTGGGACCCACTCTCCTACTAAATTTGACTCTTGCAATCTTGAGAATTTTCTAGAATTCGTGAGAGTTTTCCTCTAACAGTCCAAGTAATCTCGTATACGACTCCGTCGTTTACCCGATTAAGTAAAACGTTCGAAAATAAATTATTATTCCACTTTTTAGTGAAATAATTCCAAAATAATCCAAGTTATTAGAAATTAAATAAAAACTCTAAGTTTTTCGTTTATGATTCAAAATTAGGGTTTCTGCACAGTAAAACCTAACTGTCGGTTAAAACGCAGACGGTTTCCGTCTGAATTTTCAACTCAAACTTTTATCGTAACTTCTATCATGGAAATAGATTATAAATATGATTTTATTTTATTCAAAATCATTTTATAACCCTCATATTAAAAATATAAATAATTATATTTTTAACCGATTAAACAGCATAATAAAAATCAGGTTGTTACACGTTGCCATTTAACAAGGATTTTGGTAGCTGCAATTCTGCCTCGCTTTACCATTTTTCTCTCAAGTATAGCTTCATGTTCCCCTCTTGGAAAGGCAACATCCCGAGAATTCGGTAGAGGATGGAATGGACTGGTATTTGGATCATTGCACTGCTTAAGCTGCGAAACATGGAAGACATTGTAAATGTCTACTGAAGTAGGTAAGTCCAATTGATAGGCAGCCTGTCCTATGCGATCCACCACTCTATAAGGGCCATAGAATTTAGGGAGGAGCTTATGATAAGGCTGGTTGCCAATTGAATGCTGTTTATAAGGCTGCAACTTTAGAAAAACAACATCTCCACTTTGAAAAACTCTGTCACTACGGTGCTTATCAGCTTGTTGGATCATCCGGTTCTGAGCTCTTAGTGAATGGAACTTTAAAAGCTGAATTGCAGCTTCTTTAGCACTTAATGTTCTCTCTACATTAGCAATGGCAGCTTCACCTAGTAGATAAGGCAAATGGATGGGAGGAGGTTTCCCATAAACTACTTCAAAAGGGGTAGTCTGGATCATGAGTGAAAATCGGTGTTATACCACCACTCAGCCATGGAAAGCCAATTAAACCAAGAAGAGGGCTTGTCAGCACACATGCAACATAAATAAGTCTCCAAACATTTATTCACTACCTTAGTTTGGCCATCCGATTAAGGATGGTAAGCTGTAGATTTGTTAAGATAAACACCTTGAAGTTGGAAAAAATCACTCCAAACTTTTCTAAGGAAAATGGGGTCTCTGTCACTTGTAATAGTAGTTGGCATCCTATGCAACTTGAAAACATGATCCAAGAATATTTGAGCTACATCAATGACTGTGTATGGATGTGACAAGGCTAGAAAATGTGCATATTTGCTCAAACGATCAACCACCACTAGAACAACTTGCTTCCTTGAGGAAGGGGGAAGTACTTCAATAAAGTCTATGCTTATGTTTTCCCAAATGCGATTGGGAATTAGTAGAGGTTGTAGAAGGCTAGGGGATGCAGCTAAATCGGGTTTACACTTTTGACAAATTTCACAGGCTCTTACATATTGTTGGATATCTTTATTTATGCCCTTCCAAAAGAATAGAGCCTTGATCCTTGCAGTTGTAGTATCTCTTTCTGAATGACCCCCTATAGATGAATTGTGCAGCCATTGCAGAATAATATGCTTAAATTTTGGATCATGGCTACCACAAGCTTTGCTTTTCTCCTTAATTCATTTCTAACCCATGATAATTTGGGATGAGAATTCAGTTTTTGCTCCGAATCAGAAATGACGGATTTCACAGCAGTATCAGTGGTCCAAGACTTTTTAATCATCTCTAACAACCCCTCTTGAGCATTATCAAGTATCAATAGAAGTAATTCAACTCTGGATTTCCTACATAAAGCATCTGCTGCTATATCTTGAGACCCTTCCTTATAGTGTATTTCAAAGTCAAACCCCATTAGTTTGGACATCCACACTTGTTGAAAGGGGGTGATAAGCCTTTGTTCAAGCATGAATTTGATGCTCTTTTGATCAGTCTTGATCACAAAAGGCTTGTAAGCTAGATAAGTTCCCCATTTCTGCACTACATAAGCAATAGCTAAGAGCTCCCTCTCATGTATAGACATAGCTTGCTGCCTGGGTCCTAAAGCCTTGCATAATTATATAAGCAATTGGGTGCTTATATTGCATCAAGACAGCGCCTATACCAATACCAGAAGCATCAGCCTCTACTGTAAAATTCTTAGAAAAATCTGGTAAAGCTAAGACTGTGGCTGAGGTAAGTGCTAATTTCAAAGTATGAAAGGCAGCAGTAGAGGTAGGGGTCCATTGGAAACCTTCTTTGCGCAACATATCAGTCAAAGGCTTTGCTATTTTTCCAAAATCTTTCACAAACCTGAGGTAATAAACAGCAAGTCCAAGGAAACCTTTTAGCTGTTTAATGTTGACGGGTTTGGGCCAAGAAGCAACTGCTGAAATCTTTGCCGGGTCCCTGGAGATTCCCTCTTGTGTAATAAAATGGCCAAGATACTCTACCTTGTGTGTAGCAAAACAACATTTTTCTTTCCTGAGATATAGCTTATGCTTTCTAAGTGTTTGAAACACTAATTCCAAATGGAGAACATGATCATGTACAGAAGGACTATACACCATTATATCATCAAAGAATATAATGACAAACTTTCTCAAAAAAGCATGAAATATGTGATTCATCAAAGATTGGAATGATGCAGTGCATTAATCCAAAATGCATTACCAAGTATTCAAAATGGTCGGCATGAGTCTTGAAGGTTGTTTTGTATTCTTCCCTTGGTTCCATACGCATTTGATGATATCCATATTGTAAATCCAGCTTGGAATAGATGGTGGAACTTCCTAATTCATCCATCAAGTCCTCAATTAAGGGAATTGGAAATTTATCTTTGATGGTTTACTGGTTAAGCCCTCTATAATCCACACATAATCTCTATTTTCCACCCTTTTTTCTGACTAGCACCACTGGAGAAGCAAATGGACTATTGTTGTGTTGAATCCAGCATTTCTCAAGCATTCATCCACCAGATTATCCACAATATCTTTCTGGATCGTGGAATACCTATAGGGTCTCAAGCTGAAAGGGTTGGTTCCTTCTTTCAATGGAATTTTATGGTCAATTCCTAGTCTAGGAGGTGGCAATTTGGTTGGATTCTCAAAGATATCTGCATTGGCTTCTATAAGTGCACTGATATCTGGAGGTATTGGATCTTGTGATGCATCAGGAACTAATGTAAAACAGGTATGCTCTGCTTCTGTTTCATACCCGGATTTCACACTAAGGAAACATAATTGAGCCCCTTGTTGTACTGTTTGATTGAAGTTTTTATTGCTGATAAGTTTCAAACCCGATTGCTTATCCCCTCTTAGCACAAACCTCTTGCCCTTAAATGTGAACTCCGTCATCAGTTTGTTAAAATCCCATAAAATTGGACCAAATACTTGAGGAAGGGGATTCCCAAAATCAGATTATAGCACCCCAAGGGAAGCACTACAACATCTGCAGAAAATGTAGTTTGCTGCAGTTGGAATGTGAAGCCTTTACAAATGTAAGGAGCTTGTATTTTACTCCCCCCCCCCCCAACAGTCATGGGCTTAATTGCTTCCAACTTACATCCTAACCTCTTTGCGACATCCAAGTTTAGGAAATTGTGTGTGCTACCACTATCCAGAAGAACCTGCAAGGATTTCCTGTTGTGAGAGCCATAAGTTTTCATCGTTTGGTATGAAGGTAGCCCTGTCATGGCATGAAGAGACAACTGAACAGCGTCTGGTTGAGGATTATCCATGCTAATCCACTTGTTTCTTCATTACTTTCATTCTCATCATTGTTTGAATCCCCTTCATCTAATTCCATAACCATAAGCTGAGTTCTCTTATGCTTAAGGTGATGTCCAGGGGTGAATACCTCATCACAAAACATACAAAGTCCTATGGCCTTTCTCTCGGATATCTCAACTGGTGAGTAATTTCTAGGTGTTTAGTGAGTAATGGCTTCATGGGTTGGTAGGAATTTGGGGTAGTGTTTAGGTTACTATTTGGTTTAGGGTTGTTTGGGCTACTGGGGTTCTGTTTAGTGTATGGGGTGTTTGGTTTAGGGGAGAATCGGTTCATAGTATGGGTAGAAATTTTGGAAGCTTCATGGAATTTAGCTAGTCTACCAGCATAAGCAATATTGGGTGAATGAAACATGTGTACATGCATTTGCATGGTATTCTCCAAACCAGCCAAAAATGTACTCAAAGCTTGTTCAGGGAAAAGGGATACTTGGGTTAAAGCTAGTTCAAAAGCATCGATGTATTCTTGAACTCCACCTGTTTGTTTCACCTGGATCAACGCTGCTAGTGGGTCTTCAAAGACTTCACCAAATCATTGTGTCACCTCCATTACATACTCTATCCATGGCGGGTATATATCAAACTTGGATCGCATATAGTTCACATGCCACTGAAGCGCCACACCTTTGAGGTGAATCGATGCGAGACACACCTTCGCATCTTCTGGGGTACCATCCAGAGCAAAGAACTGGTTGCATTTGTACAACCATTCTTTGAGTTTCTTCCCGTCGAATCGAGGGAAATCTACCTTCGAAATCCGAGTCGCATACTAGCCCTGGTTGTTTTTCGGAGTGCGATTGTGTTTGTTGTTGGAGGAGAATCCATTATCTCTGTGTTGCTGAGCTTGGGCTCTCAGAATGCTTCGGATCTCTTCCATTCCGGCATTCATACTGAGATTCAGCTGCTCGAGCCTTGCACTTACTTCTTCGTGTCTACGTCAACCTTCTTCTCCAAATCGGCGATGGGGGTCTGGTTCGGTGAAGATTCGGCCATTGCAGCAAAGCACCAGGTCAATGCTTTGATACCAACTGTAACAGTTTTGGAAATTCAGAGGAATAATCTGAGAATTTCCTAAACTCAGCAGGGATTTCTGTTTGGAAGAAAAGAAATCCGGTGCGGAGAGTTTGATGAGATCAAAGAGAATTTAAGAGTAGAGAGAGTGGAATGATTTTCTGATATCATTCACACCATGTGTGTGGTCCTCTAATAGGTTGTTACACGCAATCTTCCCTCAAGTGCACTACTGTGCCAGCTCAGCTAAAACATAACAGAAAGTATAAAGCAACAAAAAAAATTAAAGCTACTATGCTTCTAGAAGTATTTCATGAAATGGCAGAAAATAAACTATAGGATAAAAGGTAATACTATGGTTACAATATGAAAATACTGTAACAGTGGATGTGAAAAGGTAAAAATATATCCCTCCTTTATTTAGAAGTTTTAATGGGGGAATCAAGGGAGATTTCACAGCAAGGGTAATTAATGAAATGAAGTGAATCATAAAAGGTATGAAGTGATTTACACTCTACCCCATCCTAATTTCCCCAAATTGGAGGATACAAAAATTTGACGGTTTTAGTAGTATGGAGTCATTTGTGTTTCAATTTTTAACCATTATACAACATTACTTAAAAAACTCTCAAACAATGGGTTAAATTCTTTTTATTACTTCGCTCCATTGCTAACCACTCCATTTCATCTATCTAAACATAACATAAGCAATCTACTTTCCAACAAGCATAATTGTTATTGACTAATCTTATTGAGAATAACTATATTACAAATGGTAAGCAACAATGTTATTAGACCTGACCGGTCATCGACTCGATCAAGTCACTGGGTTAATGGGTCACTGATCGAACCAATGAGTCACTGGTTGAACCAGATGAACTAGTATATATTAAAATTAATTATAAAAAACTATATTTTTGAGACATATATCAATCAACAGTGCTGGCCTAGTGGTACTATGTTCCACTATACATCGCAAAGAGCAGAGGTTGAGTCCTTCCGAGCGCACACTTGAATGGATTTTTGGAATTTTTACTAAATATCAATCACACGCACCCACACTTGTAGGACCGGCTCGATGGAGATGCGGTTTAACCGACTGGTTGAGCCGAACCAAACCTGTTCAATCGATGATAGATGATGTCAGAGCTGGTTCGACAGCTTGTACATTCCGTGCTGACCGGACCGGTTATGGGTCTGGTTTCCTATCGGACCGATCGATTCGGTTTTAATAACACTGGTAACCAGTTCTCAATGAGAGGACTGATCAATGAATCAAAATTATATATTTTTTATTACAAATTAAAGCATTTAATATATTGAAAATTTAAAAATTATCCATGTTTGCTTATTGTTCTCAAAACTGTTTTTTTTATTTTAAAAAAATGTTTGAAAAGACTATTTTATAGAAAGTAGTTTTAAAAACTCTATCTGTTTGTTAATTTTTAAAACATAAAAATGAGAACATCTTATCGTGGTTTTTTCTCGTTTTTATGGTTTTCAATTCTTTGAATCCTAAAAAAGTAAAGTCGGACATCGATCGGTTTTGGTCGGTTTCGAGCCAAAAAAACCAAAACTGAAGATAACCGACCAGTGTATAATGTGGCACATTTCTGCCCAATTGTATGGTCTGTTTCGCCGGTTGCGTGTTGAGATGGTTGGACGGGTGGGCGGGTGGGTTCATTCGAATTTGGCCTAGTGTTGTGCTGGATTGGATTTTTGGTCCATATTCAAATTTTTCCATCAAACAAAAAAATGTTTCTTGTGAAGAAGATAATAAAAAAGAAAACCAAACACCAAAAACATGCATATGAAGATCTGAATGTTTACAGAAACAAAATTACAAAAAAAATTGTTTAAAGAAGACATAATAGAAACAAAACCGGCTTGTTCTTCTTTTTTCGGTGGCCGATCTGCATGTTGTCGGAAGGTGATGTGATATAACCTTGATCACTAAATTGATAGGATCTTTCTTTGATTCAAATTGCAAAAAACTCAAGATTAATCACAATTAAGTACAACAATAGAATGAATCTTGATCCTCAAGTGAGAATCAAGATAAACAAAAAGGAGTAGAAGAGCACAACTGTATATGTATTGAAATAACAAGAACAAGAAATTAAATATCGATCTATAAATTGAAATTGCAAGAATTGAAATAAGCAATAGAAATAATAAAATGGAGGAGGAAGAAGAGGGGAAGAAGAGGGGAAGAAGGCGCCACAATGAACTTGATGAATAAAGATTAAATGATAAGTCAAAGGAAGATTCACCACTTGAGTATGGAAACTCAAGATAAGCATCAATGGTTCATCTCTAGAACCTCTTGGAGGAGAAACTCTTTCAACTCTATAGATCTCAAGTATGAGAACTATACAAATGAATTGATTGAATGGATTTTGAGTACATGACACCTATTTATAGGTGATGAGCCATGGAGCTCCATCACCTAATGCACTATGCGCCCAACCCATCCTAGCCCTGCACTATATGTAGCCTTTTGGGCCAATTGGCCCAATGTGTAATTCCTAATTAATGTTGGGCTAATTGGTCTAAGAGACCCAATCTTCCTAAGCCCAAAAACTAAAGCCTAAAAGCTAAAATATTCTAAGTGCTTAGTGAAGAAACACTGTTTATTACATAGTCCTATTCTATTTTACATAAGTCCTACTTCTACGTTTATTACAAAAAGGTTCCTAAGCTAAGTGGTCAATGACTTCAATAGAATAGAGGTTCAAAATGATTCCCTCTTCTACTGGTTGCTTCTGAGTCATATGTTTTACCACCACTTCCTTCAATGCAGCTTGGACTCTCCTTTGCTTTGATCTTGTCATTGGTCCATGGATGTCTTCTATGCTTGGGATCTGTTGGCTTGGTGAATCCATGATCATATCATAAGGGGAGGTGCGATAGGCACAGATGCGGATCTGGGCAAAAATGAAAGCAGAGGCAGTGATGCATGAGGTACGTCAGTGATGCGGCGAGTGCGATGGAACAATGGTGGCTAGGTAGATACATGGCGACACGATGTTTGTCATGTGGTAGTCTTCTTGTCTAGAGGTTGTATCGTGTCGGGGGTTCTAGTGAAATGTGTGACACCCAGGACTGACGAGGACGGGGAGTGGTCGCCGGTGCAAGAAGGCGTGAACAAGGAGTGACTCCTGGAAGGCTTCTAGGTGGAGGGACACGTGAATGAACCGATTACACACTGGAACGAGAGGGATCCTGAGGCTGTATAGGTATAGGACTATACAGTTAATGATGGCTTATATGAATTGATTGATATTACCTATACCAATAAGATGCATCTTCTTTTAGGGAGTCCATCACTTAAGAACTCCACAGTTAAGCATGCTTGACTTGGAGAAATTATGGGATGAGTGACCTCCTGGGAAGTTTTCCCAAGAAGCATGTGAGTGAGGACAAAGCACACTGAAAAGAACCGTGTTGGTCTGTGGGGACAGTCGTCAATCCGTAGAGCAGTCGGGGATGTTACAAATGGTATCCGAGGGGCACCTCTCCCTGTACGGTGTGGTTCGGGGACGAACCAAGAGCGGCACCTCTCCCAGTACGGTGTGGTTCGGGGACGAACCAAGCGGAAGCTGGTGGGCATGTGACACCAGGGGTTGACGAGGGCGGGGAGTGGTCGCTGGTGCAAGAAGGCATGGATAAGGAGTGGCTCCTGGCAGACTTCTAGGCGGAGGGACACATGAATGAACCGATTACACACCGGAATGAGAGGAATCCTGAGGTTGTGTAGGTATGACACTATACAGTTAAGGATGACTTATATGAATTGATTGGTACTACCTATACCAACAAGATTCATCTTCTTTTTGGGAGCCCATCACTTAAGAACTCCACAGTTAAGCGTGCTTGACTTGGAGAAATTTTGGGATGGGTGACCTCCTGGAAATTTTTCCCAGGAAGCATGTGAGTGAGGACAAAGAACGTTGAAAAGACTCGTGTTGGTGTTACAAATGCTCTCATCTGCTTTTCAGGAGCCCATCACTTAAGAACTTCACAGTTAAGCTTGCTTGACTTGGAGTAATTATGGGATGGGTGACCTTCTGGGAAGTTTTCATAGGAAGCGTGTGAGTGAGGACAAAGCATGCTGAAAAGACCCGTGTTGGTTTGTGGGGACAGTCGCCAATCCGTAGAGCAACCTGGGATGTTACAAAATGAAATGTGAGATGATGAGAAGAAGAATGACTTCAGAGAAGAAGAAATGAGAAGAAGGGATTTTAGGAGTGGAGAGAAGAAGAACGGTTCAACAACTGAGCAAAGAAAAGGAGTGGTCAAGTGGGATGGGAAAATGGAAATGGGGAAATGGGAAATGAGAATATGTGCAGTGCAATTTACATTTTTTAACCATGATATTAAATGATTGTTAAAAACCATGATATTAAATGTTTTTAGGTAATAACTAATAGCTAATAAGTCTAAAAATGATTTACGCTGTGTTTCAAGATAAGTACATGTAATTTGTGAGTCCCAAGGCAAGTAGTTTCGGATAAAAGCAAGTAGTCAAAAAGTGTCAAACATTATTTTGTTAAAGGGGAGCCCTCAGGCAGTGGGATTCATTGAACTACGAAATATTTCTATCATCTACCCTTTCTTTTAAATTTTAAATTACTAATAATAATTACTATCGTTCTCAGTTTTCCACAAGCCACTCGAAATTTTTGTCATCTTATACCCTTTCTCCTCCTCCCCTTCATCCGACATCGAGATAGACGAAAACAAAGCATATTAGATCGATCGGTCTCGGTTGGAATCGAAATCTTTTTTGTGCAATCCGAGACCGACCGAATGAAACCATGGCAAACTGAAAATTTTCAACCGACGACCCGAGATCCGATTCAACCAACCCATTCACTGATTTTTGCGTTCGGTTATGGCGGTTCTGGGTCGGGCTTCGGGATGTTCACCCCTACTAAAAAACACGGAGAACAATTGTTTTCATTAATGGCATGTCTGTAATTATGATATGAAAAAACAACACCCCTCCTTTCTTTTTGGTCTCTCTCTTTTCTCACCCACAACTTTCAAAAAGGGGCATGGATCCTCTCCAATGGGGTTTTTACTAGATTTTCCTGTAATTAAAATCTCAACTATTAAATCCCCTCTACCCCATTTTTTTAATATTTAAAACACACTCTCTCACTTGCTTAATTAAGGGTGAAGATTCCACGGGGAAAAATTTATGGGAGAGAATTGTCACATCCCAGTTTTTAGAAGCAGAATAATTGTTATTAAACTTTTCGATAATTTTTTTTATACTGTGATAATTGGTTATGTTTGATAATTATAAAATTGAATTTTATAATTTAATATCAAATAATATTTATCTTTAGCTAAGAAATATTCTAGTGAGTAAATATAATTATTTTGGGGGTTTATAAAGGGTAAAATTTATTTAAGAAACTATCTAGTTTTAAGATAACACATTTTATTAAAAGCTGATTTTCTTAAATTTGTAGCCGCACCCCCTATTTCACTGCACACACGCCCTCTCTTCTTCCTTAACCGACGATAGCCCATCCCTCTTTCTCACTTTGAATTTCTGAAACCCTTAACACTTCATCTTCTTCTTCCTTCCTTCTCTTCCAATTGGCGCCCTCCCTTCCACATCACCACCGTCCCGGCCGTCGCCGCCACCGCAGGAGGATGCTTTGTCAGACCGCTACACACGACGCAGAGACGATAGCCATGCGACTCGGAAGATGCTTTCCGACCTTTGCGCCTCCATTCACTGCCACTAGCCGCCGCGGTGACTCCTCTAGCTGCAGTCATGGTGGTTTCCACCTCCTTCTTAGATTTCTTCCTCTTATTTGAAGATCACCTCTATTGTTTGGTTAAGGTTCATCACAGAAACGAAGCTCCGCCGTCCCCCTGCCACTGTCGTTGGCGTCGTCCGCTGCTCACCACCCCATCTCCGGCGCCTCCTTCCTCTTTGTTGGGTGCGTGATTTCCTCACTTTATCTTGCTTAATGTCAAGAATCCCTAATTTCATTTTGAAACCCTAACCTCAGATTTCATGTAAGTCTTAATTCTTGACTCTGTTAAATATTAATCTTCAAATTTCCTTTACTATATAACACGTAATGATTTATATTTCGTTAATTAATGGACTGCTTGTTGAATTAATATGTGAGGCCTTTCTTCTTTAAGTTGGACGAAACTGTACAAGGAGAAAGGAGAGGACTCAATTCAAACTCTACTATTGATGAGACTATAATATGGAAAAGGAACAAAGACATAGCTAGGACATCGAGAAAAGATCTAGATTTCGATATCATCTCTTTTTCAAGAGAATTCAAGGTGACAATAGAGTTCCTCAAAACCTCTCTAATTGGTGTGGTTAATGATATGAAAAGGTGTGATTACTTATATGAATTGAGGTGATTATACATTATGTTTGATTGGTTTGTTCACATGACTTGGCTTGCTTGTTTTGTTTGGATTGACATGTCTATAGGTGAGAATGTGTTCTAGTATGATGATAATTGAATCGCTTTGTTTGGCAATGCTTTTGATATGTGACTTGTATGTTGTTGATCATAACTGTGAGAGTGGAATGCATAAGGTCATCATATCCGTAGATATGTCCGTAGTTTTTGTAGTGATTCTGTATAGCTTTGGGATACTGTGGCTTCGGGCTACTGTGGTTTTGGACCATTTATGTGTTATTGATTTTTGTATTATGTGTAGATTTGGGCTACTTTGGCTTCGGGCTACTGTTGTTTTGGACCATTGGTGTGTTATTGATATTATTACTATGTGTAGCTTTGGGCTACCGTGGCTTCGGGCTACTATGGTTTCGGACCATTGGAGTATGATGGTGTATAAAAGTGTATGTTGATGTATGAGGATGTGATAATTTGGATGTTGTTCTGTTATATGTGAAAATGTCATTTTCTGTTTTATTTTATTTTATCTAGATTATGTTTTGAATTGTGATTAGAGGATTTTCCATACCTTCCACACCAGGTATGACTGGAAATGTCATAGTTCAAACTATTTAATATATTTACTATTGTCATTGAGTTTTACTCATTTTTGGAATTTCTGACATTTCCAAGTTTTAAATGAGGTATTGGGCCCTTGATAGCATTTCCGGGATGGTTGATAGATCCCAATGAGGAAAGTCTTTTAGTCAGGTCGAGCCGGATCGAAGTTTGTTAATTTTGGTCCACATAGTCATATTAAGGATTGTTGTAAATAATCAACCCTGTTATTATTTTAGTCATTATTGGAATTTTTAGACACGATAATTAAGTATCGAAATACATTTTATTTTAAAAAGTTTGGTATATTGCGTTATAATTATTTGGGGTGTCACACAAGAATCCCTTCCCTTTAGAAAGTAACCATACTCCCTCTCTCCCTCTCTTCATTCACTCACCAGCAGTCTGCTAGGGACCCAAGCAGAGATGACAACTTGACTCTGCCCTCTGCACTACCGTCTCCAATGATCAGGCTCTGCTCGTATCCATCCTCTTCGGTTCTACATTGATGCTAACTTGTCTGGAGCTTCCAAAGCGCTTCTCTTGCGGGTTCATGTTGGTGTCGCTGGCATCGCCAGAATCAGTGTCGTTTCTCGTGTCGTTGGTCAGTTCATTGGCACCGTGATTGGGGTCTACTCGCTTGGCGTTGTTGTCTCTGTTTCCCTTGGTTTATCTGGACAATAATAATAATGAAATACCATTCAATATAAATATATTTAAATAAATATTAAATTATATCATCTAGTTTTTTTTTTCCTTTCTGTTTTTAAAGTTTGTCTTCTTTGAAGCTTGTAGAATGATGGTGGTGTTATGGTGGGTGTTGGGTGGGAGTGCAGGTGAGAGATCATGGAGAAAGGGTGAGAGACGCTAAAATAAAATGAAGTCAGAGATTTTTTTTTTCTATTTTCATAATTAAAAAGAATCATAATATGAAGTTTGAAAAAACTACAAATCAAATGAGTTTTATGTATTTGTAATTTTAAAAACGTATTTTTAGAATAAATTTATCAAACAGATTTCCGTCACCCTAAATTTTAATATATATAAAAAAGTTTTAAAATTGTTTTTAAAATGATCTTATCAAACAATTTTTTTTTTTAGAAAATAGTTTTCAAAAATTACTTTAAAAATAGTTTAAAAAAAAAACAGAACACAATCAAACAAATATCTTGATTTTTCCATTAATTTTTTTTAATAAAAGTTTTTATATTTTGATTTTCTAAAGGTACCGGTTAACAATATCCTAACTATATGTTAACTATAATCATTAATAATATTAAATGATAAGCATTGAATAGGCAAAACTAGTATGTGGGTCCTTAACTTAATTTTTTCTGAAGTTTTTTTTTTTGGTGTCAAACAGGTCGTCAAAATTTTCTTCTGTTACTAATGTTGGTCTCAATGTCAAATTCGTCGAATCCCATTACTCTATTAGTGATGTTCCTACGTGGATGTTAACGTTCCTAGCTGGCAATGACTAAGCACCCAAATAAGAAAAAAAAATAATTTAAACAAAACTGTGACTAATAAATAAATAAAAATTAAAAGAGGAAAAGCTTCCTTTGTTTCTCCTCCATGCTGCCTACGAGAAAGCTCAGAAAAACCAAGAAAAATGGTAGCACAAACCCTAGATGTCCAAATCAATAGAAAACCCCAAATCATTCTGTAAATATATAGAGCCTAAAATGTTTGTTTAATCAAATTTGTCTGTGACACTTACTCTGTCCATTGACAACTATCATCATTTTCTTTATTTTCAAATTCATAAGATTGCTGCTGCTGTTGTTGTTGCATGGGCTCAATGTTTCAAGCAGAATGGTCATTCTCTATAACAACTTCACTTCTACAGTTCTTCTCTAGGATGTCACTTTCTCCTAGAGTAGGATCTCTTTATACATGTCTTAGAGAAATGAAATCCAAGGAAAGGGGTTTGTGCTTGATCCATTTGTTGCTCACCTATGTAGCTGCTGGTAGTCTTGAAAACGCAAATATCACACTTTAGCAAATTTCTTCGCTTGCCTTCCCTCACACAATGAAAAGCCAAATCAGCTCATAAGAAGATCTGAAATGGAGAGATGTTTTTTGCCATGGTCGCAATCAAAGTCACATCTTTAAGCACCTCCTCCTTCTAAAAGAATATTCCCAAATAATTGTAGAAGCCATTCATGCAGAAGAATATCTCCAAATCATGAACCCTAGGTTCCCTTAAAAGGGGAAGAAGATGACCTCCCATGCCCCCAACAGATACATCCACATAAGGAGAGAAAAGAAGGTACCACATAGGAACATTAACAGCAACATTGTTAACAAAAAAAAAAAAAAACTTAATGGACTTGTTTGACATAAGAAAAAACTTAAAGAACCAAGTTAGAAAAAAAAGTAAGTTATAGAACCAAAAACTAGTTTTGCTTAGAAGTCGTCATCCTTGTCATAATCAAAGAGAGCACTAATTTCGGCTCCCTTAAATAAGAACCAAATAAGGCAGCATCGACCCATAAAACTTAATAGGGATGGACAACGGTTGGACTCGGGTTCAAAAATCCCAATCCAATGAAAACCGACCAGAATAATATGTCACCCATTCTCGTCTGGTGGTGCCTTCGGTTTTGGCAGGTGGCGGGTCGACTGGTCGACGGTTATGACAGGTGGGTTGGCTCGGTTAGGGGCAAAGCAAAAGAAAAAAAAGAAGCTTTCGGAACATAAGGGATGAACCAGTGAAGAACCGAGTGTTCAGTTGATTGGTGAATGCATTTCTCTGGCTCAATGCATTTCTCTGGCTCAGCTGTGCAGAGCCGCTCCCAGAGAGAAAAGAGTGAGTGTTAGTTGTTACTGTCTTATTAGGATCAGGGTTATTAGATTTTAGGGTTTTATTTCCTCATGGGCTTAGGGCCCATACTT
Source organism: Sophora flavescens (assembly GCA_030762895.1). Taxonomy (NCBI): domain Eukaryota; kingdom Viridiplantae; phylum Streptophyta; class Magnoliopsida; order Fabales; family Fabaceae; genus Sophora; species Sophora flavescens. The sequence continues at coordinate 76,184,538 of CM061066.1, forward strand.
TTTTATTTCTGTATGGGTCTAACACTTATGAGTTATGACCTATAGGTTTTTCCAAACTAATAATAACTACCTTCTATTTGTATTGCAGCCCATAATATTATAATAACGAAAAGATGAAACTTTCATTGATGGACCATTCCAATTTTGAGCCAAATCGGATCCGCTTCCCATATCACATATCAAATTCAGAAGACAAGATAGACTCACAGTTGCAAACCCTAGCCGCCACCTTCAACATACCATACCAAAGGGCAGAGACAGAGGGCACAACGCTGCCGGAGGTGAAGCTTCTTCGCGCGAAGTAGATGGTGGGGACGAAAATCGCATTTCATGTTCTTCAGGGAGATCGAAGACGTTCTTCTCGTGTTCTTCTCTCGAGCAGTTGGTGGGTGATCGAAAAGCATCCTATTCATTCTTCTCCTCCACTCTCGCTTCACAGTCTAGATCGATTTCGATCCAGCGACGGTCTGAAATTTTCAAAACCGAGCTCGACCACGGACAACCGCCCTAACCCGTTTTTTTTCAAATTGATGACTTGTCGACCCGCCATCAACCGCCCGCACGCTTAAAATGCCTTCTGGGTTGTTCAGGTTTGGTTTGGGACGGTGTTTTGTCCAGCCCTAAAACTTCAAGCATTTCATCGTAAGGTTATGCTCACTAGCATTGACAAAGCTTTTATAAAACTGCATATGTACGGAACTTCATTGGCACTTTACTGAACCCATACAGAGACCCCGGATTTCAACGAAACTGCTTGTTGAATTTATTCAAATGCCCAAATAATATCACATTTTATTAATAAATGAACAAAAATCAAAGATTTACTCCACCAAAAATATTGAAACTTAACCAACAGACTGATATATCTGATGATACACAAGACCTTCTAACAACTCATTGGTAAATGATACAGCCTACAGTTGTAATGGAGGTAAGGTCGCTTGATTTTACATTCCTACCAACAAGGGTAAACAGAGAAGACTGTAATCGCTGGTAGTACAGAAAACACATTGTGCTCTACCATAGTTGCATTCCCACGCTCTGACATAAGGCAAACTAAACTTTTGACGGCCATGTTGCTTGAGCTGACATAATAATTCCAACAATAACTCCAAAGAGTCCAAGTGCACTACCAAAGATCTCAATCACAAGAATCTTCACAAAGAGAGAGGAGTTCTGGGCATCAGACAATGCACAACTGCTTCCAATTATCCCTACACACAACCTGCCATAAAAACAATTAAATATAAAACAGGAGGCTTGAAAAGGTCTCTGCATCCATCAGGAGAATTTCCTGGGAAGATATAAAATGTAGGTAAAGAATACACACCCACAGACAAGGTTTGCGAAGCCCACAATAATTCCTGAAGCAAAGATTGCATATCCAGCTCTAAGAGACTCGGGTTCATAGATATTTGATGCCGGAACGCTTTCTAATTTTGTTTGTAGAATAATAGCCACGATAACACCATATATAGCAACAGCTTCACAGAAGATTACACTGAAATACCACAAACATCGAGAAATATGTCAAGTGGCACACATTGTTATATTTGGAACGGATATCAGCTGCACCAAGATACTTGACGCAGATAATATATAAAAAGGAGCATCAACATTCACAGCACTCCAATTGAACAATCTCAAGTTCAGATATTCAGAATAACAATTCTGAATTTCAGATTTAATACAATGTTTAACAACCTTACTTTGCCATTTAACTTCAATGATTTGAGTAACGAAACTTTATCATATGATCAATGTAGCCAACCCCACATAGTTGAACAAGGCATTGGTAATTGTTGATTTGAGTAAATGAACCTTTATGAACTATCAAATGATCATTATATTAAAAGCCAAAAGAAATTTAAAATAACACCCCCACACTCACTATCCTCTTCTCACAATACTCTCCTAGTTAATTGCTACAACTTACAAGATGATCCCCTTTGAACAAAGCAACAAGTAACAGCAACCAAGCCTTTCACAGTTACAAAACTAGGTGGAGTCAGTTTCATGGATAAATTGATGCTGTTGAGCTTTATCAAAGACCACTTTCTGTAAAATCGATTCAGATGAAATTGATTTTTATACAAAAATCTTTTTTTTTTCAATATTTTTCAGGAAGATATTTTCTACAGAACAAATTTCCGTATCAAGTTATTTTCCTGAAAAACAAATGAACCAAGTATCTCTCGGTGGGCAAACCAAGTTAGCAATATAGGGTTCCACCAGTCATGTAACCCTCTTCAAACATTTTTTCAATGATATAAACAGGCCTAGATAGACAGCAAATTAGCATCCTGGCTTTTCCTTATAAAGTAGCCTACCAATGTCACGGGTACTCACAAATGAACTTTTAAGCATACTAAACCCTAGAGTCAGTGAGACAGTGTGAAGTGTGACTGATAGGATGACATGGACGATAACTGGAATACAATTCCACTATATTACAATCACTTGTAATTTAATTTCATGCTCAGTCAACTACAACAATTACTAAAGCTTCCACGAAAGTTGGGCAGTCGGACTTATTTTACATTTACTTCAAAAAGGGTACAATCCTTATCCAGAAAAACCCAACATAATGTGCATATGTGCATTTTAACCTCATGCAACTTTTCCCTAATACGATTGATCCTTTTCCTTAATATGATTGCAAATCATCGGTGTTAATCCTTATTTTACATGAAACTTGGTGAAAGATACCTTTTTATTTTCTACTTTCCTTTTTGAGTTTTTTGTACCCTATGTCTTGGATGTGCTTACTAAGCATATCCAAGAGCAAAGGCCACCGTGCATGCTTTTTGTAGATGATATAGTCCTAGTTGAAGAGTTGGAATAGGAAATAAATGGGAAGTTAGAGAATTGAAGACAAGCTTTTGGAAGCACATGACTTTCCTTTAAGTAGAAGTAAGATGAAATATATGGAGTGTAAGTTTGCCAGGAGGAGCCCAAAGCCCCAAACTAGCTTAGAAATGAAAGTTGGAGACTATACCATACCACAACTAACAGGTTTCAAGTATCTTGAGTCCCTCATACAAAACAGCGGGTACATAGGGGGAGATGTCAACCAATGAATAACAATAATTTTTTATTAGTGAATAATTGTTTAAAGCTCTAGAATAATTTATTATGTTTTTTTAGATATCCAAATTATGTTTTCTACTATATAAATTCTAAACTATTACTTTTAAGGCATTTTAAAGACTGTTAATTTTTCTTTCTTTGGTTTAGGGTTAGGCCCCTTTGTTTCAAAATATGGAGAAGAAACAAAAGTCGCAGCAGGAGAGGAAGAGTCAGCACATCATGAGAGGAAGGAGTTGAACAGTGGTAGTGATGGTTGGGTGTGATAGGAAAAGCCTTGTCAGAGGGATCTGTGAAGGGAACAACTTCCCAACCACAGCCAAGGAGCACGCGAGATGCCCCGATTTCCACCGCTATAGTGGCTGCGACCGCCGTGATGCTGAAACATGACAACGACTCTAGGATGGCGGCCACCTGTTGCGACACAATGGAGCTCCGTGAATGTGGCGCTATCGCGCACTATTGACAACAATGCTAAATACATATACAATATGGACCCAACAGACTTCGTGCCTAAAAGTGAACAATCAACGTCTCCTCATTGCCCATAACGAATACTATGGTACCCTTCTGACCATATGATCATCAATTACTGATGAGAAAGAAAGAATCTCATTCATTATTGGCAAAAAACAAATGCCCAATACATAGTAAAATCACTTCACACTCAACTAAAATCATAGGTATTACTTTCCTATTACTAAATCATCAATAACCAAAAAACTCAACATTAGGCCACTGACAAAGTAAATCATTGCAATTTCCAACAAAGATCCAGTAAAAAGCATTAACAAAAAGCAGTTCAAGATTGATTCCTCAATACTAAAGATCTTAACGTAATCCTTTCACCTGAAAATAAACATAATCCAGCAGAAGAATAAAAAGAATACAATACCTAGTTACCTACCTAGGAAAAGCACAAATTATAAATTTGACAGTAACACCAATGTCGTGTTAAAGTTGAGAACCACCATGATGCAATTGAAGCTCTATTACTACTCTTCCATTTTCCCTTCCTTTTACAACAACTAAATAGACAGCTCCAAGTTCTAATCCCCAATCGAAGCTAAAATCACAATGTATGAATATGTTCCCTATCTAAAACCAAACACATCTAAAAGAGCACTGCAGAAACGTATCTCAAATCAACAGAAACAAGACTACTAACTTAGGCCATTGTAAAAGTTCTCAGTAACCTCATCAACTATCATAAACACATAAAATATAAAGAAAGAAAGAAAAACACTGACAAACACAACATAAACATATAAAGTCCAATTGAAAATTGAATGTGAAAATCAACGAATTGAAAGCACATTTAAAAAAAAATTATACAGAAAACCTGTAAAAGAAAGAAAATTTAAGGGCTTAATAATAATTTACCTAATGAGATTTTTGGAAGTGATTCGGGGAGCCTTGATTGCAGCACCGATCAAGCTACTACCGGTTATGTAAATTCCCCTTCAAGGTTATCGAAACGAAATTCGGGATGAGAAAAACGGAAAATCAGAAATCAAAAATCAGAAACGGAAATTAAAGACGGTTATGTACCAGGCAGCGCCGAGGACGGAGACGCCGATAGCGACGGCGATGCCGATGGCGGAGAAGGTGTAAGGGGAGATCTTGACGAGTGCCCTAGCCCACGAGCTCGAATCCGCCACCATTGTGGAGCTTTGTGATTTGATCGGATCTCAAGATTGTTGTGTTAACCAGAGAGAAACTGAACGTCGTGTCGCTTTTGCTTCTACAGAATAGATAATAATTTTTAATAATATAGCAAATGAAATAAATGATAGGTTCGGAGGGACCAAATGATGCGGTGTTTTCTTCCTCCGTTTAAACGGCACGTCGTTTAGGGATGAATTGTGATGTGCATCAATCATACATGTACGAGTCTCTGACACCAAAAATCCCAAAGGAGAACTGTCATTTCAGCCCAAACTCTATGGGCCAGTCCCCTTAGTCTCACATCTTGGCCCTATATTTTTTAGGCCCGTTTCATAAGGGATTTTTAGAGCCCTTAACCACACAGCCCCTAGAAGTAGAGGATTCATATATAATTTCATATCTCACTCCCTGTCACATTAATCAAAATGTCACGCCAGTTTAAAAAACATATCACTTTAATTAATGTAATAAAAACATTATAAAGGATGAGATTTTTTTTACCGACATGGCATGTTTTGATTGGTATAATAGGGGGTGGATATAAATTTTGGGACAACATATTTGTGTTCAGGTTGAGCGCCTACTGACTCATTTAATTTTTTTTGGGTTCACAACAGGGATAGAAAGCCCAGCCCACTTGTAACATCCCGTTTTTCGTTAAGCACTTGTTTGAATGCTTGTTTGCTTGTTAAGTCCTTAGGACTTACAGAGTTGTTGGTTAAGGTTTAAGTGAGGGGTTTTAGCCTTAAAATATCTTTCTAGTGCATGAGCACGCCGTGATTAAGACTGCAAGCATGTAACAGCTTGAATTTTAATTACGCTGTTTAACCGGTTAAAATATAATTAATTATATTTTAATCTGAGAGTTAGAAAGTGATTTTAAATAAAATAAAATCATATTCATAGTCTATCTTATAGTAGAAGGCTACGGTGAAATTTTGGGTTGAAAATTCAGACGGAGCCCGGTCTGCGTTTTTTTTAACTGACAGTATAATTTTATACTAACAGAAAACCCTAATTTGACCCGAAAACTGAAATTTGTAGATTTTTTATATTTTGTCCGTGAGGAAGTCTACTTTCCAAATTTCTGATCAGAAATAAAATATTATGTTTATTCGGACGAATTTTGGTAAAAGTTCGGACGGAAAACAATCGGTGTTTTCACTAACAGTAAGATTTTAATTATCAGAAAACCTAATTTTGACTCGTGAATGAAATGGTTTATATTTAAATCATATTTCTAACGAGTTTGGTTGTTTTGAAAATTTTCAACCGAAAATGAATTTTACGCTTAAGTCCCTGAACTTTCTATTAATTACACTTTGGTCCCTAAGTTAGTTTCTAAGTTTTTCTAAGTGAATTGGGCCAGAATCTTTGTTCCCAATCTATTAATGGACCGTGGCCATGAAGCCCAAAATCCTTGTCCATGGATTAATTCCATAAAGCCCATTAGAAATCATATAAGTTTCCTATGTCATGTTAAGCCTTAAGCATTTTAGTGGGCCCCACATAAATGAATCCAAGCCCAAGTTTTCAAGGCCCATGCGCAAGCCCAAGAAGGAGTGGGGGCTGCCTTAGTTTGGAAGAGTCAAGTGGATTCTTGAAGTTTCCACACAATTCCACAATGTTCTACCATGTTCCACCATGTTCTACACTTTTCTAACATGTTCCAAAATGTTCTAGGTTCTTCTCAAAATATCTCATGAAAAATCAGCCAAGATAAGTCAATATGAGACCACATTTAATGTGGCCCATGGTCATCATTTCAATTTATTGACAATTTGCAAAATAGTCCTTATACTTTTGGAATCTTTGCAAAATGGTCCCTAGGAATTATTTGCACTTTAATCCTTTGAACAAGCCAACTCATTCCTACTAGATCCTTCTAAAGCGGCACAACCAACCCCTATAAATACCCTCCAAACCATGGCCTCCCTCACCATTTCACTCATCTTCTTCATTCTCTTCATCTTCCTCACCAACTAAGTTACAAAACCCTAAGAACATCGAATCCCCACCAAACATATGACCCTCTTCCTTTATGAAACTCGGAAAACACTCAACATAAAAGTTGTTCCTCTTTCTCGCTTCTTTCCAACAAGCTAAAGATCATCAAAAACGGATAAGTGGATTGGGAGATAGGATCAAAATACCGAAACTGCCCAGAATTCTCAGCAACCCACGAAACATCAGAAAGAAGTCCCTTTTCACCCCTGTTATGATCCAAACCAAATGAAACCTTAAACACTAAAGTTGTTCCTTTTCTTCTTATCTTTCTATAAAGCCAAAGTTCGTGATTTTTGGATGAGTATATTGTGAGATACACTCACAATACCATCACACCCTCAAGCTGTCCAGTTTTCAACATAGTGAAGGTTGATCATTTTCTTCATTTCTTCAATCTTCAAGAGGTAAAAACTCTTCTCATTAATCATCTAAGTCTTCTCCTTCATTTATTTTGTAAGATCAAGTCATGATCATCAAGTTTTCATAGTTTTTCATTTCTAGATCTAGAACTTGTAATAATTCTAGAAAATTGTAGAAAAATCATAAAAATGTGAAACCAATTTCTATGATCTAGTTATGATCCCTAATTTCATTATCCAAAAGCATGTGATCAAAGTCATTTTCCTTCCCTATTTTCTTTAAGTGGCCGAATCTCACTCAAAGGAGGGTTTGATGATTTGGTTTTCATTTTAGAAATCTAATGCTTGATTTAAACTCTCTAGTACCTACATGATCTAAATCCAAGAGCTTGAATCCAACTAAATTTCCTAGCCTATTTTCCTAATATGGACCGAAACCCTAACCCTAAAGGTTAGAGGATTTGGTTTCAAATTTTAGTCTTGTAATAAGTAATCTATGTTAGTTAAGACTCTAGTAACTAGGATCCAAAAGATGGCATTAAGAAGATAATCCTAAACCTATTTTCTAAGTCTTGGCCGAACCTAGCCCTAAAGTGTCATATATGGTTGTTAGTTGATTAATTATAGTTATGTTGTTTGGTTGAAGGTGGTTGTGTTAACTCGTGGCAGGATAACGAGGATCGTCGTGTACGTGTTTCCGGTGATAACTCGGGTGGGAGAAAGAACCATTCCATCGTCGGAACCGATAAGTAGTATATAATTTATAATAATGGTGTAGGGCGACCTAAACCCTACTAGTGGTCGAGTAATCGGCAATACCAAAATCGTATTGGAAACTTTTCCGTAATACCAATAACGATTTGGGAATTGTAGGTTTATCGCCTTAGGTTAATTATTCATATTTGAGGATGTCTGAATTATTTACTTTTGACTGTTTGTGATCCGCTGGTTGAGGTATTTCATCTGCATGTGACATTTTATTGTGGTGTTTGAATATTTATGATATTGAGGATGTTTGTTGTCTGTCACGGCCGTGACAGAATCTAACTTGCCTTGGTTGCCTGTCATGGCGTGATGGCTATCACGGCCAAGCGTGACGTGAGCTGACTTTGTTATTTATTTGGTTGGACTATTATGATTTGGTTGTGATAAATTGCCTTATATGATATTGGGATATTTGAATATTCTGTTGATTAATGTGTTATGCATGATCTGTCTGGGTTTAATACTATGCTTAGATGATTTTAAGGAAATATATATATATATATATATATATATATATATATATATATATATATATATATATATATATTGCTCGGAGGTGTTTTGTTTGGGTGAGAGTTTTGAATATGAATTAGAGGTGCCTCGCTATGAAGTGATGTGATATAGAATGTAAGTGGAGGTTATGAGGAAAAGCTTGAGGTACTAGGTTGTTATTGATAAAAGTCAGTGAGAATCATATGTTGCATTGTTGTTCATAACCGTGTATTTGAGATACACGAGGTCCGAAGTTCTCGTGGACCGTTCCAAATTAGAATTTAAGTTGTGCAACTATAGTGTCATTGCTATGCATGAGCACCCTTGATAGAGAGGAGAGAGAGAACCAGGGTGTGCACCGGCGATACTGTGCAGCTATAATGTCATTGCTTTGCATGAGCATTCTCACCATGGATGAGAATATGCACCGGTGTTGGGAACGTGTCACTTGGACGACTGACTGACATTCCTAACGAGGGATGTATGACAGGATTAGCAGTGGCCATGTCAGCATAAAGGTTTAGTTGCATGAGTTGGAGGGTAGAGGATGATATAGTGAATTGAGGATGATTGTTGATTTTGAGTGATGCGTGTCTGTGACTATTATTGTATTATATGCTATGAATCTTTTCCACTTATGATGATAGAACTGTTTCTTATCTCCCTATTTCTGTATTTTTGTGTATGTCTACTTTGTTACGTTAGAAGACCAGATGGACGAATATGTTACTGAGGAGATGGATGGAACCCTGTACGAGACGGAGGTGGTGGAGGAGTTGAATGACATTACGTATGAAGCTGATGCTGGAGAACAATCGACTGATCCTAATAATATAGTGTAGTAAGTTGAGGGCCAGTGAGTCATATATGACGTTTTTGTTTTCCGTTAGTTATAAGCAGTTTGTTTTTAAATAAGTACCTGTGTGGGATCCTACTGAGAGGATACCCTAAACAGTGTTGTGTAAAATAAAGGATACTTATGTGTGTATTTATGTAATATAGTTTTGGTGTGTTTTATATTTGTAGAAGTTATATGGTTATTAATTAAGTTTTTAATTTTTACGTATTTTCAACAGTAAGAGCGTGATTAAGTAAATAAATATTAAGGTTTTAATGTAATAATACAATGGGGCACAACGGGGTGTCTCAAAGCGCCTCACTGACGCTGAAGTGAGCATGACCGTGCTCAATAGGGAGCACGCCCGTGCTCAGCAGTCAGACGCGTCTTGTTGACGCTAAGTTAAGCACGCCCGTGCTCAACAGTAAGCACGGCCGTGCTCGGGCCTGAGTTTATATATAGACATCAGTTTGTGAGGGTTACGAGTTACAACCCTCAAATTGGCACTTTAGGCAACCCTAAGTGTGACGGCAGCCTCTCCCTTCCCTTTTCTTGGAACCCAACTGTTCTTGGTGTTCATGCTCTTTGGGAGAGTCAATTATGTGCTAGTGCCAATTGACGTAAGGTAAACGTCTTCCCCTCTTGTGTTTCCTTTTAATTCCTTGATTTGGAAGTAACTGGTTAAACTCTTTTGTTGGCCAAGGCTTGAGACGATTCATCGAGTCAAACTGAGGGAACCGGTAGAGCTTTCTTTGGTTAAAAGGAAAAATCCTTATACCAGGTATGGGGAGAGGAAATAGTATGAGTATGTAGGCTTGGGGGTAGCGTAAGATGAAGGGTTACCCATGACCCTATTGTATGGTAACATGTTTAAATGCTTAAATGTTGTCCTTGATGATAACATGCATTGAGTATTTGTTGATATGATGACATGATCTATATGTTCTTGATATGGTATGTATATTGGCATGTTATCTTAATATGATGTTGTCACAATCGCTGTTATATTATACTAAAGGTTGATGCCATGATTGGATGTTTATCATGATGTTTGGTTGTTGGTTGTTCTTATGAATGTTAATGTTTAACCTATGATAAAAGGTTAATGATAAAAAGGGAGGTTTTTCCCCTTGGGTAATAAGACTTGAATGATAATAATGAGCGTGAGATTCATGCCCAAAAGGTTTAGACGAGACTCTAGGGATTGATCTATGAAAGTTTGTAGAAAGCCAAATTAATGGACTAATTCCCTAACAAGTTATAAGACATAGAGATTAAGTCAAAGTGATAAGAATAATGCTAATGGACTTAGTAATGCCAATAGGTTTAATCTATGTTTTACCGCAAAGGTATTGGCAAGGGATTCCAACCCTTGCTTCCCAGAACAGTGCGACCTGCTCTCGAGCACGGTCGTGCTTAACAAGGAGCACTCCCGTGCTCTATCCTAAACCCAAAAAGGCTATGCTCTTCGAGCACAACTGTGCTTAACAGTCAGCATGATCGTGCTTGACTTAAGGGCCATCACGAACGTGTTGGATAGGGAGCATGTTCCCTTACCCAGAACTGAAAACAGAACAATGAATATTGGGGTTTCTGACCCCAGACGTTTAAAATAATTACTAAGACACCCAACGAACATGAAGACGAAAGGCAAGTGGAAAGATGTTGTACCTTGGTAGCCTAGTGGCCAAGGGGGCCTTGATGCATGATGGTCAAGGTGGTAATCTCTAGTGCTTAATGGCTAGAGTGATAATGATAATGTACTTTGGTAGCCTATTGGCCAAGGGGGCCTCGATAGTCGAATGGTCGAGGTGGTAATCTCTGGTGCAGAATGACCAGAGTGATTAAAAGACTTAACGATAAACGTTAGACGATAATCCTCGATAGCCTAGTGGTCAAGGTGATGATGGTGATAAAAACTCAGGTAGCCTATGGGCCCAAGCGGAGGTGGTGGTTGTGATGGTGTGATTGTTTTGACATGCATACACGCATCAGAGGTGTAGATGGGGGAATGTGCAACATAGGGGAGGTTGTCCGAGAGTAAGACGATCTGGCCATCCGCGGCGATTCGGTGAATCATGTACACTCGTGGTGGCGCATCCGAGAGTAAGATGCATCGGCTATCCAAGGGGTCCAACCAAGGTAAGTTGGATTGCCCCGGCGTGGGTGCTTAATGGCCAATGTGGAGATGTAATGCTGAAGTTGACATTCTGAGATAGATTGGATCCAAGTGCATAATGGAGTAGTGGAGCAGTGTTGCATTGCATAGCATACCTTATCATATTATGATGATGATGATTGTATATTTTGTAATATTGCTATGATGATATGATTGCTATTGTATGCTCGTCTTGCTAACTGCTTCCTTGCCATTATATTCATATTCATGTTTCTTACTCCCCTTTGCTGTGTTTTGTGTTGCATGTATATCTCTTTGTGCAGGGGATGGTGATCAGCCCGTTGAGGAGTGACTCCGAGGAGCCGCGACTCTCGCTTTTGATTTCCAGTTTTCTTTAGTTGTTTAGTTAGTTTTTTTAGTTGTATCCGAGGATTTGTTATTCCGGATTTTTGGTTATACCAGCTCTGTATGTGACATCAGGGGTTAGGTTCGTTTCTTTATGTTTTCTTTATAAACCATGTTATGTTTTTATTTCCGCGTTGACTTGTGTACAATGTGGTATCCTTTACCCATTGTTTTGTTTCTTTTAATAAATGAAGTATCTTTTTAAATCTTTATGTTATCTTTATATGCTTTTATATGTATGCGGGGTAGAGAGTGTCACATTTAGTGGTATCAGAGTAGGTCTTTCCTTTCAGGCAGTGGTATGAGTCTATTGTGTGCTCTTGTTTGAATTGTTTATACTTCTTATAGAAATTGATGCTTAGAATAGTAACCGTTAGCTTTTCCTGCTTTAAGTTCTCTGTATTCAACAAGCTGTCTTAGCATTTATAGGGACTTATGGCAGGAAGAGGTAGGAACGACCAGGCTATCGCTGATGCTTTGGCACTCCTTGCCAACGCGATAGGCCAGAACCAGAATGCTAACAACAACGGGGGACCGACTGAGTTCCAAGGTCTCGATAAGTTCCAGCGGAACAATCCGCCGTCCTTCAAATGAGCTTATGATCCTGAGGGTGCCCTGTTGTGGTTGAGGGAGACCGAGAAGATTTTCAGAGCTATGGGATGCAATGACCAGCAGAAGGTCATCTTCGAAACTTTTATGTTGTTAGATGAGACGGGGCACTGGTGGGAGAACTGCCGCTAGCGCATGCAGGCTGAGGGTATTGTGGTTACATGGGACGTGTTCAGAAGCAGGTTTCTAGAGAAGTACTTTCTAGCCGACCTTTGCGACAGGAAGGAGATGGAGTTTTTGGCACTGAAGTAGGGTAACATGTCAGTGGGAGAGTATGCGGCTAAGTTTGAAGAGCTTGCCCGTTACTATACTCTGTACCAGTATACGACGGATAACCGCTCCAAGTACGTCAAGTTTGAGGATGGCCTACGCCCTGAGATTAAGCAGGCTATTAGCGACCAGGAGATCAGAGTGTTCCCAGTCCTTGTGAACAAGTGCAGAATCTTTGAGGATGCTTGCAAGTCTGGAGGATCAGCCTCCAAGGGATCAGACAGTCAGAATAGTAGGATGAGTGATCAGGGGAATAAGTGGAAGTCGCGTCTCGCCCCAGCTAGTAGGAACTTCAAGCGAGATGGCAAGAAGCCCCAGTCTTCTTCAGACAGGTCCAGAGAGTGGGATTCTTCTACACCTAGACCCCTTCGGTGCGGTAAGTGTGGACAGAATCATTACACCAATCATTGCAAAGAGAAGGACATCATCTGCTTCAAATGTGGCAAGTATGGCCACATCAGCAGGGATTGTGAAGGAGCCAAGTCAAGGCACAAAGTGCTGGCAAGGGTCAGAAGCCTCAAGCCAACTGACTGAAGACCACGGGCAGAGTCGTTGCTCTCAGTGGAGCCGAGGCCTCCGAATATGAAGGTTTGATCTGAGGTATGTGCCTCATCGATGGAACTCCTTTCGTATCCCATGAATGTGTTACAAATCTAAAGTTGCCTATGACTTTCCTTGATCATGACTTGATTGTTGCCACACCTACAAACAAACCTGTTCTTACCTCTCATGCATGCAAGAAATGCCACATTAACATTCATGGTAGAGATTTTATTGTTGATCTTGTATGCTTACCCCTAAAGGACCTTGATGTTATTATTGGGATGGACTGATTATCTTCCAACCACGTCCTTTTGAATTGCTTTGATAAAACCATAGTTTTTAGAACTCCAGTGGAGCCTACGGATCAAAACTTTGTATTTGCCAACCAAGTGAGAGCTTCGATGAAAGATGAAGCCCAAGTGTATATGATGCTAGCTTCCCTGGAATTAGAGAGCCCTCCTTATGTTGGAAGCGTGCCTGTTGTGCGAGAGTTTCTTGAAGTTTTCCCGGGGGATGTTTATAACTTACCCACAGAGAGAGATGTTGAGTTTACCATAAATTTAGTGCCTGGCACCAGCCCTATATCCATAGCACCCTATAGAATGTCTCCTCTAGAGCTAGCTGAGCTGAAGAAATAGATAGAGGATTTGATGAAGAAACAGTTCATCAGGCCTAGCGTATCCCCGTGGGGAGCGCCAGTGTTGTTGGTGAATAAGGATGATGGTAGTATGAGGTTGTGTGTCGATTATCGACAGTTCAACAAAGTGACCATTAAGAATCGGTATCCCCTCCCTAGGATTGATGACCTTATGGATCAGTTGATAGGAGCTTGTGTATTCTCTAAGATAGATTTGAGGTCAAGGTACCATCAGATTCGAGTTAAGTCTGAGGACATCCCAAAGACATCGTTTAGGACGCGTTATGGTCACTATGAGTACATGATTATGCCATTTGGTGTGACCAATGCTCCTGCTGTGTTCATGGACTACAAGAACAAGACCTTTCACCCTTACTTGGATAAGTTTGTGGTGGTTTTCATAGATGACATCTTAGTGTAATCCAATACCAAGGAGGAACATGAGGAGCACTTGAGGGTTGTCTTGCAGACCCTTAAGGAAAAGCAATTGTATGCTAAGTTGTCTAAGTGTGAGTTTTGGTTAGAGGAGGTGAGTTTCTTGGGACATGTCATCTCTAAGGGTGGCATAGCCGTGGATCCGGCGAAGGTAGAGACGGTGCTTTAGTGGGAAGCGCCGAAGTTAGTGACCGAGATTAGGGGTTTCTTGGGTTTAGCCGGGTATTATAGGAGGTTCATAGAAGGCTTTTCAAAGTTAGCTTTAGTCTTGACCCGTCTCACCAAGAAGTGACAGCTCTTTGTGTGGGACTCTAAGTGTGAAGAGAGTTTCCAAACCCTCAAGGATAGGTTGACATCAGCACCAGTTCTAGTTCTGCCCGACCCTAGTAGACCTTTCGTAGTTTATGTTGGTAGTGGCTACGATCTCAAGAGCGGGGGGGGGGGGGGGGGGGTGAATTTTGATATTGAAAACTTTTTCAACAATTTAAAGCAAAACAGTGTTTCTTTAAAGAAAATTGGTTTTCACTCAATTTTAATTCCCAAGAATCAGGTTATGGAACAAGTGACAATGTTAAGAAGAATTATAAGAAGTAATAACAAGTTTAACATAGATTGTAGATCAAAGATTCAAGTTAACAAGTATTCTTAAAACTCATTCACAACACACAAGTGCATATAACAAGTATATGGAGTTTAGAGATGAGAAGAACACGCAAACCGATTTATCTTGGTTCGGCTACCTCCTTTGGTAAGCCTACATCCAATCCCACACCTCTGTGGTTTTCTCCACTATAATCAGCAATTACAAAATTCCAATTACAGCAACACAAGGATAACCTCCTTGCTCAAGAATTCACCAGAAAGCACACTTGCTTTTCCATACCCAAGGATCCCTTCTATCCTTGTTCAAGCCTAAGAGATACCCTCTCTTAATCACACTAATTCACGAAAAGAATTGAGTAGAAGAAAGACTCTAAAAGTCTGATTATACAAATTGAAGTTCTAACTAATATCACACTTTTCTCAGAGATGAAACACTTTTGGATCTTTCATAGTTTCACAATAAGAATGAGTTAGGTTCATGAAAAGTGTTCCTTTGATCCCTCTTTATATAGAAGACAAATTACAGTCGTTGGGATCATTTAAAACAGATTTGGATCTGATTTAACAAAATCTGTTTTCTTGATTCTTGTTCTTGAAATGAGATTCTGTTGATTCTTGTAGAGTTTGCGTCCTTCTCAAAAAATAACCATTTCCATTTGAAAGGATAGCCAAGTCTAATTGAAGAGTAAAATATCCGTTTCTATCTGAAAGAATAGCAAATAGCCGCGTCCATTTTGCCACGTCAGTAGACGGGAGTGCTAACATAAGTTATTGGACGTGCTTCCACTGGTAGATGAGTTTCATATGCCATGTTAGTGGACGGAGCTTCTCATTAAGATCTTAGCAAGTCCAAAGTGCGTATCAATAGTAGACGAGCTCCATTTGCCACTTTTAGTAGACGAGTTCTCCTTTTTTTTTACTTCAGTAGATGAGCTCCATGTGCCACGTCAGCAGATGAGCTCTTCTGTTACTTTCAGTGGACGCGCTCTTCTTGTTAGACGAGCTATATGTGCCACATCAGCAGATGAGCTCCTCTGTTACTTTCAGTTGACGCGCTCTTCTTGTTAGACGAGCTATATGTGCCACATCAGCAAACAAGCTCCTCTGTTACTTTCAGTGGACGCGCTCTTCTTGTTGTACTTTAGTGGACGCCAGCTTTTTATCCCTTCGTCTGCTTGTTTTACTTGGTTAGACGTCAGCTTGTTTTACTTTGTTGGACGTCAGCTTCTTTGTTCATGAGTGATCTTGCATGCAACTTAACACGTAATGAGTACATAGTCAAAATAAAAAATCTTATGCAAAATACACTTTGTTTGTCATACATCAAAACATGAATAAGGGCTCAGTCTTACAAACTCCCCCTTTTTGATTATGACAAACCTTACCATACTTAACCTTAGTTATTAAGAAATCAGAGTACAGCTATTCAGTAAGCATGGTTCTTGAGTCATTTTCATCCTCCCCCTGTGTCATTGATATCTTTCAAAAGATCAAGTGTTATCATATCATTATCATGAAAAAAAAATCATCTTGCATTTATTATAAGTGCAAGTATGTCTTTTCAAAGCAGTTCATACTCAGGTATCCGAGAAAAAAATTTTACATATCAGAGAAATTTTTTTTACAGCAAATGCAAGACAGAATTAATAGTTGTATGGTTCATCTTTCTTTCCCTTTGTCATTATCAAAAAGAAACTATGGAGAATATTGAAATCAAACTGAAAAACAGTCTTGCATTCATTGATAATAAATCATTTCAGAACTAATGCAATACATCACAACATCCAAAACACTAAAATAAAAAAAAGGAATTACAGACACTTAAGGGCACTTAGTCTAAACTGAGACTAGATAAAAGCATCTTGCCCACGTCCTTCATAATTTTCAGCATCTTGTGCTGCCTCGCTTGCCATATTGACTATATTATCAAAAATAACATCTGATATCAATTATTTTGAGGATCAATTATGCCAAGTTCCCTTCTTATAAAGAAGAAACTCTCCTTATTTAGTGGTTTGGTGAATATATCAGCTAATTGCTTGGTTGTATCTATATGTTCAATCACAACATCACCACTTTGAATATGATCCCTGATAAAATGATGCCTAATTTCAATATGCTTGGTTCTTGAGTGCATAATTGGGCTCTTTGTTAAATTAATTGCACTAGTGTTATCACACTTTATTGGTATATGATCCAGATAAACGCCATAGTCAATTAATTGTTGTTTCATCCATAGGATTTGAGCACAACAACTCCCAACTGCAACATATTCTGCTTCAGCTGTGGATAAGGCCACACTAGTTTGCTTTTTACTAAACCAAGACACTAGGGAATTTCCTAATAAATGGCATGTTCCACTTGTGCTCTTGCTATCTAACTTGCTTCCAGCAAAGTCAGAGTCGGAATATCCTAATAATGTTCAAGTGGATCCCTTGGGATACCACAGCCCCATTTCTTTTGTTCCTAAAAGATACTTCATGATTCTTTTAACTGTAGTAAGATGTGATTCTGTAGGATTAGCTTGATACCTTGCACACATACACACACTAAACATTATATCTGGCCTACTTGCAGTGAGATAAAGTAAGGATCTGATAATACCTCTATACTTGGATACATCTATAGATTTACAATGTTCATCTTTGTCCAAGTAGCAGGCTGGACTCATTGGTGTTGCCATTTCCTTTGCGCTTTCGATTCCAAACTTCTTTAGTAGTTCCTTGCAATACTTTGTTTGGCTTATGAAGGTTCCATCTTGGAATTGTTTAATTTGAAGTCCAAGAAAGAAGGTAAGCTCTCCCATCATGGACATAAACATATATTTGAACAAGTAAGATATTGTGTGCTTTTGTTTTAGTAAATAGTGTTGTATCAACTTTTCCTCTTTTAAAGCCTTTCTCTAGGAGAAAATTGCTTAACCTCTCATACCAAGCTCTAGGAGCTTGCTTGAGTCCATAGAGGGCTTTAGTCAGTTTATAGACATGATTTGGGAACTCACTATGAACAAAGCCAGGGGGTTGACTTATATACACTTCCTCTTATATTATTCCATTTAAAAAGGCACTTTTCACATCCATTTGGTACAATTTAAAGTTCATTATACATGCATAGGCTAAGAGCATTGTTATGGCTTCTAATCTAGCTACGGGAGCATATGTTTCATCATAATGAATTCCTTTTTCTTGATTATATCCCTTAGCTACTAGTCTAGCCTTGTTTCTTACTATTATTCCATTCTCATCCATTTTGTTTCTAAACGCCCATTTAGTTCCGATTATTTGGTTACTTTTGGGTTTTGGAACTAAATCCCAAACTTTGTTCCTTTTAAATTGATTTAACTCCTCTTGCAATCATCCAATATTCATCATTAATAGCATCATCAACACATTTTGGTTCTATTTGAGATACAAATGCCATGGTATTGCAAATATTCCTTAAAGAGTTTCTAGTGGTTACCCCTTTGGTGATCTCACCAATGATATTGTCTAGGGGATGATTTTTTGAAGCTTGCCACTCCTTAGGAAGATATTCTTGTTGAAGTTCTGCTTGAGGTTTTTTTATTGCTCTCTTCATCTTCCTTTTCCTTGTTGCTCTCTTTTCCTTCATCAGATTTCACTTCATCCTCAAGAGTTTCTGCATCATCAAAAATGTCCTTTCCCAACCTTTTGGGGTTAGACTCATCAAATGTTATGTGAACAGATTCTTCCATTGATAAAGTACGCTTATTAAACACTCTATATGCTTTGCTAGTTAATGAATAACCTAGGAAAATACCCTTATCATCTTTGGGATCAAATTTCCCAAGATTATCCTTGCCATTATTTAGCACAAAACATTTACAACCAAAGACATGAAAATGAGAAATGTTAGGTTTTCTTCCCTTGTAAAGTTCATATGGAGTTTTCTTCAAAATTGGCTTTATTAGAACTCTATTTAAAACATAACATGCAGTACTCACAGCATCAGCCCAAAAATATTTTGGTAAATTAGAGTCACTTAACATGGTTCTAACAATTTCTTCAAGTGACGTATTTTTCCTCTCAACTACTCCATTTTGTTGTGGAGTTCTAGGTGCAGAAAAATTGTGTTTTATACCATGTTCATCACAAAAGTTATCAAACTTCTCATTTTGGAATTCTCCTCCATGGTCACTCCTAATTGAAACAATTTTCACATCTTTCTCATTTTGAACAACCTTAGCCATTTTCTTAAAAGCTTTAAAAGCTTCATTCTTTTGTGCTAAAAAATAGGTCCAAGTAAATCTAGAGAAGTCATCAACAATTACAAGAGCATAAAGATTTCCACCAAAGCTTTTCGTCCTAGAAGGTCCATGTGCAGCAATTGTAAGGGTCTACTAGTTGAAACAGTGTTTTTAGCCTTAAATGAGGTTTTCACTTGTTTACCCTTTTGGCATGCATCACATAAGCCTTCTTTAACAAACTTTTTATTTGGTAAACCAATTACAAGTTCTTTGGAAATCAATTTATTCAAGTGATCCATATGAATGTGAGCTATTCTCCTATGCCAAAGCCAATTTTCATCTTCTTTGGAAATTAAGCAACATGCATCATTGGAAATTAAATTGTCTAAGTCTAGCATATAGATGTTATTGATTCTATTTCCAATAAATTTTATGTTATTATCATGGATGGATTCGATCATACACAAATTTGAGTTAAAGTTTACCTTGTAGCCTTTATCACATAATTGGCTTATACTTAGTAGATTGTGTTTGAGCCCTTCCACATAGAGAACATCCTCAATCTTGATTGCTGGACTTTTTCCTATTGTTCCAACGCCAAGAATTCTTCCTTTGTTGTTGTCTCCATAGGTGACGTTTCCACCTTCTTTGGGAGTGACAGATGTAAATTTTGTGATGTCTCCGATCATGTGTTTGGAGCAGCCACTATCTAAAAACCAGCTTGAGGTTTTGGCCTTCAAACACACCTACAAAACAGATTTTTTTATACTTTTCCTTTAGGTACCCAAATCTGGTTGGGTCCTTTGGTGTTAGTAGCAACATAAGTTCCTTTTGGAACCCAAATTTGTTTAATGCCAACATGAATGTTCTTTCTAAGTCTACAAGTAGCAGCTGTATGACCTTTCTTTAGACAATAATAGCATTTAACAAAAGGACTAGTTGAGGAAATAGATGCAACAAAAAGCTTCTTAAAAGATTTTTCATGTACCATTGGCTTATATCCAATTCCAGCTTTGTCATACACACCCTTTTGCTATCCTAATATGGCATTCAAGTTATCTCTACCCAAAGTAAACTTAGATAGAGTTGTATTCAGTTTTTCAACTTCCTTTTCTAGTGTAGTGCATTTGGTGCAAATTGAACTAGATGTAAGTAATTTTGAATTTTCAGCTTCTAGTTCTTTAAGCTTTATTTGTAAAGATGCAGAGTCACTACATTGTTTTGCGATGATCTTCCTAGAAGATATAAGTTGTTTACCAATTTTAACATATTCTTCATGCAATTCATCAAAAGCATCTTGTAACTCATCATAGGTAGGAGAAGAATCATTTACCTCAGTTTCACTATCACTTTGTTGATTTGCCATGAGACATAGGTTGGCTTCTTCATTTTCTGGAATCCATATCATTTTCTTCCCAAGCTATGTATGCTCTTCTAGGCTTTCTTCCTTTCTTCTATTTGTTGTCATTCTTCTCATACTTTTCTTTCTTTTGTAGCTTTGGACATTCATTTTTGTAGAGTCCAAGCTTTCCACATTCAAAGCATTTGATTGTTGAGGAAGAGCTTTCACCTTTGTTCGTGTTCTTTTTGGTAGGAAAACTGAATTGCTTCTTGTTTCTATTCTTTTTGATGAATCTTCTAAATTTCCTCACAAGCAATCCCATGTCTTCTTCTTCGGATTCTTCACTTTCATCAAGGTGTTCATCTTCATCACTTTCTATTGATTCTTTGGAGATATGAGCCTTGAGTGAGAGTCCTTTCTTCTTTTTCTCCTTATCTTCAAGACTTTTCAATCTATTGAGTTCCAATTCGTGTTCTTTCAACTTACCAAATAAAGTAGCAATCTGCATGGTGTCTAGATCCTTTGCTTCAGTAATTGCAGTAATTTTTGGCTACCATTCACGACTCAAACATCTCATTATCTTGTTAATATTTTTCTCATCTGTGATTGTATGTCCGAGTCCTTCTAGCTGGTTCACAATGTGTGTAAACCTCTTTTGCAGTTCATCTATCTCCTCACCATTCTTCATGTGAAAGAATTCATATTCATGGACTAGTGCATTCATTCTTGCTCTTTTCACATCGTTGGTTCCTTCATGAGTGAGTTGAAGAGTATCCCACATTTGCTTTGCCGTTTTGCAATTGGAGACCCTGAAAAACTCATCATAATTCAAAGCAGCTGTTATAATATTTTTTGCCTTAGCATTATAACCAACTCTTCTTTTATCATCATCATTCCAGTCATCTTTTGGTTTAGTTTGTTTATTTCCCTTAGCATCAAGAATAAATGGAACATAGGGACCATTTTCAACAGCATCTAATACATCTAAACCTGCAGCCTCAAGAAAGATAAGCATTCTCTCTTTCCAATACATGTATTGGGAGCCATTAAAGGCAGGGGGTCTAGCGAGTGAAGCCCCATCACCCAGGATATCATTTGTAGGCATCTCTTAAAGCTAAGCTTTGTAACAAGAGTTTTAGCCCTGATGCCAATTGTTGGTAGTGGCTACGATCTCAAGAGGGGGGGGGGGGTGAATTGAGATATTGAAAACTTTTTCAACGATTTAAAGCAAAACAGTGTTTCTTTAAAGAAAATTGGTTTTCACTCAATTTTAATTCCCAAGAATCAGGTTATGGAATAAGTGATGATGTTAAGAAGAATTATAAGAAGTAATAACAAGTTTAACACAGATTGTAGATCAAAGATTCAAGTTAACAAGTATTCTTAAAACTCATTCACAACACACTAGTGCATATAACAAGTATATGAAGTTTAGAGATGAGAAGAACACGCAAACCGATTTATCCTGGTTCGGCTACCTCCTTTGGCAAGCCTACATCCAGTCCCACACCTCTGTGGTTTTCTCCACTATAATCAGCAATTACAAAATTCCAATTACAGCAACACAAGGATAACCTCCTTGCTCAAGAATTCACCAGAAAGCACACTTGCTTTTCTATACCCAAGGATCCCTTCTATCCTTGTTCAAGCCTAAGAGATACCCTCTCTTAATCACACTAATTCACAAAAAGAATTGAGTAGAAGAAAGACTCTAAAAGTCTGATTATACAAATTGAAGTTCTAACTAATATCACACTTTTCTCAGAGATGAAACACTTTTGGATCTTTCGTAGTTTCACAATTAGAATGAGTTAGGTTCATGAAAAGTGTTCCTTTGATCCCTCTTTATATAGAAGACAAATTATAGTCGTTGGGATCATTTAAAATAGATTTGGATCTGATTTAACAAAATCTGTTTTCTTGATTCTTGTTCTTGAAATGAGATTATGTTGATTCTTGTAGAGTTTGCGTCCTTCTCAAAAAATAACCGTTTCCATCTGAAAGGATAGCCAAGTCTAATTGAAGAGTAAAATATCCGTTTCTATATGAAAGAATAGCAAATAGCCACGTCCATTTTGCCTCGTCAGTAGACGGGAGTGCTAACACAAGTTATTGGACGTGCTTCAACTGGTAGACGAGTTTCATATGCCATGTTAGTGGACGGAGCTTCTCATTAAGATCTTAGTAAGTCCAAAGCGCGTATCATTAGTAGACGAGCTCCATTTGCGACTTTTAGTAGACAAGCTCTCCTTTTTTTTTACTTCAGTAGACGAGCTCCATGTGCCACATCAGCAGACGAGCTCTTCTGTTACTTTCAGTGGATGCGCTCTTCTTGTTAGACGAGCTATATGTGCCACATCAGCAGACGAGCTCCTCTGTTACTTTCAGTGGATGCGCTCTTCTTGTTGTACTTTAGTGGATGCCAGCTTTTTATCCCTTCGTCTGCTTGTTTTACTTGGTTAGACGTCAGCTTGTTTTGCTTTGTTGGACGTCAGCTTCTTTGTTCATGAGCGATCTTGCATGCAACTTAACACGTAATGAGTACATAGTCAAATTCAAAAATCTTATGCAAAATACACTTTGTTTGTCATACATCAAAACATGAATGAGGGCTTAGTCTTACAGTTTACTGTGATGCTTCTAAGT
Organism: Sophora flavescens; assembly: GCA_030762895.1. Lineage (NCBI taxonomy): Eukaryota > Viridiplantae > Streptophyta > Magnoliopsida > Fabales > Fabaceae > Sophora > Sophora flavescens. Next base: position 76,207,567 of record CM061066.1, read on the forward strand.
AAGGTTTAGGTGGAGTGTTGATGCAAGATGGTAAGGTAGTAGCTTATGCTCTTAGGCAGTTGAAAACCCATGTAAAGAACTACCCTACCCATGACCTAGAGTTAGGAGTTGTGGTGTTTGCCTTAAAGACCTGGAGGCATTACCTTTATGGAGCTAAGTTTGAGGTCTTTAGTGATCATAAGAGTTTGAAATATCTATTTGACCAAAAAGAGCTCAATATGAGACAACGTAGGTGGATGGAATTCCTTAAGGATCATGAGTTTGATTTGACCTACCACCCTGGGAAGGCCAATGTGGCGGCAGATGCCTTGAGTAGGAAAACCTTGCACATCTCCGCTTTGTTGGTTAGGGAGATGGATCTGATAGAAGAGTTTAGAGATCTGAGTTTGGCTTGGGAAGTTACCCCTAAGAGCATTAGGCTTGAAACCTTGAAGGTTACCAACAAGTTGATGGATCATATTAGAGAGGATCAAAAGATAGATAAGTTTCTTTTAGACCAAAGGGAGTTGCTTGCCCAAGGTAGAGACCTTAGTCTTAAGGAAGGAAGTGATGGGGTTTTGAGGTTCAAAGATAAAGTTTGTATACCAAATGTTCCTGAGCTTAGGAAGTCTATCCTAGAGGAAGGACATCAAAGTGGCTTGAGTGTGCACCCAGGTGCCACTAAGATGTACCAGGATCTCAAGCATATGTTTTCATGGCCTAGGATGAAGAAAGATGTAGCCGAGTTTGTGTATGCTTGCTTAGTGTGCCAAAAGGCTAAGATAGAACACCAAAAATTATCAGGAAAGTTGCAACCTTTAAGTATCCCAAAATGGAAATGTGATAGTATTTCTATGGATTTTGTGTCTGGACTGCCTAGGACCCCAGCTGGTTATGAAACAATATGGGTTGTCGTGGATAGATTGACTAAGTCTGCCCATTTCATCCATATGAACATGAAATACCCTTTGGAAAAGTTGACCATGTTGTATATCAAAGAGATAGTTAGGCTTCATGGTGCGCCCTCTAGCATAGTGTCAGATAGAGATCCTAGATTTACCTAGAGGTTCTGGGATAGCTTGCATAAGGCTTTAGGGACCAAGCTTAGACTGAGTTCAGCTTATCACTCACAGACTGATGGTCAGTCTGAGAGAACCATCCAGTCCTTAGAGGACTTGCTGAGAGCTTGTGTGCTAGAACAGTTTGGTAGTTGGGTGATCAGCCTCTGGCTCGACTAGTTTTATAACTAGTAAGACCATGGCTTTTGTACTAATTACGTGAGTTTAATCTCGTTTTCGCCCAAATTTAGATTTAATTGTCCTCAAGCAACATTTTGAGTTTCTTAAGTAGTTTAGGACATTTTAGTTAATTATGAGTCAAATAAAGCATTTACTGCTATTTCATATTTTCAGGTTAAAAGGGAAGCACTTAAAGTCAAGGGAATGAAGAAAACAGTGGAAAATGCAATTCTGGAAGTTTTGCCTCGCGAGAAGCTACTCGCCTCACGAGCCTGAAGACCAGCCTGAACAGCAACAGTCACCCTTTCTGTCTCGCCTCGCGAATCACTATCTCGCCACGCGAGCCTGAAGACCTGACTGTGCCAGAGAATGTCACCCTTTCTGTCTCGCCTCGAGAATCACCATCTCGCCTCGTGAGAGCTCAATTTTGAACTCGCGCCACTTTTAATATTCGCCTCACGAGAGGTTACTCGCCTCGCGAGCGGGCGCAGATTCTGAAAGTTTTAAATTGCTGTTTTAAGGCAGATTAGAGGAGAACTTTTCATTCACTGTTTTGCGAATTTTCTAGGTTTTGTATTACGTTTTTGATGGAGAACTAATCACCGGAGATTAATCTGCTGTAATCGGTTTCAACTGACACTTGAGGTTCTATAATTCCCAATCTTATTGCTATTCCCCTTCAATATTACCCTATATGTCTTGTTTGCTTAATTCAAGTTATATAGATAAGTATTGATTTATTTCGATGATCATATGTTCCTTACTCTAATCGCGTTTTCTTAATTCGCGTGTGTACGATCGTGTTTGCTTAATTCACGATGGCCTTAATCCGTTTGCTTAATTCGGAATAGGAACATATATCTCGTAGTGTCAATTGCGCTTGTTTAATTGCTGCTACAATCGAAAGGGGATTAGAATCCGCTTAGGGCATGGAATTTATATGAATCAATGATAGTTGGGAAACCGAAAACAGTAGATTAATCGTTTTTAGCTTATTGATAATCACTCATTTGCATTGTTTTTCTTAATTGAATCATTCAACTTCAAACCCCACCACAAAACTGATTTTGAGGTTAATAACAATCCAAGAGTCCTTGTGATACGATACTCGAGTTGTCGCGCCCTAATTGCAATTTTTGTAAACCACTCATTTTTTGACTCGTGTGCGACAGCGTGTCAAAATTGGCACCGTTGCCGGGGACTCTTTGATTTTTATTAGCCATAATAAAAAAAAAGAAAAAAAAAATTTGAATGCCTAATATTGATTATGAGCCATCATGCATATATTATCCTGATTTTACTGATGATTATGAGTTTAGTGGTAATTTTGGCATGATTGGAGTGCATGAGGTGCAACCTTTCTATTCTGGCCAACATGGTGGAGGACATGGCAGCATGGATGAGTTGGCTTCTTTGGTGCATCAATTGACAATAAGGCAGCATCAATATCAGCCTGACCCCACACCAGTCCAACCCAGTCTGGAAGAATTGTTGCAACAAATGGCAGAAAACACTCTTGAATTCCAACAGAGGACAGAAGCAAGTCTTCAGAATTTGGCCACTCAAATTGGTCACATTGCCTCCGCCTTGACTACACTTCAATCACAACGTCTCCTTGAAGAGCAGTCAGATTCGCAAATAGATATTCTTGGCAATAATTCCTCTGAGCATTCTGTTTCTCGAATAGAGTTGCTTTCTAACAATGTTGATGACACTTATTGTGATTTGGTTGTAGCTGCTGATTTCCCATCCTTTTCTGGTTTTGATGATGTTTACTCATGTGCTGATTGTACTAACACTGACTTTTGTGCTGTGTGTGCTGAGATTTCTGCATATTTGGAAGGTGATGGATTTGGTGACTCAGTGAATGCAGAAGCCAAAGCAGCACCAGTGATCCTCTCTACTTGTTTGCCACCTCCCACTGTGAAGCAGCCAACGATGGAGTTCAAGCCTCTGCCTGAGAAATTGGAATTTGAGTCTTTCACTATGAAGGCACTACGGCCAGACCAAGAGGTTGAACCCCATTTTTATTGGGAAGACTTTGTTGATAAGGAGGTCATCTTTGACCCAAGAGGGAGTGAGAAGTCTGCCGCACTTGGCGAGGTCACCACGATTGTCAAGCGCTCACTTTCATACTTATGCTGCATGCCATGGGATCCGGGAGGATCATATTGCACTTTGGGCATTCCTTGGCCGCTGTATCACAGGCAGTGGGATCTCGGTGGAACTGCCTTCATGAGTTTTTCTAAACCTTTTTCTTTTTAATTATCTTCGCTTTGCTTTGCTTCGAGTCGTATGTGTGTTGAGTCTTGTGTCAGTGAGCTTGTTGGATTTTAATCAAATTTTGCATAGATGGATTGCATGATATTTGTTGACTATTGATGATTTCCCCTAGGTTTTGAAAATTGAAAATTGATCCTCATGTGAAAAATTGAAAATTGAACTTTGAGATATTCTATTGTGATTGCATGATTTATGATAAGTTTGGGGTGAAGGGGCACACAAACTAGGGATTGAATCTCGGTCAAATAATTTGCGAAAAATGTCCAGGTGAGGATTTGAGCCTCCAACATGTTTTTAATTGTGTGAATCACTTTTAAGTTGCACTTTCCCGAATTTGCTTGAATCTCTTCATGGTTTGCATGCTTATGTGGTTGCATCAAATGATTTAGGCAATTTTCTTTGAAATAACTACTTGGCCTAAAAGAACCATCCCTAATGCATGTTCCCTAGTTAGCCACATTGAGCCTAATAAGCCTATTGTTTCTTGATGACCTTATGCTATAAGCCAAAAATCTGGAAAAACCATGTTAACCCAATCTTAGGATTAGGAGAGCATGGAAGCTTAGCAAGACAAGGGTTGTAAGAAACTAAGTTTGGGGTGGCTACAAGGTTTGATATGTCATTCTGGGTTGAGAAAAAGAAAAATAAAGGTTGGAGCCAAAGGCAAGAAAAAAAAAGAGAAAAAAAGAATTGCCAAAAGAAAAGGGGCAAAACAAAAGGCTTAGTAATGAAAAGGCTGTAGTCACTGATAACCCTCTGGCTCATCTAGTTTTATGGCTAGTATGACCAGGGTTTTGTGCTAATTATATTTCGTTTTCACCCAAATTAGACTCGATTGTCCTCAAGCAACATTTTGAGTCCTTTAAGTAGTTTTAGGTTAATTTAGCCAGTTTTGAGTCAAATAAAGCACTTATGGCTATTTCATTGTTTTCAGGTTAACTTAGAGTCAAGGGAATAAAGAATCAGTGGAAATTGCAATCCTGGAGGTATTCGCCACGCAAGAGTCTACTCGCCTCGCGAACCTGAGAGCAGCCTGAACAGCAGAATGTCATCCTCTCTGTCTCGCCCCGCGAATCCTATTCTCGCCTCGCGAGCCTGAAGGCTGACTGTTCCAGAAAAATGCAAACCTTTCTGTGTCGCCTCGCAATCAATTTCTCGCCCCGCGAGTCAGAAGACCAGAAGCCATCACGGTTAGCCCCTGATGCTCATCACGGGCGTAATAAGAAGACTCTTCAATTCCTCGCCTCACGAGCCATTCTTCGCCTCGCGAGAAGTCCAAACGTTTCAGATTTCTTCATAAGATTCGCCTCGCGAGTGAGAGTTCGCCTCGCGAGAGGGCGCAGATCCTGAATGTTATAAATTGCTGTTCTGGGCAGATTAGGGGGAACTTTTGCTTATCCATTGTTTTTACATATTTTCTGGTTGTGCTACGTTTTTATGGAGAACTAATTTTCTTGGATTAGTCTACTGTAATCGATTTCCACCGCACTTGAGGTTCTGTAATTCCTGTTTTGTTTGCTTTTCCCTTTTCAATACTATGCTATATATTTCTGTTTGCTTAATTCAGGAGTGTATAGAATTGTGTTGATTTATTTCGGTGATGTTATGTTCCTATATTTAATCGCGTTTGCTTAATTCGCGTGTGTTCGTTCATGTTCGCTTAGTTCATGAGTACTTCACCCCGTTTGCTTAATTCGGGAATAGGAACATATATCTCGTAGTAGCGATTTCGCTTGTTAATTGCTGTTACAACCGAAAGGGGATTAGAATCTGCTTAGGGCCTGGAATTTATATGAACCGATAATGGTTAGGAAATCGAGAACAGTAGATTAGTCGTCTTTAGCTTATTTGATAATCCTTTAAACTGCTCTGTTTTTATTGCTCTGTTTTTGCTTTGTTTTCCAATTGAATTTCAATCCAAACCCCCCTCCCCCCCCCCCCCCCCCAAAAAAAAACTGATTTTTGTGGTAAATAACAAATCAAGAGTCCTTGTGAGACGATATCCGAGTTGTCGTGCTCTACTACAATTTTATAAAACCGCTCGCTTTTTGACCCGTGTGCGACAGCCCGTCAAAAATTGGCGCCGTTGCCGGGGACTCGTGTTTGTTATTTTCGCATTTTTTTTTCTTCTTTCTTTTCATTTTTGTTTTGAATTAGTCTGGCTACTAGGTCTACTTGCCCTGATTTGTGTGATTTTGATCCTGAAATTGAAAGAACACTGCACGCACGCCGTAGAGCAATTCAGGCTAGCACTAGTGGTGATTCTAATTCTGAAACTGTTTTTGATAACATGGGTGACCAAAGGATATTAAGACAGCTTGCTGCCCCTGATGTTGATTATAATGGCTTGTGTATTGAATATGCTGGTGCTGTTACTCCCTTTGAATTAAAATCTGGTTTAATACATTTGTTGCCAAGGTTTAGTGGTCTTGCAGGTGAGGATCCACATAAGCATCTGAAGGAATTCCAGGTTGTCTGCTCTACACCATTGAGACCAGAGGGAATAACTGAGGATCACATCAAGCTGAGAGCCTTCCCGTTCTCACTACAGGGCGCTGCAATGGATTGGCTGTACTATCTTGAGCCAAACTCTGTTACCACCTGGAACGATTTGAAGAAGGTTTTCTTAGAGAGATATTTTCCTGCCTCCAGAGCTGCATCAATTAGGAAGGAAATATGTGGCATCAGACAAGGCAATGAGTCATTGGCTGAGTATTGGGAGAGATTCATGCAGTTGGTATCCAGTTGCCCTCAGCATCAGATTTCCGAGCAGCTTCTTATTCAGTATTTTTATGAGGGGTTACTACCGATGGATAGAAATATTTTGGATGCTGCTAGTGGGGGAGTACTTGTTGATAAGACTCCGGTTGCTGCCATGCAATTAATTGAAAATATGTCACTAAATTCCCAGCAGTTTACAACCAGGAGAAATTCTGTTGAGACAAGGGGTGTGAATGAGGTCCATAGCTCTTCTTCCAACCAGTACCTTGAGAATAGAATTGATGAGCTCACTTCTTTGGTGAAGCAATTGGCAATGGATAAGGTTCAACCGGCAAGGTTGTGTGGCATGTGTAGCTCTCCTGAGCACCTGTACGATGCATGCCCCATTCTGAAAGAAGGGTCAGTTACTGATTTGCCTCAAGCTTATGCAATCCATCCTTACAATCAAGGCAACAATCAGAACCGTTACAGCGTTCCTGACCTCTCCACAAATAAGTACCACCCCAACTGGAGGAATCATCCCAACCTTCGGTATGGAAACTCCTCCCAACAACAACCGATGGCACCACCACAGAATCCTCCTCAAGTGACCACTTCTGCACCTTCCGGACCTTCATTAGAAGACTTGGTCAAGCAAATGGCTGCACAAAATCTCCAGTTCCAACAGCAAGCAAATGCTAGTATTCAGACTTTGCACACACAGATTGGACAGATTGGACAGTTTCAGCAGCGAACAGATGCTAGCATTAATGCCTTGCAGACACAGATTGGACAGCTTGCCACTTCCATGAATAATATACAGCAAGCTCAAGGATCAAACCAACTACCTGCACAAACAGCGGTGAATCCCAATGTCCCCAATCCTAATGTGAGTGCCATTTCTTTGAGATCTGGCAAAGTTGTCGAGGCAGCCTCTGAAAAAGATGAAGAAACAGTTGAGGTAACTCCTGAGCCTTCTATAGTTGTTGAAGCTGAGAGAGTATATGTGCCACCGATCCCCTTCCCGCAAAGAGTGCAGAAAAATAAGAAGATTGATGGGGAAAATAAGGAGAGGGAAATTCTAGATGTGGTCAGAAAGGTGGTGGTTAACATTTCGCTTCTAGATGTGATCAAGCAGGTTCCGAAGTATGCTAAGTTCCTGAAGGATTTGTGCACCCACAAGAGGAGGTTGAAGGGTAATGAGAGAGTTAATCTAGGGCGAAATGTTTCAGCCCTCATCCAGCCTAAGCCTGCACTTGAAAGGGTTACAGTTTCAGCCCTCACTCAGGCACTGCCACAGAAGTGCAAGGATCTGGGCACATTTGCTATTCCATGCACCATTGGGGACAGCAAATTTGATAATTGCATGTTGGATTTGGGAGCATCCATAAATGTCATGCCCACCTCTGTTTTCAACAACCTTGATCTTGGTCCCTTGCAGCATACAGGTCTCATTATCCAGTTGGCCAACAGGACCAATGCTCGGCCCATGGGAATGGTAGAAGATGTGCTGGTACAAGTTGATGAGTTGATTTTCCCTGCTGACTTCTACATCCTGGACATGGCAGGGGAAACAAATTCAAGTAGATCACCAATCATCCTGGGGCGGACTGCTCATGAAGACAAAGAAAGACAAAGATTGATGTTGATGATGGGACCATGTCCATGGAGTTTGGTGATATTGTGGCAAAGTTTAACATCTTCGATGCTATGAAGCATCCCTTGGAAGAGCACTCTGTCTTTCAAATAGAGTTGCTCTCTGAAATTATTGAGGACACCTATGATGACTTGGTTTCTGATTTTCCATTTGTTTCTGGCTTTGATGATATTTATTCATGTACTGACTGTACTAACACTAACCCTTGTGCTATTTGTGCTGAGTTCATTGATTCTACTTTGCAGGGTGATAGTGTGAGTGAAGCTGTATGTTCAGCTGAAGTTCTTGACATCATGGCTGCTCCAAATATACCATCCATTGAGCAGCCACCCTCCTTAGAACTCAAGCCACTTCCTGGGAATCTGAAGTGTGCTTACTTGGAGAGGAATGAACAACTTCCAGTTATTATTTCCTCCAACCTTGACTCTGACCAGGAAGCTAAGCTCTTGGAGGTTCTGAAGAAGCACAAGAAGGCGATTGGGTGGACCTTGGCTGACATCCCAGGAATTAGCCCCTCCAGATGTATGCATAGAATTCTGTTGGAGGATGGGGCTAAACCAGTTAGGCAGCCCCAAAGGCGGCTCAATCCATTAATTCTGGATGTTGTGAAGAAGGAGGTGACAAAACTTTTGCATGCGGGTATCATATACCCCATCTCTGATAGTAGTTGGGTAAGTCCAGTGCAAGTTGTACCCAAGAAATCTGGCCTCACAGTGGTAAGAAATGATAATAATGAGCTTGTCCCCACTAGAGTCCAGAATAGCTGGCAAGTCTGTATTGATTATAGGAAGTTGAACCAAGCCACCAGAAAGGATCACTTTCCTTTGCCGTTCATCGATCAGATGCTCGAACGGCTGGCTGGTAAATCCCACTACTGTTTTCTTGATGGCTTTTCCGGTTACTTCCAGATCCACATTGCACCAGAGGATCAGGAAAAGACCACTTTCACGTACCCCTTCGGCACGTTTGCCTACAGGAGGATGCCATTTGGCCTTTGCAATGCTCCTGGCACTTTCCAGAGATGCATGATAAGCATTTTTACTGAGTTTATTGAAAATTGTATGGAAGTGTTCATGGATGATTTCACTGTATATGGCTCCTCATTTGATGCATGTTTGCATAGTCTGACTTTGGTTCTAGAAAGATGCATTGAAACTGACCTAGTTTTGAACTATGAAAAGTGTCACTTTATGGTTGAACAGTGGATTGTTTTGGGGCATGCTATTTCTAAAGAGGGTATTTCGGTAGATCCTGCTAAAATTGATGTGATTTCTACATTGCCTTATCCATCTTGCGTTCGCGAGATTCGTTCTTTTCTTGGTCATGCAGGTTTCTACAGGCGCTTCATTAAAGACTTCAGTAAGATAGCTCTTCCACTATCAAACTTGCTGAAGAATGATGCCATGTTCAATTTTGATGATAAGTGCAAGGAGGCGTTTGAATTTTTGAAAAAGGCATTGACCTCTACCCCCATCATCCAGCCCCCTGACTGGACCCTCCCTTTTGAGCTCATGTGTGATGCTTCTAACTATGCTGTGGGAGCGGTCCTGGCACAAAGGGTGGGCAAGGCTGCACATGTCATTCATTATGCTTCTAGGACTTTAGATGCTGCACAGTCAAATTACACCACCACTGAAAAGGAACTTCTAGCTGTTGTTTTTGCTCTAGATAAATTTAGGTCATATTTGCTAGGTTCCAAGGTTATTGTTTTCACTGACCATGCAGCTCTGAAGTACCTGTTGAAGAAACCAGAAGCGAAGCCGAGATTGATTCGGTGGATGTTGTTGCTCCAAGAGTTTAATGTGGAGATAAAAGACAAGAGTGGAGAAGAAAATTTAGTAGCTGATCACTTGAGCAGAATAGCGAGGGATGAGGATCCTTCTCCCATCCAGGATGACTTTCCTGATGAGCAGCTTCTACATCTGCATGGGGTAACTCCTTGGTTTGCTGACATAGTTACTATCTTGTTGTTGGTGTTTTTCCTGCAGGTGCAACTAGATCACAGATCCACAAACTCAAGAGTGATTCCAAGTACTATGTTTGGGATGATCCGTACCTTTGGAAGTTTTGAAGTGATCAGGTAATTCCGAGGTGTGTCCCCGACTATGAGATTGAGTCTATCTTGTACTTTTCTCATGCCTCTCAAGTAGGGGGACACTTTGGGCCGCAGAGGACTGCAAGAAAAGTCCTAGATTCTAGGTTCTACTGGCCCACCATTTTTAGAGATGCCTATGAGGTCTACCGGACTTGTAAGGAGTGTCAAACAGCAGGCACTGCCATCACTCGTAGGAGTGAAATGCCTCAGCAGCCCATGCTTTTCTGTGAGGTGTTTGATGTGTGGGGAATTGATTTTATGGGTCCTTTCCCTGCATCTTTTGGTTTTTTATATATTCTTTTGGCTGTTGACTATGTTTCAAAGTGGGTGGAAGCTATCCCCACTAGGACTAACGATTCTAAAGTTGTTGCCAATTTTGTTAGGTCCAATATTTTTTGCAGGTTTGGTATACCTCGTGCCATCATCAATGACCAGGGCACTCACTTCTGCAACCGCACCATGGAGGCCTTACTCCAGAAGTATGGAGTTGTGCATAGAGTCTCCACTGCTTACCATCCCCAGACCAATGGCCAGGCTGAGATCTCAAACAGGGAGATCAAGCAGATCTTAGAAAAAGTGGTGCAGCCGAATAGGAAGGACTGGAGCCGCTGTCTAGAAGACGCACTTTGGGCTCAGAGGACCGCTTTCAAAACACCAATAGGGATGTCCCCCTTTCGGCTTGTATTTGGTAAGGCATGTCATCTCCCTGTGGAAGTTGAGCACCGTGCATATTGGGCAGCCAAGTGCTGTAATTTGGAAATGAAAAAAGCTGGTATTGAAAGGAAACTCCAATTACAGCAGCTTGAGGAGCTTAGGCTAGAAGCCTATGAAAGCTCCCGGATTTATAAAGAGAAAACCAAGCATTTTCATGATAGGATGATTGCTAGGAAAGAATTTTCTGTGGGCCAACAGGTCTTACTGTTTAACTCCCACCTAAAAGTGATGGTTGGGAAACTTAGGTCCAAGTGGATTGGCCCATTTGTTGTTACTAATGTTTTTCCTCATGGTGCAGTAGAGATTAAAAGTGCAGGTAGCAACAAGGCCTTCAAGGTTAACGGGCAGAGACTGAAGCTATTCCATGAGAGCTTGGTGCCTGAGGATGCTACTGTTGAGGAGCTCTCCTTGGAAGCTCCCACCTACACTGCCACCTGATCAGGGAACACCCTTTCCTTTCCCTCACTCTGATTTTATAGTTATGTTGTTTCATTGAGGACAATGTATGTTTTAAGTGTGGGGGAGGGAACTAATTTTAGCTTTGTTTTGTGTTTTGTCTTGTTTTTCTTTGGTCGATGAGCTTGATTGGTTTTGATTGATTTGGCACAGATTGATTGCATGATTTATGTGATGATTCCCCCTAGGTTATAAAAAAAAAACAAATTTTTTTGAAAAGTGATCCCCATGAAAAAAATTTTGAAAACTGAACTTTGAGATATTTTATTGTGATGGCATGATTTATGATAAGTTTGGGGTGATAGGAAGCACACACTAGGGATAGAATCTCTGTCAAACAATTTGCAAAAATGTCCAGGTGAGGATTTGAGCCTCCAACATGTTTTTAACTGTGTGAATCACTTTCAAGTTTCACTTTCCAGAATTTGCTTGAATCTCTTTATGGTTTGCATGTTAATGTGATTGCATCAGATGATTTAGGCAATTTTCTTTGTAAATAACCACTTGGCCTAAATTGAACCATCCCTTATGCATGTTCCCTAGTTAGCCATTTTGAGCCTAATTAGCCTATTACTTCTTGATGACCTTATGTTATGAGCCTAAAATCTGAAAAACCATGTTAACCCGATCTTAGGATTAGGAGAGCATGGATGCTTAGCAAAGAGAAGGGTTGCAAGAAACTAAGTTTGGGGTGGCTACTGACATGTCATTCTGGGATTGAAAAAAAAGAGAAAAAGAAAAAAAAGGAAAATAAAAGAACAAAAAAATGTCAAAAAGGATATCTAAAGAAAAAGGCTGTAGTCACCCAAAAACATAAAGAAAAATGGAAAAAGGAACTTGAGTGGAAATTCGATGTATAAAAATGTTTCATGCTCTCTTAGTTCCTAGGGACTTCAGCCCAGTACCTTTGTATATCCTACCCTTAGCCAGACCCCATTACAACCTTAAAAGACCATTTGATGTTGCATGCATGTTTTCGTGGGAACCTTGATTGAGATGAAGATCAAATTCATGGGAAGTGCTCTTAAAAAGTGAAAATGAGTGAAATGTTGATAACCTAGACAAAAACTGAGCGATTGAGTGAAACACTAAATGCCCTTGTGAGAAAGGCAATTGTTTGAATTTGGTGATCTCCCTTTTGTGTGTAACTTGGATCCCTTGCTTAGATTACTGATTGCATGAATGGTAGAATTCTCAATGGTTCAAAGTATATGCATGTGGGGATTGCTTTGTTTGAAAGGGGGGAACATGGAAGAAAAATTATTTTGTTTGTTTGAAATTTGTGCAAAGTTGATTGAGTCTCTTAAGCTTGCCATGTCTTGAGTCCTTTTTGAGTTTTAGTTTGCTTGGGGACAAGCAAAGTTCATGTTTGGGGTATTTTGATAAGCCTCTGGCTCATCTAGTTTTATGGCTAGTATGACCAGGGTTTTGTGCTAATTATATTTCGTTTTCACCCAAATTAGACTCGATTGTCCTCAAGCAACATTTTGAGTCCTTTAAGTAGTTTTAGGTTAATTTAGCCAGTTTTGAGTCAAATAAAGCACTTATGACTATTTCATTGTTTTCAGGTTAACTTAGAGTCAAGGGAATAAAGAATCAGTGGAAATTGCAATCCTGGAGGTATTCGCCACGCGAGAGTCTACTCGCCTCGCGAACCTGAGAGCAGCCTGAAAAGCAGAATGTCATCCTCTCTGTCTCGCCCCGCGAATCCTATTCTCGCCTCGCGAGCCTGAAGGCTGACTATTCCAGAAAAATGCAAACCTTTCTGTGTCGCCTCGCGAACAATTTCTCGCCCCGCGAGTCAGAAGACCAGAAGCCATCACGGTTAGCCCCTAATGCTCATCACGGGCGTAATAAGAAGACTCTTCAATTCCTCGCCTCGCGAGCCATTCTTCGCCTCGCGAGAAGTCCAAACGTTTCAGATTTCTTCATAAGATTCGCCTCGCGAGTGAGAGTCCGCCTCGCGAGAGGGCGCATATCCTGAATGTTATAAATTGCTGTTCTGGGCAGATTAGGGGGAACTTTTGCTTATCCATTGTTTTTACATATTTTCTGGTTGTGCTACGTTTTTATGGAGAACTAATTTTCTTGGATTAGTCTACTGTAATCGATTTCCACCGCACTTGAGGTTCTGTAATTCCTGTTTTGTTTGCTTTTCCCTTTTCAATACTATGCTATATATTTCTGTTTGCTTAATTCAAGAGTGTATAGAATTGTGTTGATTTATTTTGGTGATGTTATGTTCCTATATTTAATCGCGTTTGCTTAATTCGCATGTGTTCGTTCATGTTCACTTAGTTCATGAGTACTTCACCCCGTTTGCTTAATTCGGGAATAGGAACATATATCTCGTAGTAGCGATTTCGCTTGTTAATTGCTGTTACAACCGAAAGGGGATTAGAATCTGCTTAGGGCCTGGAATTTATATGAATCGATGATGGTTGGGAAATCGAGAACAGTAGATTAGTCGTCTTTAGCTTATTTGATAATCCTTTAAACTGCTTTGTTTTTATTGCTCTGTTTTTGCTTTGTTTTCCAATTGAATTTCAATCCAACCCCCCCTCCCCCCCCCAAAAAAAACTGATTTTTGTGGTAAATAACAAATCAAGAGTCCTTGTGAGACGATATCCGAGTTGTCGCGCTCTACTACAATTTTATAAAACCGCTCACTTTTTGACCCGTGTGCGACAGCGCGTCAGTCACCCAAAGCAAAAAGAAAAATGGAAAAAGGAATTTGAGTGGAAGTTCAATGTGTCAAAATGCTCATGCTCTCTTAGTTCCTAGGGACTTAAGCCTAGTACCTTTGAATATCCTACCTTTAGCCAGGCCCCATTACAACCTTCAAAAGACCTTTTGATGTTGCATGCATGTTTTCGTGGGAACTTTGTTTGAGATGAAAATCAAATTCATGGGAAGTGCTCTTGAAATGTGAAAATGAGTGAAAAGTTGATAGCCTAGACAAATTGAGCGAATGAGTGAAATGTTAAATGCCCCTGTGAGGAAGGCAATTGTTTGAAATTGGTGATCTCCCTTTTGTGTGTAACTTGGATCCTCAACTTAGATTTCTGATTGCATGAATGATGGAATTCTCAATTGTTTAAAGTAAATGAATGTGGGGGTTACATTTTTGCAAGGGGGAAAACATTGAAGAAAAAAAAATTGTTTTGTTAAAATTGCATGAAGTTTGTGCGAAATTGGTTGAATCCTTTGAGCTTGCCAAGTTTGAGTCTTTTTGAGTTTTAGTTTGCTTGGGGACAAGCAAAGTTTAAGTTTGGGGTATTTTGATCAGCCTCTGGCTCGACTAGTTTTATAACTAGTAAGACCATGACTTTTGTACTAATTACGCGAGTTTAATCTCGTTTTCGCCCAAATTTGGATTTAATTGTCCTCAAGCAACATTTTGAGTTTCTTAAGTAGTTTAGGACATTTTAGTTAATTATGATTCAAATAAAGCATTTACTGCTATTTCATATTTTCAGGTTAAAAGGGAAGCACTTAGAGTCAGGGGAATGAAGAAAACAGTGGAAAATGCAATTCTGGAAGTTTTGCCTCGCGAGCCTGAAGACCAGCCTGAACATCAACAGTCACCCTTTCTGTCTCGCCTCGCGAATCCCTATCTCGCCACGCAAGCCTGAAGGCCTGACTGTGCCAGAGAATGTCACCCTTTCTGTGTCACCTCGCGAATCACCATCTCGCCCCGTGAGAACTCAATTTTGAACTCGCGCCACTTTTAATATATTCTGAAAGTTTTAAATTGCTGTTTTAGGGTAGATTAGAGGAGAACTTTTCATTCACTGTTTTGCGAATATTCTAGGTTTTGTATTACGTTTTTGATGGAGAACCAATCACCGAAGATTAATCTGCTGTAATCGGTTTCCGCCGACATTTGAGGTTCTATAATTCCCAATCTTATTGCTATTCCCCTTCAATATTACCCTATATGTCTTGTTTGCTTAATTCAAGTTATATAGATAAGTATTGATTTATTTCGATGATCATATGTTCCTTACTCTAATCGCGTTTGCTTAATTCGCGTGTGTACGATCGTGTTTGCTTAATTCACGATGGCCTTAATTCGTTTGCTTAATTCGGAATAGGAACATATATCTCGTAGTGTCAATTGCGCTTGTTTAATTGCTGCTACAATCGAAAGGGGATTAGAATCCGCTTAGGGCATGGAATTTGTATGAATCAATGATAGTTGGGAAACCGAAAACAGTAGATTAATCATTTTTAGCTTATTGATAATCACTCATTTGCATTGTTTTTCCTAATTGAATCATTCAACTTCAACCCCCCCCCCCCCCCCCAAAAAAAAACTGATTTTGAGGTTAATAACAATCCAAGAGTCCTTGTGATACGATACTCGAGTTGTCGCGCCCTAACTACAGTTTTTGTAAACCACTCGTTTTTTGACCCGTGTGCGACAACGTGTCATTGGGACAAGTTTTTGCCCCCTGA
Organism: Sophora flavescens; assembly: GCA_030762895.1. Taxonomy (NCBI): domain Eukaryota; kingdom Viridiplantae; phylum Streptophyta; class Magnoliopsida; order Fabales; family Fabaceae; genus Sophora; species Sophora flavescens. The sequence goes on from CM061066.1 coordinate 76,223,150, forward strand.
TATAGTTCACCTACAGCAACAGCTTCCATTCCAGTATTGGAATGGCTCCTTACAAGGCTGTTTATGGGAGGAGATGAAGGAAACCTTTGTGTTGGAGTGAACCTGGTGGCAGTGTGGTACTAGGACCTGAGGTAGTGCAAGAAACAACAGATAAGGTGAGGATGATCCAGGAAAATATGAGAGCGGCTGATCTGCCTCTGGCTAGTCTAGTTTTATAACTAGAAAAACCTTGGCTTTGTGCTAATTTTATCTCATTTTCACCCAAATTAGACTTGATTGTCTTTAAGCATCATTTTGAGTCCGTAAAGTATTTTTAGGTTAATTTAGTTGTTTTAGAGTTGAATAAAGCACTTATGCTATTTCTGTTTTCAGGTTAATAAAAAGAAATAATTCTCGAGTTTCTCGCCTCGCGAGAAATCATTTGCCCCGCGAACTAGAAGCGTGACTGTGCCAGAAAATGCATTCCTTTCTGTCTCGCCCCGCGAAGACATGACTCGCCTCGCGAGTAATCCAACCCTGAAGACCAGAAGTCAGCACAGCTTATCCATGTTGAAGGTCACGACTGTGATAGTTTGGAATTTGAAGAGTCTCGCCTCGCGAAGAGAATCTCGCCTCGCGAAAGAATCAAAAGCTGAAAACTGTTCGTATTATTCGCCTCACGAATGTAAGCTCGCCATGAGATAGCTGAAGCTTGAACTTGTATTTAAGTCTTTTAGGACAGAAAAAGAGAGGAGTCGAGTTAGTAGTAGTAGTTTACCTTTAGTTTTCTCTGTTAGGTTTTATTTACGTAATGGAGAACTCGTCTCCTTAGATTAGTCTACTGTAATCGAATTCCACTACACTTGAGGTTTTGTAATTCCTATTTTATTTGCTTTTCCCTTTTTAATACCATATTATACATTTCTGTTTGTTGATTCAGGAGTGTATAGTGTTGTGTTGATTCATTTCGGTGATGTTATGTTCCTATACTTAATCGCGTTTGTTAATTCGCGTGTGTTCATTCATGTTCGTTAGTTCATGAGGGCTTAACCCCGTTTGTTAATTCGGGAATAGGAACATATATTCGTAGTAGCGATTTCGTTTGTTAATTGTTGCTACAACCGAAAGGGGATTAGAATCTGCTTAGGGCTTGGAATTTACATGAACCAATGATAGTGGGAAACCGAGAACAGTAGGTTAATCGTCTTTAGTTTATTTGGTAATCATTTAAACTGCTTTGCTTTCATTGCTCTGTTTCTGTTTTGTTTCTTTATTTTATTTCAATCCAAAACCCCCCATTCCAACTTTTTCTGTTAACAACAACAACTAAGAGTCCTTGAGAGACGATATCCGAGTTGTCGCTCCCTATCTACATTATTTTGTAAATCGCTCGCTTTTTGGCTCGTGGCGACAGCGCGACCAAAAATTGGTGCCATTGCCGGGGACTCTTAATTGTTATTGACAGAAAATAATTTAAAAAAAAAACTTTTGCATTACTGAATTAGTTTTGGCTGCTTTGTCTGGTTGTGAATTTTAGTACGCCTCATGGATAATTATGTGCAAGATTTTATGCCTAATGTTTATTATGAGCCACCATGCACAAGTTATCCTAATTTTGATGGAATGGATAGGCTCACTTATTTGAAGCAATTGTTTCAGCAGAGAAGGTTTTCTGGCATGTGCGGCTCTCCTGAGCACCTGTATGAGGCATGCCCCATTCTGACAGAAGATACTTATATGCCTCGATGTTATGCACTCCATCCTCACAATCAAGGCAATAAGCTTGAGGATAATGAAGAACCTTTGGAATTAGATGCATGTGTTGAGAGTGATGGGGTGGATGAACTGTGTGTTGAAAGTCCAGACATTCAGACCTTTACTGATTCAGTTTCTTGTACTACATGTACTGACTGTACTGACACTAACCCGTGTGCTGTTTGTGCTGAGTTCCTTGATTCTATTTTGCAGGGTGATAGTGAGAGTGATGCTGTTTGTTCAACCGAAGTTCCAAATATACCATCCATTGAACAGCCACCCTCCTTAGAGCTCAAGCCATTTCCAGACATTCAGACCTTTTCTGATTCAATTTATTGTAACATATCTACTAACTGTACTAACTCTAACCCTTTTGTGGTGTGTGCTGAGAATTCTGCAGGTTTAGCAGGTGATGGATCTGTTAGCACAGTGAATGAAGAACGTGCAGAAGTTGAAGCAGCACCAGTAACACTCCCTACCTATCTGCCACCTTCCCCTGTGGAACCACCAGCAACGAAGTTCAAGCCTCTGGATTTGGCACCATGGCCAGTCCAAGAGGTTGAACCCCGATTTTATTGGGAGGACTTTATTAAGAGAGAGGTCAACCTTGACCCAAGAGGGAGTGAGAAGTCCGCCGCACTTGGCGAAGTCACCATGATTGTCAAGCACCCACTTCCATATCAAGGCTGCAAGTTAGGGGACCATGGAACAAGCTTCCGTCCCTTGTCTATCACGTGGGCCTTATGCTGTATGCTATGGGATCCGGGAGGATCATACTGCAATTTGGGCATTCCGTGGCCACTGTATCACAGACAGTGGGATCCTGGTGGAACCACCTTCATGAGTTTTCTCTGAACCCTTTCCTTTTTAATTATGCTTGCTATATTTTTGTTTTGTTTTTATTTTAGCTCCTGAATAATTTGAGAAGCTCGGGAGTATGTGTGTTGAGTCTTGTGTTGGCAAGCTTGATTGGTTTTGATTAATTTTGCATAGACTGATTGCATGTTATGTGTTGGCTGTTTTCCCCCTAGGTTGAAAACAAATATTTTTTGAAAAGTGATCCCCATGTGATTGAAAACTGAACTTTGAGATTTTGTTGTGATGGCATGATTTATGATAAGTTTGGGGTGATGGGAAGCACACACTAGGGATAGAATCTCGGTCAAACAAATTGCAAAATGTCCAGGTGAGGATTCGAGCTTCCAGCATGTTTTTAAACTGTGAGAATCACTTTTAAGTTGCACTTTCCCGACTTTGCTTGAATCTCTGTATGGTTTGCATGTTTACGTGTCTGCTTCAAATGATTTAGGCATTTTCTTTGTAAATAACTACTTAGCCTAAAATAACCATCCCTAATGCATGTTCCCTAGTTAGCCCCCTTGAGCCTAATTAGCCTGTAATTCTTGATGACCTTATGTTATGAGCCTAAAATCTGAAAAACCATGTTAACCCGATCTTAGGATTAGGAGAGCATGGAATCTTAGCAAGAGAAGGTTTGCAAGAAACTAAGTTTGGGGTGGCTACAAGGATATGATGTGCTGTTTGGGATTGAGAAAAAAAAATATAATAAAAAGGTTGGAGCCAAAGGCAAAAAGAAAAAAAAAAGAGAAAAGGAAATAAAAAAATAAATAAAATAAAAAATAAAATAAAAAAAATGCCAAAATGTCAAAGGGATATTGAAAGAAAAGAGGCTATAGTCACCCAAGGCAAAAAGAAGAATGAGAAAAGGAACTTGAGTGGAATTTCAATGTTTTGAAGTGTTTCATGCTCTCTCAGTTCCTAGGGACTTAAGCCTAGTTCCTTTGTATATCCTACCCTTAGCCAGGCCCCATTACAACCTTTAAAGACCTTTTGATGTTGCATGCATGTTTTCTGTGGGAATCATTTGGAGATGAAAATCAAATTTATGGGAAGTGTTCTTGAAAAGTGAAATTGAGTGAAATGTTGTTAGCCTGACAAAAATTGAGCGATGAGTGAAACACTAAATTCCCTTGTGAGGAAGGCAGTTGTTTGAATTTGGTGATCTCCCTCTTATGTGTAACTTGGATCCCTTGCTTAGATTAATGATTGTTTGAATGATGAAATTCTCAATTGTTTAGAATAAATGATTGTGGGGATTGCTTTGTTTGAAAGGGGGGAACATTGTAGAAAACTGTTTTGATGGATTGCTTGAAATTTGTGCAAGGTTGATTGAATCTCTTAAGCTTGCCATGTCTTGAGTCTTTTTAAGTTTTTGAGTTTTAGTTTGCTTGGGGACAAGCAAAGTTTAAGTTTGGGGTATTTTGATAAGCCTCTGGCTAGTCTAGTTTTATAACTAGAAAAACCTTGGCTTTGTGCTAATTTTATCTCATTTTCACCCAAATTAGACTTGATTGTCTTTAAGCATCATTTTGAGTCCGTAAAGTATTTTTAGGTTAATTTAGTTGTTTTAGAGTTGAATAAAGCACTTATGCTATTTCTGTTTTCAGGTTAATAAAAAGAAATAATTCTCGAGTTTCTCGCCTCGCGAGAAATCATTTGCCCCGCGAACTAGAAGCGTGACTGTGCCAGAAAATGCATTCCTTTCTGTTCGCCCCGCGAAGACATGACTCGCCTCGCGAGTAATCCAACCCTCAAGACCAGTCGTCAGCACAGCTTATCCATGTTGAAGGTCACGACTGTGATAGTTTGGAATTTGAAGAGTCTCGCCTCGCGAAGAGAATCTCGCCTCGCGAAAGAATCAAAAGCTGAAAACTGTTCGTATTATTCGCCTCACGAATGTAAGCTCGCTTCGCGAGATAGCTGAAGCCAGAACTTGTATTTAAGTCTTTTAGGACAGAAAAGAGAGGAGTCAGAGTTAGTAGTAGTAGTTTACCTTTAGTTTTCTCTGTTAGGTTTTATTTCTGTAATGGAGAACTAGTCTCCTTAGATTAGTCTCATCGTAATCGAATTCCACTACACTTGAGGTTTTGTAATTCCTATTTTATTTGCTTTTCCCTTTTAATACCATATTATACATTTCGTTTGTTGATTCAGAGTGTGTATAGTGTTGTGTTGATTCATTTCGGTGATGTTATGTTCCTATACTTAATCGCGTTTGTTAATTCGCGTGTGTTCATTCATGTTCGTTAGTTCATGAGGGCTTAACCCCGTTTGTTAATTCGGGAATAGGAACATATATTCGTAGTAGCGATTTCGTTTGTTAATTGTTGCTACAACCGAAAGGGGATTAGAATCTGCTTAGGGCTTGGAATTTACATGAACCAATGATAGTGGGAAACCGAGAACAGTAGGTTAATCGTCTTTAGTTTATTTGGTAATCATTTAAACTGCTTTGCTTTCATTGCTCTGTTTCTGTTTTGTTTCTTTATTTTATTTCAATCCAAAAACCCCCATTCCAACTTTTTCTGTTAACAACAACAACTAAGAGTCATTGAGAGACGATATCCGAGTTGTCGCTCCCTATCTACATTATTTTGTAAATCGCTCGCTTTTTGGCGCGTGGCGACAGCGTGACCAGCGGCACATAGTAGACAAAAGAGCTTCCATGACAAAAGGAGGAAGGCACTCGAATTCCAGGAAGGTGATCATGTATTCTTGAGAGTTACCCCGACAACTGGGGTTGGTAGACTGATGAAGGCGAATAAACTTACTCCCAAATTTATCGGCCCTTACCAAATTCTTAAAACAATCGGTGAAGTTGCTTACCAAATAGCCTTACCACCTTTCTTGTCCAAACTTCACAATGTTTATCATGTGTCATAACTTAGAAAATACATTCATGATCCAAGTCAAGTGATAGTACCCGATACCGTACAATTGAAAGAGAACTTGACTTTTGAGGTACTACCCCTTCGAGTTGAGGATCGGAGGGTGAAGCAGCTGAGATGCAAAGAGATTCCTTTTGTTAAAGTCGTTTGGAGCGGTGCGACTGAAGAGAGTGCTATGTGGGGGCTTGAAAGCAAGATGATGGAGTCATACCCACACCTCTTCGTTAGAGGTACGTAGAAATTTCGAAGATGAAAATTTTATAAGGGGGGTGGAATTGTAACACCCCGTTTTTCGTTAAGCGCTTGTTTGAATGCTTGTTTGGTTGTTAAGTCTTTAGGACTTAGTCTAGAGTTGTTGGTTAAGGGCTAAGTGGGGGGTTTTAGCCTTAAAATCCCTTTCTGGTGCATGAGCACGCCCGTGCTCATGACCAACACGTCCGTGCTTAAGACTGCAAGCGCCTCACCGACGCTGAAATGAGCACGACCATGCTTAATTGGGAGCACGCCCGTGCTCAGCAGTCAAACACGTCTCGTTGACGGTAAGTTGAGCACGCCCGTGCTCAACAGTAAGCACGTCCATGCTCGGACCTAAGTCTATATATAGACATCAGTTTGTGAGGGTTACGAGTTACAACCCCTCAAATTGGCACTTTAGGCAACCCTAAGTGTGACGACAGCCTTTCCCTTCCTTTTTCTTGGAACCCAACTGTTCTTGGTGTTCTTGCTCTTTGGGAGAGTCAATTATGTGCTAGTGCCAATTGACGTAAGGTAAACATCTTCCCTTCTTGTGTTTCCTTTTAATTCCTTGATTTGGAAGTAACTGGTTAAACTCTTTTGTTGACCAAGGCTTGACACGATTCATCGATCCAAACTGAGGGAACCGGTAGAGCTTTCTTTGGTTAAAAGGAAAAATCCTCATACCAGGTATGGGGAGAGGAAATAGTATGAGTATGTAGGCTTGGGGGTAGCATAAGACGAAGGGTTACCCACGACCCTATTGTATGATAACATGTTTAAATGCTTAAATGTTGTCCTTGATGATAATATGCGTTGTTTGAGTATTTGTTGATATGATGACAAGATCTATGTGTTCTTGCTATGGTATGTATATTGGCATGTTATCCTAATATGATGTTGTCACTGTCGCTATATATTATGCTAAAGGTTGATGCCATGATTGGATGTTTATCATGATGTTTGGTTGTCGGTTGTTCTTATGAACGTTAATGTTTAACCTATGATAAAAGGTTAATGATAAAAAGGGAGGTTTTCCCTCTTGGGATAATAAGACTTTAATGATAATAATGAGCGTGAGGTTCATGCCCAAAAGGTTTAGATGAGACTCTAGGGATTGATCTATGAGAGTTTGTGGGCCAAATTAATGGACTAATTCTCTAACTAGTTATAAGACATAGAGATTAAGCCAAAGTGAATAGAATAATGCTAATGGACTTAGTAATGCCAATAGATTTAATCTATGTTTTACCCCAAAGGTATTGGCAACGGTTTCCAACCATTGCTTCCCAGAACAGTGCGGCCTATTCTCGATCACGGTCGTGCTAAACAAGGAGCACGCCCGTGCTCCATCCTAAACCCAAAAAGGCAATGCTCTTCGAGCACGGCTGTGCTTAACAGTCAGCACGATCGTGCTTGACTTAATGGTCAGCACGACCGTGCTGGATAGGGAGCACGCCCGTGCTCCCTTGCCCAAAACAGAAAACAGAACAGTGAATATGGGGGTTTCTGACCCCAAACGTTTAAAATAATTATTAAGACACCCAACGAACATGAAGATGAAAGACAAGTGGAAAGATGTTGTACTTTGGTAGCCAAGTGGCCAATGGGTCCTTAATGCATGATGGTCAAGGTGGTAATCTCTAATGCTTAATGGCTAGAGTGATAATGATAATGTACCTTGGTAGCCTAGTGGCCAAAGGGGACCTCGATAGCCGAGTGGTCGAGGTGGTAATCTCTGGTGCAGAATGGCCAAAGTGATTAAAAGACTTAACGATAAATGTTAAACGATAATCCTCGATAGCCTAGTGGTCCAGGTGATGATGGTGATAAAAACTAGGGTAGCCTATGGGCCCAAGCGGAGTTGGTGGTTGTGATGGTGTGTTTGTTTTGGCATGCATACACACATCGAAGGTGTAGATGGGGGAATGTGCAACATAGGGGAGGTTGTCCGAGAGTAAAATGATCTGGCCATCCACGGCGATTCGGTGAATCATGTACACCCTCGGTGGTGCATCCGAGAGTAAGATGCGTCGACTATCCAAGGGGTCCAACCAAGGTAAGTTGGATTGCCTAGGCGTTGGTACTTAATGGCCAATGTGGAGATGTAACTCCGAAGTTGACATTCTGAGATAGATTGGATCCAAGTGCATAATGGAGTAGTGGAGCAGTGTTGCGTGGCATAACATACCTTATCATATGATGATGATGATTGTATATTTTGTGATATTGCTATGATGATAAGCTTGTTGTTGTATGCTCGTCTTGCTAACTGCTTCCTTGCCATTATATTCATATTCATGTTTCTTACTCTCCTTTGCTATGTTTTGTGTTTGCATGAATATCTCCATGTGCAGAGGATGGTGATCAGCCCGTTGAGGAATGACTCCGAGGAGCCACGACTCTCGCTTAGGATTTCCAGTTTTCTTTAGTTGTTTTGTTAGTTGTCTCGGTTGAATCCGAGGATTTATTATTCCGGATTTTTGGTTATACCAGCTTTGTATGTGACATCAGAGGTTGGGTTCGTTTCTTTATGTTTTCTTTATAAACCATGTTATGTTTTTATTTCCACGTTGACTTGTGTACAATGTGTTATCATGTACCCGTTGTTTTATTTCTTTTAATAAATGAAGTATCTTTTCAAATCTTTATGTTATCGTTATACGCCTTTATATGTATGCGGGGGTATGCGGGGTAGAGGGTGTCACACCACTAACTCATTTAAATAAAAATAAATAAATTAAAACATAAAAGTATTTAAAATTATAAATAAATATGTATAGTTAAAATTGTAAATAAAATATGCGTAATTAATTTATTTATACTAAATCTAAAAATATAAATTAAACAATTAGTTTAATAAATTAATTTTTTTAAACCAAATGTTATTAATAGATTAAGTTATATTGATAAGTTTTAAGAATGAGATAAATTATGAGTTTTACATTATGGATAAAAATAAAAATACAATATTTAAAATTTAAAAAACTTTATTTTTCGTTCCAGTTTTTCTAATAAAACATATATCATAAAATTATATTGTTTTGAATTTGGAAGAAAAATAATAAAATAAATTTTTCAAAAACACTTAAAACAAAAATCATAAAAAAATTTCTTCAAAAAAATAAAATTGAAGAACACTTAATGTATTCAAATTTGAAATTTTTTATTTTTATTTGTGGAGAAATTATGAAATACGTTATTAGTATATGTGATTATAAAAATATACTAAATTGATTTAATATTAAAATAAATAAAGTAATTAATTAGAGTGATTATAAAATATGTTAAATCAAAGTAATATAAAAATAATTAATTTAATTAATTTGAAAAATAATACAATTTGTATAATAGATGAGACCATGGACTGGCCCTAGCCAAACTTGGCCCTAGCCCATATTGGATAAGGTTAGATGGGCTAGGACTGGCCGTTTGATAGCTTATCTGATACGTGATCACTTGCAAATACTTTTATCAAATGGATGTTATGTGAGTCTCTACCTCCATGACTAATTTCTTAAAAATAAATAATTTAATAGTTGAACATATATGATAGAGGTTACTCATGAACTGTCTGCTTAAAGAATTACTCAATTGATGCCAATTTGAATATTGCTTGATTGAATATCCTTGTTAGATTACTCATGGGAAGAGCTAACGAAAATTTTAATTAAGATACTTTGAGGTGCTAGCTTACTCAATCGAATACCCTTATCAGATTGCTTAGTTAATTTGCCTACACTCAATTTGAGATGTGTTCTACTAACCATCTTATGAAGGATGGATGTGCATGAGCTATTTGTGGAAATGTGTTTAAATCAAACCTTCCTTGTATTGTAATGGATCTCGATGTTGAAATGGATTATTAGACAACTTATGAGTGTTAATTTAGCAACATTTGATTCTAATATTGCTCTTGCTCGAAGATTCTTGAATTAAAAAGGTAATAAAGTGGCGAGTCCTGGAATCGCCAGCTGTAACATCTTTTTCGAGCGCTGCATTGTTTGTGACATTTTAAGGCTAAAAAGTAGGTTAATTAAAATTCGTTGTAATATAACAGGGTATTTTTTTTTCTTTCGCAAGACAGATATAAATGATGATTTGATTCAAGTAAATGTGGAATAAAATATTTCATAATCATAATTAAGGTTATAAGTTCGGAAATCATTTACACAAAACCCAACCCGACTCATAAACAGAAAACATAGAGATATACAGACCCAACATAAAGCCATGGAGATGCAGCTCATAAAATATAAGATACTTGGAGTTGTAGCTCCATAAACGGTAACACTAACTCCAAGACATACCTAGCTGGCCAAACTAAAATATAAAAGACAATCCTCCCTCGTACTTTGTGAGAAGGACAAATGCAATGGACGAGACTTAGTGGAAACTCTATTTAAGCACACTACCAATGCCGTCATAGAAGACATTACTAGAGCCACTACAAAAGTAATTCTCGGACTAAGCCCAATCCCCGTTCCAAAAGAAAAGTCATAGCCTACGAACCATCGACAGTCATGCCTATCTCAAGAAAAGAAGGGCTAAGCATGACAGAAACATAAACACCATCGCCTTGAACCATTTGAAGACTGGAAGAATTCCCCTAGAAACTCCACCATATCGTCCGCATGCTCGAACCTCAACCTCTACGATGAATCAATCGAGCGACATCTTGACATCTCAGTCTTCTCAAAAGAAACACATAAGGCACACAGCCAGTCGACATAGGCAATATAAAATAAGGAGGTGAGATTCCCAAACATCTCAACATATGGCAGGTATGAAAATAGCGCGACACAACATAGAATACATTCATATCCATGTAAACATATATCTCAACCAGATAATCCGGTATATGTATACATACAAGTAACAAATAACGCCAACAATATACAATATCAATATGACCATAATCTCATCAAGCATGACCGGACATTGTTAGTTCACCGAGACACGAGAACAGAGGTAACTGATTGAAAACTGCATAGTCCCATACATACACAGCCTCAAGGAAGATCTGACCCTAACTCTGGAGCTAAGAGAATGTTCGGAAGGAGTGGTTAGAGCACATGTATCATAACTGCCAATATTAAGCATCTTGTGCGAATCAATAATAACAGTCACATGTGGAATTAGAACTGATTGTGAAACACTCTCAATAACCTGGGCCCTAGCTAGCATCTAGTCGTAGATGTCAGTGTATTTCATGGAATGCCACGACCAAGAGGAATCATCAGCTGGCCTTTCGTGACCTTCCTACCCTGACCATCCCCGAGATCATTGAAGATCGTCACTAGCACGTCCGCATGCGCACAGACATGTAAGCCCGCTTCATAGGCACAAAGGCCTTACTGACAATTTTGTTTCGATCAAGCCATTAACGGCGTGTGCTGTGACACCCTCTACCCCGCATGTATTATAAAGCTTTAAATATAACAGGATAAAGGTATAATATCATGCATCATCATTTAATTGAAATGGAAGGTCCATGGGTAGAAAGGTCCCACATGAACATCAACAACAACGCGGAAATAAAACATAAGTTTTGGGTAAAATAAAAACATAAAGACATAAAGCAATAACATATCACCCAACCCCGATCTCACATTCAGAGCTGGTATAAAAAGGTTCCGGAATGAATCAACGGAATACAAACCACTAAATTAAACAACTAAAACTGATAAAGCTAAACATCCAACTAAGTCGTGGCTCCTTAAAGTCACTCCTCAACAGGCTGCTCACCGTCCTCTGCAAAATGCCAATCAGGCCAAACAAACAACAGAATTAGGGGAGTAAGAAAACATATAATCACAACGGCATGGGAATAGGAAGCAAGATGGTCATACATCATGGCATAGCATTATAACAACATACAAGATACATATATCATCATCATGCAATTATATCAACATATTCATCAACCAACATATGATATGCGGTGCAATGCAACACTACTCCGCTAGTCCATCAATGCATATGGATCCAACTAACTCAGGACGTCACAACTTCAGAGTTACATATCCGTATTGGCCATATCAGCACCAACACCGGCAGTTCACTGTTGGTGACGCCGGCAAGTGTACCGGGTCGTCGCAAGTAATAAAAGAAACACGGTAAGTAATTACCGAGGTCGAACTCAGGGATTGGGCTACCAATTCGACTAATCCGCGGGAAATCCGATACGTTGGTCAAGTTACAGAAGGTGGTTGAGAGAGAGATTATGATCAAAATTTCAAGTAACAAATCGATTAAAACTAAGGTGATTAAATTCAGAAATTAAAATATCCAAGGTCTCAAATCCACCTACCCAATCATGTATAGTACCCAAGTGATTATGTATTCCTCCCTAAGTTCAATTATAATGTCAACCGGGACCCCTAAATTCTCCTATATCCACTGTCGTGCTCAATAGGACGTATTCGACGATTGGATTAATTACTTGTTCTGTCTCATAACCCTAATCTCGAATTCTATTAAACCTTGTTCCCTATATGGTTGCACTAATCAAATAAATCCACGGTCGTGCTCATTATTCGATTAATGATTCCAATTCAAGTTCTTAAACGCGACTCGCCTGTTCGGCCTCAAACACGTTAACTAGTTAATCACGCAACACATATGATCAACGCAATCAAAACAGAATTGGAAAACATTCATAAGAGAAGGGAGAAAAACATACATCACAAGAACACTACACCGCCATGGGTGGCTTCATTGATCCCTCGGACGAGGGGATTAGTTCCTCATGCCCGTGACGACGCACAAACAATCGGCAATAATCTCCATAATAATAAACTAAAAGAAGAAAAGAAAAGAGAAGGGAGACGCAGCTCCAGAAACAAGGATTCGCACTACTATTCTGATCTAAACAGTGGCTAACAACTTGATACCTAATTCGATCGAAACAGCCTTTAAATAAGGATTCTGTTTCTCGCCCGCTCGCGGGCGAGCTTACTCTCGACGACGAAATTTAGTATTGGCGCGCTTCAAATTTTGGATTTTCGCGAGGCGATCTTGTATTCGCGGGGCGAGTCTTCAAACCTCAATCTGTCACAGCCGTGACCTTCATCACGGCTAGGCCGTGATGGTCTCTGTCATCCAGGGTCTTCAAACTCTCGCGGGGTGAGATGATTTCGCGGGGCGAGATTCAATTCTAGGTCAGTGACCTTCATCACGGCGAGGCCGTGATGGTCTCTGACTTCCAAGTCTTCATGCTCTCGCGAGGCGAGCTGTCTCTCGCGGGGCGAGTCTTCAAACCTAAATTTGTCACAGCCGTGACCTTAATCATGGCTAGGCCGTGATAGCCTCTGTCTTGCAGGTCTTCAGACTCTCGCGGGGCGAGAATACACTCGCGGGGCGAGTGTCTCCAGAATTGCAATTTCCACTATTTCTTGGCTTTCCTTGACTCCCGGAGCTTCACTTATTGACCTGAAAACACCAAAAGCAACCAAAAGCATAATTCTATCCAAAATAAGCTAAAAACTACACAAAAGACGTAAAACGAGTCAAAGTCCAACTTAAGAACAAAACAAGGCAAATTTGGGCGAAATCGAGAGTGAACTCGAATAATTTGCACAAAAACCACGGTCCATCTAGTTATAAAACTAGATAAGCCGAAGGCTTATCAAAACACCCCAAACTTAAACCTTGCTTGTCCCCAAGCAAGCTTAAAACTCAAAAACGACTCAAGACTTGGCAAGCCTAAAGGAATCAATCGATTTCGCACAAATTTAATGCAATCAAAACAGTTTTTCTCCAATGATCTCCCCCCCTATATTAACGTAATCCCCACATTCATTTACTTTAAACATTTGAGAACTTCATCATTCATGCAATCATTAATCTAAGTTGAGGTTCATAGTCACACACAAAAAGAAGATCACCAATTTCAAACAATTGCCTTCCTCACAAGGGTATGTAAAATTTCACTCATTCGCTCAAATTCGTCTAGGCTTTCAACTTTTTCACTCAATTTCACTTATCAAGAGCACTTCCCATGAATTTGATTTTCATCTCAAAAATGGTTCCCACGAAAACATGCATGCAACATCAGAAGGTCTTTTAAAGGTTGTAATGAGGCCTGGCTCAAGGTAAGATATTCAAAGGATAGAGGCTAAGTCCCTAGGATCAATGAGAGCATGAAACTAATATCACAACAATTGAATTCACTCTCATATTATTCTCTTCCTTGCATTTGGCGGATACACACCTCTTCCTTTTTATATTTATTTTTCTTTGCCCTTTTTGGCATATATTCAATGCCTTTCATCACTCAATTTTTTTTTTCTCAAGCCTTCGGCCCTTACTTCCGTTTTTCTTTTTCTCAACTATGATTCATGAACTTGTAGCCACCCCAAACTTAGTTCCACAACAACACTCACAAAGCTAAAATTCCATACTCTCCTAAATCCTAGGATAGGGGAAAATCATGGTTTTTCTGAGTTAATGGCTTGTAATGTAAGGTCATCAAGAACAATAGGCTTCAAGGCTCAATGTGGCTAACTAGGGATCATTCATCAAGGTTGGTTCAATTTATGGCCAAGTAGTTAATTCAAAGAAAATTGCCTAAATCATTTGATGCAACATATAATCATGCAAACCATAAAGAGATTCAAGCAAATCCGGGAAAGTGCAACTTAAAAGTGATTCACACAATCAAAAACAGAGTTGGAGGCTCAAATCCTCACCTGGACATTTTGCAAATTGTTTGACCGAGATACAATTCCTAGTGTGTGCACCCCCTCACCCCAAACTTATCATAAATCAAGTAATCACAATAAAATTCTTAAAGTTCAGTTTTCAATTTTTAAGTGGGGATCAATTTTCTAATTTCAGAACCTAGGGGGAAATCATCGATGGTCAATATAATTCATGCAATCAATCTATGCTTAATTTAATCAAAATCCAACAAGCTTGCCGACACACTATTCATACAACAACTCTTGATCTTCTCAAATTATTCAAGAGTGACAAACAAAAACAAACACACAAACAAAAGCAAAAACAAAAGTGAGGAAAGGCGAGGGTGCTCCCTGATGAAGTTCTTATGGTCTGCTTCCTCATCCAATTGGTCTCACGGGATCCCTTCTGTTGCAATTCATCCTGCAAGAACTCCTGCAAATAAAAACTTAAGTGCAGATTCACGAGGCGAGGGACCATTCGCGAGGCGAATCTGGAAAAAATGTTTTCACACTTTCCAGAATCGCGAGGCGAGTAGCAACTCACGAGGCGAATCTGGAATTCCAGCAGCTGATGATGCCCAGAATAGCGAGGCGAAATAAGCCCTCGCGACGCGAGACAGAAAAGTGAGCGACCCCAGAGATTCAGGGCTTCTGTCTCGCGTGGCCAATGTGGATTCGCGTGGCGAATCAAGTTTTTTTTTTTAAAAAATATATGTGAAAATGACAAACTAAAAATAAAGGATACTAGCTTGGGTTGCCTCCCAAGTAGCGCTTGTTTAACGTCCCGAGCCTGACTCAAGTCACCCCTAAGGGTTAATCCGGAAGTAGATCTTGCTCGCCATTCCATGCCTCGGTCAGTATTCTCGTAGGCTCTTGCCCTTTCATAAGCTCTCTCCTACTGTTCCCGGACAACTCATTTAAGTCCAAAGCATCCTTCTATAATCAAGACGAACTCTCCACTCCGTGATGGTCCTTTTTGGGATCAACTCGTTGTCTTTATTGACCACCACGGTCGTGCCACCTTTCAACTTCGATTGCTTTACCAGTCTTTTTCTTGCCTTTGTTCTTTGAGCTCCTTCTTTACACATTCTTCCCACAGGGAGACTCGGTAAGGCTTCCATGTCTTTCAACCACTCGAGATAGACCTCATCCCCCAAAGGGCCTTTTTTCTCACTTGTCCCCATCATGGGATTTTACCGACACTTGAGCAAGTGAAGAACCATGGGCTTCTCTAGTTGCCCTTGCCTTGGCAGTTGGATCCACCATATCCAATCGATACACTTCCGTCCTCTCTGCAGGGTGCTTCATTGTTTCAAAGAGATTGAAGACTACCTCCTCATCTTGCACCCTTAAGGTGAGTTTCCCTTGTCGCACATCTATCAAGGCACCCCCAGTGGCCAAGAAGGGCCTACCCAATATGAGAGGGATCTCGGCGTCTTCATCCATATCAAGCACTACAAAGTCCGCCGGAAATATAAGCTTGTCCACCTTTACTAACAAGTCTTCGACCACCCCATAAGGATATTTTATAGAGCGGTCGGCCAATTGGAGCGACATCCGCGTATCCTTGACTTCTTGGATCCCCAACCTCTTCATCATAGAGAGGGGAATCAAGTTGATGCTTGCCCCTAGATCACACAATGCCTTCCCTACAGTCATCTCCCCAATGGTACATGGTATCGAAAAGGAACCGGGATCCTTCAACTTTGGAGGGAGTTTTCTCTGAAGGATGGCACTACACTCCTCGGTCAAAGCAACCGTTTCCTCGTCCACTAATTTCCGCTTCTTGGTGAGAAGATCCTTCATAAACCGGGCATATGATGGCTTCTGTTCCAAGGCTTCCGCGAATGGAATGTTAATCTGAAGTTTGCGGAAGACATCAAGGAATTTGTTGAACCGCTTATCCTGATGAGGCTTCTTCAATCTTTCAGGATACGGTACCTTCATGTAAGGTGGGAGGTCTTGGGGTTCAACCCACTTCTTCTTTCGGAACTCTTCATCCACAAGCTTCAGCCTTCCCCCTTGCTCCGGTTCCTTGTCACTTGCCAACTCTTCTTTCTCAGGTTGCTCTTCAACATTTGGTTGTTCCGGGGCCTTGTCATCCTGAGAACTAGTTGCACCCCTGTTAGGTTCCAACACCTTTCCGCTTCTAGTAGATATGACATTGCATTGTCCCTTGGGGTTGTTCTCGGTATCACACGGAAAGTGCCTGGGGGACGCTCATTCAGTTGCTTTGCGAACTGAGCTATTTGCATCTCTAGATTGTGCATTGTCACCCCCGTATGCGTTGTCAACTTGTCAACTTTCGTATTCACCGTCTCTATGTGGATTACCATCTTTTCCATTGCCGCATTCATCTTCTCAAAAGCCAATTCCCACGGCTGCCTTCCACCATCTGTTATTTGCAACTGATTAGGCCCTGGAAGAGCTGCTGGGGTATTGCACTGCTTTAATTCCAATGTTCGGCCTTATACCTGCTGAGGTTGTTACCAATTCTCTTTGAGGAGGTTGTTGACCGGCTAGACCACCATTAGCATTACTCCAAGCGAAACCCGGATGGTCTCTCCTCATGTACCCCCTATTCGATTCCGATTGTAGTCATTTTGTCTTTCCTCGATAGTTATTCTGGGGCACAGTGTCATAAAAGTTGTGGCATGATTCCACATGTTCCCGAGGGAAGTTGAATGGACAGTTTCGAGTGTCATGATCTCCATTACAATTATCACAACCTGGAGGCATTCCCTCGTGTATCACATTAACCCTCTTGTTCCCAGAAAAAGCTTCAATCTGCATCTTCAACAATCTGTTTTGCTCAAGAAGGGCCTCCATTGCCCAGAACTGATTCCATTTGAGGTTTCCCTTCCACGGTTGTAATCATTATATGACATTTTCTCCAATAATGCCCATCCATCCTCAGCTGATAAGTAGGAAAAAGAGCCGCCAGCTGCGGCATCACAGTTCATCTGATAGCGTCCCCTCAACCCATTAAAGAAGTGCTAAACTTTGGAGACGGGGTCAAAGAACGCTGAAGGGCATCTTCTCAATAAGCCATTGTACCTCTCCCAAGCTTCATTATAGGTTTCATCTTACATGCTTTGAAAGATGTAACACTATTCTTGCTTGTGCCGCTTTACGAGGAGGAAAATATTTGGTTAGGAACTTTTGTGCCATTTGCTCCCAAGTTCTGATACTGTTCCTATCCAAGCTGTCAACCCAATCGCGAGCGACATCCCTAAGAGAGAGAGGGAAAAGTCGCAAGCGAAACTCATCTTGTGAGACTCCTCTTGTCTTCTGTAAGTCACAAGCTTCAAGGAAGCGAGTGATGTGTCTATGAGGGTCCTGTTTGCCACTCCCATCAAACTGATTCTCACGGATCGGAATGTGACGCATGCTTCCACTGCAAAGAGTCTGTATTCAGGTTGCCCCTCACAATAGAAGAATCACAATCACCCAAGCTGGGTAGATCGTACTCGAAGAGAGGCTTGTAACGAGGAGGAGGAGGAGGAGGATTTTCTTCGGCCATCCTCTCGATAGCAATTGCTTCAAGCCTCTTTCGCTCTCTGGCTTCTTTCCTTAAGCGCTTCTCGGTCTTGGTGATCTCCGAATCAAATAGCAAGTCCTCTTGTGAAAGGGTACCTCGCATACAAAAACACGGCAAGACCAAGTGGAATCAAAGAAGTAGAGAACAATAATAAAGAAATAACAGAAAAAAAAAAAGAAAAATCAACTTAACCAATCAATCAAATTTCCTAAAAATTAGGAAAACTGGCTGTGCCAATCCCCGGCAACGGCGCCAAAAACTTGTTGGTGACGCGCAAAGTGTCTAGGGTCGTCGCAAGTAATAAAAGAAACACGGTAAGTAATTACCGAGGTCGAACTCAGGGATTGGGCTACCAATTCGACTAATCCGCGGGAAATCCGATACGTTGGTCAAGTTACAGAAGGTGGTTGAGAGAGAGATTATGATCAAAATTTCAAGTAACAAATCGATTAAAACTAAGGTGATTAAATTCAGAAATTAAAATATCCAAGGTCTCAAATCCACCTACCCAATCATGTATAGTACCCAAGTGATTATGTATCCCTCCCTAAGTTCAATTATAATGTCAACCGGGACCCCTAAATTCTCCTATATCCATCGGCCGTGCTCAATAGGACGTATTCGACGATTGGATTAATTACTTGTTCTGTCTCATAACCCTAATCTCGAATTCTATTAAACCTTGTTCCCTATATGGTTGCACTAATCAAATAAATCCACTATGCGTGCTCATTATTCGATTAATGATTCCAATTCAAGTTCTTAAAACGCGACTGCGCCGTTCGGCCTCAAACACGTTAACTAGTTAATCACGCAACACATATGATCAACGCAATCAAAACAGAATTGGAAAACATTCATAAGAGAAGGGGAGAAAAACATACATCACAAGAACACTACACCGCCATGGGTGGCTTCATTGATCCCTCGGACGAGGGGATTAGTTCCTCATGCCCGTGACGACGCACAAACAATCGTCAATAATCTCCATAATAATAAACTAAAAGAAGAAAAGAAAAGAGAAGGGAGACGCAGCTCCAGAAACAAGGATTCACACTACTATTCTGATCTAAACAGTGGCTAACAACTTGATACCTAATTCTGATCTGAAACAGCCTTTAAATAAGGATTATGTTTCTCGCCCGCTCGCGGGGCGAGCTTACTCTCGCGACGCAAAATTTAGTATTAGCGCGCTTCAAATTTTGGTTTTTCGCGAGGCGAGCTTGTATTCGCGGGGCGAGTCTTCAAACCTCAATCTGTCACAGTAGCGTGACCTTCATCACGGCTAGGCCGTGATGGTCTCTGTCATCCGGGGTCTTCAAACTCTCGCGGGCGAGATGATTTCATGGACGAGATTCAATTCTAGGCTGTGACCTTCATCACGGCTAGGCCGTGATGGTCTCTGACTTCCAAGTCTTCATGCTCTCGCGAGGCGAGCTGTCTCTCGCGGGGCGAGTCTTCAAACCTAAATTTGTCACAGCCGTGACCTTAATCACGGCTAGGCCGTGATAGCCTCTGTCTTGCAGGTCTTCAGACTCTCGCGGGGCGAGAATACACTCGCGGGGCGAGTGTCTCCAGAATTGAAATTTCCACTATTTCTTGGCTTTCCTTGACTCCCGGAGCTTCACTTATTGACCTGAAAACACCAAAAGCAACCAAAAGCATAATTCTATCCAAAATAACCTAAAAACTACACAAAAGACGCAAAACGAGTCAAAGTCCAACTTAAGAACAAAACAAGGCAAGTTTGGGCGAAATCGAGAGTGAACTCGAATAATTTGCACAAAAACCACGGTCCATCTAGTTATAAAACTAGATAAGCCGAAGGCTTATCAATCACCAACCAGTGAACCCTATGGATAGCCGCGTATCATAACCGGATACGCACCTCGGGGGCGCACGGTTCACCAAACCATGGGTGAACCACCGAGACTTGGGCCGATCATCATAACAGGACGACCTCCCCTATGTTAAACATCCCCCTCAACATCAACTCCAATGCTCTATACAAATAGCACAACAACAAACAAGGCAACCACCTCCTTTGCTTGGGCCTAAAAGCACCCAAGACTTATCACCAACATCAACATCAAGACCTTAGACCCAAACCATGGGGTCAAGGCCCCTTTGGCCAAAAATCACCAAGGTCCAACTTAACAACACCTCGACCATAAAGCACCGAGACCACTTTGGTCAAAAAGCACCAAAGCCCAACAACGTCACGGTAACTTTTAGTAGGCACCGACTTAACCAACTCATCTTTATAATCCTCTTAGTTAATCATTAACCAAGTTATCTAAGTTCCATTATTCCGTTATTACATTGTTACATCACTACTGGGGATAATTGGGGTCAAAACCCCTTAATTTCCTTTAATTCGGTTTCTGATCAGGAGGGGAAGCACGGGCGTGCTTGTCCCCAGCACAGTCATGCTTCCACTTAAGTGGAGCACGGGCGTGCTCTCTATTAGGTACTGATCGTGCTCATGCAGCAAGGTCGTGCTCCTCTCTGAACAGTAGTGCTAATCGCATGGCAATTTTCCAAAATTCAACTGGGAGCACGGGCGTGCTCCTTGTTAGCATGACCATGCTCAATGTACGATAATATTGTTATGGGCAGGAAACAGAGCCTAGTTCTTGGGCAAAAACTCTCTAAACATTCTCAAATCAGAACCTAGGGTCCTTGGACTAATCCATTGGCTTCAAAACTCACATTCCACTAATAATTCATAATTAGTTAACAACCTTAAGTAATTAATCCTTAATTACTATATCAATTAGGGGTCCTAAATTAACCAATTAGGGCCTTTATCAATGTGTTACCTTAATCAACATAAATCAGTCAAACAGTCATGATATCCACAGCATCAACCACCATATTCATGGTATAACATCAACCAACTTAGCCAACATAACCACATTATAACATTACAACATTATAATAATGAAATAGATATAGCAAATCTTAACATGAACCTATTCAACATAACAGTATAACCAATAACACATATAAACAGATTATCATAGCATCAATGACAGTAAGCAACATCCTCAAGACATAGCATTTATCATATAACAACATAAAGGGGTCATGGGAACCCCACATCTTACGCTACCCCCTTGCCTAGAGATTATACTATCCTTTTCCCCATACCTGAACTGAAGGTAGCCCTAACATAAGGCCAACAACGAACTGGTCCCGAAACCTCAAGCGGCTCGCTCCTGTGATTGAGCCTTGGATTAACAGAACACACAATGATTAGCTTCCAATTCAAACTAAGAAGAGGAAACTTACAAAGGGATAACACTTACCTCACTAGGATGAACCAACACTAACCAAGCTTCCCAAAAGAACCTCCAAACACCAACAAGCAAAGGTTTTAGAGATGAAAGGGAAGAAATTCGTGTAGGGTGACTGCTAGGGTCTAAGAGAAGGGTTCAAACAGAAACCCTCGGTTACTGTGCCTATTTATAGGCTGCCACCCCTAAGCACGGGCGTGCTCCCCACTAAGCACGATCGTGCTGGACTAGCATCAGCGAGATGCGGTCCGCACATTGAGCACGGGCGTGCTTACTATTGAGCACGGTGTGCTCACCTTTGTGAGCACGGGCGTGCTCAACTTAAAACTTCGCAACACGCCTTAGGCTTTAATCACGGGCGTGCTCATCTATCGAAAAGGGACTTTTAAGCCAAAAATCCCACTTAGTCTGTTAACCAACAACTCTAACTTAAACCAACGGCTTAAACAATCAAACAAGCATGTATAAAAGCGCTTAACGAAAAACGGAGTGTTACATGTGCATTCATATTTATCCACCGGATAAATTTCGGGGTTCCTTACAGAAACCAAAAGCCATTCTAGAGGCAGAGCAGACAGTACCAACCTGTTGGGAATCACCCCTTGTTGGACTATCCATGTTTCAATGATTTAGTACATTATGAAGGTTGGTCATTCGTCACCAACTCAATTATGCCTCTTCAAGTCTATTCCCGAACATGATTACTTGTCAAGTAGTAACTTTAAAATACTCTGTCACTAAGTATTACGGATGTAAGGATGAGTGAATCATCCTTACTCTTTGACATATGGTCTTGTTCCACCATGATTCATAACCATTAAGACTTTGTGTTCAATAAGCCATCATCGACTTAGGTTTTTCCCATTTAACTTGAAATATTAGTCATAACGACTAAAATTCTTTTGGTTCAAGATCAACACTCCTTGGATAAAACCAAACCATTTGAAATTAAATTCAAATAAAGATATACTGATACTAAATTTCTCAAAAATAGTTTCTCAAAAACACTTGAAATCCATAAAAGGCGGTTTCATCCCTTTTTACTGAATTTAGGATCTAAACCCCTATTTTTAAAGGTATGACTCTTTTTCTCGAATCTTTCACTCTCTTAAGTTCCAATACCCATGTTAAGGTATTAAAATACTAATTTCAAACTTTATGTTACGGTTTGCTCAAAAACTCTAGAACTCCACCAAAAGTCGCTAAATTCGCAAATCAGATAATTCCCTTTTCAACAATTTTTAACTCTAATGGTCTAAAACTCATGTTGGGGTTTTAGGACACTTAGTTAAGTGGTAGAATAGTTCCTAACTCATAAAAATATAATTTGTTGGATTTACTTACTTTCAGTCCATTTTACACTTCCAAATTTTAGAAACTCATTTCTTTAGAATTTCAAACCCCCATTTTGCTTCTTTATGATCTATAATAAAATCAATGTCATTTTTGAACGATTTAAGCACCTAGCAACAATTTTGAACAATACAAAATAGATTTGGAAAATAACATTCTTTTTCTTGGTCTTGAAGACAACACTTGGTTATTTTCAAATGTAGAATAAAATCAAATACATTTCTCAAGTCATTTATAAAACTCTTAACCGAAATCAATGTTTCAAAACGTAATTAAAAACTTATTCTCTTCGCTTTATGGATTGTAATATTCATATTCTCACTTAAGAATGTTAAAGTCGCTTAAGTTTCAAGGATTGGAGTTAAACTCCCATTTCCATTCTTACTTGGCGAAAAGCCAATCACAACCAAAGTGAAGGTTACACTTCACCAAACAATCTCAACATTATCCGTTTGCATCAATATATTATATCAAATAATCACAATAGCCAATTTAATTGCAGTAACCAAGTATTAAAATCCTCACTTTGACCCAATGATCAAAGTGATGGTTTTCAACATGCCATAAATTGTTTTTCTCACCAAACAACATGTTAATGAACATCAATCAAGCCACAAATCAATTTCTCAACACACATAACTAGCACAAAAACCAATATCACAAACATATTCATATAGTGAGATAAATTGACAAGGTGGATAACCCTTGGTATAGGATTTCCAATACAAAACGGGTAAAGACATCTTCACACCCACCAATATGGTGTGATGTGGTTCACTCCCCCTTACCTCTTGTAGCTCCCTTAGTGAAGTTTTTCCTCTTAGATCCTTCCACGTACTTTTCCTTCTTCATTCACAAAGCCACAAAATCCAACTTCACCACATAACCTTCATCATCATGCACACAACAAGAAAAAGCTCAAATTGAGACAAAATTTTGTGAGGGGATTATTTTCCATCCCAAAAAAATTTAATTTGTGACGGATATTGCGACAGAATCGCGTCACAAATTATTTGTTTAAATTTATTGACTATCATATTCCGTCACAAATTTGAGACGTAATCGCACATTCCGTCTCATATTTGAGATAGAATTCATATTCCGTCTCATATTCCTCCAAAATAATGATGAGACGGAATTGAATGCGAAATATTCCATCACAAAGACATTAGATTTGGGATAGAATATTTTAAATGATATTCTGTCACATTTTTAACAATTTTGTGATGAACAGTGTTATCTCTGTACGTCCCGATATATTAACAAAAAAATAAAAAATAAAGTTGATATTATCTGTCACAATTTTCGTCAGCAAATTAGGACGGATTTAAACTATTCCGTCACAACATTTAATTATTGTCCGTCCCTAATTCCGTCCTAGATTTGCGATGGATTAACAAATTCCGTACCAAATATTTTGCGATGAGCAAATTACGACAAATTTTGTCCGTCGCAAATTCCGTCCCAGAATAATGTTGAGATGGAGATTTCAACTATTGTGCGACGGAAATTTTTGTCTCAAAATGTTTTTTTTTCTTGTAGTGATATTACCAAGTTAAAATAAGAAAATCCAAGGTTAAAACCCTAAGACAAGCTCACTACCTCCTAAAGTTCATAGGGTTAGGATCATGTGTTTTTAAATTCCTTTGGTAGACATGACGAGAAAGGTATTTCTATGATAGAAAAAAAAAACCAAAAGTTCAGAAAAAAACATCATGGAAATTCCTAAGAATTTTTCCATGAATTTGAAGGAAAACAGATACTTGAAATAAATAACTTGTATTAAAAGGAAATTGAACAAGGAAGGAAAGTAAAGATCTTAGATCATGAAAATTTACCTCTTATGTGATGAAAATGATGAACAAAGTTTGGAGGTTCATGAGCTCTAGAAAAACCCATTTTACAAAGTTGCTCCAAATGAAATTTTTTGTGAAATAACAAGTGTTTAGATGGTTTAGGAGAGTAAGAATATGTAGTTGGAATGGTGAAACATGGTCTGGATGCTTCTCTAGCAAGCTTGGCCGAAAATGGCCTATGAAACCCATTTCTCAAACTTTCTTGAAATGGAAATTTGTGTGAGATAGCTTAGGTTTAGAATGTCTAGAGGAGCATGGATATGCTCTTGGTTTTTCAAGAGAGTAAATGGATGATGAGTTATGGTGTTGGCAAGAAAATACACATTTTGCAAACTTGCTCAAAATGGAATTTTGTTTGAAATAACTTGTGCTCAAATGACCAAGGGGAGTGACCAAAACAAGACTTGGATGAGCATTTAGTGGTCTTGGTCGAATTTCATGAAGGTGGGAGGAAGAGAAATGAAACTAAGGGTTTTTGAATCTTTGAAACTTAGAAAATTAACAAGTTTGGTATTTTTGTATGAAAAATGAAGTGAATGAATGTTTAAGAGAGATAGAAGCTGGAAAATATCAAGGAGAGTTAGGGAAAAATGGTCCAAAAATTGTTGGATCAAATTGGAAATGATAAAAAAAGGTTAAGGGTAAAACGGTCATTTCGCACTTAACTTTAGATATTTTGTATAAAAGCCATCATGACTTAGTGAGTCACCCTTTGACTCATCACATGAATAATTGGGTGAGTCATCTATGTGATCTCATCGTCCCGATCCTCGTGCATACCTCTGCAGTTCCGTATATGGCTCCAATTGTTACCTAATTAGGGTTTTTGCTTGTTTTCCGTCAAAATTCACCCGAATAAAATATATTTATTTTTATGAGAAAATTTTCAAATAGACTATATCACTAAAATAGTGATAAAATCTAAGATTTTTCAGTTTCGGGTCAAATCCGGGTTTTCTGCCGATATAAAATTATATTGTCAGTGAAAACACATATTGGTTTTCATTTGGATTTTAACCATAAAATTGCACCATAACTTCCTTGGATATAGCATGTTACAACTATGATTTTGTTTTCGTCAAAATCATTTTTTTGGATCGTCGGTAAAAATATAAAATATAATTACCGGTAAAGAGGCGAGAAAACGGAGTGTTACACTAGCGACCAGAATTGGCAATGATATACAATCTTCCTCTCAAAGCTTGTAGGATCAGTGATTTGTGCATGTTGGTCGATCCTGAAAATGAGACACGCAGGTCATTTTTGACCTGTATCGAAATAGAGGGTATTTTTTACCCACTCGGTTTTATGGGGATTTTCTCCTAAAAAACCCTAAAATGTCGTTTGATCCTCACTTTTGTAACCTCCGTCGGACTTTTTGTCGCTCTCTTGACCGTTTTTGAATTCCTCCCCTCTCTCAGCAACAGGAACTCCTTCTCTCTCTCACCGACTCGAACAGCTTCTTCTTGTAAGCCATTCGAACTCTGTCATTATAGTCTCTATTCTGCTACTCTATTCGGATGTGACTTGTTCTCCTATTGCATCTCTTTTTTTGGCTTTGTCTTTGTTCTGACTTGAAGACTACAGTGTCTTCAAATGCTGCTAGTGGTAGTAATTGGACTGAAGCTAATCGGAGTAGCAAAAAAAAAATGAAAGCTGTTGGGATGTGGGCGGATATGTCATGGTAGGATGGGGTTTCGAGTTGATGGCAATGCAAGAAAAATAAAATGTAAATATTGTGAGAAGGTCATAATAGGGGAGTTTACCATATGAATCATCATTTTGCAGCAACCTCGAAGGATGTCGAACTTGCGGATCGAGTGCACGATGCGGTTAGGCAAGAAATGTGGGATATTGTGGCTTCGTTGCAAAAGAGACCCATTAATAAGTCAAGAAATAATGAGGTGGAAGAAGGTAGTGTAGCTTAATAAGTTGATGAGGCTGGAAAAAGAAAAAGGTTGGAATAGAGTCCTGCAGATATTTGCAAGAAGAGGGGAGTTAGCATTGAATCCACAATCAATCTTATTTTCAAGATAAGCTTGAGGGAAGAAGCATGCCTATAAATAGGGAAATTCATTTACAACAATGCTATACTTTTTAATGTGGTAAAGAGTGAAGGGTTTTTGAAGATGTTTGAATTAGTTGCCCGACATGGTATAGGATTTAAGCCATCATCCTACCATGAGATTAGGATGAAGTATCTAAAGCAAAAAGTTGAAGATACTAATCAGATCTTGAAGGATCATAGAACGTTTTGGAAGAAATCGGGATGCATAATAATGACAGATGGATGGACCGATAAGAAGAGGAGGGCTATAATGAACTTCTTAGTTAATAGTCCTAAGGGAGCTTTTTTTTTTTTTGAAGTCTGTTGATGCATCTAACATAACCAACACAACTAACAAGATTTTTAGAATGATGGATGAGATTGTTGAAGAGGCTGGGGTACAAAATGTTGTCCAAATTGTCACGGTGCGTCTAACTACAAGGCAATTGGAGATTTGTTGATGCAGAAGAGAGAGAAGTTTAATTGTATTGGACACCTTGTGCAGCTCATTGCATCAACCTGATGTTGGAGGAATTTGAGAAGAAGATACCACTCCATAAAGAGACAATTAAAAGTGGTAAGAAACTTACAACCTACATCTATTCCAGAACTTGTCTTATGTCTTTATTGCATCATTTTACTACAGAAGGAGAACCGATTAGAGTAGCTGCTACTTGTTTTGCCACTTCTTTCCTGACCTTGGGATGCTTGCATGATAATAAGGGATCCCTAATAAGAATGTTCACATCCAAGGAATGGAGTGAAAGTCAATTTGCAAAGACTAGGGATGGGGTTCGGGTAGGAAATCTAGTTACATATAAGGGCTTTTAGGATAATATTGTGAACTGCTTGAAGGGTGCTTATCCCCTTATTTAAGTGCTTTGTGATTGGTGGATGCGGTGAGAAGCCAGTCATGGGCTTCATTTATGAAGAAATGGACCTAGCTAAAGAAATGATACAAAGTGCCTTCACCGAGCATTTGTAAAAGGTAATTATCTTCCACTTGTTCAGTATTATAATTTTTAGACTTATTTTGAAAACTAATTCATTTCTTATTCATTATTAGCTACACTCCTATATGGGAAATCATTGATAAAAAATGGGACAACCAATTGCATAGTCCTTTGAATGTTGCAGGCTACTACCTTAACCCCATGTTGCATTATGGTCCTAATTTTAATTCTAATTATGAAGTTAAGAGAGGATTGTATAATTGTTTCCAAAGAGTGGTGGGAGGCATTCAAGAAATAGGTAAGATGGATTGCCAGCTTGAGGACTTCAAATTGAAAAGGGGATTTTTTTGGTAATCCAATAGCTCAACATGCACTTCAAACCAAAACTCCAGCACAATGGTGGAAGTCTTATGGTGATGAGCATCCAAAATTGTAGAAGTTTACTGATCGGGTATTGAGTTTGACATGTAGTTCATCTGGCTGCGAACATAATTGGAGTGCTTTTGAGATAGTAAGAATTTGATTTTTTATGAAGCACAATGAATTTCATTCTTAGAATTACCTAGTACCTATTATGATTTAATTGTTTTTATAATTATTTAGGTCCACACCAAGAAAAGGAACCGTTTAAAGTAAAAGACCATTAATGATGTGGTATTTGTGATGGCTAATTCAAGATTGACCAAGAAGAAGGAAGTTAGGAAAACAAATGACTAAAATATTGATGATGTTTCTTCTGATGATGATTGGATTTTGGAGGAGAATGAACAAGATCAAAATTCAGATTTGAATGTTTCGGATGAAGACAATTTAGATCTGATAGTCCCAGAAAATGCTGCAGGTAGTGTTGGTGTTGGTGGTACACCTTTAGATCACTACAAGAATTTAAGCTATTTCCCAAGGCATATTACCCAGGGCAAAAAATCCCTAGGAAATTTTGACGTTTCCCACGGTTAAAGCCTTGGGAAAGTTCTCTCTATGGTTCCCACGGGTTGGGCCTTGGGTAACAGAGGCACCAACTGCTCCCGCTTGTTTTCCCACGGATTGGGCCGCGGGTAACAGAGGCGCCAACTGCTCCGCTTGTTTTCCCACGGATTGGGCCCTGGGAAATATGTTACACGATCGAGGCGCCGTTTCCCAGGGCTGTAGCCGTGGGAAATATGTTACATAAGTCGCCGTTTCCCGTGGTCAGGCCCCGGAAATATGTTACACGATCGGCGGCGCCGTTTCCCGTGGCTGTGGCCCTGGGAAATATGTTACACGATCGAGGCGCCGTTTCCCAGGACTGTGGCCCTGGGAAATATGTTACATGAGGCACCGTTTCCCAGGTTTGTGGCCCTGGGAAATATGTTACACAATCGAGGCGCCGTTTCCCAGGGCTGTGGCCCTGGGAAATATGTTACACGATCGAGGAGCCGTTCAGACTTTTTTTTCTTTCTTCTTCTTTCATCTTCCTCCTCCCATTTCTCTTATTCTTCAAGAACCCATCTTCCTCCTAACTCCAACCCTTCTTCCTCCTTCACCCAAAACCCAACAAACACCATAAACCCATAATTACCCATACCCAGCCAACATTCACTTCTCACCTCAAACCCACACATCTCCTTCCCTTTCTAAACTTCATCTTCCTCCTCCCATTTCTCTCCTTCTTCAATAAACCAGCCCCTCACTCATCCATCCCTTCCACCATTTTTTCACCAACATAAGCTCCTAACCACAGTCAAAAATCAAAAAATACCAACAGTAAAAACGCATACAAACAGAGACACATAGTTTGGTCCTCCTCCCTCTCTCCCGCTGTCCAGACCGCACCGCCCAGTCCAGACGCCGCCGCCGTTCGCCGTTCGACCCGGACCAGCCAAGTCCAGACCCGAAGCTGCCGCCGGAAGTTGCAGAGCCGCCGCGCAATCGATGGTTCCTTCCGCCGGAATAATAACTAATTGACTTATTAAGCAATAAATTAAAGTTTTTTAATTAAAAAAAATACATAGGTTTCCCATGGTTAAAACCCTGGGAAATGTTTCCTAGGGAAAATTCCGTGGGAAACGTTTCCCAGGGAAAATTCCGTGGGAAACGTTTCCCAGGGATTTTTCCGTGGGAAACTTTTCCCAGGGAGTAGTCCGTGGGAAATTTCCCAAGGGTGTGACCGCGGGGTATTTCCCAGGGCATACCCGTGGGAAACGTTTCCGACCAGCTGAAAACCGAGGGATCTGAATCCGTGGGTCATCCCTGGGAAATGTGTATTTTCCCATGGATTTTATGGATTTCCCAGGGCCATGGGAAACAGCGAAAATTCTTGTAGTGGATGTTTTGCAGATTCCTATTGATGATGATGATGAGATAGTTAGAGATGATTCTATTAACGAGAATGAAGATAATATGGAGGATGAGGATGGTTATCCTGATTGATTTTGAATTCTCTCTTCATAAGATGGCTAGAGTTAGATAGACTTGATTTTGATTATGAACTTATTATGTTTTTGTGTTATTTTCTTATGAACTTATGTTTTTGAACTTTTGAGTTGTGTTATGTATTGGACTTGGTTTCTTATGAATTATGATTATGGATTTTCCTTATCTACATTATTTTTCATTCATATTATATGTATAAGTATAATTTTCTACTTTAGCTAGGATCTTACGATCCTTATTACGATCCTTGTTACGATCCTCCGAGTTACAATCTTTCATCCCCCTCCCAATCCTCGATAGGATCTCAGTTTTCACAACATTGATGATATTGATGTTAATCTTAGAGCAGAAAAACTTTGGTGAATGCATCATAAACAAAGATGTGTTGAGAATATAACGATAACTCATCTATGTTTTCTGATTACTTTGTTTGATATGATTTTGAGGCTCCATTGTATTCTCATGCGATGCAAAATGTGTGAATGAATTATTTTATTGCACCACTATATATATAAAAAATGTGCCATTAGATCTTAAGATTTTAATTACCAGCATATGGTAAGAGTCATTTACAAGATGTATGAGTTGAGGAATGAATTGTTAATATGATAATAAGATTGTCTACTATATTTGGAAGCTATAATATGTATATGACTTCAATGGGTGTTGTTAACATCAAAACAGTAGTCAAGTTTAACCCCTCAAAATTTTAATGATTAACAAAATTATTTAATGGTTTGTTTGAAAAATATTATGTCAACAAGCACTAACTTTCAAGGTCAAAAGACCTTTATCATATGTTTGATTACAGACGGAATCAACTTATGGTCTAAAGCATTTCGTCCGTCCAACCTTTGATGAGTAAAGATTTATCCGGACGAAATCCCAGTGGTCCCCAAGGAACAATTTCTACAATGATTGGACTAAACATGAAAATAACCTATCATTCGTCCATCCAAGCCATTGATCAAAGGACATAAAATTTTTCGTCCAACCAACTTTTGGTCCAAGAATAAGAATGATGGTTCGTCTAACTAATATGTTTATGTTGTACTTTCGTCCACTAATATTAATTCTGCAGATAATGATGATGTGGCACAAAAGTTCTCACAACAAAAAAGGTTGATTACCGACGGCAAAAAACCGTCGGAAAAGCCCAAAAGGCGTTGGAAAACAGTGTTTTCGGATGGACTTTTCGACGGGCTCAGTTTCGTCAGTACTAGGCTCCTAGGGAAGGGTTTCCGACGAAAAAAGCTCACACGAGTCCCATTGTTTCCGACGGCATTGATCGTCGGTAAGGTTTCCGACAGCAATTCCGTTGGAACTTGTCTTCTATAGTTACTCACGATCTTTTCCGTCAGAAACTGATTAAGCAGTTACCGACGGCTTTTCCGTGGGTAATGGGCATTTATTTATTTTTTTAAAATTTATTTAAATTTAATTTTTTTTAATTATTAATTATAAAATATAATTTTTTATATATTAATTATTATTTTATATTATTTTTTGAAATATTAATTTTTTTATTTTATTATAACTATTTATTAATTATTAATTATAATAATAATTTAAAACCAAAAATGAAATTACAAATAGAATTAAGAAGGCAATTAAATTAAATTAAAATAAAAACTTAAATAATCCATACATAAAATATATGTCTATCTACAAAACACAACTGCATCTGTAACAATCCTAATAATCATCATCATAGTATCCGTCATCGTCGTCCTGTCGGGGAATCCTACCGGCGTCATCTGACCATCGAGCTGCGGCCCAAAAGACACACCGGCGTCATGCGATTGCGGTGGTGGATCGGTAGAGGTAGTGAAGGGCCGCCCGGCATGGAGGACACTCTACAGAGCACCGCGCCTCTCTAGTGGAAGCAACTTGAGCAGAGAGGTCATCACTGTAGACCAAGTCTCCATCTACTGCTGCATGCGCTCTGCAGCCTGCCTCTGCTCCTGCACTTCTTGCCTCAGTTGTTGCACCTCCTCCGTGTCCTGTGAGCTGGATCCGGAGGACGTAGGCTCCGGAATAGTCAAGCTCGGTGCCGACCCCCGAGTGATGCTATGAGCTAGAGTCGTGGTACCATTAATCCGCCCCTTCTTCTTCCCGCCTGCCACCTCCATCCAGACCTAGGTCTGTAGTCGCTCAACCTCGGTAGGGTCCAGTTGGGAAGGATCCGAGGCACCAGAGCATGAGGCAGCCTCAGACGCTGCCTGACTAAACCTGGCATTGTACTCCGCCTGCGATCAGTACATTACAAACATTAAATTGTTAAACTAAAATAATAACCTATACTTTAAATGTAAAGAGACACTTTAGCTCACCACTGTCTGCCTTGACCTGATCTCATCAACAAAGTCGTCGGTGTCTGAGCGAATATGTGTCTGCTCAAAGACAGTAGAGACATCAACGGACTGGGAAAGCTCTCCTACCTGCAACAGACAAAGGAATAAAATAAATTAATTATAAAATAAATTTTTAATAAAAATATAATAAATATAAATAAGATATGCATACCATATTAGTGGCATGCTGCATGTGGCTAATCGAGGCACCCGTGTGCATGCTCCCACCCTTCTCAGAAGCCCGATTACTCTTTGCCTACTCACACTTCTCCTTTTACTCTGGAGTGTCCCAGTACGCACAAAGTCGGGCCCAAATCTTGGGGCCGACGTAATCTGGGTGTACCCGGCTATCCCTAGCCTCCCAGATCATGTCCATCAGTCGAGCATACGCTCTCTCGTCAAATATGGCGAGTATCTGTGCGGCATGCTCCGGTAACTAGCCACAAGGGCCTGTTAACAAAGAAGAAATATCAATAACATTATACAAAAAATATATTAAAAAAATGCATAAAACATAAATATAAATTGCTGGAAAAAAATAAACAACTTACCCCGAATCGTTTGAAGATACAATCTCGGTCCTCCTTGGGGATCGTCCCCCGTGATGACCAGAAGCGAGGATACTGCGCCTTAAGGGTGTAGGTAAGGTACTTCGATCACACTACGAGGATCTGCTGCAAAATCAGGATGTACCCGATCGAAGTGCTTCCAGGCTTCACCATCAGAAGGGTGGCGTATAACGCCCGTGCTTCTTCTACTTTCATAATGCCACCACATCTGTCCCGCGGTCTGCAATGATGTAAACAATCTTTGCAACCTTGAAACTATTGGCAGATAGAACATTGCCTTCACAGGAACTGGTTTGTTTTTACTATAGTCACTACTTTGAACGCGGTACCTGGGTGTCTGACAAAATTTACACTGTTTCATTGCACTATCATAATATAGCATACACCCGTTCGGACAACAGTCAATCCTCTTAGCCCCCAACCCTAGTTTCGACACCAACCACTTCACATCATAATAACATTTTGGTAACAACTCTTTGAAGGGTGTCACATCTTGAAGCATTTTATAAAAAAACTCTAAACACTGCTCGGGGACATTCCAATTGGACTTACAAGCTAGAAGCCTAACACAAATTGATATTTTTGAATCTGACGCCCCTTCAAACAACGGCTTATTTGTCTCTAAAAATAGATTACAGAATCTCTGTGTCGATTCATTAGGAGGCTCTTCCATGTCATCAGACTCATCCGCCTCAAAATTCCCATGTAACCCAAGACAATCATCAACCATCATATGTATTGATTGTAGTTGTTCGACATAGTCGTCGTGTAAGCCACTGCCTGATGGACCCATGTCAAGATCGTCACCACCGAATTCATTCAGTTCAATATCCGGCAGCTCCTCACCATGATCAGTCCATATCTAATAGTTAGGCTTGAACCCACGTTTGTATAAGTGTAACTTCACATCATCGTCACTCAAAACCGTCAAACAATTTCACTTTATGCACCTACATCCAATCCCCCCTCTTTGGCATAATCACAATGTTGCTTGCCTTTCGATAGAAACTCCTCATCTCCATTTACAAATGATTGTTTAAAAAGTTATCTCCCAGACTCGTTCCTATCATACACCCAACTACTGCTCGGGGGATAATATTCCATCCTTCCGTATTTTTAGATAAATTGGCTAATTTTTAAACATGATACTATAACCCCGAATCACTCCCTTTCTTTAAAAGGTGTGGCCGTATGGTCTCCAATGGTCTTATAGCTGACGAAAGTTCAGCAGCATTTCCCAATGGTCTCCAAGTACACGACTTGACCACGGTAAGATAACACAACCAAGTATGGACCCGGAGAACAAAAGGAAATGGCTCGACCCTAAATTTCATCAACTATTTAACAGATGAGAATCAACGAGTAATCGATATATCGCTGGAGAAAAGTTTCTTCCCAAACTGTCCCCATTGGACAATTCAAGATTCAATAAAATGAGCGATATCATGATCACGAGTACACATGCTCAATAATATTGAACCTTGAACGAGAATATACGGGTTTTCTCAATTACATATTAATTATACTCTAAGAAAATAATAATTTAAGTAGTAGGGATATTTTGCATAAGCATTGCCATTATTAGCAAAAAATCAAACACACAATTAAGCAACCATCATAATCAAAGCATTAACAAATAAATTTCAATAATTTGTTTTAAATTATACATCTAACTTTATTATAAAGGATTTATTTTTTATATTAATTTTATTTATTCAATAAATTTTTATTATCTTATTTACTCTAGTTTTAATGTAATGTAATTATTTAGTTATTTACAAACTTAATTACTTATTTACAAACTAAAATTAGATATTGGATACTAAATTACTTAATTCACTACAAAAAATCAACTGTTTAGCGACCGTCATATTCGGTCGCTAAACTTTCTAATTCGGTCGCTATTTAATTTAGCGACCGAATTATAGACCGATTCATGGTGGTGGCTGATAACCTGGTCGCTAAGATTTTAGAGATCGAAATATTAATTCGGTCGCTAAATGGCACCCATAATTTCCGTCGCTAAATAATAAAAAACGGTCGCTACACGATTGGTCGCATTGTTTGGGTAACCATTTTTAGCGACCGATAATCGGTTGCTAGTTCGGTCACTAATGTTGGTTACTATTAACCTATATTAGCAACCGATATTCGGTCGTTATAGCACAATTTTTTAATGTTAACAAAAGTTTAGCGACCGAATTATTGGTTGCTAATGCGATCGCTAAACTGGATTTTATTAATTTTTTTTCAAACTAAATTTTTAAAATAATTTTTTTTTTATTTTTCTTTAAAGTTTAGCAAAATTACTAAAAAAGCACACCAAATTACTAATGAAATATACGATCATAAGAAATAATGAATATATATATATAAAAAATAATCCAAAGTGTCATACAAGAATCGTTTAAAATCAAAAAAATGAAAAAAAAAGTCTGTCATAATGAGGGGGAGGTGGAGGAACCCAATCATCCTCAGCGTCCATGCCACCGACATCTGCTATCTGATCGTCCTCTGCAGTAGCAGCATCAGTAGCTGGCGGCGGAACTGGAGGAGCGACAGTAGGCGGCACAACCGTCAGAGCATCACCCTAAGCAATTGGAGTCTGGATCCTCATCTGCTCCAACATCAGCCGCAGTGTCTAGCCCTGCTTGATGCTCGTCTGCATTAGCTGCTGGTGTGCCTAAGTCAATTGTGCAATCTGGTTCACCATCTGCTGCTCTCTTTCGCTCTTCTCCCGAAGCTCCGCATTCAGCTGCGTGATGGTGTCCTGCATTTGGTTGAACTGTTCCCGAGGGACGGTATCGGCGTAGGAAGGAGCAGGCATGCCGGATGATGAAGCGATAAACTCGCCTCCCAAGTGTCCGAGGCCATACACGTGCCCCTTCTTGTTCCTGCCCCCGACGACCTCCAAATAAATGGTATTATCGTCGATGGAGATAGGAGAGCTGGTCCCATCACCAGTCAAGGCCTCATCTTGTGACTATGAGGCTCGTGATATGATATCGTCCTTCTTCTCATTGAAGCCCACCTGTAAAGTATAGATGAAGAGATTTAGTTAAAATTATAATCAATATTAAAAAATCGATTATAATAAATTACAAGTAAACACTAATTTTTTTTTTTGCTTACAACATAGTTACGGGCCTTGTCGTTGACCCATGTCCCCGACTTCAACTTCTTCGTCCTCTCCACCAACTCCATAGCAGTGGGGGACCCGCTGTTTCTGTGCTTTCTGCACATAAAAATATAATCTTAAATTCATAAGAATATTTAAAAATGAAAACTCGTTAAATAGTATACTAAGTCAAAAGTTTTAAGTATTACCAGCTCGTCGTAGTGGGCGGCAGCTGATTTAGACCCGCCGATCCAAGCACATGCACCACCATCAGAAGCTCGATTACGCCGAGCTGTGGCCTGGATCTCCTGGAACTTATCAGTAGCCCAGTACTGGTCCAGATGCCTCCTGATCTCAGGATCCACCCACTTCCCCTTATTCTTACCCTTCCTCAGCTTGTTCGTCAGATTCTTCATGACCAGCGAGCCTTTATGCTCAAATATGTCCCTGACGAGACCCTCTAAAGATACATTCCACCTATACTCTTTCTGAAACTTACAGTTGTTAGGAAATTCGTGTGTGTGTGTCTATATATATATATATATATATATATATATAATGTAAAATTAATTTAAATAACTTAATAAATTGTTACCCTAAACTCTTTAAACAACTGATCCCTATGGCCCCTGGGATGGCCTTCCATGTAGGCCATGGACCATCAAACTTGCGTCGCAGCATCTTCGATATCGAATCAGAAGGGTCCTTCGCGGGCAGAAAGCTGTAGCAAAATTAGAGCATTAATAAATGTTATAAATAAATAAAAAACAAGTAAATAGAAATTAACGATTCTTTATATATATTAAAAAATTAAATTAGCTTACTCGTTATCCCCCCATGGGGATAAGAAGAATCCTCTCGTCGGATGGACCACGGCTCTCTGTCCCGATGATGATGACGATGATGGTCCTAACATAGGTGTGGATGATGACGGTGCAGCCCTGTGTCCCGACCAAATGAGGCTGGGTAGGGTGCAACTCCATCACCCCGATGTGTCCCGTCCACGGAGGTCTTTGGTAGGGTGGTCTCGATCCAGAAGGCTGTGGGTCGGCTGGCGGAGGGACTCTCGCAGCATGACCTCTGCCACGACCTCCACGACGACCCCTACCTCTATAGGAATATGCCATCTGTGTAAAAAATGAAAAGATGATTACACAACAGTGTAAATAATACAAAAATAAATTACCTAAGTAGAATGACATTTACACAATGAATTATGACATAAATAAATTACCTAAGTAGAATCTCCATCACTAAATTCACCCTCACTCTCATTAGTCTCACATGATCGGAATGTGCCTTCACTAGATGCGTCCAACTCGGATTGATCGATTAACTCTCTTTCAACTTCTTACCCATTTCCGGAAATGTCCGCCAGAGAATTAACAATAATGTCCGGCGTAATTTGCAAACGTACGTGGGGTCTTGAAAACTCATCATCTTGGTACGGAGCATCTTTTTCAGGCTGGTTGATTACATTATCAGTAATTATACTGCGAGCCTTTATCTTAATAACACCTAACCAGCCTTGAAGTCCTTCGGGATATGGCGAGTAATAAACCTGATCTGCCTATTGTGAAAAAAATGAATGGGTCGTACACCTTATTATACCTACGAGACAGCCTAACTTGAACAATACCATATTTTTTTATTGATTTTTGTCCCTACGTCAAGAGTAGGATCAAACCAATCACACTTGAAGATAACTAGCTTCATCACGGGAAACCGGGTATAATCGAGTTCAAGGATGTCGATTAGAACCCCATAGAAATCATCCTCTACATTGCCATCAGTGACTCGCACACAAACACCATAGTTACACGACTGGATTCCTTCATTCCCAAACTGTCCCACTTGGACAATTCAAGATTCAATACAATGAGCATGCATACCCTGAGAAGGTACACATGCTCATTAATATTGAATCTCAAATAGGAAACTAAGGCTTTCGTAACTTAATAATGAACTCTAGCAGAAAATAAAACCATTGACTTATAAGGATTGCAGCATACTTCAACAAATATATATATTGAAGCATAATTCAATACAAACTTAGATAAAATATAGTAGCAAACATCCTATTGAGCTCCGCTCTCCACTAACAAGTAACACATAGTTGTCAAACACATGCATAACTTCTAAATTAGCAACACACAACAAGCATCCCATCTTTTTGACAGGATCACATCCTATTGAGCTCTGCTCTCCCACTAACAAACAACACATAATTGCAAATACATGCATAAATATTAAATTATCAAGACACAATCAGCATCTTGCCTTTTAGGCGGGATACCTTCCTATTGAGCTCGACTCTCCACTAAAAAATAACAAGATATATAATTCACATAACACATTACAAGCACCACACAATCAGAACCATTTAGACAAAGCAGAACCTTAAAAGAAAGTATTGAGAGAACTTACCTATGCGACCAAATGCTAAAACCAGTAAGGATAAGGGGAGGAGCCGCAGACAAGAAGATCAGGAACTGATAAATATAATAAGACAATATGAAAGCAAATTAATATCCTTAGAGCCAACTTAATTGTATTCAAGTTAGTAATATAAAAGTTCAACAAATTGCCATTATGACCAATTGATTACCTGTGGAGATGGAGAGGGGACGAAGGGACTCAGTTTCAACTCACGAGAAATAGAGCAATGACCTATAATGCATAAATAAAATTATTCCTGTCAAATACTAACATTTAAGAAACTAACATTTAAGGCTCTCATATATTGTCACTTTGCAACTAATTCGATGTACTCATGAATCTTGAACCACTCAACTCACTCTTTTAATTATCGGTTTTGTTTACGATGTTTTTCAAAATCATGAATCAACTCTCTCAAAACTTAAACTATATAGGTGAAGGCACATGAGTAACTTCATGTAGCATTCATAATGTACAAGTCCATTTTTCAGATATTTGGCATTGTTTCATTAATTGTTAGATGTTGAATTAAAACCTTAACCAATAAAATACATGTACAAAATGGAAAACATAATAAAGATCAAACACAAGGGATGGTTCAAAAGCATGAGCTTTACATTGCCTATTAGAATCTAGAAGGTTGGCAAATCTATTTTTCAAGTCACCGCACACAAGGGATCAAGTTTGGTTTTCTATTGGTTCTATCCAAGATTCCATGTGATTACTACCCCCTCTAGCTCTCATATAAAAATATCAGTTTCAGCATGCTTTGTGCTAAAGAGAAGTGTGTAACAAAGAAACAACACAAACACAAGCATAACAAGTTTTAACAAGTTCTCTAATTTGTTAGTATCAAGGCCAGTGTAATAATACTTGAAAATTCAACATTTTTAAACAAACAAGCATAACAAGTTTTCACAAGTTCTCTTATTTTTTAGTATCAAGACCAGTATAATAATACTTGAAAATTGAGCATTTTTTAGTCAATAGTGAATACAATTATGTTGCATAAAATCAAAAGAATGAAAATAAAAAAATGCTCACTAGCTACATTCACAGTGGCATCATCATCTCTTTAGTTTCAGTCACGTACATTTTCAAGCATCTATATTCACAGTATCAAGCTTCAGTCAAAATGAAATAAAAAATACATTCAAAGAGGGTTTACAATAGCAGTAAAATACTCTCAATTTAAGAGCATTTACCAATCACTAGTGCCCTGAATAGGTAAATCAATCAATATAGTCTAGAAAAGCTATGAAGTGTCATACAATCAGTAAATCAATCAATAATCATGTTTCATACTATCAACGGACCAAGTCTTTTGATTAATGGTCCGCTTGTTTAAGATTGGCAAAGAGTGTGATTGTTGATTACTTGAGACATAATCATTAATCATTCTCTAAACCCTAACCTGAGACAAAACTGATCAGAGGAGACTGTGGGGGTGGTGGCTGCGTGAATAGAGCCCCTTGAGATGGTGGTGGTGGTCGGAGGAGGAGGTGGCAGCACCTGAGAGAGACATAGAGAGAGAAACTTAGACAGAGAGAGAGAGAACCGAGCAAGAGAGAGAGCGCAAGACAGAGAGAGATAGAGGAAATAAGAAGAGAGCTTACATATGGAAGAGGAGGATGGTGGTGGTCGAAGGAGGATGAGAGAGAAGCTGAGAAATGGAGAGAGAGAGAGAGACAGAGTGAGACAGTGAGACAGAGAGAGAGGGGGATGGAGAGAGATGGAGAAGATGAGAGCTTACCGGAGGAGAGGGGATGACGGTGGTGGCCGGAGCTCGCGAGACGAAGAGAGAAACGGTGAGGGAGAAGGAGATTCGAGCAAAAGTGAGGAAGAAAGGGGGTTCTGTTGGATTTAGGGATTTTATTTTTAGCGACCGAATTATTCGGTCGCTAAACTAGTCACTAAATGGGTTAATTTGAAATTTGAATTCATAAATTTAGCGATCGATTTTAAATCGGTCGCTAACACGCTCTATTTTAATTTTTTTACGCACCGTTTAACGACCCAATTAATATCGGTCGCAAATATAAATAAAATTTAACCGTTGCACTTAACTCGATCGCCATTTCGGTCGCTAAAAAGTCAGCAAGTGTACCGGGTCGTCGTAAGTAATGAAAACACGGTAAGAATTTACCGAGGTCGAACTCAGGGATTGGGCTACCAATTCTACCAATTCGCGAGAAAGTAGATAGTTTGGTTAAGCAAGGAAAGTGGTTGAGGAGAGAGAGAGTATAGGGTCGCAATTCAAATTAACGAATCAAATAAGCTAAGGTATTAAAATCTGAAATTAAAATATCTAAGGTCTCAAATCCACCTACCCAATCATGCATAGTACCCAAGTGATGATGATTCCTTCCCTAGGTTCAATTACAATGTCAACCAGGACCCCCAAATTCTCCTAAATCCACTGTCATGCTCAATAGGACGTATTCGACAATTGAATTAATTACTTACTAGGTCTCATAACCCAATCATCAAACTCTATTAAATCTGGTTCCTATAAGGTTGCACCGATCTCCTATTCACTCTCGTGCAATAGTCGATCGATGTTCCCAATTCAAGTTCTAAAACGCGAATTGCCTACTAAGCCTCAACACATTTAACTAGTCAATCACGCATGCATATGATCAATGCAATACATTCAGAATTGGAAAACATTAATTGAGAAAAGGAAGAGAATCATACATCATATCGAACACTACACTGCCATGGGTGGTTTCATTGATCCCCTAGACGAGGGGATTAGTTCCTCATGCCCGTGACAACGCACAAACAATCGGACAAAATCACCATTGTACAAAAGAAAAAGAAACTGGGAGACGCAGCTCCAGAAGTACAAGAATTTCGTCCCAAACGCTACAAAACAGTGGAGAACCCAAAAAAGCTTTCGTTTCTGCCCTAAAACAGCAATATATAGAGTTCAGATTCTGCGCGCGCTCGCGAGGCGAGCAGCCTCTCGCGACGCGAATATTAAAAATGGCGCGCTTTCAAATTGGACTCTCGCGAGGCGAGAGGATGTTTCGCGAGGCGAGACTTCAAATCCTAGTCTGTCACGGTCGTGACTTTCATCACGGCTAGGCCGTGATGGTCTCTGTCCTCCAGGGTCATCAGTCTTCGCGAGGCGAGTAGCCTCTCGCGAGGCGAGACAGAAATGATGACTGTTGCTGCTCAGCTGGTCTTCAGGCTCGCGAGGCGAGTAGCCTCTCGCGGGGCGAGTATCTCCAGAATGGCAATTCCACTGTTTTCTTCATTTTCCTTGACTCTAGAGCTTCACTTTTACCCTGAAACAACAAAAGAAAACGAAAAGCATAATTCTGTTCAAAATAAACTAAAAACTACAAAAAATGCCTAGAACGAGTCAAAGTCTAACTTAGGAACAAAACAAGGCCAAATTTGGGAGGAAACGAGATTGACTCGAATAATTAGCACATAAACCACAGCCTTACTAGTTATAAAACTAGATAAGCCAGAGGTTTATCAGTGGAGGAACCCAATCATCCTCAGCGTCCATGCCGCCGACATCTGCTATCTAATCATCCTCTGCAGTAGCAGCATCAGTAGCTGGCGGCGGAACTGGAGGAGCGGCTGTAGGCGGCACAACCGTCAGAGCATCACCCTAAGCAACTGGAGTCTGGATCCTCATCTGCTCCAACACCAGCCGCAGTGTCTGGCCCTGCTCGATGCTCGTCTGCATTAGCTGCTGGTGTGCCTAAGTCAATTGTGCAATCTGGTTCACCATCTGCTGCTCTCTCTCGCTCTTCTCCCGAAGCGCCGCATTCAGCTGCGTGATGGTGTCCTGCATTTGGTTGAACTGTACCCGAGGGACGGTATCGGCGTAGGAAGGAGCAGGCATGCCGGATGATGAAGTGATAAACTCGCCTCCAAAGTGTTCGAGGCCATACACGTGCCCCTTCTTGTTCCTGCCCCCGACGACCTCCAAATAAATGGCATTATCGTCGACGGAGATAGGAGAGTTGGGCCCATCACCAGTCAAGGCCTCATCTTGTGACTATGAGGCTCGTGATATGATATCGTCCTTCTTCTCATTGAAGCCCACCTGCAAAGTATAGATGAAGAGATTTAGTTAAAATTATAATCAATATTAACAAATCGATTATAATAAATTACAAGTAAACACTAAATTTTTTTTGGCTTACAGCATAGTTACGGGCCTTGTCGTTGACCCATGTCCCCGACTTCAACTTCTTCGTCCTCTCCACCAACTCCATAGCAGTGGGGGACCTGCTGTTTCTGTGCTTTCTGCACAAAAATATAATCTTAAATTTATAAAAATATTTAAAAATGAAAACTCATTAAATAGTATACTAAGTCAAAAGTTTTAAGTGTTACCAGCTTGTCGTAGTGGGCGGCAGCTGATTTAGACTCGCCGATCCAAGAACATGCGCCACCATCAGAAGCTCGATTACGCCGAGCTGTGGCCTGGATCTCCTGGAACTTCTCAGTAGCCCAGTACTGGTCCAGCTGCTTCCTGATCTCAGGATCCACCCACTTCCCCTTATTCTTACCCTTCCTCAGCTTGTTCGTCAGATTCTTCATGACCAGTGAGCCTTTATGCTCAAATATGTCCCTGATGAGACCCTCTAAAGCTACATTCCACCTATACTCTTTCTGAAACTTACAGTTGTTAGGAAATTCGTGTGTGTGTGTGTGTGTGTATATATATATAATGTAAAATTAATTTAAATAACTTAATAAATTGTTACCTTAAACTCTTTAAACAACTGATCCCTATGGGCCCTGGGATGGCCTTCCATGTAGGCCATGGACCATCAAACTTGCGGCGCAGCATCTTCGATATCGAATCAGAAGGGTCCTTCGCGGGCAGAAAGCTGCAGCAAAATTAGAGCATTAATAAATGTTATAAATAAATAAAAAAACAAGTAAATAGAAATTAAAGATTATTTATATATATTAAAAAATTAAATTAGCTTACTCGTTGTCGCCCCATGGGGATAAGAAGATTCCTCCTATCGGATGGACCACGGCTCTCCTGTCCCGATGATGATGATGGTCCTATCATAGGTGTAGATGATGATGGTGCAGCCTGTGTCCCGACCATATGAGGCTGGGTAGGGGGTGCAACTCCATCACCCTGATGTGTCCCATCCACAGAGGTGCTGGTAGGGTGGTCTCGATCTAAAGGCTGTGGGTCGGCTGGCGGAGGGACTCTCACAGCATGACCTCTGCCACGACCTCCACGACGACCCCTACCTCTATAGGAATCTGTCATCTGTGTAAAAAATGAAAAGATGATTACACAACAGTGTAAATAATACAAAAATAAATTACCTAAGTAGAATGACATTTACACAATGAATTATGACATAAATAAATTACCTAAGTAGAATCTCCATCACTAAATTCACCCTCACTCTCATTAGTCTCACTTGATCGGAATGTGCCTTCGCTAGATGTGTCCAACTCGGATTGATCGATTAACTCTCTATCAACTTCTTCCCCATTTCCGGAAATGTCCGCCAGAGAATTAACAATAATGTCCGGCGTAATTTGCAAACGTACGTGGGGTCTTGAAAACTCATCATCTTGGTACGGAGCATCTTTTTCAGGCTGGTTGATTACATTATCAGTAATTATACTGCGAGCCTTTATCTTAATAACACCTAACCAGCCTTGATGTCCTTCGGGATATGGCGAGTAATAAACCTGATCTGCCTGTTGTGAAAAAAATGAATGGGTCGTACACCTTATTATACCTACGAGACAGCCTAACTTGAACAATACTATATTTTTTTACCGATTTTTGTCCTTACGTCAAGAGAAGGATCAAACCAATCACACTTGAAGATAACTAGCTTCATCACGGGGAAACCGGTATAATCGAGTTCAAGGGTGTCAGTTAGAACCCCATAGAAATCATCATCTACATTGCCATCAGTGGCTCGCACACAAACACCATAGTTACACGACTAGATTCCTTCATTCCCAAACTATCCCACTTGGACAATTCAAGATTCAATACAATGAGCATGCATACCCTGAGAAGGTACACATGCTCATTAATATTGAATCTCAAATAGGAAACTAAGGCTTTCGTAACTTAATAATTAACTCTAGCAGAAAATAAAACCATTGACTTATAAGGATTGCAGCATACTTCAACAAATATACATTGAAGCATAATTCAATACAAACTTAGATAAAATATAGTAGCAAATATCCTATTGAGCTCCGCTCTCCACTAACAAGTAACACATTGTTGTCAAAC
Organism: Sophora flavescens; assembly: GCA_030762895.1. NCBI lineage: Eukaryota > Viridiplantae > Streptophyta > Magnoliopsida > Fabales > Fabaceae > Sophora > Sophora flavescens. The sequence goes on from CM061066.1 coordinate 76,267,754, forward strand.
ACATGCATAACTTCTAAATTAGCAACACACAACAAGCATCCCGTCTTTTTGACAGGATCACATCCTATTGAGCTCTGCTCTCCAACAACAAACAACACATAATTGCAAATACATGCATAAATATTAAATTATCTGCACATAATCAGCATCTTGCCTTTTAGGCAGGATACCTTCCTATTGAGCTCAGCTCTCCACTAAAAAATAACAAGATATATAATTCACATAACACATTACAAGCACCACACAATCAGAACCATTTAGACAAAGCAGAACCTTAAAAGAAAGTATTGAGAGAACTTACCTATGCGACAAAATGCAAAAACAAGTAAGGATAAGGGGAGGAGTCGCAGACAAGAAGATCAGGAACTGATAAATATAATAAGACAATATGAAAGCAAATTAATATCATTAGAGCCAACTTAATTGTATTCAAGTTAGTAATATAAAAGTTCAACAAATTGCCATTATGACCAATTGATTACCTGTGGAGATGGAGAGGGGACGAAGGGACTCGGTTTCAACTCACGAGAAATAGAGCAATGACCTATAATGCATAAATAAAATTATTCCTATCAAATACTAACATTTAAGAAACTAACATTTAAGGCTCTCATATATTGTCACTTTGCAACTAATTCGATGTACTCATGAATCTTGAACCACTCAACTCACTCTTTTAATTATCGGTTTTGTTTGCGATGTTTTTCAAAATCATGAATCAACTCTCTCAAAACTTAAACTATATAGGTGAAGGCACATGAGTAACTTCATGTAGCATTCATAATGTACAAGTCCATTTTTCAGATATTTGGCATTGTTTCATTAATTGTTAGATGTTGAATTAAAACCTTAACCAATAAAATACATGTACAAAATGGAAAACATAATAAAGATCAAACACAAGGGATGGTTCAAAAGCATGAGCTTTACATTGCCTATTAGAATCTAGAAGGTTGGCAAATCTATTTTTCAAGTCACCGCACATAAGGGATCAAGTTTGGTTTTCTATTGGTTCTATCCAAGATTCCATGTGATTACTACCCCCTCTAGCTCTCATATAAAAATATCAGTTTCAGCATGCTTTGTGCTAAAGAGAAGTGCGTAACAAAGAAACAACACAAACACAAGCATAACAAGTTTTAACAAGTTCTCTAATTTGTTAGTATCAAGGCCAGTATGATAATACTTGAAAATTCAGCATTTTTAAACAAACAAGCATAACAAGTTTTCACAAGTTCTCTTATTTTTTAGTATAAAGACCAGTATAATAATACTTGAAAATTGAGCATTTTTTAGTCAATAGTGAATACAATTATGTTGCATAAAATCAAAAGAATGAAAATAAAAAAATGCTCACTAGCTACATTCACAGTAGCATCATCATCTCTTTAGTTTCAGTCACGTACATTTTCAAGCATCTATATTCACAGTATCAAGCTTCAGTCAAAATGAAATAAAAAATACATTCAAAGAGGGTTTACAATAGCAGTAAAATACTCTCAATTTGAGAGCATTTACCAATCACTAGTGCCCTGAATAGGTAAATCAATCAATATAGTCTAGAAAAACTATGAAGTGTCATACAATCAATAAATCAATCAATAATCATGTTTCATACTATCAATGGACCAAGTCTTTTGATTAATGGTCCGCTTGTTTAAGATTGGCAAAGAGTGTGATTGTTGATTACTTGAGACATAATCATTAATCATTCTCTAAACCCTAACCTGAGACAAAACTGATCAGAGGAGACTGTGGGGGTGGTGACTGCGTGAACAGAGCCCCTTGAGATGGTGGTGGTGGTGGTCGGAGGAGGTGGCAACACCTGAGAGAGACATAGAGAGAGAAACTTAGACAGAGAGAGAGAACCGAGCAAGAGAGAGAGCGCGAGACAGAGAGAGATAGAGGAAAGAAGACGAGAGCTTACATATGGAAGAGGAGGATGGTGGTGGTCGGAGGAGGATGAGAGAGAAGTTGAGAAATGGAGAGAGAGAGAGAGACAGAGTGAGACAGTGAGACAGAGAGAGAGGGGGATGGAGAGAGATGGAGAAGATGAGAGCTTACCGGAGGAGAAGGGATGACGGTGATGGCCGGAGCTCGTGAGACGAAGAGAGAAACGGTGAGGGAGAAGGAGATTCGGGCGAAAGTGAGGAAGAAAGGGGGTTCTGTTAGATTTAGGGATTTTATTTTTAGCGACCGAATTATTCGGTCGCTAAATTAGTCGCTAAATGGGTTAATTTGAAATTTGAATTCATAAATTTAGTGACCGATTTAAAATCGGTCGCTAACACGCTCTATTTTAATTTTTTTACGCACCGTTTAGCGATCGAATTAATATCGGTCGCAAATATAAATAAAATTTAACCGTTGTACTTAACTCGATCGCCATTTCGGTCGCTAAAAAGTCAGCAAGTTTTGACTTTTACTTTCCTATATTTAGTGACCGAAATAGCGACCGATAACTCTGCTATGCTCTATTTCGGTCGCTATTTCGGTCGCAATATCAACAAATTCGGTCACTATTTTCGATCGCTAAATAACCTTTTTTTTGTAGTGAGTACTTATTTACAAACTTAATTACTTATTTACTAAATTAATTATATTATTGTTTACTAAAATTATTCTTATTTGCAGATTTAACTATTTTGGTAATTACTTAGTTGTTTAAATATTTAACTTTAATATTGTTTTATATATTTTATTTTATTTACAAATTTGACAAGTGGTTTTCAATTTTTTTACAATAATTGTTTTAATCACAGTCGATTTCGTCGTTTACGATCACCGATGCACCCTGACCAGCTTTTCCCAATCACAATTAATGAGCAGCTAATCGTGTTTACTTGTTACAATTTTGTATCATTTTATAACGCTAAAGTCGTTGAGAGATCCAAGACTTAAGCTAAGGTTACAGTTTTATATATTAATGTATCATTGGCATAATCAAATTAATAAAAACGTTATATTATAATAAACCACAGCCAGAAACAAATCAAAAATACAATTGCACACTAGCAAGCAAGACGTACACATTTAAGTCATGAAATTCAAATATATTATCTCAATCACAGGAAATGCAAACAAAGAAAGAAAAAAATAAAAAATAGATAGATGAGAATAGATTACTTGAGGCCGAGAGGAGGTGAAAAGAGTAAGCTGGGTGACTCACGGTGGTGGCAACGGTTGCAACCCTCAAACAGTGCACACTAGTGCAAACAAAAATTGTACAAAACTGTGAAAACATGCATAAATAAATACCAAATTATTAGTAAAAAAACCAAAAAAAATACCAAAAAGTTATGTGGTGGCTCGCGGAGGTGGTGATGGAGGCGCGGTGGAAGGCAGTGCTGCTAGAGGAGAAGACAGAGAACGGGACGGTGGGGGCGATGGGGGGCTCCTCCGGCGGTACAAGCCGTGGTGGGCGGAGACTGAAAGGGAAGGGTGTGGCCACGCGTGGGTGGGGGATAAGGAGAGGGAGAGGGAGAGGCTGACAGGAAAAGTGCAATGGGTGGCGGGGTGGGTAGGGAGAAGGTGAGTGTGAGAGAAGAAGGGAAAGGGAAAAAGTAGGGGAAGGGTTTTGGCCAACACAGATATTTTAACCTTTCCGATGGTCGTTTTTTTTTACGATTGCTTTTTCCATTGGTAAGGGAATTTTTATATTTACGATGGCGTATTCATCGGTAAAATCACGTCCCGTTTTTCATTGTCCTTTCCGTCGAAAATCTCTGGCACCAAAAAAATTGGTTTTTCTGCCATACTTACCGACATGATTTCCGACGGAACGACCGACGGTAATGTTTCTGACGGCCTATCCGTCGGTAAGTTTAGTGACTTTTCATATTTAACATTACCGACGGCAGAATCCGTCGGTAATTACCGAATTTCCGGCGGTCACAGGTTTCGTGGGAAATTTTCCGTCGGTAATGAGCAGTATTCTTGTAATTTCTTATCCATGGAATCAAATGAAAATATCCCTTGGATAAAGATAAAATAAGGTACAACATGGTACACATGGAGTCGCACAAATCAAAAAGGAAATTGCACCCCAAAAAGCACGTTAGCCCTGCTGCACCTGCTCTACCAAAAAGAAAATGTGTGTGTAGCCCTTACAAAAAGAAAGGACACCTATGCACAGTGACAACTTGCATCAATTTGTGTCTAACAAAAATTAAATGAGTCTAAACGGATATATTTATTTCCTCTTTGAAAGAAGTTGAAAAGCCTATATAAGAGTGAAGAAGCAAGGATTTAAAGAAAAGGCAAATTATTCATTTTGCTCTCTATCATTCAAAATTCAAATATTCAAAAAAGGTTGCAACTTTCATATTCTTTCTTTTTAAAGCTCATAGCTTATAGACACTAGTGCAGGAAGTACTTTTTATGTCTGGTAAATTTGCTTAATAACTACTGGAAAAACCAAACGTTATTTCAGCAGACGTTAAAAGTATTACAATTAACATCGGTTATTATTAAATTCATTTACAATATGCTTCCCCCATGCATTCCTTGCAATTCACCAAACAGTCCAGAATACATAATACATTATGCACACATCAGAATCTGCACACACTCAAATCTGCACACCCTTATGCATATTTTCCATGCTAAACTACAAACCATATGAGTTACATTTACAGAAAGTTCATGCAGCATGTAAGCTAAATCAGCACATAAATATTGGATTCTTTATGATACACTTCTCTATATCATAAATTTAAAAATCCTTTAGAAAGTTTGAACATTGTTTAACATGTCACAAGAAAATTCAGCAAGTAATAACATATATACATAAAGAATAACATGATTCAAATTTACACATTTAACTACACGTCTTCTAAGTATCTTTGGAGGTATTCCTTCTACTCATTTTTCTCCAGCATACTTAAAGAAGAATTCTGAAAATCGGATCCTCAAGTCTCTAATATCTTCCTTACTAAGAGGAGATTGATCACTAAAAGCCTGCACATGCAAGTTAAAATAACAGAAGCATTAACTCAATTCATCAAAAACTAAAATATTTAATTAAATTAGTTGTTCAAGTGATTACCTTCCTCCATCCCTCTATAATGCCTGCGGTGATTATGTTCAGCATATGATGCATCACATAATAGCCACACGACCAAGTGTCATTCTAATATCGAAACTACAAAAGAAATGAAATTTAATGTTATATATATATATATATATATATATATATATATATATAGTAATTATAATATTAATTACTATTTAATAAACTACCAACCTTAAGGGTAATCCATTCAGGATTTCTTTTGTCTTGGAAGTCCTTCTTCTCCCATTGGCACATGCCTTCAGCGCACTATCATAAACAAAATATTCACGTCAATAAACCAATTCATCATGTGTGTAATAAAATTAAATCAAATGTCACAAATTAAATTAAATAAAATATTATTTACTTAAGTATTGATAGGATCCATCACTTCCTTTGGTGGCACATCCCATAGAGAGCATAGGAATATGACAGTATGCCTAGATGGATGAATTATGAGCAACTGCCAATGCCGATGCAAACAGTAGGGTGCCAAATATATTTCTTTCCGAGCATCCAATGTATGAAGTGACATTTGATTCAACGGCAAAGAAGTCAGGTCTAAAGATTGTGGGGTCTAAGAAGCCATACACATTGCAGTCCCTCTCAACTAGAAGACGATGCAGGTACCTAATCAATGAAATAATATATATTGAAATTGAAATAAAAATAAAAAAATTAAATAAATTACAAAATTAAAATGTACTTACGTGCACCAAAGACTCACAACCGTGCTGGCTATCCACTCGGTATCTTTGCAAGAGTGCCCAAGATCTTCACCATAGAATTTAAAAAGTAATTGTTGATTTGGGCATGCCTCCCATCCATCGTATTCTAACGGGCATTCAAAAACCTCAAACGGATAATCTTCAGTAAGAGAGAACATACGAGTGATGGAAGACTGACGAAGTGACATCGTCTTCGGCTGCGCCTTCAATTGTAAATGAAGAAAGATTAAGTAATTGTGAATATATAAAGAAAACATAAGTAATTAATTGACAAATATGATCATTAATTTTGAATATATACCTGCCGGGACTCTAACTCCCGCTGTGCCAACTCAAGCTCCTGCCGTTTCACCTCCAACTCATGCTCCCTCTTTGACAAGTCATCCACCTCCTCCACATGTGTGTTTTGACAGCTCTCTTTTGTGCTCACATGTGAAGGTGGGGCAGTGTCCTGGGAACCATGCATGGGGATAACTCCTGCAACAACATCTGCTTGAAGTCTGGGTTTGATAGGAAGCCTTTCATCAACTGATTAGTAAAGGTCGGGTCGATAATGAGCTGTTGTTTAACCTCTTCTCTACGCTCCTCATCGTCGACCCACCTACGTGAAGCACACTTCCCATAGAATTTTTTGATGCCCACCTTCCCTGGAAGACCAATCACCCGACCAGGATGGTCATCTTTGCCTAAGGCAGTGATCAAGATATACCGGCGTTCATGTGGGATGAATGAGCCCTGGGAGGCCATTTTCTTAAGCTCCCCCTACAATGTACAAATTAAAAACTTGTAATAGACAATATGTTAAAAATATCAATATATACAAATATCAACTAGAAATACAGTTAATTTGTTACTTACAATCTTTTCTGCCACATTGCGTGTGGCTTCAGCTTTAAAATCTCCTTTTTTGGTCCTTCGACCCTCCACCCGAACATCCTCGCATTTGGGTGAAGACGGAGGGTCAAGCACCGTGTCCTGAGGTATCTCTCCAGTTGTTATCATCTCATTTAGCTTCTCCTGCTCTCCTTTAACGTCTTCTCCGTCATACCCTGAATCAAAGTGGAGTTCCCACCCTGAGACATGGTGTGGGTATGAATGTTCTTTGCTTGATTCCGCTTACCCCTTTCCCTTTTAAGATGTAAAAACAAAAACATGTAATAAATTTATTTAAATAATTGTTCATTATTTAAATGTACTTTAAAATGGTAAGTAAATTAACCTCAACTAACCAGAAACTGAGGTGTGTTGTGGCTCCTAACAAAACTAGCCCACATTTCCCTATCAATGAATGAATACAAAATAAAATATCTTCGTAGTCCCTCGGTCCGAACACCCAATGCCTAGTCAGATCGTGCTTAAACCCCTTCCAACGCTCAGCTGGTAGTGATAGCCATTTCTGCCTATGCACATCGGTATTCAGCACGGTCCACGCGATCTACACAATAATTACATAACAAAAAGCTATGGATTAGAAATCAAATAATTATTTAACAATGTACATCAAAATATTGTAAAAGTAAAATACCATGGTAGACTCCCATAGCTAATCCTTCACATTCTGCGGGACGCCTTCCCATTCATCATATAGAATGCTAACATGCTCTTTAGTTTCCTTAGACTCCCAAGTTTTAAACCTCTTAGAAAAACGTCCCTGGGGAGTCAGTGAATCATCAAACTCCACCTCAAGCTTATGTCCGCTTAGTCTAGACTTGTCTAGGCTTTTCAAACTAGTGGCTTTTCTACCCCGTCTTTTCCTACTCTGTGATGCCTGTTTGGATAAAAAAATATTAAATTAGAGGGTTATGTATAACATGGATAAATAAAAAATATGAGCCTAATTAATTAACATTATATGTATAAATAAAACTTACACTATCACTAGGCGCTGAGACACCCCGTTGTGTCCCTTTATGTCATTTAGTTTAAAACCTCATTATTTAATTACTTAATCGCACGCTTAACGTGAAAATTACGTAAAAATTGAAACTTAATTTCTTAAGCAAATAGATTCATATAGAACAGAATATGAAAACATAAATATATTAAACATACTTAAAGCATCAGAGTTATCAAAACATTGTTTCAAGGCATCCCATCAATAGGATCCCGAACTGGTGCATAGTTATACAAAACATAAGCGGAAAGATAAAGTTTCACGACACAGACGCACTGGCCATAACTAACTATACCCTAATCACCATGGGTCACAGCTCGTCCTCCGGCATCTGGTTCGTAGGGAGTTCCATCCAACTCCTCCTAGTTACGTTCATCCACAGGGTCTTCTCGTATGGTTCCACAAGGAGACAAAATACAACATACAGAAATATAAAGGGGATAAGAAACAGTTCTATCATCAAAAGTGGAAAAGAGTCATAGTAAACTATACAGTAATTATCACAGACACAACATCAGTCAAGTCATCCATCTTCCATAAAATTCTTATATCCATCCTACCCTCACTCCTGCAACTAAGACTTGATACTGAAAATGGCTATGGTTTCCCTATCATAGTTATGGTTATCGGTCAGTCGTCCAAGCGACACGTCCCATTCCCGGTACACATCCTTGGTCATGGTGAGAATGCTCATGCAAAGCAATGACACTATAGTTGCATATTAAACCCGGTGCACACCCCAGACCGTGGGTGCTCATGCAAAGCAATGACACTATAGCTGCACGATTATCCCGGTGCACACCTTCACCATGGTAAGAACGCTCACGCAATGCGTGACACTACTGCTGCACGATGATCCCGGTTCACCTCATCCACTCCCTGAGGTGCTCATGCAAAGCAATGACACTCGTAGCTGCACAAGTTAAGTTTACCCTTTGGGCGGTCCCACAAGGACTTGGGTCTTGTATGTGTCCCACATACGATTATAGAAAGAACACAACTTATGAACCTCGCAGACTCATATGGTCATAACCTAGTGCCTTAACCTCTCATCAAGACCTCAACACATGCTCTATGTCACAACACCTCTTTAACATATTTCATGTAGGTTAGGCACCTCTAAAAATCATCATGATCCTCGCGCCCAAAAAATCATCTCTTAGACAACATATATATATATATATATGCTTAAAATCCACTAAGCATAATAATAAAAACTAGGCAGATCATGCATAACACAATAACAATCAAAATATTCCCATATCATCAAAATAGCACTAAATCAATTCAATAAAGGTAATAAAATCAAATCAACCATCAACAATATAAATATCAACCTAATGTCAATAAACCTACAATCCCAGAATCGTCATTGGTTTTTCAGAAAAGGTTTCCAATGTGATTTTGGTCTTGTCGATTACTCGACTACTAGTAGGGTTTAGGTCGCCCTACACAATTATTATATAATCTACTACTTACCCATTCCGACGATAGGTTGGTTCTTTCCCCCACCCGAGTTATCACCGAAAGCTCGAATTCCTAGCTCCTCGTTATCCGACCACGAGGTGTTAACACCACCTTCAACCAAACAACATAAACACAACTAAATCAAATAAACTCATCTATGTTCTCATTAGGTAGGTTCGGCCATTTAAATCTAATGAGAGTTAGGTTTCATTTCACACTCTAAGATTTTAGATACTTAACTCTTAGGTTCTAGGTGACTTAGATAATTTGTTATAACTTGAAAATATTGAATAAAATCATCCAACTCTTAGGTTAGGTTTCGGCCTTGTATAGTAAAATAGGTTATAAAACTTTAAACCTTCCAATCTCTTAGATTTTGCATCCCAATGTATTTATGAGCTCAAATCCATGATCACATTGAAAATAAAAGAAAACAAAATATCCTAGGTCCATAAACCTCATAGGTTTGGCCATCATAAGATAACTAGGTTAGAAATCTCTAAACTTTCCAATCTTTTAGACTTAGCATCCTAATGTCTTAAGGATCTTCAAGTCCATGATCATTTTGGAAAATGAAAACTCAAACATCCTAGATCCAAAACATTGAGTTTTGGCCTAGCCTAGGAGAATGAGGAAAAGCCTTTTGTTTGATGAAAACTCTTAGGTTTAGCATCACAAAGTATTAAGAGGTCTAAATCCATGATCATAGTTAGAAAGTTGAACTCAAGCATCCTAGGTCCAAAACCATATATGTTTGGCCATCCTTGGATAAATAAGCTAGAGATTTTCAAACCTTTCAAGACTTTAGATTTAAGATCAAGAGGGATCTAGAAGCTCAAATACATGATCATCTTTCAAAAATTTGAAACAAAACTTCCTAGGCCACCATGTATAGGTTTCGGCCATCCTTGGAAATAAGAGGTAGAAATTTTTGTTTTATATAAACTCTTAGTATGTGATAATCTAAGTTAATACAAGACTATATAAAGTGGTTTCAACCCAAAAGGATTTTTCTACAATTTTCTAGAGATTTTAGAAGTTGAAAACCCATTAAAAACACTTAAAGAAAAAGTAGAGTAAACCATAAGGTAAAAGAAGAAACTTGAAAAAAGATTGACATAAGAGTATTACCCTTGATACAAGGATCAACTTTTGTGAAGAACTTGAGTTGAAAAGATGAATAAAAATGCAAGCTTTATGAGTATGAATTTTGAAGAGAAAGGAAGAAGATGAAGAAATAGTGTTTTTGGAGAATAAAAAGTGAGTTGAAGAAAATGAAAGTGTGATATATAGGGAGAGAGAGAGCCACGGTTTTGAGGGAGAGAAATGAGTGCTTGGAGGCCAAGTTTTGAGTTATGTCATGTTTGGTTGGCAAAAGTTGAAAGGAATGGCTTAATTGATTATAAAATAGTAAGTTTTGAAAAAAAGTAATGATGGTACTTTTATGGATGTGACATAAAGCTTCTACAACCATGCCTCCTTTCCCTAACAAGTCACCTCATCTCTTTTGTGTCCCCTAGTCTGCTCCATTTCGTACCCGGTTACAGTTCCGATCGTATATTCCCGACGTGTTCACCCGAATAAAATATTTTATTTTATTTTATTTTTGAACGAAATTTTTTTAAATAACCACAGTTGAAGGAAACATGATTAAAACATTAACCGTCTCGTTCACGGGTCAAAATTAGGTTTTACGCTCGATTAAACTTATCTTGGCGGTGAAAAGCATGAACCGACTTTAATCCGAATTTTCAACCGAAAATTTTACTGTTACTTCATATGATAAGGTGGATTAGGAATATGATTTTATTTTATTAAAACAAAATATTTTCTACTTTCATATTAAAATATAATTACTTATATTTTAATTGATTAAACAGTATAATGAAAATCGGTTATTACGAGGCGCCATGACCCCTCCGTCCATGAGGGATGTCATTTGAATCCATGTGTATGCTTGTTTAGAAAGAAAAAAAAAAGGTTAGTTTAACATGGATAAATAAAACACTTCGTGCTCAAGATTAATTTAGCTAGATCAACATAGGATGCAACCTTAACCCTAGTTTGTGTCATTCCTTATTCATACCAAGGAACATTTACAACCTTAACCATCCTAACCAACCCGACCCATGGCTATCCTTAACAAAACCATGCATCAAGCGAGAAAGAGAGACATAGACTCGGACATATTTTCACAACATGACATGAAGAAAAACCAAACACAAAGATAAACACAATAACACAACTTATACCACATCACTATTTCAACATTGCTATTTACAAACCATTTATCGAAAAGCGAGAAAGCAGACAGAGACTCGGACATATTTTCACAACATGACATGAAGAAAAACCAAACAAAAAGTTAGGGCATTACCGGAGAATACGGTTAAACATTAGGGGCTAAGTGGTGAAGGAAAGTGGCTTCTGTTGGGGTGTGGAGAACCTTAAATAAGAAAGAAAAACCATTAAAGAGAGTGAGGGGAAGAGAGAAGAGATAAAAGAGGATAGAAGAGTAGGGAGAAGATGACTCACCGAGAGAATCTTCGCGGTGATGGTGGAGAAGAACCCGGCGGCGGTAGTGAAAGAAGACTTCAACCACGGTCGCGGTGCTTAACAAGGGTTAGGGTAGAAGAAAGTGAAGGGTGATCGATAATAGAGGCAGAGAAGTGAAAGTGCAGGTGAAGAAGAAAGGCGCGCGGGTTTGAGTGGTAACGTATAGTTTCTAAAAAATTGGAACAGAATATTAACGTCTGTTTATTAAACAACAGATGTTAATAGTAATATATTACGTCTGTTGTTAAAAAACAGACGTTAAAAGTTAATATTTTATGTCTGTTACTTAAAAAAAGACGTAAAATATTAACTTTTAATGTTTGTTGTTTAAAAAACAGACGTTAAAAGTGCTTTAAGTGACCCTCATAATTATGGTTATGCCACCGCCTTCTTTTTAACGTCTACTCTTAATCTGACAGATGTTAACCTTGCCCATTTATTGCATATTTTCTACTAGTGAGAGCTTACTCTTGTAATATCCTCACAAATAGTGAGTTAGTCAAAAGCTCAAAAACACTACTTCAAATCTATAATTTGGTTGAGCCTGAAGAGGCTTGTCTGTAAAAGAATAGTTGGTGCCTGGAGAGGTGTAGCAAACTTGGAGTCGTATTAGTCAAGAGTGACTAGGAAACAAGTTTATTTTTTCACTAACTTGGGGATTTTAAATTGAGGAATCTTAATCTTTTAGAAAACTTGTTTTTCTATGTGTTTTCATATATATTTCCTGCAAAAATAGTTTTTGAAAAGGATTTTCGAAAAGCTTAAGAAACACAATTCAATCCCCCTTCTTGTGTCCATGTTTGCACTTTCAAGTGTTATTTTTACTGAGTGGATTTTATATCCTCAAAATTGATGAGATTCTCTACTTGAGTTTCTCTAGTTTATGCTTAGGTGGTCCATAGTTAAGTAATAAATTATTGTTTTTTCAAATATCTTAATTAGAGAGATGTTATTCATTTCCATGGAAGCAACGGCATATGCATGGGCTATTTTCATCAAATGGTTCTGTCAATTTTTTTTCCCCATCAAATGGTCAAAACTAATGTTGTTAATGCAATTGGAGCTAATTTGAGGGGGTGTGTATAAAAGTGTGTGTGATATGAACTTTTAATATGTTTGATCCCTGGGTTATAATTTGTAAGTGTGAAGCCTGAATTTCGATGATTATATATGAAGAGGTGTGACAATCCTACGAGGATAAAGGCAAAATTGGTCTAAGAAAATGATATAATTGTTATGGTCATTATGGAGACTTGTCTTGTGGCAAATGTAAAATAATAGATGGTAAAGTCTGGGGCTACCAAGCATATACGTGTAAATAAAGATGTTTTTACCTCCTACACTTTTTGAAGGAGATGGACTATGAAACAAGCACCAAAACAATGGCATGAGAAATTTGATCAAGTTTTGATTGGTGATGGTTTTTTATCTCTTGAAGTAGATAAATATGTGTATACAAAAACAGTAAATGGTGAATGTGTAATTATTTGCTTATATGTGGATGACGTGTTTATTTTTGGTACTTGTCATGATATAGTAAATAAAACTAAAGAATTTCTTGCTTCAAAGTTTGACATGAAAGACATGGGTGAAGAAAATGTAATATTGGGTATTAAAATTATAAGGAAGGGTGATAGTATAATGCTATCGCAAGAACATTATGTTGAGAAACTTCTAAAGAAGTTTGGGTACTTTGATGTTAAACCAATGAGCATCCTTTATGATGCTAACACCCAACTAAAGAAAAATAGAGGAAACTCTGTTGCTCAATCTGAGTATGCACAGATTATTGGAAGTCTGTTGCATATTTAATGAATTTTTCTAGACCTGACATAGCATATGCTGTGGGCGGATTGAGCGAGATACACACATAATCCCAATAATGAACATTGGGATGCATTAGTGAGACTAATGAAATATTTGAGAGGTAACATGAGTTATGGTATTCTATATAGTGGATTTCCCCTTTGTATTGGAAGGATCTGATGATGCTAATTGGATCTCGATTCGGATGAGACAAAATCCACTAGTGGTTATATGTTCAACCTTGGTGGTGGTGCAATTACTTGGAAATCAGCCAAACAAACTATTATTGCTAAATCTACCATGGAATAAGAGTTTATTGCTCTAGAGTTGGCTGGTAATGAGGCTGAGTGGTTGAGAAACCTCTTAGCAAATATTCCATTAGGAGTTAAACCAACTCATCCTGTGTCTATGCATTGTGATAACCAAGCGGCAATAGCCATTGCAAAGAATAAGACTTATAATGGCAAGAATAGACATATTCGATTGAGACATGATATGGTTAAGCAGCTGGTGAAAGATGGAATTATGTCCATTAATTATGTGAAGTCAGAAGTGAATTTGGCCGATCCTCTAACAAAGCCTTTGGGAAAGAAATTAATAAATGAAACATCGGGGGAATGGGACTTAAGCCAATGTTAAATTAACGGTGATGGTAACCCAACCTTTGTGATTGGAGATCCCATGAAGAAGGTTCATATGGGTAATAACAAGTCACTTATTAGTTCTGGTAGCACATTTAATTTGTCTCTTCCTATGGTGTAAGAAGTGCTAGATTGCATTTTGGAGGTTAAGCTGAAAGCTTTTAATGGATTTCACAGCCCTTATGGGTGGTGTATAAACTGCAGTATACACTTGATGAAATCACCTATATGAGTGTGGAGTGGGGTCACTCCTATGAAATTGTGGCATAATTTCTAGAGCACTCATGAAAAACCAGGCATACGCATGGCCGAAAGACACCAAACAGCGTAACAGCCTGTTCTATGGGGGTGTAAAGTGATTGGTAGGATTCCTACTTCCATAAAGTGTATTGGTTCATAGAAGTTTAAAACTTCACCAATATATTGTAGGTAATCGACCTATCAGTCTAGGTCCGGTTCATAGTCCAAGAGACACCATATTTGAAGCATTTACACCATGTTGCTTTCTAACTTAGAATCTTTATCTATCTTCAAATTTTTGAAACATGTGGGGGATTGTTGTATATTTAATTATATTTCAAAAATTTAAAGTTAAAATCTGATTTTAAAAAATATCTTCAAATAATTAATTTTATTCTTTTTTATTAATAGCCTTTTTATTTCATTTAAATATGCATTAAATTGTTTTATGAATGAAATAAAGTTACAGGTTTGAAATTCAATTTGTTTAAATATAAGTTATATAAGTTTAAACGGAAATTTCAAAATTGAATTTGCATTGAATATTATTAAAATCAAATCAATTTAGTTAATGATTGATTGCAAATATTCTTCCAATATTTTCTGCACGTTTTTCTTATTGTGTGCAGGTGGAGACATTTGACAAGTTCGTAGTAACGTACATATTGCATTATAATGGCATGAATAATTTTAATTCCCTTTTAATGCTACACTGGTTTTGCTGATCAGAAAAGAAGAGGATAAATATATTTTGAAGTGCAAGTCTTTGTGCTACGTATGTAAAAGTGTGGCACAAGAATAGAAAGCTAAAATTTTGAGTGTATCTGATCTTGCTCTTTGCTGGTCTGGTCTTTGTGCTAGAAGAGCCTGTTATATCCTGGGGAGGAGTTTTGTATTTTGTAATTTATTTTGTGGGCGGAATATGTAACACCCTGACTTTCACTGCTTTTAATCACAGAAATATATGTGAATATGTTTATACGTTTATTTGAGTGTTAGAAAATTATTTTAAATGAACTGAGTTCATCATCTTACTCTACTTGATTGTAGAAAGCTACGATTAAAATTTAGGTTGAAAAGTCAGGCGAAACCTGGTCTGCAAATTTCATTGGCAGTATGATCAGAGACCTAATTTTAATTCGTGAACAAAAAACTTAAGGTTTTTATTTAATTTCCTACGATTGTGTATTTTTAGAATTATTTCATTAAAAGTGAAATAATATATGTTTTACTGGGCGTTATATTCAAGCGGTAGTTTCGAGGACTCGATAAGTGGATAAACCCTATGTTCTCTTATGAATAAGTCAACCATGTGAGAGGATTAATGTGGCACAAGGTTATGTTGGTAATTTTTAATAATTTCAGTTTGATCCTTAAACTTTCTCTTAATTTCATTTTGGTCCCTAAATTAGCTTCCATGATACTCTAAGTGAAGTGGATCAATTTTCATTCTTCCAAACCATAATGGGTTGCGGTTTTGAGGCCCAACACCATGGTCAAGATGTTGTTCTCCATGAAGCCATTTCTACTCTTAAATTTTCCTATGTTATTCTTTATGTCTTAGCATTTTATTGCTTGGAAATCAAGTGGACTTGGACTTCTTCAAGCCCATTTCACAAGGCCCATGAGGATTGCTTCATCAACTTGGATGAGCCAACTTTCTCTCCAAGTCATTCTCATTTACTATCATCTTCTCCAAACTTCTCCATTCTTCCATTTTCTCTCTAACTCCATAAGCTTGAGTTTGTGAAGCAACTTGGAGATTCTTGCACTTTTCTTCAATTCCAAGAGGTAATCCATGATCCTCATCATCATTTAGCTATATGTTCTTCAATAAGTTTTTCATTTCAAAGCCTTAATCATCTTTTTCAATTCCTAAATCTAGAAACTTTGAAATTGTCTAGAAAATCATAGAAAAATCCTAAAAATATGAAATCAATTTCTATGTTCTTGTTATCATCCTTATATTCATAATTCAAGAGTATGACTTAAACCAAAATTTCCTCCCTATTGAACCTTGTATGGCCGAAACCTTATGATGTGGGTGGAGGAAGATTTTGTTCATTTCTTTGAAAATGATCTTGTATTTCATTCTTCTAGTATATATTTATGTTGAATCCAAGTTCTTGTACCAAACCAAAATCTCTTGTTCCACTTTTGGTTCATGGCCGAAAATGAAGTCTTGAAGGATTGGAATGATTTGTTTCAATCTTTGTTTTTAATCACTAATCCTATGTCTTAAGTACTTAATGATCACTAATCCAAAGACTTAAGAATTTTAGAAATTTTTAGCCACAAAAACTCATCATGGCCAAACCTATATATTAAGAGAAATAGGTGATTTTATTTGATTGTTTGTAATTGGTTGATTGTGGTTGTTGAAGGTTAAGTGTGTCGGTTATACGTGAGTCGTGACACCGGAGTTTGACGTACGTTCGAGAAAGGAAATCGGGAGATAAGTTCTTCAAGGGGTAAGGGGAGAATACCTGAGGAGTTTTTCCTATAATCATATGTTATATGTTTGTATTATTTATCTGTGGTGTTTGTTTCAGTTGTGTTATTTTTATCTATGATAGTTTATCTGCATTTAAATTGTTTATCCGCAATTATATATTATGATGTTGTGATGAATGATTTGCCTGGTAATATTGACATGATGTTGTTGTTGATTGTTGTTTGAGAAGTCTGACAATGGTCAGTGCTCAATTAATTAAACGAGATAAAAGCTTTAAGAAGCTTCACGAGTAATATTCAGTATTTAATTGAGAAATATTGGAATATATTATGATTTAAATACTTATTTGAGAAAATAAGAAATTTTTGAAAATATTATTATTTAAATGATTTATCGGTGTAAGAGTGAACTATGAGTCACGAATGGGGCGTAAGTGAAATTATTTTTGTCTTTGCTAATTTTTACGTAAGAAATTATGTAATATTATAAAAAATTATTTTATGAAATTAATCTTGAAAATAACTTAATTATAATTTTAGAAAATTATTTAAATGGAAAAGGTTAAGAATTGGTTTAAATGGCTTTAAAAAGGCTAAACGACTGCAATTTGGAAAAGTATCGACAACAAGTATTTCTAAAGCGGCAGTACGTATTTTAAACAAGTTTGAGCCTCAAGTGACTCTCTTTTCTAAAAATTAAAGTTTTAGTAACCAATGATTTTATAAAGTAATTTTCAATTAGAAATGATTTTCTATAAACGAATTTTTACTCACCGATGTTACGTCAACTTAGATAAGTTGCGGAGATTTTGTTTTGAATTTGTGTTTCACAAACAAAAGACAGTGTTCACGTTAAAAAATAAACCTAGTATCCGAGGCGTCGTGATACCAGGTGTTCTATAATAAAAACACGAAGATCTTTGATCCGTGTGACGATGAGAATTTTAAGGCGTTGAAAATGATGAGGCGATGAATAGTCCCAAGCCACTTTGAGCTTCGACATGAATATAATGAGCGAAAAGAAAATGAAGAGAACAAAATGTTTTACATTTGCATTTACGATAGACGCGTGCCGACGTTGTTTTACGTGGGACCTTAATGGAAAAGGTATCATACGACGGTGTATCATTATGCTTGAATGAATAATGAGGCGATGTATATGTATCATTGTGCTTAAATGGACAATGAGATGATGTATATGTATCATTGTGCTTAAATGGACAATGAGATTATGTATTATTGTTGTGTTTAGCTAGCCAATGAGACGATGTATCGAGTTTGATCAACTCATTTTGAAGGCGTTGGGATCTCCGGAGATTAGGTGTGATTGTTAGACAATGAACGTTGAAGTGTCATGCATATTTTTAAAATAACGATGATCGGGTATGAGACCCAGTGATAAACTACGTGTTTAGTTATGAGAATCTTATGTTGTTATGGTTATATATGTCTATGTGCTAATTTTGTATGTCGTGCATGTGATTATCGTTATAAACTCATATATTGGCATCTCACCCTTATAATATATTAGGTTTTCGGGTTTGGCTTTTGTGTCTTGATACATGAAAGTAGATGGTGCAGCAAAGTTCTTAGCCTCACTCGGGAACATGGGTTCCGATACTTGAAAAGATGTTTGAGTGTGGGAATGACCACGGGATCTTTCCAATAGATGTCTTGTAAGGCGACCAGCTTAAGATTTTCTTTGGGTTGTGTATTTTTGGGAAAGTTGTTATAAATGGTTTGAAACACCTTGTAAGGTGTATGAAAAACAATTTCAGAAAAGCTTATATGTTGCGATGTTTTGGTTTACGAATAAGTTTAGTTTGTATGTAAGTATAATGTAATTATACTATTGTGATGTATATAACTTTTTCTGAAGTATTTCGCAGAAAGAAAAATTTTACCCCATTTTTGGACTTATTAAAAATTATAGAGGTTATTTTCCGAAAGCAACCAGTAAATAAATTTTTTAAATTTATTTCCACACGTGTTACGAAGTAATTCCTAAGGAGGGTGTTATAGAATAATCCTTAAGGACATTGTCTCTTGACACGTCTCAGGCTATTTTTTATACTCAACATTGTTATTCTATCAATATTATCCAACAATCCTATTGTGAATTTACCATTGTATTGTAAAGACACAACGATGATAATTAATGAGGTTGAGAGTTTGAAAATTTTCTTAGCAAATATTTTATATGACTTAAACTAACAGCTATTTATATATTGTTATCGCCAAGCGACTATATGAATATATTTTATTGTTGAAAATAGAGATATACATATGTGTTATAATTTTGGAGAGGAGCTACTTAATGATGAGGCATAGTTATTGTGAGGTCAAAAATGAATTTGACCAATTTTCTCACCAAGCAAAAAGCTAGTGAGTAAAATATCAGTGGAATGAGACTTAAGCCATTGTGAAATTAACCATGATGGTAACCTATTCTTTGTGATTGGAGACCCCATAAAGAAAGTTCATATAGGTATTGCAAGTCACTTGCTAGTTATGGTAGCACTAATAATTTTGTCTCGTCCTAATGTATGGGAACTGCAAGACTACATTTATTGTGAGGATAAACCGAATGTTTTTAATGAATTTCATATCCCTTATAGGCAGTGTATAAAGTGCTGTATACCCTTGATGAAATCACCTATATGAGTGTCGAGTGGGGCTGCTTGTATGAAATTGTACCATAATCTCTAGAGCACTCATGAATTACCAGGTGCGTGCATGGCTTATCGGTCCAAAATAACGTCAGTAGAAAGAATTGTAGGAGTGTAGTGTGAATTGGTAGAACTCTAACATACATAAAGCGTCTTTGGTTCATATGTGGAAATCGATGGAAATTTTATTCCAAAATAATTTGTTTTTGAAAGGTTTTAATTTTTTTTATTAATTATTTTTCTCTAACATTTTTTTTAATGTTTTGATTCTTGTTTATTACATTTTAACGTTTTGATAGGGCGTTGGGTAGTTTAATTGGTTTGAACTAAAGGTATAATGTGTTAAGGAACAGGAGGTCCAAGGTTCAAACCCTAGCAAAGGAGAAAACTAACACAACATTTAACTTACTAACATTGGCCTATAAAAAAATATTTTAACGCTTTGATTAATTTTCCTCTATAAATATACCTTTAAACTAGGCGCGACCAAGTTTATTAGATACAATTTCATTTTTTTATAGAGCTTTAAATAAATTCTCTTTTTATTGTTTCCTAAAGGTGTATGAGTTGATAACATTCTTGTTGTTCTGAATACTCAAATTAATATTATTATTCTGAAAGTGTCTGTTAAATCATGAGTGATATTCGTTTTATTAGTTACTACTATGTGTTGAAATAATCCTTAAGGATGGTGTTTTTTTTACAAAAAAAAATTGTGTTGTTCATCTTTTTCTCTATTTAATTTCATTTATTTATTTATTTATTTATTTTATATGCAACTTTTCTAACAATAACCTCCTAATTGGTGTGTGTTGCCTTAAAAGCAGAAGCCTTTAAGCTTGTACAAGTATACAGAAATCACAGTAAGTAGTATAGAAAGTAAGTCAGATATCGTTCCAACGAGGATTATAATGTTGTAGCATATTCCATTTTTAGACTATATGCTCTGGGAGTTAGATTGAGTAACCAAAATAGTTGTGTGTGTGCAGAACAAAAAATAATATATTGGAGAAAATAAAATTTAAAAGAACAAATTAACCAAAGGTTGGGTTGTCAAATATGGAGAAAACAGTCTTAGGTATGCTCCTACATAAATCCCGCTTAGCTTACTTTATGCTCTGTTTGTGCTGTAGCATTCAACTTCAGGAAATAAATGTGTGTTTTCCAACACTTAAAGATTGGGTTCATTAATTGCCTTCTCTTCCTAGATTCAATTAATTACAGCTAGTTTAGGGACTTGAGCAACTATTCCTAGTCTACTCGACGACAAATAATTTTCCAATTAAAGACATAATTCGCTATCATTTATCCCTTCCCACATTACTCAATTTTTCCAAACCAAGTAAGCTTGAAATTTAAATAAGTTGATCAGTCTTAAGTAAATAACATACGTTGCATGACAAAGGAAAATGCTAAGCATAACATTGCATAAATCATCTAAGCATTCATCACAAGAACATAATTAAAGCTACAACAAACTTAGCTCATGTTAAGCTTACAATAAACAAAAACTATGAAAAAGTAAGAGTTCATTACAATGGAGAAGAAAAATGGAAAATGCAGAACTTGGAGGTTGAAAAAGGGCTCAGTGCTGCTCTCTAGGTCAGACAAGGAAAAATTATGTCATAAAGTGTAGTCTCCCTTTTTAGGGTTGCCCTAATTAATTTTATACCTCCTCCTTCTCTCGTCCAATTTGGGCCAGCAATAAAGGTAATATTAAATTAAACCTTGGCCCATTTCCAAAAGTGTAGGAAAGTTGATCCCTAGGGGCGTGGGTTCCTCCATCAGCAGGTACAGGCACCTCCAGGGAGAGAAAAGGTGTCCATGTCAACTTCGTCTTCTAGTGCAAAGCTACTGCAATGTAGACTCTACTGCAACAGTTAAGAGTTCATTCATCTGTGCTTCAGTCATGCTCTAACATTTGTTTTGCGTATGCAGATAGATAAAAATGAGACAAAGATATAGCATCACAAGAGCAAATAACTAACATTCCCATGCTTCAACACAAATATTTACAAACTTACTAATTATTAGCACAAACATAAGGCTAAACCTTAAAGATAGCAACAATTAAAAGTAAAAAGGTACTAAATAACTCTTCTTTCAAAGAGTTATGACACCCCCAAACTTAAACCATTGCTTGTCCTCAGGTAATGCAAAAATAAAACATAGCAACAGAAAATTCTATTCAATGAATGGCATGTATGGCTCACACTGACTTTTCTTCTTTCTTTTCTAACACAATTTTCACACATTGCATTCATAACAAAACATTCTTCCTCTCATAAACATGTCAACAAATGTCTCAAATCAACTTAGAGTCAGATTAGCATATGCTGCAGCAACCTAACTCAAAACAGTTGGTTCTGTTTCTCACACTCTCTTTATGCAGTTTACTCTCATCACAGTCATGCATCCCTGATTTAAACTTGATAAGGGTCTATCATACATCAAAACAACACACAATGCACACAGCAAGAGGACTTTTATGGTTGTGATGGGGCTTAGGTTAGGGGAGGTCATAAAATTTTTAGGTAAGTGGCAATTCTTAAGATAGAGAAAAAGGATGCTTTCCATTTCAACTCATTCTCAAAGTGTTCTCAATCCCACTTTAACCCCTATGATTTGTTCCCTTCCTTCTAAGTTCCACAATTTATTATTTTTGTTGAGAACAAAGAACAGATTCTTGTTGTTCTTTCAAGCTTTGCCTTGTTCTTTGCTCTCATTTTCCAATTAAATCTTTTTTTAAAAAGGAAAATTCAACTCATTCTCAAAGTGTTCTCAATCCCACTTTAACCCCTATGATTTGTTCCCTTCCTTCTAAGTTCCACAATTTATTATTTTTTTTGAGAACAAAGAACAGATTCTTGTTGTTCTTTCAGGCTTTGCCTTGTTCTTTGCTCTCATTTTCCAATTAAATCTTTTTTTTTTGAAAGGAAAATTGCAACTTTTCATTTTGTTTCTCTGCTCTTTTCCTCAATTACATTTCTATGTACAAGGACTGTATAGCCTAGCACCCCAAACTTAAGTTGATGCTTGTCCTCAAGTACCCCCAAACTTATTTCATAGCATAGTCACACAAAGCATCCTCAAACTCTATCAATTCGGGTATTCTGTGTTTTTCCAGTTAAGGGCTTGTAATGTGCTAATCATCATAATGAAGGGCTAAGGCTCAAAGGGCATCACTAAGGAAATATTAATTTCAAGGGTTGGCTATTTAGGTTCTAGGTAAAACAATAAAAACAAGAAAATACCTCAAGCATAAAGTGCATGCAACAATATGTGTACAGAGCAAACAAAACCAAAACAAGCTTTACAGAAAATATATGAGTGTGACATTTATGTGTAGTGGTGTTCTATCACTCAAGCTCACTTTTAGTTACTTATGCTGTAGCAAACGTGTCCTCTTAACTAAGTCAATGTTGTAGCAAAGTTAACGATTGCCAATTCAAGTGAGAGTGTTAAGTTATTTAGCAAGTGATCAATTCATTGAATCCAATTAACACACCAAATAGGCCAGAGACTACATTCCATTTAATCATTAATCATATGGAAACAAGTGGGTGGGGCACATGCACAGCCATTCATCTAACAGAAATTTAAACAACTATGGCCCTAATGGCCCAACAAACAAACAGAACATAAAGGTCCTAGTGACCACTACTTGCAAAAAATTAAAAATATGGTTTACTGGTAATGAGGTGGAGGGATTAGAATTGCATCATGATGTTGTTGAACAATGTGGCACCTCAAGAGGGGGTGAATTGAGATTAACTTACTCTCTTTGAAAAAATACATGCCTTCTTTGAAAAATTAATTCAAGAAAGACTAAATGAAATGCAAAGAAAGGGAGTAGAAGAAGAAAGCAATTATGAATGGATGTCTTCAATTAAAACACCGAAAATTAAATTCACCTCAAATGCAATATACAAAATAGAACCATTATTGCAATAATGGAAGAGTAAGGAAAGGAGAAGATCATAAACGATTTTACTGGTTCGATCACAACCTGAGTGATCTACATCCAGCTCTCAAGAAACCTTAAGAGATTCCACTATTTTGAGAATTGTTCTTTACAAGATTACAATTTCCAAAAATCAAAAGGATACCCTACCTTTACCTTGATTACTTTGAGATACCTCACTTAAAGTAATCCTTACCTACTAAGGATGCCTCACCTTAGCTCTAAGGATTCCTCACCTTGGAATTGATTTGAATGCCCCACCAAATCAACAAAGCACCTATCTTATTTCTTAAAACAAATTGATTTCAAAAATAATTACAAAAGAAATTCTACAATTGTCTTATACAAGATTGAAAATATGAAAGTTGAGTGATTCTTTGTGGGGAATTTTGTCAGAGTTTTGTTAGCTAAAAACTTGTTAATTTTCGTGCCAAAATAACCCTTATTTATAGAGAAAAGGTTTAGAAGAGATTTTGAAAATTAAAATAATTTTTGTGCTGTTTTTACTTGAAGTAGTCGACTACTTAACAAGTAGTGTCGACTACTTGAAAAAACAACCAAGATTCAAGATTTTCAGCTGAGTAGTCGACTACTTAACAAGAGTAGTCGACTACTAACAAGTTTCTGAAGTGCTGAAGAACAAAGTAGTAAACTACTTAACACAAGTAGTCGACTACTTGCCTTTTTCACATAATTTTTTTTCTCTTTATAAAGGCAAGTTCAGAAACTTATTTTTAATATCTTGAATCAAAGTGATTAATCTTATAAAACTTTTTAACTCAAAAGCACCTATAAAATCACTTAAAACTAAATTACAATCTCAAGGCAATTTTATATAAAATATTCCTTAAAAAATAAAGTCTTCAACTTGGAGATGCTTGCTTGGTGCATTTGGAAATCATCATCAAAACCACATAGTCCTTTTCAGTCTCCCCCTTTTGATGATGACAAATGCTTAAACTTTTCATATAGTTTAAAAACTCCTTTGTTGAAAGTAGATGTGGAATATTTTGAATATACGCTTTGTCACAAAATCTTTAGGACTCCCCTTGAATTCAAGCATTATATCTGAAAAGAAATACAACCTTTCACCCCTTTTGATATTATCAAAAATGAAACATTAAACGCATGGGAGAAAAGTAATGAAATTGAAGCGCATAGGGAGAAAAGAATTTAACCTGACAAGCAAACACAGATGGACTTTTGTTGAAATTAACATCATATTATATATATGGACTTGGTGAGCATGCAATCATCCCAAAAAAATATATGCATAACATAGATCATTTTCCATCAAGCATGATAATAGACTAGAAGTTCACATGGCATAGATAAAGTCAAATAAGGGATAACAGTCCAAAAAACATACTAATCATAAATAGTCAATAAGCTATATAACTAGTCCAATAAATATAAGAAGTCCATAATCAGCATAAACAACCCAAATACATAAACAGTCCATGAGACATAATCATCATAAAAACCATAATAAAATAAACTAGTCCTAAAAAGAGTCCTAATAGACTAGGCCTAGTGTCCCTACTCCTCATCATCCGCATCATCAGTGTACTCAGGAACAATATGAATCACCAGATTGCGGATGCTATTTTCAATGTTTTGAACCTGAGTGTTCAAATTTTGCAGTTGCTGGGCTACAAACATCTGAAAGTGATCAGTGAACTAAGGGATAACAGAGGAACTAGAGGACGGACTAGCTGAAGGAGTAGGAGGAACCGAAGAACCATGAAGCTCTCGCACCATAGCTGCAATAGAATCATCATCCATCTGGATAGGGGAGGGAGGTGTAGCAGCTCCATAACACCAAGCACCTTTAACCTTCTTAATACCCATATGTGCCATAATCTCCTTGCCTATCACACGATTATTATCTAGTCGAGTAGTGATAATAGGCTCAGAAAAATCAAAATTATTGAAAAAGCGAGTAATCATAATGGCATAGGGAATGGGGTCAAGCTTTTTCCTCTTGCAGTGTAACATGCGCTCAATAATGAACCAAGGTTAGTTAACACGCAGCCTATGATGCAAGACCCACAACAAAATGATATCAGACTTAAGAATGGTGGCGTAATTACCTCCTCGAACATTAAGCATGTGAGCAATGACGTAGTGAAGCAGACGTCCCTCCATGTTCAGTAAACCAGCCTTGGCCTTTGGACCAGGTATCATAGCCAAATTCTTCAGATAATGACGTAGAATTTTAGCTCTATTAAAATCCGGATAACAGTCAGGATCAGATAACTTCAACTGGTGACCCTGATGCTCAAGTCCAGTGACTGCAAGCCAAACAACGGGAGTAAAAGTGATCTCACGGTTCGCCAAGGTACTGCTCAACAACCTATCAGAGGTGACCTTCATATTGCAGACAAACGTGTGGGTGAGGTCGAGACTAGAACTGTTATTCAGCTTGACAAACTGTCGCAGTCCTTGAGCTTCAAGCAGCTCATGAAAATGGAAGCCCTCTGTAGTGAAGTACTGACAACTCATCCAGCGGGGTTCAGTGACCCGTCGTAACCCAAAGTCAGACTGAAAAGAATCAAACTCAGTCCGATCAGAAAACCATCAAGTAATGTCCATCTTGTTGGAACCAAAGTATTTTTGGATTAAAATCTCTGTTTTAATGTTATCAAAAGGATTTAATTTATATGGTAAAGTAATATTTGAGATCTAACAAACTGTTATTTAGCCTTGCAGGAAAGTTCAAATTATATAAGTCAGGGAAACTTAGAAAAAGTTTCTTTAATAGAATTAAAATTAGATTCTGAGTCTATTCCTATAGACAAGCTATCCAAACTGCTTGGTAAATTTCTCTCTCTCTTTAACATTATGAATAAGCAGACGAGGTTTTAAAATTTTGAGTAGACGAGAACATTAACTTTTATGTTTCTAATGAGTAGACGAGATCACTAAACTAGCTAACAAATAACCAAGTCCAAAGACTCCGAACCAGGCAAGAAATCAGTAGACGCAGCTTCAGAAATCAATTTCTACTCCTTACTTAATAAGCTTGCACGTCCAAAAGACTAGCGCGTCCATTAGATGTAAATGCTAGCCTGTCTAGTCAATGCCTATTTATTTCAAATGATTGAATATTTAATTCAAAAGAATGTTTGTCTTTTCTACGGTTCTTATATTGTTTAATATTTTGTTTCTTGGTAAGAGAAACATAGTTCCATTGAGAAGAACAACCTTTGTACTCTAACACCTTTGTAGTTGGAAAAACTAAGATACACACAAGGAAGGAAAAGTCAGAAATCAACTTTTACATGAACAGAGATATGACTCTCTACTTCAAGAAAAAGTGATAACCAAGAGCTCATTTCTTAGAAGAAAATCAAGCTATCAGGCTCAACGGATCTCATGAATTAAATGCTATCTCTAAATGGGAATATTCAAGACCGTTGAAGTATTTTAAGAGAAGATGAAGCTCAATATAAATAGAAGACCATGTCTATTGAAGAACAACTTTTACCGAACTTTTACCAATCTTCATTCTAATATTCTTTCAAGCGCAAGAGTCTGTATTCTTCTTTAGTTTGAATATTCATGTAATATTCAACTGATCTTAAACTTTCATATCCTCACACATAATAAGTTAGGTAGATCATAAACAAAAATCTCTTTGTTAGAGTTAGAACCTGAAGAGGCTTGGTAGAGAAAGAGTACTAGTAGCCTGGAGAGGTGTTGAATACTTGTGTAATCTATTTGGTGAAATAGTGGAGAAAAGCTTCAGGTAGAAGGGACTGGAAGTAGCACTCGGTTGGAAGAGAGTGAACTAGGATAAATCACTTGTGTGATCTTCTAATCCCTATCTTTTACATTTTTTATATTTTACTAATTGTGGGGACTTGAACTTGATTTTGTTAATCTTTCTAAAATCACTTTCTGTGTGTGTGTTGTGTTTTATCTTCTGCTTCAGAAAATTTTTCAAAAAGATTATTTTCGAAAAATTATTAACAAACACAATTCAACCCCCTTCTTGTGTTTGCCTGTGTCAACTTCGGTTGGTATCAGAGCTCAGCCTCGAAAGGGTTGAGCATCTAACAAGGACTGAGGGAGTACGATCCAACAACCATGGATGCAGAAGGACAAGCAATCAACAGACCTCCTCTCTTTGATGGTACAAATTATGATTACCGGAAAAAGAGGATGATGGCTTTTTTGGATGCAAAAAGTTTGGACATCTGGGAGCTGATTGAAACTGGCTATATTGAGCCTAGAAGAGAAAATGGAGTTGCTATTGCTAGAGCGGACTGGACTACAGATCAAAAGACCAAGCATCAACTCAATCTCAAAGCAAAGCACTATCTGATGTGTGATATCACCAGATCTGAGCATGATAAGGTCCACAAACCGCAACATCGCTAATGAAATCTGGGATACTCTTGCCCTAGCTCATGAAGTTTCATCCCAGGTTAAAGAATCAAAAATAAGTATGTTGGTTCATCAATATGAACTCTTCAAAATTATTGACCATGAGACTATAGATCAAATGTTTGGAAGATTCCAAACTATCACCAACAGTCTCAGTTCTCTTGGAAAGGTTTATGAAAACAAGGATCATGTGAGAAAAATCTTGAGAAGTCTGCAAAAGCAATGGAGACCTAAAGTAACTGCTATTCAAGAAGCTAAAAATCTGAACTCTCTCACCTGGGATGAGCTTCTTGGTTCTCTCAAGGTTCATGAACTTGAACTAAATGAAGAGGATAACTCCAAAAAAGGAAAGTCTATTGCCCTAAAGGCAAAGAAAGCAAGTTCGTCAAAAGTTCTTAAAGCTGAGGAATCCTCGGATGAAGCAGGCCCTTCAGATAGTGATGAAGGATCGATGAGGATGAAATATCTTTCATCTCCGAAAGATTCAATATATGTGGAGGAAGAAAGGTGACTTTAGAAGGAAGCAGTTCAACAAAAAGTTTTCCAAGGAGAAATCAGACTCCAAAGAAAAAGGTCCACCCCTGTGCTTCGAGTGCAAGAAGTCGGGTCATTTCAAAGCTGACTACCCTAATCTGAAGGAAAAAAAGAAGTTCTTCAAGAAGAAGAACGGTTTGATGGCTACTTAGGAGGATATGGATCTATCTTCATCTGATGAAGAAGATGAAGCTGAGGAAGAGGCTGTTAGACTCAATGACTTAGAGGTTTTGATATATGAAAAATACAATTTAATGTGTATGCGAGTGTTTTTAGTATCAAATTATAAAGACAGGTATCAAGCAATAATCAACAAGTTCAGTGAGCAATTAAAGGAGAATATTCAAGGAATAACTTGAAGGAATCAAAGAGCAAAAACAAAGATCAAAGGAATCATCAAGAAAAAAGCTTAAAGGAGAAATTAGATTTAAGTCTTAGATGACCTGTAAGAGAAAGAAATCTCTTAGTCACAAAGAAGCTCAATTAAAAAGATGCATGAAGAAAATCAATTTTCATAACCTGCATTAAAAGGAATAAGTTTTCGTTAATGAAAATGATTTTTGGAAATAAGAAGTGCTCGTCCAAAGCGCTCGTCCAACACTAAAGTAATACAAGCACTCGTCCAAACACAAGTGATCGAAGGGCTCGTCCAACAAGTGACAGAAGCGATTGTCCAACATAAGTGACAGAAGCGATTGTCCAACATAAGTGACAGAAGCGCTAGTCCACTGAAGTGATAGAAGTGCTCGTCCACTGAATTGATACAAGCGCTCGTCCACTAAAGTGACAGAAGCGCTCGTCCACTAAAGTGACAAGTGCTTGTCCACTAAAGTGATACAAGCGCTCATCTACTAAAGTGATAGAAGCGCTCGTCCACACATGTCTATGGACTTGCTAAAGATCTTAATGAGAAGATCCGTCCAATGACGTGGCATATGGAGCTTGTCTACTAACCCGTCCGAATGTAAAATCTTAATGGCTAGATGGACGCGGTTATTTTCAAGATGGACACGAATTCTATAAGAACTATCAGAATCTTATTTCAAGAACCAGAATCAAGAAAACAGATTCTTGTAATCAGATCCAAATCTGTTTTGATTGATCCTAACGACTATAACTTGCTTTCTATATATAGAGGGATCAAAGGAACACTTTTAACGATATCAATCATAACAACAGAACACATATCATTCATCATCTTTCTTGATCTTATTGTGAAAAGAGTGTGTCGTTCTCATAAGTGCTTCAATTTGTTTATTTGACTATTGAGAGTTAGGAATCAACTTTTGTTTTTACTTTTGGATTGTAAAGATAGAGGGAGTCTCTCTGAGTGATTAGGGTGAGGTATCCCTAAGGAAGAACATTGAGGCTCTTCACAAGAGTGTGGTATCTCGAGGTGAAGGAGTGCTTTGTGGTGTAAAGGTTTTTCAAGTTACCTGGTAAAGTTAATGTGTTAGTGTGTGAAATCCCACAGGTGGAGTGGGGACTGGATGTAGGTCACAATGGAGGTGACTAAACCAGGATAAATCTGGTTGTGTGGTATCTCTAAACTCAAACTACTTTACTTTTTGTTTATGATCAAGAACCTGTGATTTTGATGTTTAAAGTTCAATATAATTTATGTTCTTGATCTCTATAAACTGTATTGAAACCTGAGTTCGATTGTAATCAAGATTGTGTTATGTGTTCAAAAATGAGTTGATCAAAACCATTCTTGATTGCTGAAACTGAACTAATTACTGAAACTGAAACCTACAAGTTTGTTCTTGATTGTTAATGCTTGTATCTGAAACTTGCATAACTTTTTATTAATCTTTCTTATCCTCATCACCTTAAATTCAAGATTTTATATAAGCCCTTCATTGATTTTGTAAAAGATCCTGAGGCCACAAATCCGTAACTCTGATTTGAAAAGTTTTTAAGAGGGAAATATTTTAACAAGACTCAATTCACGCCGCCGCCGCCACCGCCACCACCACCCCAGAGTCATTGAAGCCAAAACAACAATTGGCACCAGAGCTAAACTCTTAAGTTTGGCTTAATAGCTATAAGAGTATGGCTTCCAATGATGTTTGTTGAGTGAAGGGGCTTCCCTTGCACGCCCTCCTGCCTTCAATGGATCTGAGTATATCTATTGGAAGGAAAGAATGGTAATCTTTCTTGAGGCAGCAGGTGTAGACATTTGGGATGTAGTAGAGAATGGACCATTTGTCCCCTCCACTGTAGATGCTAATAGTACTCCAAGAAATAAGCCTAAAACTGAATGAAATAAGGATGATAAGAAAAGAGTTCAATATAATGCACGTGCTAAGAATATTATAACATCTGCTTTAAGTCGTGATGAGTTTTTCAGGGTTTCAAATTGCAAATCAGCAAAGGAGATGTGGGATACATTGCAAGTAACACATGAAGGAACCACAGATGTCAAAAGAGCAAGAATGAACACCCTCATACATGAGTATGAGCTGTTCAGAATGAAGCAAGGAAAACCTATGACTGAAATGCAAAAGAGATTCACTCACATTGTCAACCAACTTGCTGGTCTTGGAAAAGCTATATCAAATGAGGATCAAATTAACAAAGTAATGAGATGCTTGAGCAGGGAATGGCAGCCTAAAGTCATTGCAATCTTAGAATCTAGAGACCTCTCATCAATGACCATTGCCATATTGTTTGGAAAATTGCAAGAACATGAATTGGAGTTGAACAGACTGAATGAGAGTGAAGAAACAGATAAAAGAAAGAAGGGATTGGCTCTGAAATCACAAGTCAGAGAAGTAGAAGATAGTGATGATGTTGATTCAGAATAAGAGGCTGAATCTGAAGAAGAGATGGGAATGCTAGTTAGAAAATTCAAGAACTTCCTAAAGAAGAAAGGAAACTTCAAAAGAAAGTCATCCACTTTTCAAAGGAGAAATTTCAGCAAAGGTGACAACTCTTCCAACAACATCACATGCTATGAATGTGGAAAGATTGGCCACATGAAGCTTGATTGTCCAAAGCTGCAAAAGAAGGCCAAAACTGAAAAGTTTGACTCAAAGGACAAGAAGTGGAAAAAAGTCAAGAAAGGCCTACATTGCCTGGGATGATAATGATCTAGAATCCACTGAAGAATCTGAATCTAAGGAAGCAAACTTGTGTTTGATGGCCAGCAATCATAGTGATTCAGAAAGTGAAGTAAGTTCTAATTATCAACCTTCTTATGATGAATTGCAAAATGCTTTTGAAGAACTTCATAAAGAATCCATTAGACTTACTAGATTGCTAACTAAGTCTAAGAAAACCATCACATGCTTGGAGGAGAAAGCTTCTGTTTTAAACAAAGAGGTAGATCAATTAAAAACAAAAAATTGTGCTTTAAAAGAAAAACTAGCTACTGTTTTAGATGCATCTATATGTGATAAATGTCCTAAGTTGGAGAAACATATAAATCATTTGAATGGTGATCTATCTAGAATTACTAGTGATAAAGAAATCTTGAATGCATCTAACTGTACATTGACTAAAGAGGTTGAAAAACTGAAAAATGACCTGGCAAGATTCACAAATGGTAGAGATAACTTGAATGCTTTATTAGGACAGCAAAAGTGTATTTATGACAAGGCTGGAATAGGCTATAAACCAAAGATACATGAGAAATCTTTCAAGAAATTTTTTGTTGCACCTAAGACATCAAACACACCATTTGTTAAATGAAATTTTTGTGCTAGAAAAGGTCACACGGCTTCTACATGTCATTACAGAAAATCTGCTTATAATGAGTCTAAGTATATATGGGTTCCTAAAGAAACTATTGCTGCAACTAACTCAAAAGGACCCAAACAAATTTGGGTACCTAAAGCAAAAACATGATTATGTTTTGTAGGTGTGTTGGAAAGCCAAGAATGTGAAATGGTATCCTGACAGTGGCTGTTCCAAACACATGATTGGAGACAAAAGCAAGTCCATTTCCTTTACCCCTAAGTCGAGTGGTAGTGTTACCTATGGAGACAATAATAAAGGGAGAATACTTGGCATTGGCAACATTGGAAGTGACTCAACAACAATCATTGAGGATGTACTATATGTTGAGGGACTGAAACACAACCTTTTAAGTATCATTCAACTATGTGACAAAGGCTTCAAGGTAAAATTCAATTCCAATAATTGCTTAATAGAAAATCATCATGAAGAAAATTTGAAATTAATTGGACATAGGACAGATAACATCTATATGCTTGATTTAGATAATATCTCTTCAAATACTGCATGCTGTCTTATTTCAAAAGAAGAAGAGAATTGGCTTAGGCATAGAAGAATTGCACATATTCACATGAACCACTTGAATAAACTGATTCATAAAGATCTTGTAGTTTGCTTGCCTAAACTGAAATTTGTGAAAGATGGACTATGTGATGCATGTCAAAAAGGAAAGCAAGTTAAGGTCTCTTTTAAACCAAAGAACATTGTTTCAACAACTAGACCCTTACAACTTTTACACATGGATTTATTTGGTCCATCTAGAACCAAAAGCTTTGGTGGTAACTCGTATGCATTGGTAACAGTAGATGATTACTCTAGATATACATGGACATATTTTCTATCTCATAAGATTGATTCATTTGCTGCATTTAAGAAAATGGCAAAAATAGTGCAAAATGAAATGGAAGTAAAAATTGTTTCTATAAGAAGTGATCATGGGGGAGAATTTCAAAATGAAGTGTTTGAAAAATTTTGTGATGAGCATGGCATTCAACATAATTTTTCTGCTCCTAGAACTCCACAACAAAATGGAGTAGTGGAAAGAAAGAATAGATCATTAGAGGAGATAGCAATAATTATGTTGAACGACTCTAGCTTGCCAAATCATTTTTGGGCAGATGCTGTCAATACAGCCTGCTATGTGCTAAATAGAGTCTTGATAAGATCAATCTTAAAGAAAATCCCTTATGAGCTTTACAAAGGAAGAAAACCAAATATAGCACATTTACATGTTTTGGTTTCAAATGCTTTGTTTTTAACAATGGAAAGAATAATCTTGGAAAATTTGATGCAAAGGCTGATGAAGGAATTTTCCTAGGTTACTCTCTATCTAGTAAAACATTTAGAATATATAATAAGAGAACACAAACTATTGAGGAATCCGTGCATGTGAGATTTGATGAGTCTAACCCCAAAAGGTTGGGAAATGATTCTGTTATTGATGATCTTGCAGATTCAATTGAGAAAAATCTCCTAGAAGAGAAACAGGACAATGAAGAAGATGAAAGCTTAAAGAACGAATTGCTGCAGCAGGAGCAAACAGAACAACAGCCTGACCTACCAAAGGAATGGAGGACTATCAGAAATCATCCAATTGATAACATCATTGGTGAAATTACAAAGGGGGTAACTACTAGACAATCTCTTAGAAATGTTTGTAATCATATGCCATTTGTATCTGAATTAGATCCAAAGAACATAGATGATGCTATAATTGATGAACATTGGATGGTGGCTATGCAAGATGAGTTAAACCAGTTTGAAAGAAACCTAGTTTGGAAACTAGTGCCTACACCCAAGAACTATCAAGTAATAGGTACAAAATGGGTTTTTAGGAATAAACTAGATGAAAATGGTATAATTGTAAGAAACAAGGCTAGATTGGTAGCCAAAGGGTATAACCAAGAAGAAGGCATAGATTATGATGAAACATATGCACCAGTAGCAAGATTAGAAGCTATAAGAATGCTACTTGCTTATGCTTGCATAATGAGATTTAAATTGTATCAAACGGATGTTAAGAGTGCTTTGTTAAATGGATTTATACAAGAGGAAGTGTATGTTGGTCAACCACCTGGTTTTGAGAATAATGAATTGCCTAACCATGTTTATAAACTGTCTAAAGCACTATATGGCTTAAAGCAAGCTCCTAGAGCTTGGTATGAAAGGTTAAGTAATTTTCTCATTGAAAAAGGATTTAAAAGAGGTAAAGTTGACACAACTTTGTTCACTAAGAAAAAGGCACACAACATTTTACTTGTACAAATATATGTGGATGATATAATTTTTGGTGCCACTAATGAGCATTTGTGCAAAGAGTTTGCAAGTCTTATGCAGAGTGAGTTTGAAATGTCAATGATGGGTGAGCTGAACTTTTTCCTTGGACTGCAAATAAAGCATACTGAAAAGGGAATCTTTGTTAGCCAAACAAAGTACTGCAATGAGTTGATCAAGAAGTTTGGCATGGAAAATGCTAAGGAGATGGCTACTCCAATGAGTACCTCATGTTATCTGGACAAGGATGAGCAAGGTAAACCTATTGATGTTTCTAAATTCAGAGGTATGATAGGCTCACTACTTTATCTTACTGCTAGTAGGCCAGATATCATGTTTAGTGTATGCAGGTGTGCTAGGTATCAAGAAAATCCAAAAGAATCACACTTAACAGCAATTAAAAGGATAATTAAGTACCTGTTAGGAACAAAAGACATGGGATTATGGTATCCCAAGGGAGCTACAGGTACTCTAATTAGCTATTCGACTACGATTTTGCTGGTTGTAAACTAGACAGAAGAGTACTGGTGGAACTTGCCATTTACTAAGAAACTCATTAGTATCATGGTTCAGTAAGAAACAATCTAGTGTGGCTTTATCCACTGCAGAGGCTGAATATGTAGCAGCCGGTAGCTGTTGTGCATAGGTTT
The DNA here is from genome assembly GCA_030762895.1 of Sophora flavescens. NCBI lineage: Eukaryota > Viridiplantae > Streptophyta > Magnoliopsida > Fabales > Fabaceae > Sophora > Sophora flavescens. The sequence goes on from CM061066.1 coordinate 76,302,817, forward strand.
TATGGATGGAACAACAATTAGTTTATTATGGTGTGCAACTAAACCAAGTTCCTATTAGATGTGACAATACAAGTGCAATTAACCTAACTAAGAATCCCATAATGCACTCTAGAACTAAACACATAGAAATCAGACATCATTTCATTAGAGACCACATACAAAGTAGAGAAATTGAGATTGAATATGTTGATACAACTAAGCAACTTGCTGATATCTTTACCAAGTCCTTGAACAAGGAAAGCTTCTTTTTCATTAGAAGAGAATTGGGCATAATCGATCAATCCTATATCTAATCTCTAAAGAAACTGATTATATGACTGTAACTTTGTGTAAATATACTCTGATTCTTGTATGATTTGATTTGGAATATCTATGAATGATTAGAAGAGAGTTTTGGAATATCTATGCGAGTTGGATGCATCTTTTTTATTTGCCCCTGCACATATCCCTCTATCATGAACAATTTTATATGCTATGTGCTGATAGAGGTCGAGGACGAGGAGGAGGAGGAGCCAGAGTACCATCCGCAGGATCCCGGAGATGTCGACGTCCCTATCAACGATGGCGGTGACGTTATCGATCCGGCATCTGATATCTCATCTGGGGGTAGCGTCTGTGGTCACTCTACATGCAAGAGGCATTGGTAGATCGTTCGTTGGCTTTTGGAGTTGTCCCGATAGTCCCTAGGCTTTTAGATCCATCTTTTGAGTCTTGTACCCAGTTCCCTATCACCGGTTTGATGTTTCTTTTTTTTACCTATTTCTTCAGTAGCTCTTTTAGTGTATGTTGGCCAGTTCGACAAGGCCTGTTTTGTAATCAAACCTAAGATCCCAAGTGGGACAGTTATATTTATACGTATGATGTTTATTTTCATGTTCTGAGTGTTCATCACCTTTTCTTAACTTCTTTTAAAAAAAAATTAGTACCCTTTTTCAGTAACCCTATAAAAAAGGTTATTTTTTCAAAGCGACCAAGCATTTTAAATAAGTTTCTTTTCCGCAACGGGTAACCATGTGACGGTGGGTTTTAGGGTGTCACATTAGTTGGTATCAGAGCTAGTCGAGTATTTCGGGAATGTTTGGGTTTAGGTCTGTTGTGTTGAAGTTGTGTTTTTCTCTGTCCGGATGTTGTTTGAATTACTTCTTTGAGGTAATGTGTGATAACCCGTGGTTCACATCCCTTTTCCATTTCGTTATCCGATCGCTTGTGTGGTATAGGTCGGTATGAACCAGAGAGGTGCTCGTGGGCGTGGGCGAGACTATGGAGGAATGGATTTCCCTGCCATAGCTCTTCGGATGGCTAATGCTGCTACCTAGAACCAACAGAGCAACAGAGCGGAACAAGTCTGCGAGGAAGGTAATCGGATGCTTTCTGGCGTCGAGAATCCATCGCAGATTTGATGGAGACGTGGATCCAATAAAGGCTGATCTTTGGATTCGGGGAGTTAGAGAAGATCTTCGATCTGGTACACACTCCAGAGGAATCTAAGGTACCCTATTCCGTGTTCCATCTAGTGGGCGATGCTGAGTACTGGTGGAAGGGCACCAGGCAGTTTTTGGAGGCTGAGCACCGGGCGATCACCTGGGGAGTATTTCATGGCAAGTTTCTAGACAGATACTTTCCCCAGAGTGCCCGGAAAGAGAAGGAGTAGGAGTTCACGAGGCTGAGTCAGCGAGACCTGGCAATAGGGGAGTATGCGGTGAGGTTTGAATCCCTTGCCAAGTATTTTCGTTTCTTTCAAGACAATCCCAGTGAGGAATGGAAGTGTGAGTAGTTTGATGCAGGTCTGTGCTTCGAGATTAAAGAATCGGTATTGCCGTTGGAGATCAGGAACTTCCAAGCACTAGTGGAGAAGTGCCGGAAAATTGAGATGAAGCGTAGAGGAAGCCGTACCACCAGGCATCTAGCTACAACCAGAAATAACAACAAGCTCGTCCCAGTGTTTCGGGGACAGGAAGTGGAGGCCAGAGAAACAACGATCAAGGCCAAGAAAGGAGATGTTTCAGGTGTGGAGATCCGAGCCTCCTGGCCAATGCTTGCCCGAAGAAGGATTACAAGTGTAACAACTATGACCGCATGGGACACTTGGCAAAGGAGTGCCATGCACCGAAGAGGGAGCATTCTTTCAACCATGCCAGAGTAAACAAGGCAACCGTTAAGGGAAGAGTGTATACCATGAGTGGTGCTGAGGCATCGAACTCCGCTGATCTTGTTCAAGGTAAGTACGACATTGCTGGTAATCTCATGTCTGTACTTTTCGATTCAGGCGCAACTCATTCTTTTATTTCGATGGATCGTGTGAAAATTCTAGACTTGCCTATTTCTTCCTTGCCATATAATCTGATTGTTTCTACCCCAACTGCTGAACCCGTGACTGTTAATTCTGTTTGCTTAAACTGTCCTACCATCGTTCAGAATAGATTGTGCTCAGAAAACCTTAATCTTTAGGGAGGAGATTTCTGGATTTTTATCTGCTAGTCAGGTAAGAGCTTCTTTGAAAGAAGGAGCTCAAGGTTACATGCTGCTGTTTTCCTTGAACGCCGAGAGTGAGTTTGACTTGGAATCCGTATCTGTCGTTCGAGAGTTTCCGGAGGTTTTCCATGAGGATGTACCAGGATTGCAACCTGTTCGGGAGATCGAGTTCGCGATTGATCTTATTCCAGGCACTGGACCAAAATCCATGGCACCATATCGCATGTCACCATCAGAGTTAGAAACCTTGAAGGACCAACTTGAGGAGTTGATGAGGAAAGAGTTTATACGACCTAGTGTGTCGCCGTGGGGAACTCCAGTCCTGCTAGTAAAGAAGAAAGATGGAACTGCTAGGCTATGTGTGGACTTTCGTCAGTTAAACAAAGTCACAATTAAAAACAGATATCCTCTTCCAAGGATAGATGATCTTATGGATCAGTTGCGTGGCGCAGCAGTGTTTTAAAAGATAGATCTGCGGTCAAGATACCACCAGATATGAGTAAAAGCAGAAGATGTTCCTAAGACAGCGTTTCGAACACGCTATGGGCATTATGAGTATTTGGTGATGCCATTTGGAGTGACGAATGCACCTGCTATATTCATGGACTATATGAATAGGATCTTTTGTCCCTTTTTGGATCAGTTCGTAGTCGTCTTCATTGATGACATTCTGATCTATTCTCCGGACAAGGAGACTCATCTTGAACACCTTAGCATTGTTCTTGAGATCTCGAGAGAGAAGCAGCTCTATGCGAAACTAGAGAAATGTGAGTTTTGGTTGGATCAAGTTCAATTCTTGGGTCACGTAATATCCCGCGAAGGAATCGTTGTGGATCCGACAAAGGTCAAAGCTGTTTTGGAATGGGAAAGACCGACAACGGCAACCGAAATCCGTAGTTTTGTGGGTTTGGCTAGCTACTACAGGAGGTTCATTGAGGGATTTTCCAAGATTGTAGGACCTCTCACCCAGTTTACTCGTAAGGACCAAGCGTTCGTGTGGACAGAAGCCTATGAGAGAAGCTTCCAAGAGCTGAAAAGGAGGTTGACAACCTCACCGGTATTGATCCCAAGGAATCTTTTGAGGTTTCTTTGTGATGCTTCGCATCAAGGTTTGGGCTGTGTGTCTTGATGCAAAATCGGAAAGTTGTAGCTTATGCTTCGAGGCAGTTGAAGATTCATGAGAGGAACTATCCGACGCACGATTTAGAACTGGCTGTTGTGGTCTTTGCTTTTAAAATTTGGAGACATTACTTGTACGGGGCTACTTTTAATGTTTTCAGTGACCATAAGAGCTTGAAGTACCTATTTTATCAGAAGGAGTTGAATATGCGTCAGAGACGTTGGTTATAATTTCTGAAGGATTATGACTTTCAACTACAGTATCACCCTGGAAAGGCGAATGTAGTGGCTGATACCTTGAGCGGGAAGTCAATTCACGCATCGGTGATGATGGTTAAAGAAGCGAGAATTGCTTGGACAATTCGAGATCTAAGATTGTCGAGTTGAGAGTACGCCAGAAAACGTGTGCGAACAGGACCACCGTGTCGAATGGATTAATGGAGCAGATAAAGGAGAAGCAAGAGACTGATCAGTATCTGTAGACAGAAAGATACTTAGTACGTCAAGGAGATCTGTCAGAGTTTAGAGAAGGAATAGATGGAATCTTGAGGTTTGGTGAGAGAATCTGTGTACCTGATGATGTTGAGTCGAGGAAGCCGATTTTAGAAGAGGCTCATAAGAGCAGGTTGAGTATGCACCCAGGAGCCACGAAGATGTATCAAGATCTTAAGAAGTTGTACTGGTGGTATGGGATGAAGAGAGATGTAATGGAATACGTCGCTTATTATTTGGTATGTTAGAAAGCCAAAGTGGAACAACAGAGACCAGCAGGAATGTTACAGTCTTTAGATATTCCAGAATGGAAATGGGATGGAATCTCGATGGATTTCGTGACCAGTTTACCAAGGACTAAGAAGGGTTATGAGGCTATATGGGTAATAGTGGACCGACTGACTAAGTCAGCTCACTTTTTGCCAATCAATATGAGATACTCTATGGAGAAGTTAACCCAACTGTACATCGGAGAGATTGTTAGACTGCATGGTGCGCCTTCGAGCATTGTTTTAGACCGAGACCCGTGGTTTACATCGAGGTTTTGGCAGAGTTTTCAAAAATAGCTTTGAACGAAACTCATATTGATTTCCGCATATCATCCGCAGACTGATGGACAAACGGAAAGGGCAATCTAGTCACTAGAGGACTTGCTGAGAGCTTGGGTTTTGGAGGATGTCGGGGGTTAGGACGAGTCCCTACCGTTGATAGAGTTCACCTACACTAATAGGTTCCATTCAAGCATTGTAATGGTACCTTATAAAGCCCTGTATGGTCGACGATGTCAGACGCCTTTGTGTTGGTACCAGGATGGTGAGAGTTTGCTGTTGGGTCCAGACATCGTGCAACAAACGACAGAAAAGGTGAAGATGATCCAGGAGAAAATGATGATTACTTAGAAGAGCTACGTGGACAAGAGACGACGAACTCTAGAGTTTGAGGAAGGTGAACATGTATTCTTGAGAGTCACGCCAACGACTGGGATTGGCAGAGTACTAAAGTCCAGAAAGCTTACTCCCAAGTTCATTGGACCCTACCAAATTCTTCGTCGTGGTGGCCCAGTAGCTTAAAAAATATCTTTACTACCCTTTCTTTCCAATATCCATGATGTCTTTCATGTCTCTCAGTTGAGAAAATACATTCCTGATCCATCACATATCTTAAAGCCTGATAAAGTACAGTTAAAAGAGAACCTGTCCTTTGTGACTTCGCCGGCACGAATCGCGGATAGGATGACAAAGCAGCTCAAAGGTAAGCATTTTCCTTTGGTCAAAGTCATATGGAATGAGACAACCGGAAAAGCAACGTGGGAAGCTGGGGACAAGATGAAGTTGCAGTACCCTGAGTTATTTCAAGGTACGTAATTTCGAGGACAAAATTCTTTTTAGAGGGGTAGAGTTGTAACACCCTGTTTTTCGTATGCTTCTTTATCAGTAAATACATGCTTTAATGTGTTTATTTTTGATAAAATCTAGAGGATGCTTTTATTTAAAATAAAATCATTTTCTTGTGTTGTTTTACAGTATGAAGTCACAGTAAAATTTTCGGTCGAAAATTCGGACGAAAACCGGTTTGGGTTCTCACTGCCAGTACAAGTTTAATGAGCTAGAGACAAAATTCTAATTCGTGAATGAGACGGTTAGTGTTTTTATGATGCTTTGTGTGGGTTTGGAGTTTTTCGAAAAATCTTGTTCGGGGCCAAATCTTAGGGATTTCCCGGGCGAAATCGTCGGGAAATACGATCGGGGAAGTCATCTGATACGCAATGGAGCAGAGCATCAAGAGGATGAAGTGACATGAAATGACTTAATGTGAAGGTTATGACACACCTCAAAAGGTGAATCGTGATTTTTTTTTCAAAAATCTCACTTTTTCATCTTTCTCTCTCCAATCACATCACATCACCTTAACTCCTTATCCTTTCTACAAGCAACCCACCTTCTCTCTTCTTTTCTTTCTTCCTCTCCCAAAATCGTGACCCTCTTCTCTCACTCTCTATAAACACTCTTCATTTCCACACTTCATCACTTTCCTCCATTTCTCACATTTACACTTTACTACATTTTTTCTTTTTCTTCTCTCTTACAAAGTTTACATTTTTATCAAGCTTTTCTCTTAGAGTTCTTCATCAAAGTTGTTCATCTTGTTAAGGGCAATACTTCTATGTAGTTCTTTATCAAAGTTTCATCTTTTATTTCAAATATTTCTTCATATGTCCTTTATGTGATTTTAACTTCTAAAACCTATCGAAAATGGTAGAAAACTCCTTTTGAGTTGAAACCACTTTATATATTCTTGTATTTACTCATACTATTTCATACTAAAAGGTTTTGTAAAACAAAGTTTCCTAACCTCTTCTTCCTAAGGAGGTCGAAACCATGTATATGGTTTAGGTGAATCTTGTTTCAACTTTTACATGTATGAGTTTGTATTTGAGTTTCATTTCCAAGATGATCATGGACCAAAGCTCCTTATGTTAAAGGATGCTATGTCTAAGTGATTGGAAAGTTTAAAATATTTTCTTGCTTTATTTTCCTATGATGGCCGAATGTAACATTTGACCTAGGATGTGTTATTTTATTTTGTTTTCCAAGATGATTATGGATTAAAGCTCCTTCATGTTAAAAGGATGCTATGTCCAAAAGATTGGATGGTTTAAAGATCTCTAACCTCACAAACTTGTTAAGGCCGAACCTAAGAGTTCATGGTCTAAGACATTTGATTTTTCCATTTTCCGAAATGATCATGGTTTCAAGCTCCTTACTATGTATGGATGCTAACCTAAAGAGATTGTAAAGTTTATAAATTCCTAGCATATTTACCTATGCTTGGCCGAAACCCTAAGTCAAGTACTTAGTGGTATTTTTAATTCAACTTTGTTAAAAGATTGTTGTTTTTGAACTTCTAGCACTTAAGGATCATAAATCCAAGAGTCACATAAATTTCGAAAACCCCTAATCCTAGTTTATTGTATGAACCGAACCTATACCTTGTGGTTAGTGTTCTCGAGTTGATTTTTTTAACTCATGATTTTATGTTGGTAATCTTAGACTTCCATCGTTGGAGAAGCGAGGACGTTCGTGAACCTTCTTTTCAAATCCAAAACTCTTAACTCCGACGTGAGGTAAGAGGGGATTTTCTAAAGATATTCAATAACTGTATGCATGTGTGTATGTGTTTAACCGGATATTTATATGTTGATTGAGCTTACTTGGTTATCTAATGTACTTGAACTGTTATGCTATTATCTGATGTTGAACTGTGCTTGTTCTAAATGTTATAATGCATATCTGTGATGAACTGCTTTCAACTGTGATATTAGCATTGAACTGAGAATATATAATGCTGTTGATTGAAAGTTTGCTAAGCCAGACTTGTGTCTGTGCTCAACTGTTATAAGGATTAAAAACCTTAATAAGATTTGAAGATGAAAGGATTGGTGTTCTTTTCCAAAAGCTCATTAACTTAAAGTACTTGTTTTAAATGTTGAAATGGTTTTGGTGAACTATTGTTATACAAGAGAAAAATCCTTTTCAAACTATATGCCTTCAAGTGAAAACTTTCAAGATTATTTGGCAATATCCTATTGGGGATTTTCAAAGATAAAAGTATTTTAAAGATGCTTTATTAAAGATTTTCAAAGAAAATGTTTTCTCCTAAATGTTTTAGAAACTTTCCGATAGCCTGGATAGGTTATCGAGGATTCGGTTTTGAATTTGATTTTCACTGAACGAAAAATAAGTACTTAAGAAAGAGAATCTAGTATGCGATACGTCTCATCTAGTATTCAGTTATACGCACGTGATCTTGGATCAGTGTTAATTCGGGGCCATGAGTCCTATTCATGATGTTTTGGACTGAGAGTCCAATTCTCGAAATCGAGGACGGTGCATTCTGATTTCGTTGTTGTGCGCTATTGTCCTTATCATGTTAAGTTCAAACATGAATAAAAGCATAAGTGATTTATATGACCACAATCCTTGACTGCGGCATCGGTCTCGGGCGTTGTGATTGAGCATTCGGACTGTGTGTCCTATGTTTCTGAGTTTTCAAGTGATGGGTAAATGATGATTAAGTCGTTAGCTTTGAGCTGCGATAGCAAAAAAGAATGAAGACAAAGAAAACCTTTTCATGTGTATTTCCCCAGGCAGACGTGCTTTCTTACATATCAGATACAAGGTGGTATCTGGGAGTCAGTTCATGTGACCGGTTCAGAGGCACATGTGACGTTGCTCGTCCTGAGACCTTAAATGCATGAGGGTATGGAGGCAACTGCCTAGTGGGCTATAGATTGACCAACTCTAATTCTTCTCCAGTGGAAAATGGTGTTGATATCTCATGAGATTAAGTTAGAGCCTGATATTGAAGTGCCATGCATATTTTCAAAGATTGACTGTGTGGGTTTGAGACCCTTTGATATAACACTGTTATGTTATGTATATGCATGATTTAACTGCTTATATGATTATGTGATGTATGTATCATGTATATGGTTGTTGTGGGATATATCTTATGACGATATCTCACTGTTGCACATTTGTATATTTTGTTCTTTTCTTCTTGTCTCGGGTATGCGCGTGCTTTTAGATGGATCCGAACGTTCCCTTGGCATAGCCGAGCTCGAGGAGCGAAATGTTTGATCATGCTGGGACGGCAGGGAAATGGACTATACATGAGGGTGCGACGACCGCGACGTATTGAGGACCAGTCACGACTACCGAGATGAATGCTAACGGAGTGCCCGTACGAAGGATTCATACCGTCGAGACGAGGACTGTGGTGCTTCCACCTCTATGGTACTACCTTCATATGCTACAAGTCACCGGTCTCCTTCATGAGCATTTTGATCCAGTTGAACCGCTTGTGGAGGATCCAGTGGAGGAGGATCCCGGAAAGGATCCCGAGGAAGAACCTCTTGAGCTGATAGAGGTCGAGGACGAGGAAGAGGAGGAGCCAGAGTACCATTCGCGGGGATCCGGAGATGTCGACATCCCTATCGACGATGGTGGTGACGTTATCAATACGGCATCTGATATCTCGTCTGGGGGTAGCGTCTGTGGTCACTCTGCATGCAGGAGGCATTGGTAGATCGTTCGTCGGCTTTTGGAGTTGTCCCGATAGTCCCTAGGCTTTTAGAGCCATCTTTTGAGTCTTGTACCCAGTTCCCTATCCCCAGTTTGATATTTCTTTTTTTTACCTGTTTCTTTAGTATCTGTTTTAGTGTATGATGGCCAGTTCGACAAGGCCTGTGTTGTAATCAAACCCAAGATCCCAAGTGGGACAGTTATATTTATACTATGATGTTTATTTTCATGTTTTGAGTGTTCATCACCTTTTCTTAACTTCTTTTAAAAAAATTGAGTACCCTTTTTCAGTAACCTTATATAAAAGGTTATTTTTCCGAAAGCAACCAGCGTTTTAAATAAGTTTATTTTCCGCAACGGGTAACCATGTGATGCTGGGTTTTAGGGTGTCACAAGGATGGCTTATATGAATTGATTGGTACTACCCATATCAACAAGATGCATCTTCTTTTAGGGAGCCCATCACTTAAGAACTCCACAGTTAAGTGTTCTTGACTTGGAGCAATTTTGGGATGGGTGACCTCCTGGAAAGTTTTCTCGGGAAGCATGTGAGTGAGGACAAAGCACGTTGAAAAGACCCGTGTTGGTTTATGGGGACAGACGTCAATCCATAAAGCAGCCAGGGATCTTACACTGGCTATGCAAGAAGAACTAAACCAGTTTGAAAGAAGTGATGTCTGGACTCGGGTGCCCTTGCCAAAGAACAAATCTGTTATTGGAACCGAATGGGTCTACAGAAACAAACTTGATGAAAATGGTAAAGTGGTAAGAAATAAAGCTATACTGGTTGCACAAGGATACTCTCAGGAAGAAGGTATAGACTATACTGAAACTTTTGCTCCTGTTTCTAGACTAGAAGCAATTAGGATTTTACTCTCATTTGTTGCGCATCACAATATCATGATTTTTCAAATGGATGTTAAAATGCATTTTTAAATGGCTTTATTAATGAAGAAGTATATGTAATGCAACCTCCAAGTTTTGAAAGTGAAACCCAACCTGAACATGTATATAAGCTTAAGAAAGCTTTATACGGCCTGAAATAAGCTCCTAGAGCTTGGTATAAAAGGTTAAGCTATTTCCTAATGGAAAATGGATTTAATAGAGGAAAAGTTGACACAACTCTATTTAGGAAATCCATTAAGTCAAACTTTATAATTATGAAAATATATGTTGATGATATAATATTCGGTGCTACTAATGAATCTCTATGCAAAGAATTCTCTAAGCTAATGCAGAAAGAGTTTGAAATGAACGATGGGAGAACTTAAATTCTTCCTTGAACTTCAAGTTAAACAAACCTTGGACGAGGTGTACATCCATCAAACTAAGTACACAAAGGAACTCTTAAAGAAGTTTAAGATGGATGATTGCAAACCAATGAATACTCCCATGCACCCCACGTCCATACTGAACAAAGATGACAAAGAGAAAAAGGTAGATCAAAAGGTATATAGAGGTATGATAGGATCTCTCTTATATCTTACTACGTATAGACCTGACATTATGTTCAGTGTATGTTTTTGGGCTCGATTTCAATCTGATCCAAGAGAATCACATTTATCATCAGCCAAAAGAATATTTAGATATTTGAAAGGTACTACTAATCTGGGTTTGTGTTTTAATAAAAATTATGATTACAGATTAGTTGGTTTTTGTGATGTTGACTATGCTGGAGATAGAATCGAAAGAAAGAGTACCAGTGGAGGATGTCACTTCATTGGAGCTACTATTGTCTCATGGTCAAGCAAAAGAAAAGTACAATTGCCTTATCAACTACTGAAGCTGAGTACATTTAAGTTGTCAGCTACTGCTCACAACTTCTATGGATCAAACACCAATTGGAGGACTATAATGTGTTTGAAAGTAGTATTCCACTTATGTGTGATAATACTTCTGCAATTAATCTATCTAAAAATCCAATATGGCATTCTAGAGCTAAGCACGTAGAGATAAACATCATTTTATAAGAGACTGGTCGCGCTGTCGCCACGCGCCAAAAAGAACGAGCGATTATAAAATAATGCAGTATAGTGCGACAACTCGGATATCGTCTCTCAAGGACTCTTTAGTTGTTGTTATTATTAACAGAAAATCAAAAGTTAGTTTTTGGGGGTTTTGGATTGAGTGCAAATAAAATAAAGAAAACAAAATAAAAACAGAGTAAGAAAACAAGCGGTTAAAATATTATCAAATAAACTAAAGAACGATCAACCTCTTGTTCTCGGTTTCCCCACTATCATCGGTTCATGCATATTCTACTAAGCGGATTCTAATCCCCTCCCGGTTGTAGCAACAATTAACAAACGAAAACCGCTACTACAGATGTATGTTCCTATTCCCGAAATAACAAACGGGGTTAAGCTCTCATGAACAAACGAACATGAATGAACACACGCGAAATAACAAACGCGATTATATATAGGAACATAACATCACCGAAATGAAACAATACCACACTATACATTCCCGAAATAACAAAAGAAACATACAACATTGCATTGAAAAGAGAAAAGCAAATGAAAGAGGAATCACAGAACCTCAAGTGTGGTAATGGAAACCAATTACGATAGATTAATCAAGGAGACTAACTCTCCATTACAGAAGCAAAACAAAAGAAGAGAAAATAAAACTAAAACTAATTAACTACTAACTGAGACTAGCCAAAACTGACTAGCTCTGACCCTCCCTAAAACTAGCTAACCTCTCATTCTGCCATAGAGCAGTTTATATACAAATTCTGGAATCCAAGGCCTCGCGAGGCGAAGCACTGCTCGCGAGGCGAATAACACGAAAGGCCTGCAACTCTTGGTCTTCTCGCGAGGCGAGCATATAATTCGCGAGGCGAACTCTTCAGCTTCCAAACTGTAACGCCCGTGGCCTTCAACACGGGTAAACCGTGATGCTCTCTGACTTCCAGGTACTCGCGAGGCGAGTCCTTCTTCGCGGGGCGAGACAGAAAGTTTTGCAATTTCAGGAACAGTCACCTTCTGGTTCGCTGGGCGAACATCCTTCTCGCGGGGTGAAAGACTCCAGATTTATTCCTTTTATTAACCTGAAAATAAGAAAATATAATAAGTATTTTATTTAACTCTAAATCAACTAAATTAACTTAAAAACACTTTACAGACTCAAAATACTACTTAAGGACAATCAAGTCTAATTTGGGTGAAAATGATATAAAATTAGCACAAAGCCAAGGTCTTTACTAGTTATAAAACCAGTCAAACAGAGGCTCATCAAAATACCCCAAACTTAAACTTTGCTTGTCCCCAAGCAAACTACACTCAAAAACTTAAAAAGACTCAAGATCTGGCAAGCTCAAAAGATTCAATCAACTTTCGCACAGATTTCAAGCAATTTATCAAAATATTTTTGAATGTTCCCCCCTTTACAAACAAATCAATCCCCACATTCATTCATTCCAAACAATTGAGAATTTCATCATTCAGGCAATCAGAAATCTAAGCAAGGGATCCAAGTCACACATACAAGGGAGATCACCAAGTTCAAACAAATGCCTTCCTCACAAGGGAGATTTATGTTTCACTCAATCGCTCAGTTTGTGTCTAGGCTTTCACTCAATTTCACTTTTAAGAGCACTTCCCATAAATTTGATTTTCATCTCAAAATGATTCCCACAGAAAACATGCATGCAACATCAAAAGGTCTTTTATGGGTTGTAATGGGGCCTGGCTAAGGGTAGGATATACAAAGGAACTAGGCTGAAGACCCTAGGAACTAAGAGAGCATGAACATTATTTACACTTTGAAATTCCACTCAAGTTCCTTTTCTCATTTTTCATTATGCCTTGGGTGACTACAACCTTTTTATTTCTTTTTGGCATTTTTGCACTTTTATTTTTTTTTGTTTTTCTTTTCTTTCCTTTTTTTTTTACATTCATCATTTTTTTTTTCTACAAGCCTTTGACTCCAACCTTTTTATTGTATTTTTTTCTCAATCCCAACAACATATTACACCTTGCAGCCACCCCAAACTTAGTTTCTTGCACCCATTCTAAGATTACATGCTCTCCTAATCCTAAGATCGGGTTAACATGGTTTTCCAGATTTTTGGGCTTATAACATTAGGTTATCAAGAATTAACAGGCTAATAGGCTCAATGGGGCTAACTAGGGAACATGCATTAGGAATTGGTTATTTTTAGGCTAAGTAGTTATTTACAAAGAAAATGCCTAAATCATCTGAAGCAAACACATAATCATGCAAACCAAAAAGAGATTCAAGCAAATTCAGGAAAGTGCAACTTAAAAAATGATTTCTCACAGTCAAAAACATGTTGGAGGCTCAAAACCTCACCTGGACATTTTTTGCAAATTGCTTGACAGAGATTCTATCCCTAGTGTGTGCTTCCTATCACCCCAAACTTATCATAAATCATGTCATCATAACAAAATCTCAAAGTTCAGTTTTCAATCAAATGGGGATCATTTTTTTCAAAATTTTTTTCAAATCCTAGGGGAAAAACAGTCAACACTTAGCATGCAATCAATCTATGCAAAATCAATCAAAATCCAATAAACTTGCCAATAACCAAGACACAAACACAACTCCCGAGCTTCTCAAATTATTCAGGAGCTTTATTCAAAACAAAACAGAATTAAAGTAAGGAAAAGAAAATTAAAAAGGAGAAAGGGTTAAGAAAACTCATTAAAGGGCGGTTCCACCAGGATCCCATTGCTTGTAGCATAAGGCCCACGTGGTGGCCAAAGGGCGGAAGCTCATTCCATGCTTCCATGACTTGCAGCCTTGATGTGGAAGTGGGTGCTTGACAATTATGACGACCTCGCCGAGTGCAGCGGACTTCTCACTTCCTCTCGGGTCACAGATGACCGCTTTCTCAACAAAATCCTCCCAATAGAAGTGGGGCTCAACCTCTTGGACCGGCCATGGTGCAAAATCCAAGGGTGCAAAATCCAGAACTTTTGGTTCCTCAGGGGGAGGTGGCAAACAGTTAGTTGGGGTTACTGGCGCTGCTTCATTTTCTGCACTTTCTTCATTCACTGTACGAACAATTTCATCACCTGCTATACATGCAAAAATTTCAGCACACACCACACAAAGGTTAGAGTTAGTACATATATTACAAGAAAATGAATCAGAAAAAGTTAGAATGTCTGGGAATTCTTCACACAGTGCATCCACCCCATTACTCTCAACACATTCAATTGTTTTACTTGATTCATCTACTCCCAAAGGTTCTTCATCATCCTCAGGAACGGTGGAGCGGATGTCCTCCTGATCCTTCTGATTCTCCTTTTCTGTGTTTCCTGAACAGTATAAAGCTGCATAACAGAATATACACAAAGCAGCACTGCCATCACAATAACAATCATTAGAATCAGGGGATTCAACACACAATTCATCATCAACAGAAATATTATCAGAATTATCATCAGAAATATTTTCAAGAATAACTTGTGCCTCTGTAGGTTCTTCAAGGGGCTGTGGAATTAGCATTGCAGCCGAGTTGGCGGTAACTTGATCAATTAGAGCCCACAACTTCCGAGATTCAGCTTGGCTCCTCTGGTATTCAGCCTCCATCCTCTGTTGGAATTCAAGATTGCTCGCCTCCATCATCCGTTGAAATTCAAGATCTTGTTGTGCCATCCGTTGATTGTTCCCCTCCATTTGTTGTAGCATTGAAGCAATCTCATCCAAGGTGCTCTGTGAAGGTTCGGAAGGTGCAGAGGTGGTCACTTGGCTAGGATAGTATGGTGGTGGCTCACTAAAATTAGGATAATACATGCAATGTGGTGGTTCATAATAAACATTAGGCAAATATCCATACATGTAATTATCCATGGCAATCAAACATCCAGACAAAGCAGACAGAACTAATTAGCAAATAATTTTTTTTTTTTATAAATATTTTCTGCTAATAACAACAAACCAGAGTCACCGGCAACGGCGCCAATTTTTGAACGCGCTGTCGCCACGCGCCAAAAAGAACGAGCGATTATAAAATAATGCAGTATAGTGCGACAACTCGGATATCGTCTCTCAAGGACTCTTTAGTTGTTGTTATTATTAACAGAAAATCAAAAGTTAGTTTTTGGGGGGTTTTGGATTGAGTGCAATTAAAATAAAGAAAACAAAATAAAAACAGAGTAAGAAAACAAGCAGTTAAAATATTATCAAATAAACTAAAGAACGATTAACCTACTGTTCTCGGTTTCCCCACTATCATCGGTTCATGCATATTCTACTAAGCAGATACTAATCCCCTCCCGGTTGTAGCAACAATTAACAAACGAAAACCGCTACTACAGATGTATGTTCCTATTCCCGAAATAACAAACGGGGTTAAGCTCTCATGAACAAACGAACATGAATGAACACACGCGAAATAACAAACGCGATTATATATAGGAACATAACATCACCGAAATGAAACAATACCACACTATACATTCCTGAAATAACAAACAGAAACATACAACATTGCATTGAAAAGAGAAAAGCAAATGAAAGAGGAATCACAGAACCTCAAGTGTGGTAATGGAAACCAATTACAGTAGATTAATCAAGGAGACTAACTCTCCATTACAGAAGCAAAACAAAAGAAGAGAAAATAAAACTAAAACTAATTAACTACTAACTGAGACTAGCCAAAACTGACTAGCTCTGACCCTCCCTAAAACTAGCTAACCTCTCATTCTGCCATAGAGCAGTTTATATACAAATTCTGGAATCCAAGGCCTCGCGAGGCGAAGCACTGCTCGCGAGGCGAATAACACGAAAGGCCTGCAACTCTTGGTCTTCTCGCGAGGCGAGCATATAATTCGCGAGGCGAATTCTTTAGCTTCCAAACTGTAACGCCCGTGGCCTTCAACACGGGTAAACCGTGATGCTCTCTGACTTCCAGGTACTCGCGAGGTGAGTCCTTCTTCGCGGGGCGAGACAGAAAGTTTTGCAATTTCAGGAACAGTCACCTTCTGGTTCGCGGGGAGAACATCCTTCTCGCGGGGCGAAAGACTCCAGATTTATTCCTTTTATTAACCTGAAAATAAGAAAATAAAATAAGTATTTTATTTAACTCTAAATCAGCTAAATTAACTTAAAAACACTTTACAGACTCAAAATACTACTTAAGGACAATCAAGTCTAATTTGGGTGAAAATGATATAAAATTAGCACAAAGCCAAGGTCTTTACTAGTTATAAAACCAGTCAAACAGAGGCTCATCAAGACTATGTGCAAAAAGGTGTCTTTGATATACAATTTGTAGATGCTGACCATCAATGGGCATATATCTTTAATAAACCTCTTGCTGAGGACATGTTTATATTTATTAGAAAGCATCTTAATATGTTGTGTGTGGATTGATTTAGTCATCCAGCTATGAGAATGTATTGTATCTTGTATGTGCGTCTATTATGTTTTGAGTCCATTGCTTGTTTTAATGCACGTCCAGTACTTACCGCGTCCAGTGCATTTGCATACCGCGTCCAGTGCATACCGCGTCCATACTTGGTTGTGTTTTGAATGGACTCGTCCATATGCTTGTATGCATTTATTTTGTCTCTAAGGCAAATTTAATTTATTTATTCTCCTTGCTGAGTCAGTTATTTCCATCAATCCCATCAATAGCTTTTTATAGTTTCAAAAAACATGTGTCGTATTACCCTTTTACGACATGTTTTATCACACGTTCTTTTTATTTTCTTTTTTAATTTATTTTCAAAAGAAAAACTATTCGCATTCAAAACCTTTTTAAGCAAGTTTTTTTCCTCTATGAAACTCTTCACTATCTTCGTCTCTGAAAACTCTCTACCAATGAACCCCTTGCTTTCTTGCCTCCAAACCCTAACCTCAAAATTCAACAATGGCGTCTTCATCTGCTGTTTCTACTTTCAACATAGACCAACTAAATCTTGCTGTGGAGCACCACTTCAACTTCGGGATTCTGAAGGAATACAACTTGGATGTCAGTAAGAACAACACTGTTGCTGGGTGGGATGGAATGTTCATCGAGAAGGTGTCCATTTACCCTAATCTGATTAGGGATTTTTGGAGAAACCCTCATGTTACAATTTCTGAAATTTCTGTTGACGTGCTTGGGATGAGAGTAGTGGTTTATGAGAAGACCATCTCTGAGGCTATCAACTGTGCTCAAGAAGGAGTAGACTGACCAGTACTTGGGAGAAGGACCTTGGTGGTTTTGAAGTAGTTGCTGCATTTCTTATGAGAGAAGACAAAGTAAGAGACCAATTTTGGAAGTCAATGGAGATGAAGGATGAAGTTCGTATTCTTCAGATTCTGAACAAGGCCATTCTTCACAAGATTGGGTCCAAAGACAACTTGTCAGCTCTGCACAAGTTTTGTCTCTGTCATCTCATTACTGAGACCAAGATTAATCTTCCCAGAATTCTTTATGGAAGATTCAGAGATGTCATGGTGCACAAGAAGAAGCTCTCTGCCATTCCCTTTTGTCATCTGCTGTCTAAACTCTTTAAGGCTCAAGGAGTGTATGACTTTCTTGCTGCTAAGCCACAGGAAGAGCAAGAAAGGATCCTAACTGAGAAAGGTATGAATGCTGCTGATTTTGGTAAGATGAATTTATCCGGTATGAATCTCAGCACCTACAATCAAGCTGCTTTGGCCAAAGAAGAAGAGATACCGAAAATCAAGGAAGAACAGATTGAACAAAACAATGCTGAAACCCTTGGTCATAAAAGAAAAGAGCGGTGAGGAGAAAGACAATCTGCCGTTAAGAGACTGCGCGAGGAATTGTCATAAGGGAGCCTACTCAACCTGCACCTCAACCTGCACCCTCTCAGAAAAAGGACAATTCTCACAATGAGGATGAAGATGATGAGCACAATATCCCCATTGGAGTCGTGCTTAAGAAGCAAAAGATAACTGATGCTGCTGCTGCCCCTGCTTCAACTCAACAAAGAAAGCAACCTCCAAGAAAAGCTAAGTCCTTTGTGACTTACGAGGTAAACATTCCTATTGATGACCCTGTTCAAATAGGAGTAGATGCTTTGGTTGAGAGTCTTAGGGATAATATTGTTGTTACATCAGATTCTGTGATTCCACACTCACCTCACCATGATATTTACATTCCCACACTACCAACCACAACCCTCACCTGACTCACAAGCCTCACAACCTGAACGACAAATAACCTCACCAATCCAATCTTCACCAACCAGACCACAATTTCAACCAATCATTCCAGCAGATGATCCCTGATTCAATCAACCAGATGATGTAGGTATCAACCCTGGTGCCCCCTTTCCCAAGCTACCTAAAACCATTTTTCCTTACACTGACCTTTCTATGCTTTTGATGGTAAATCAGAAAATTGGGCCAAAGTTAAAAGAAACTGAAGAATTCTATACCATACTCTTGAATCAGAACCAATGTCAACTAGACCTTGGTATCCTCTGCCTGGGTATGAGTATGAGGAAGAACCAACCTACTACCCCTGGTATCAACCTATTCCATATGAACCTTCTGGTCCACTTCCATCTAACCTTTACAATTCTCATGGCCCTTTTCTCATTTCTCTGCCACAAGAGAAATTCCCTCCAAGAAAAATTTACCCCAACCTTTTCAAATTCCCTCCCTTCAAACCTTTCACAGAAGGTGTAGATAGACATATTATTCCTGTTTGGACTTAGGACCCCTACAGATCGAAAGCTACTTCATTGAGAGACAAAGACCCAAAGACTATGGAAGAGCCAAGTTCATTATGGACAGAGAAACCAAGTGGAAAACTTTTGTCCACACCAGAGAGTATGGCAAGGATACTGATGTTGTGGATCACATCATGTATGCCCATTTGAAAGCTGAACTTGAGCTGCCAAGATATGTTAGGGCTACCAATTTTGTCCCTCCAACCTGGCTATTTCACACATTAAAGAACACAAGAATTGGAGTCAGACCTTACATGATCTGTCCAAGACTGCCTATGATAGACTTGAACAAGGATAAGGATCTGAAAAAGCAAAGGGAAAGCGAGAAGATGACAACTGACAAATCTGTTTGATCCTAGCTGATTCTCATTATGACTATGGATCAAAACCTGCTAGATCACTACTTGTCTCAACCTGTTGAGGATGTCCCAGAAGATGCTGCAGTTGACTTTTGGAGAAGTCACTTGATAACCTGCAATAAGGAAGCTTCTTCATCTGGCCTAAGCAACAAGGAAAGAAGGCAAACTCATACTGTCAGAGGAAGACTTGGATTCTCCGGAATTCAAATACTTCATTCATGAGAATGTCTTAGTCATGTGCCGGTCATCGGTTACAGTATATGAAGATGATCCCATCCATTGGGAACCAGACTTGCCTATCCCTTTACCCCAAGCTTCTGAAAATTCATCTGAGCAGATTGAAGAAATTATTGTTGAAGGTCCAAACATGAAGTACTGATGTTGTTCACATAGTCTTTGGAATTGAGGAAGTTTCTGAGTCCACTCTAGGACAAAGTACTTCTGAGAAACATTCTTCTCAACCAATGGCTCTGACAGTCATCCACCCTCAAGAACAACCTCAACAATCAAGAGCACTTAGCACCTTTCAAAGACCAGAAAATATTCATGACAGTGCTGAAAGCTCAAAACCTTCACTGCCACAGAACTTGGAAGAAATAATTGGAAATATTGTGCACTAAAAGGTTACAGAGCAAGTCAGTGTGCAATTTATGGAGCAAGTCAAACAACAAGTTGAAGAATCCTTAGCCCCAACTCATGCTCTCGTCAATAAGATGCTAGGACTTCTCACAAGCTTTCACCAGACCCATGATCTTCCACCTCCACCCCCTCCATCTCCTCCACCTTCATCCTAGTTTTCTTTTCCTTTCTTACTGACAATGATGGTTCACTCCTATTTCCTTTTTGTCTGATGACAAAAAAGAGGGAGAAAGGACATGGAGAATTAAATTTTATGATCTTATATGAAAGTCAGTCTTTGGAAACATATATTTTATCTGTCTGCATATGCATGCTTTTATCTGTTTATATGCCTTATATGCTTTGATATGGCTTGAGTTAACATGATAAGTTGTTTTGAACTTAGATAGCTCTGAATTGATTTATTTTGCTGTACTTGTGACATATGTTGTGTACTATTGCTTATCTATTTTAAGTTTTATATGCTCTGTCTTAGGGGGAGCCCTATAGCTCTCTTAGACTTTGTTCACCCAAATTTAATTAGTTTTTGTCATCATAAAAAAGGGGGAGATTGTTGGAACCAAAGTATTTTTGGATTAAAATCTCTATGTTTTGATGTTAACAAAAGGATTAAATTTGTATGGTAAAGTGTTATTTGAGATCTAACAAACGTTATTTAGCCTTGCAGGAAAGTTCAAATTATATAAGTCAAGGAAACTTAGAAAAAGTTTCTTTACTGGAATTAAATTTAGATTCCGCGTCTATTCTTATAGACAAGCTATCCAAAACTGCTTGGTAAATTTCTCTCTCTTTAACTCTATGACTAAGTAGATGAGGTTTTAAAATTTTCTGAGTAGACGAGAACATTAACTTTTATGTTTCTAATGAGTAGACGTGATCACTAAACTAGCTAACAAATAAGCAAGTCCAAAGACTTGGAACCAAACGAGAAATCAGTAGACGTAGCTTCAGAAATCAATTTCAACTCCTTACTTAATAAGCTTGCACGTCCAAAAGACTAGCGCATCCATTAGATCAAAATGCTAGCCCGTCTAGTCAACTCCTATTTATTTCAAATGATTGAATATTTAATTCAAAGACGAAAAAGTTAGAAATCAACTTTTGCATGAACAGAGACATGACTCTCTACTTCAAGAAAAAGTGATAACCAAGAGCTCATTTCTTAGAAGAAAATCAAGCTATCAGACTCAACGGATCTCATGCATTAAATGTTATCTCTAAACGGGAAGATTCAAGACCATTAAAGTATTTCAAGAGAAGATGAAGCTCAATATAAATAGAAGACCATGTCTATTGAACAACAACTTTTATCGAAAGTTTGCCAATCTTTATTCTTATATTCTTTCAAGCGCAAAAGTTTGTATTCTTCTTTAGTTTGAATATTCGTGTAATATTCAGTTGATCTTAAACTTTCATATCCTCACACATAGTGAGTTAGGCAAATCATAAACAAAAATCCCTTTGTTAGAGTTAGATCCTAGAGAGGCTTGGTAGAGAAAGAATACTTGTAGCCTGGAGAGGTGTTGGATACTTGTGTAATCTATTTGGTGAAATAGTGGAGAAAACCTTCAAGTAGAAGGGACTGGACGTAGTCTCGGTTGGAAGAGAGTGAACCAGAATAACTCACTTGTGTGATCTTCTTATCCCTATCTTTTACAGTTTTTATATTTTACTAACTGTGGGGAGTTGAACTTTATTTTGTTAATCTTTCTAAAATCACTTTTTGTGTGTGTGCTGTGTTTTATCTTCTGATTCAGAAAATTTTTCAAAAAGATTATTTTCGAAAAATTATTAACAAACACAATTCAAACCCCCTTCTTGTGTTTGCCTGTGTCAACTTCACATCTGAGTAATGAACTGGTCTCGGGCAGTAGCATCAGAATCAGGCTGAGGAGGGGCATCCTGTGCACCAGGAGCATCGGAAGCAGGAACACCACGTCGCTATATCTTGGGAGGCATGACTAAGTCTTGAACCAAAATTTTCAGAACAATGAACCTCAGCAAGAGCAACAAGATAAATAAGACCAACAACAACTAACAAGAACCCAAAACTCAAAATCGTGGCCTATGAAGGGGGCAGAGGTTATAGAGATGGATTCGCACAGATTCGTGAAAAAGATGGAAAAATGATTATGGAATCATGAGATAGATGATGGAAATAGAAGTATTGAAACGGAAAATAACTCATAAACAATCAAAAAAAAATTGAAGAGGATGAAGGTAGGGTTTATAGTGGGGAGGAAATGGGTTTTCAATTTTGAGGGTGAAAAGGAGAGAAAAAGCCAAGAATGGATGATGTTTGATGTAGGAGAAGAAGATTTGTCATGGTTAAGAGTGAGTTGGATGAGGAAAAGTGAGTGGGGTTGTGGCTGGGTGGAGGGGTATGTCTGCGCAGGATTGAAGACGAAGGAGGGTTAGGTTTTCCGAAACAGGGGAAAAACGCGAGTTTAGTGACAGAATTCGAAAAGTAGTCGACTACTTTTGTGAGACAGAGTAGTAAATGCTGTCAAACACGAGTAGTCGATTACTCATGTTAAGTAGTCGACTACTCCACTAAACAGCATAGAAAAACAATAAAAAATAATAAAAAATATTAATAAAAATACATACAAATCATGCATATTTCATACAAATAACAAGAAGGGAACAGAGAAATCAATGGAGACTAGGATCATCAATAATGCCAAGTTCTCTACGGATATAAAAGAAATTTTCCCTAGCCAAGGTTTTACTAAAAATATCCGGTAATTGTTTACTAGTCTCTACAAATTCCATTATGCAATCTCCTTTTTGTAGGAAGTTGAAAACCCATGAGAAGAACTACCCTACCCATGACATAGAGTTAGGAGCTGTGGTTTTTGCCTTAAAGATTTGGAGGCATTGCCTTTATGGAGCAAGGTTTGAGGTCTTTAGTGATCATAAGAGTCTGAAATATCTTTTTTACCAGAAGGAGTTGAATATGAGGCAACATAGGTGGACGGAGTTCCTTAAGGATTATGATTTTGAGTTGACCTACCACCCAGGAAAGGCCAATGTGGTGGCAGATGCCTTAAGTAGGAAAACCATGCATGTCTCCGCTTTGATAGTTAGGGAGATGGATCTAATTGAGGAGTTTAGAGACCTTAGTCTAGCTTGGGAAGTTACCCCTAGGAGTATTAGGCTTGGAACCTTGAAGGTTACCAACAACTTGATGGATTAGATTAGAGAAGGTAAGTAGTTGGATAAGTTTCTCTTAGACCAGCGAGAGTTGCTTGCTCAGGGTAGAGACCTTAGCTTTAAGGATGGGAGTGATGGGGTCTTGAGGTTTAAAGATAGAGTCTGTGTGTCGGATATTTCTGAGCTTAGGAAGTTGATCCTTGAGGAAGGACATAGGAGTGGGTTGAGTGTGCACCCAGGTGCCACCAATATGTATCGGGATCTTAAACGCATGTTTTGGTGGCCTAGGATGAAAAAAGGATGTAGTGGAGTTTGCCTATGCGTGCTTAGTGTGCCAGAAGGCCAAGATAGAACACTAAAAGTCTTCAGGTAAGTTGTAACCTCTGAGCATCCCAGAATGGAAATAGGATAGCATCTCTATGGATTTTGTGTCTGAACTCTCTAGGACTCCAGCTGGTTTTGAGGCTCTATGGGTTGTTGTAGATAGATTGACTGAGTCTACCCATTTCATCCGTATGAACTTGGAGTATCCTTTAGAGAAGTTGGCCAGGTTGTACATTAAAGAGATAGTTAGGCTTCATGGTGTACCCTCTAGCATAGTGTCAGATAGAGACCCTAGATTTACCTCTAGGTTCTGGGATACCTTGCAGAATGCTTTAGGGACAAAGCTTAGGCTAAGTTCAGCTTACCAGTCACAGACTGATGGGCAATCTGAGAGGACCATCCAGTTCTTAGAGGACCTGTTGAGAGCTTGTGTGCTAGAACAATCTGGAAGTTGGGACAAGTTTTTGCCCCTGATAGAGTTCACCTACGACAACAGTTTCCATTCTAGTATTGGGATGTCACCTTATGAGGCTCTTTATGGGAGGAGATGTAGGACACCCTTATGCTGGAATGAACCTGGTGATAATGTGGTGCTAGGACCTGAGATAGTGCAAGAAACAACAGAGAAGATCAAGATGATTCAGGAAAATATGAGAGTGGAACAAAGTAGGCAAAAGAACTACCATGACAAAATGAGGAAGGCGCTCGAATTCCAGGAAGGTGATCATGTGTTCTTGAGAGTTACCCCGACAACTGGGCTTGGTAGAGTGATGAAAGTAAGGAAACTTACTCCGAGATTCATTGGTCCTTACCAAATCCTAAAGAGAGTCGGCGAAGTCTCCTACCAAATAGCCTTACCCCCTTTCTTGTCCAACCTTCACAGTGTTTTCCATGTGTCTCAACTCAAAGTATATCCATGACCCTAGTCACGTGATAGTACTAGACGCGATACAGTTGAAAGAGAATTTGACCTTGCAGGTATTACCCCTTCGAGTCGAGGATAGGGGGTAAAGCAGCTAAGAGGCAAGGAGATTCCTTTGGTCAAAGTCGTTTGGAGCGGAGCTACTGAGGAAAGTGCTACATGGGAGCTGGTGAGTAAGATGATGGAAGCATACCCACACCTTTTCATTCGAGGTACGCAGAAATTTCGGGGATGAAATTTTTATAAGGGGGTGGAATTGTTACACCCCGCTTTTCGTTAAGTGCTTTGTTATATGCTTTTTTGGTTGTTTAAGCTTGAAGCTTAAGTTAGAGTTGTTGGTTAAGGGCTAAGTGGGATTTTTTAGCTTAAAAGTACCTTTCTGGAGCAAAAGCATGACCGTGCTTATCTCCAGCACGTCCATGCTTGGCCACGTGTGTTGTAACCAGTGGAGTCACAAGCACGGCCGTGCTTGTTAGAGAGCACGGCCATGCATAAGTGCGGACCGCGTCTCGGAGACGCTAAGTCCAGCATGCCCATGCTTGCTGAGGAGCATGGTCGTGCTTCATGTGTAGCCTATATATGTTGGCACAGAAATCGAGAGTTGTGTTTTTAACCCTAATTTGGTAGCTGCTACTACCCTAGTGCGGCTAGACCTGTCCCATTCCCTATCTCCATCAAACTCAATGCAATCTTGGAGTTCGGAGACTTTTGGGAAGCTTTTGTTCATATGTGCCAGTTATATAGGTAATGTCCCTTCCCTTTTGTGGTTTCCTTTTCTTGGTTATGAATTGGAAACTGATTTGGTTGATGTTTTGTTTGACCAAGGCTTAGAACCAGACTGAGTCGGGGGGACGTGACTAGTTTGCTGTTTGAGGCTATCGTTATTGGAACGTTCAAACCAGGTATGCGGAGAAGGATTGTGTAACCATTTGGCAGTGGGGGTAGTGTAAGATGGGGGTTCCCATGACCCCGAGGTTGTTTGTATGCTATATGTTTACCTATCTGTTTGTTATAAATGCCTATTGTATTTGATAACATGTTTCTGGTTAAATTGGTATGCCAATGTATATGTTTATATCATGATTATGCCGGCTGAGATGTTGTTATAACTGTTGGTTGAATGGATGTCGTTGTGATGAACCTATTGATATAACCTTTAATTGGTTAAATAGGACTTTAATTGGCTAAATGATTAAGGGACCGTTTTCCCAAAAATATTCATAAGACAGGAATTATTAAAGGTGAGGTTTTTATACCAATGGTTTAGTTGAAAACCTTAGGAATGATTCAAGAGTGTTTAGGGAGTTTTTGGTTAAAAGGAACTATGTTGAACTCTACCCAAAACAGTACTGACGCGCGATGAGCACGACCGTGCTGAACAGGGAGCATGCACGTGCTCCCAGTTTGAATTCTGGAAAATGGTCACGCTTTAAGCACGACCGTGTAGAATAGGAGCACGACCGTGCTCCACTTAAGTGGCAGCACGACCGTACTGGGGACTAAGCACGCCCGTGCTCCCCTCCAGAACAGAGATTGAGATTAAAGGTTTTAAAGGGGTTTTAACCCCGATTATCCCCACTAATGATGTGATAATGTACATATCAAATGTTGAAGGTTAAATAACTTAATTAAAGATTAATTAAGATGATGAAAGACGATGAGTTGGTTAAGTCGGTGCCCAAGGGGTTGCCCCACGTTGATGGGCTTTGGTGCTTTTCGGCCAAAGTGGCCTCGATTGTAACAAGCTGATTTTTATTACGATGTTTAACCAGTTAAAATATAATTAATTATATTTTAATCTGAGAGTTAGAAAATGATTTTTTTATAAAATAAAATCATATTCATAGTCTATCTTATGGTAGAAGGTTACTATAAAAATTTGGGTTGAAAATTCAGATAGAGCCCGGTCTGCATTTTTACAAACAGTAAGAGTTTACTAAGTAGAAAACCTAATTTTGACCCATGAACGGAATGGTTAGTGTTTTTATCATATTTCCAATAACTTTAGTTTTCTTTAAAAATTTACGTTCGGAAATAAAATAAAATATTTTATTCGAACGAAATCTTCGAAAATTACGATCGAAAACTTAAATCAGGTAAACAATGGAGAGCTGAGATGACTAAAGTGACTTGATGGTATTGAAGTGACTTGATGGATTGATGTCATGAGTAACATCAAAGGAAAGTCATGATTATGACTATAATTTATACTATTTTAATCCTAAAACCCATTGATTATCTTCCTATAAGCCAAACAAGTCCTAAGCCAAACTTGGCCTCCAAGTTTCTCTCCTCTCCTTCTCCCACACGCCTCACTCTCCCCCTCCCCTATATAAACCCATTATTTTCTTCATTCACATTTTTTGGGAACATGACCTCGTCCTCAACTTAAAAAGACTTGACATACTCATATTTGCTGTTTGCCATCTTCTTTCTTTTCTCACACAGTTGTTATACCACACGCTCATTACATGAAAATTATAAAACCTTTGGAGTTTGAACTGTCAAAGCATGCCGCAGTGCAAGATGGGGGTTGTCAACGGTCACAAGTGGTGGCAACAACTACACTGAGAATGTGACGGTGCGTGGTTCTAGTTTGCTATGGTGCTAGACTTGCAGTTGTGACAGAGGCCTGTAGGTCTACAATCCTTCTCAACCTAACCACAAAAACATAATTCAAGTTGAAAAATTAGTTTTGGCATTTTATCAAACACATGTTAGGCACATTATTTGCTCGAGTACACTTCAAATGAAAATGAAAAAATTTGATTATTATACCAAGCAGTGGTTAAATATGCCTTACCAGAACAAAGATGGAGATAAACCTTCAACCGCTCACGCTAAGAAGAACTAATGCCCTATGCGTTTGTGCTTCTTCTCACCTTCGAACACATAACACTCACACTCTTCCTTTTCAATTTTTATGTTTCCGCTCTATAATGTGACAACAACAAAGGGGAGAGAACAACGAGGGAGAGAGGAGAACGGACATAACAGAACATAGAGATGAGGGAGAAGAAGACATACCAGAGTGGAGGGCAGAGAGGGAGGCGTTCGTAGCAACAAAGGGGGAGAGAGGAAACTAGAGAGGTGTATGGATTTGGGACTAGATTGACTTACTTTTAGGCTATGTTTGAGAGTTTTGGAGATGATGGAGTTGAGTGGTTAGTAATGGAGTGGAGTGGAGAAAGTATACCACTCCATTGTTTGGAAGTTTAGGGGGAAATCCAAACCCCCCCAATCTGGCGGGTATAAAAATTGGGGATTTGGATGGGATGTAGTGGTTTGGGTTACCATCCTAAATCATCCAACTATATTAATGAATGAACTCCCAAACAATGGGTCAAGCCTTTTATACCACCTCACTCCATTACTAACCATCCCACCCCATCCTCCCAAACATAATTTGGGAGGATGGGGTGGGGTGGTTAATAATGGAGCGAGGTGGGAATATGTCAGACTGCTCGACAGGGGCCTGTGCCTGACCTTTTTACAGCTTGGCCTGAGATTTAGGCTTTTTTAAAAATCTATTTAGTTAAAAAGGCTAGGCCCAGGCTAATAAAATGGCCTATTAGGCCTGACAGACAGGCATACATACATACATACACACACACACACACATATATGCATGTATGTATGGGGAGCAACTCAAGTGAGATGAATGTATTATTATGAGAGATGAGAGGAGTAAATCTGAACATTTGGGTCATACATTAATGGTCAAGATTAGAACTTAAAGTCATGTGATATTTTTAAGTGATCACATAACCACCAACAAACTTTTAATCCTTACCATCAATGTATGGTTTGATGGTCTAGATTTACTCCTCTCGCTCTTACAATAAGAATTCATCTTACTTGAGTTGTCCCCTGTATGTGTGTGTGTGTGTGTGTGTGTGTGTGTGAGGGACAACTCAAGTGTATATATGAGGGACAACTCAAGTGAGAGTACTATCTTATTATGAGAGATGGAGTGTTAAATAATAACCATTAGTTTAAATGAAAGGTTGAGATTACAACACAAGTTAAAAAAATCACGTGCCCTCCATCTCTCTGACACAATTCATCCACCACCACGGCACCACCCATCTATTAGAACTAAGAACTCAAAAATAAAGAGAAGAAATTGGAATCAGAAGAGTAATGATTCATTGAATTGATTAACTGTTACACAATTAGCTTATATATACAAGCTATGGTTCAACTAACCAATTAACTAAATACAGAAACTAACAGAGTGTAACGGAATATAATCAACTAACTAACATTCGGTTATTGGCTTAGATAAATACATCGAGTTGTAATACTTCCCCTCAAGTTGGAAGATATATATCATATATTCCTAACTTGGATATTAATGATTGAAAAATGGAGGCAGTGACTGGTTTGGGTAGAAGGTCAACTAGTTGATGGGTTGATTTAACATGGACCAATCGAATTGTCCTTGATGCAACCTTCTTACGGATGAAATGGCAGTTTATTTCAATGTGTTTGGACCTCTCATGGAAAATTGGATTAGAAGCCAAGTGTATTGCTGATAATCCACTGTCTTATCATGTTTTATCTATTACTTTAGAGCGGATTTCATCAATTAAATTTTGTTGAATGCTTGATTTAGCCCAAATTAGACTTTGTTTTCCTATTGTGGTTATTTTAGAGTCAATGTATGTATTTAATTAATTTTAATTAGATTTTTATTAATTTTCTGATATTATACTTATTTTTGATTTTTAGGAAAGTATCAAGAAGAAAAGAATGGAAATCAATTAAATTGAAGATTGCCAAGTAAATTGCACGGGCCCACATGATGGATTTGAATCCAAATCAATTTGGATTTTAATTGTTATGGTTAAAAGATAATTCAATTGGCATTGAGATAAAAGATTGGATCCAAATCAATTTGGATTTGGATAATAATTGCCTATCACAGCAATAAAGGATATGATAAGATTTGGCAATTAATTTGGAGATATTGATTTGACAATTAAATATGAAGATTAAAATACTCAGGACCAATTATGTTGGAGTTTGCATGAAGGCGGGGCTTGAAATACAAGAAAAATGAGCCAAACAGAGCCCATCACAGCTTGACCGTGATAGGCATCACCGTCATGATCGAGCAGGGCTGAAAAAGAAAGAAGAACACAAAGTCAGAACCTGTCACGGTCAGGCCGTGATGGCGATCACGGCCGTGACAGGCCAACCAGTGTCAAGTTCTCCACGACAGAATCTGTCACGGCCTAGTCGTGGCAGGCATCACGGCCGTGACGCGAAAAATCCAAAAATTTAATTACTGATTTGATCTGATTTTGTAACAACTTTAATCCCAAGTTACCCTACATTATAAATAGGACTCTAAGGCTCAAAAATAGGGATCTCTGGGGCTGCTACCTTAGGCAAAAATTAGGATTTCAATTTTGCTTTCAATTTGATTCCTATTGCATGAATTACTTGTGAGTCTGGTGCGCACTTATTTGCATCTCATAGATACTCTAAGGAGGAACCTAGTGGTGAACTTAGGTATTGGATCTATAGGGATTGAACTAAGGACTTAAATCACCGTTTTATTATTACTTGCTTCGATCCGGTACGCTTGTCGGAGCAAGTTTTTGGCCCCGTTGCCGGGGATTGACACTACCAATGTCATTAGTAACAAAGGAGGCAACTACTTTAGACTTTTTTTTGTTGTATATATCCGACCTTTTCTTTTGAGTTTTGTTTGTCCAAGGTTGATGAAACACATGGACTATCGTTATTATCCAACTTGGGAATATCAACTTGATTGGATCGTGTTTGATGGTATCACTGATAAGCACGTGAAGATATACTCCAAAGCTAGAGGAATGGAAATCCTATTTGTCATCCTTGCAACCACCACCATACTTCGAGCTGGATCCCAATTTGCTAGAGATTCTTTGGGATATAGATGCTTATCCTTTGAGCTTGAGCATAGAGCGTAGCAAGGAGGAAGTTAGTTCCATGATTCAGAGGGCTAAAATGCGAGCAAGGGAAAATGCTAGTAAGATAGCGGCATCTCTAAGTGACAACTTTCAAAAGTTAGAAGAACAAGCTAGTGAATTTTCTAAATTGCTAGCAGAAAAGCAGTGTGGAATTCAAATTGAAGAGAATCTATTTTCTAGCATGGACGTGAATGAAGATGAAGTGGTGGTGGAAGATGATTCAAGAGGAGGGGATCATGAAGAGGAGTGCAAGGAGGAAATATCTCCTATTGTTCCTTTGCAAGGGACAAAAGAGACCAATCATGTGGAAAATGCTTCTCTCACCATTCCTATTGGGGAGCCTAAAAATTATGAGTTGGATAAGTATGTTGGTTTGCATGCATGTTTGGATATAACAAAGTTGGTACCTTCTATTTGTCTACAACATTACTTTGTGAAAATACCAACTTTGGAGTTCAAGTCACTGCCTGAGAATTAGGAGTTTTCATCAACAGCGGCAAAGGCTCTAAGGTCCCCTCAAGAAGTTATGGTTGTAGTGCTTCATGGAGAAACTAATTACATAAAGGCCATTCTTGGAGTAGGTGACTTACCATTTGACTCGGCAGGAAGTGGGCTCATCATAACACTTAAAGAAGTCAATGGAATCTCATCACACTTGCTTCTTCCATCTCCACTCCACAAGCCATGGGATCCTGGTGGAAGGTCTTACATCTTGGGCATCTCTTGGTCTTTTTACCACAGGCTATGGGATCCGGATGGAAGCATCTTCAATGAGTTTTTCTAAACCCTTCTCTTTTTAATTATTTTGCTTTTCTTTACTTGAGTCATATGTGTGTTAGTCTTATGTTGGTAAGATTGAATGGATTTTATTAAATTTAGCATAAATGGATTGCATGATAAATATTGATTTTTGATGATTTCCCCTAATGATTTGAAAATTGAAATCCCCATGTGAAAAATTGAAAATTGAACTTTGAGAAATTTTATTGTGATTGCATAATTTATGATAAGTTTGGGGTGAAAGGATGCACACATTAGGGATTGTATCTCGGTCAAACATTTTGCGAAAAATGTCCAGGTGAGGAATTTGAGCCTCCAACAATGTTTTTGAATTGTGTGAATAACTTTTAAGTTACACTTTCCCGGATTTGCTTGAATCTCTTCATGGTTTGCATGTTTATATATTTGCATCAAATGATTTAGGCAATTCTCTTTGAAATAGCTACTTGGCCTAAAAAGGACCATCCCTAATGCATGTTCCCTAGTTAGCTACATTGAGCCTAATAGCCTATTGTTTCTTGATGACCTTATGTTATAAGCCAAAAATCGGGAAAAACCATGTTAACCCAATCTTAGGATTTAGGAGAGCATGTATGCTTAGCAAGATAAGGGTTGAAGGAAACTAAGTTTGGGGTGGCTACAAGGGTTCGATATGTTATTTTGGGTTGAGAAAAAAAAAATATAGGTTGAAGCCAAGGCAAAAAGGAAAAAGAAAAAGAAGAAAAATATAAAAATGCCAAAAAAGGGCAAAATAAAAAGGGTGTCAAAGGAAATAGGTTGTAGCCACCCAAAGCGTCAAAAAGAAAAATGGAAAAAGGAATTAGAGTGAAAATAATAGTGTAAAAAGTTTCATGCTCTCTTGATTCCTGGGGATGTAAAACCTAGCACCTTTGTATATCCTATCTTTAGCCAGGCCACATTACGACCTATGAAAGACCTTTTGATGATGCATGCATGTTTTCGTGGGAACTTTATTTGAGCGAATGAGTGAATTATTAAATGCCCTTGTGAGGAAGGCAAATGTTTGAAATTGATGATCTCCCTTTTGTGTGTAACTCGAACCCTTTGCTTAGATTAATAATTGCATGGATGATTAAATTCTCAATTGTTTAAAGTAAATGAATGTGGGGATTACAATGATGTAAAGGGGGAAACATTGAAGAAAAATTGAATTGATAAAATTGCATGAAATTTGTGTGAAATTAGTTGAGTCCACTGAGCTTACCCAATTCTGAGTCTTTTTGAGTTTTAGTTTGCTTGAGGACAAGCAAAGTTTAAGTTTGGGGTATTTTGATAATCCACTGTCTTATCATGTTTTATCTATTATTTTAGAGCGGATTTCATCAATTACATTTTGTTGAATGCTTGATTTAACCCAAATTAGACTTTGTTTTCCTATTTTAGTTATTTTAGAGTCAATATGTGTATTTAATTAATTTTAATTAGATTTTTATTAATTTTCTGATATTATACTTATTTTTAATTTTTAGGAAAGTATCAAGAAGAAAAGAATGAAAATCAATTAAATTGAAGATTGCCAAGCAAGGGCCCACATGATGGATTTGAATCCAAATCAATTTGGATTTGAATTGTTATGGTTAAAAGATAATTCAATTGGCATTGAGATAAAAGATTGGATCCAAATCAATTTGGATTTGGATAATAATTGCCTATCACAACAATAAAGGATATGATAAGATTTGGCAATTAATTTGGAGATATTGATTTGGCAATTAAATATGAAGATTAAAATGCTCAGGACCAATTATGTTGGAGTTTACATGAAGGCGGGGCTTGAAATACAAGAAAAATGAGCCAAACAGAGCCCATCACGGCCTAGCCGTGATGGGCATCACGACCATGATCGAGCAGGGCTGAAAAAGAAAGAACACAAAGTCAGAACCTGTCACGGTCAGGCCGTGATGGGCCAACCAGTGTCAAGTTCTCCAGGATAGAATCTGTCACGGCCTGGCCGTGACAGGCATCACGGCCGTGACGCGAAAAATCTGAAAATTTACTTGCTGATTTGATCTGATTTTGTAACAGCTTCAACCCCAAGTTACCCTACATTATAAATAGGACTCTAAGGCTCGAAAATAGGGATCTCTGGGGCTGCTACCTTAGGCAAAAATTAGGATTTCTCTTCTTCTCAATTTCTTCTTTTCTCTTAGGTTTTTTATGCTTTTGTTAATCAAGCTTGCTATGAACATGGCAATGCTTGAGTAGTCTTTTTATTTCTAGGAATTGTGGCTATACCCAAGACTTATTTTATGTTATGAATTGACGTTTTACTTCTTGTTAATTTCAATTTTGCTTTCGATTTGATTCCTATTGCATGAATTACTTGTGAGTCTGGTGCGTACTTATTTGCATCTCATAGATACTCTGTGCAGGAACCTAGCGGTGAACTTAGGTATTGGATCTATAGGGATTGAACTTAGGACTTAAATCACGAGAGTTAGAAGCGGTCCTTCGAGGGTTCACGAATTGTCACAAAGCTTAAAAGGTTCAATTTAAATTCAATTACCACGAGAGTAGGGGTTGGTTTAATTGGGCACGGTTCTTGTATCTCGAGAGGGAACATTAACTTACTTAGGATAAATTCACCTTCAAAGCAATTTTGATAATTAACAAGAGGGGTAGTCAATTTAGTAGCATGAGGAGTCTTGTTGGTAACCCAACTCCTGGAAATCTCTTTTAATTTAAAATCCCAAAAATATTTGATTTTATTTTATTGTTCCTTTTATTTTCTTGAATTCTTTTCACACCTATTTTTTAGTCTAAATAGTTGCTTAATTTGTGAAGTGACACTTGGTTTCCCAATCCCTGAGTTCGATACTTGGTTTCTCACCGTTTTATTATTACTTGCTTCGATCCGGTACACTTGCCGAAGCCTATCAATTGTATATTGGCTATCACAAAAACACTAAGGTAGGCCTACAATGACTTCAAAATCTTTTAGTAAAGTGCTTAGCCATTGAACTTCACTTGCCACACTTGCAAACTGCCTCTGCATATGACCTCGAGACCACGTTGTCTAACATCCCGATTTTTATTGTTTTTCAATAACAGTAAATATGTGTATATATTTATATTATTTTATTTGGATGGAATAATTTTCTAGATATTTGTTGTAATTTATTTTATGTGGTTTGGTTTGAGTAATTTTAATTACTCATTTAAAATTAATTTTTGAGTACGTTAATACGATCTTATGTCAGTGTATGTAGGATTATTAGACAATAATATTATATTATTGTCACTAGTAGTATTTGTTTAGAAAAATATTTTAAATAATATAATTGAAAGAAAATTATTTTCCTATTTGACTCTGTTTAATTTTAATTTGAAAATATGTTGGTTTAAAATTAATTGGAGATTAAATCTTGGACCGTTGATTTTCTTAGTTGATTAGTTCAACTATCAATCTTGACTTTAATTTAAATTTTAAAAGTATATAATTATCACCCATTATTTTTAGATCCAAGTGCAAGTATTATATTTTTTTAGACTCAAATCAATCACTCATTTTATACCTATTATTACTTCTAATTAAAAAAAAAAGTTTCTCCTTCCTATTTCTAAATCAGATGCGATACCCCCCTTTGAATGCGCCATCAGCCACCGCACCGCCTGGAAGCTCGTCGGTCACCGTTCGCTCAACGACAGGGGAAGACCTCGTGCCGCCGCCTGCTCGAGTCTGGTCGTTCTCCACTGCGCGAAGCGCCGCCCTCCGCCACGGTGAGCGCCTCTCGCCGCCATTTGTGGTGGTTCTACCACCCTTAAGTGTTAAATCTTCATTCTTCTCCTCCTTTTATGTTGTCCTTCATCCCTTTTGTCCATGGTTGTTGTAGAACCGCTGTCCACCGCTGTCCTCAGCCACTGTCGCCGTGCCGGTCAGCCTTGTAACCACGTTGTCCTCTTTCCTCTTCATCTTCTTGGGTGAGTGCTTCACCGTAACCTCTTCTAGTTGAAAATCCCCAATTTTATTTTGAGAAAAAAACCCTAACCCTTGAATTTCAAATTTCAATTTTGAAATTGAACTTTATTTTATGCAATTGAGACTGTAATTTAGCATTTTAATGTATTAATTTCATGATTCTTGGATTAGAAGGAGTTTTCCCCAAATTGCTCTATGAACCCTAAAGCCCCAATTTTGTTTTTCTTGAAATTAGTTTATAATTATAAAATTAATTATGTCTTTATGCAATTGGGACTATCAATTGATGTTTCCCTAAACTAATTTTATGATTCTTTGATCAAATCTCGTTTTCCCCAAATTGTGTTTATGAACACTATTTTCTCAAAAATTGGTTTTATTGGATATTGTTTCTGTTTTATATGAATTAAATATGTGAATTCATTAAATTGTATGTTTGATGTTGGGTCATTGATTATGTTTAGGGATGACAATTTTACCCGCATCATGGATAAAATCCGTAATCAGACGCGGGACGAGTAGTTAAACGGGTACCTGCGGGTAAAATAAATGGGTAATTTCAATACCCGTTTATAAACGGGACGTGGGTGGGTATCACACTATCCGTACCCACGGATATCCGCACCCGTTACTTAAATTACTAAAATGCCATTGTTAGTAACTTTTGTAATTGGATAATGCTTTGATGCTTTCTTAACATCTATTTGTATGAACATGGTTATTTTAAATTGAATTACGCATATTTTAACAAATTTTCAAGTAAAAAGAGTATATATTTTTTCTGTAAAAAATAATTAGCGGATACCCGCAAACCCGCGGATATCCGCGAAACCCGTTGGATACTGGTCCGAAGGATACCCGCGTGGATAACAGGTGGGGACGGGTACGGATTTTACCCAACGGGTACGAGGGCGGGGGAGTGCTACCCGTGCCCGCCTCGTTGCCATCCCTAATTATGTTGTTTTGCTTGTTGCTAAGAAGCCTAGATACGTGAAAATTCATAAAGTATTCGTATTTGACATGTATCTGACACTGATACGGGTACGATACACCCGGATACGTATCCTGCAAGTATTCGATACTTTTTATTTATTTTTTTAATTTTTTTTTATCACGGATACGGTATGAGTACAGCTTGGATACGACTTGCCATGACCCGGATACGGCTATAAATGTTACGATACGGACGAGACACAAAGTTGGAGAGGTACCGAAGAAGATGATCGGGGCGTGGGTACCTGGACTGGGCGTCTGTTACGGCATCGTCGTCGGAGCTCGGAGATGAACAGGGTAAGTGTGGTAGTGCTGGACTGGGGCTGGGCGTCGTCGGAGCTCGAAGGTTGTTGGAGCAGAACAAGCGAGGGCATGTCGGCATGTGACTGTAGGAGGGCGACGACGGCGTTTGAGAATAGAGAAAGAAAGGAGAAAGGTTTCTAATATGAAAGAATATGGAGGGTGTGAGGCGCAGAATATGACTACGGTTTCTAAGTTATTTATTACTCATTTGTTTTATTAGAAATTGGATTTGGACTCAAAGATCTCAGCCCAATAATGTCATTGAAGTAAAAAAAAAAACTATTTGGGTTCATTGGGAGTGGGCTTAGTCAGTGAATTTTTTTGGTGACAAACTAGTTAGTGAATTTGAAAATTGAACTAGAGTAGTGAATGTGACAATCTAGTAACTCCAATTATTATTTAGGACTTTGTATAGGATTCTGCAGCTATATATATATATAAAAAAAATTATAAAATTTTACTAACATATCCCAGTCGCACCCGTATCCTAAATTTTAAAAATTTTCCGTATCCCCGTATTCGTGTCATATCGTACCCGTATCACAATTACGTATCTGGGCTTCATAGGCTTGTTGAACGGGTCTCCTAATTTGACACACATTCTTTGATATCATACGCGACATCTGCTATAGTAGCGCTACTGTAGCAGTATATTTTTTTTTTAATTTTGACCTTTTTAAAAAAATAAAAATTTTATTTCTAAAAAAACCCATTCACCAGATAATGAATTGAATTCATCAGATATTTGTACATGATTCACCAGATATTTACACTTACTTAAAAAAAAAACACATTCACCAGATAATGAACTGAATTCACCAGATATTTATACCTGATTCACCATATATTTGCACATATTTAACCAAAAAATTTATTTCCAAAAAAAACTCATTCACTAGATAATGAACTGAATTCATCAGATATTTACACCGGATTCACCATATATTATATATTTACCCATACTTAATCAAAAAAATTATTTCTCAAAAAAACTCATTCACCAGATAATGAACCGAATTCACCATATATTTGTACCCGATTCACCAGATATTTACACATACTTAATCAAAAAAATTATTTCTCAAAAAAACTCATTCACCAGATAATGAACTGAATTCACCATATATTTATACCCGATTCACCAAATATTTACACATACTTAATAAAAAATTATTTATTAAAAAAAATTAATTTTTTTTATAAAAAAGACCCGCTGCAGTGCCGCATCCTACGTCCAGGCAGCACTGTTCATACGGTTACAACAGTATGTTGTCCAGGAAATGTGTCAAATTATCATTTCTGCTTGTTGAATGTGCTTGGACGCTTTCTCTTGAAGTTGTTCGTAACTGTGCTTGTTGTGGGGACTTAATTTCATTCTTGGAAGTTGTCATTCAGTTACCTGAGGACGTTGCAAAGTGTTAGGAGTTACCTTAGGGCATTAGTTCTTCTTAGCGTGAGCG
Source organism: Sophora flavescens (assembly GCA_030762895.1). Taxonomy (NCBI): domain Eukaryota; kingdom Viridiplantae; phylum Streptophyta; class Magnoliopsida; order Fabales; family Fabaceae; genus Sophora; species Sophora flavescens. The sequence goes on from CM061066.1 coordinate 76,340,488, forward strand.
GTTGAAGGTTCAGCTCCATCTTTGTTCTGGTAAGGCATATTTGACCACTCCTTGGTAGAATAATCGAATTTTTTTCATTTTCATTTGAAGTGTACTCGGGCAAATAATGTGCCTAACATGTGTTTGATAAAATGCCAAAACTAATTTTTCAACTTGAATTATGTTTTTGTGGTTAGGTTGAGAAGGATTGTAGACCTACAGGCCTCTGTCACAGCTGCAAGTCTAGCACCATAGCAAACCAGAACCACGCGCCATCACAGTCTCAGTGTAGCTGTTGCCACCACTTGTGACCGTTGACAACCCCCATCTTGCACTGCGGCATGCTTTGACAGTGCAAACTCCAAAGGTTTTATAATTTTCATGTAATGAGCGTGTGGTATAATAGTTGTGTGAGAAAAGAAAGAAGATGGCAAACAGCAAATATGAGTATGTCAAGTCTTTTGAAGTTGAGGACGAGGTCATGTTCCCAAACTTAATCCTTGTTCGTATCAATGGCCGCAACTTCACTAGGTTTTCTCAACTTCACAGCCTTCACAAACCTTATGATTTAAACGCTTTGAAGTTGATGAACTCTTGTGCTGTTTCCGTGCTTGAAGAGTATGCCGATGTAGTCCTTGCATATGGTTTCAGCGATGAGTATACTTTTGTTTTCAACAAGACCTCCAAGTTCTACCAACGGCGTGCTAGCAAAGTGCTATCCATAATCACTTCTTTTTTTTCATCCGTCTTTGTCACAAAATGGAGCGACTTCTTCCCACAAAAGGAACTGCAATATCCTCCTTCTTTCCATGGACATGTCATAAGCTGCGCATCTATACAAGTCCTTCAATCCTATCTTCTATGGAGGCAAAACATCTGCCATTTGAATAATCAATATGATCAATGCTTCTGGCGTCTTGTTGAACGCGGAATGACTGAGACAGAAGCAAGGCATTTCCTCAAGGGTGCTGAGAAATGCAAACTAAACGAACTTCTATTTGATGAGTTCAATATCAACTACAATACACTGGAGGAGATATATCGACAAGGGTCTTTTGTTTTGAAGACAATTGTGGAGGATATTGTGAAGTATGCAGAGAATGGCGCTCCGGTTAAAAGACCAAGGAGAAAGATAATATCGGAGCATAAGAAGAAAATAGCAAGTAGAAGATTTTGGAATGAGCAGACTGTTCTTTTGAAGGAACTTGGTGCTTTTATGGAGGAGATTGACAATGTGAAACCAGAGTATGTGAGGTCCTTTGAATTTGATAGCAAGTTGATGCCATCTACATGGATTGTTGTTCGACTAGATGGATGCCGCTTCCACAAGTTTTCTGAGATACATGAATTTGTGAAGCCAAATGATGAGACAGCTCTTAACTTGATGAATTCATGTGCAGTGGCTGTGTTAGAAGAGTTTCATCAGGATATAGTCTTTGCCTATGGGGTCAGCGATGAGTATAGCTTTATTCTTAAGAAAACCACTGATCTTTATCAAAGAAGGGCCAGTAAAATCGTCTCTGCTATTGTGTCATTCTTCACATCCACTTACGTGATGAAATGGAAAGATTACTTTCCCCATAGTAAATTAAACTACCCTCCTTCTTTTGATGCACGAGCAGTATGCTATCCTTCTGCAGAGATTCTGTGGAACTATCTTTGTTGGAGACAAGTGGATTGTCACATCAACAATCAGTATAACTCTTGTTTCTGGAAGCTTGTTGCTTCTGGAAAAAGCAAAAGGGAAGCACAGCAAAGTTTAAAGGGTGCTCAATTGCAGAAAAAAATTGAGGAATTGGCTATCGACTACAATAAATTACCAATCATGTTTCGACAAGGATCCTCAATTTTCTGGGACAGGGCAGACAATGTTCTCATTCATCAGGAGAATGGAGTCTCTTCTGAAAGCTATGGGAAGGTCATTGTAGAACACATCAACATCATTGGATCAGCCTTTTGGTTGGAACACCCAGGCATCCTTGATGAGAAGCAATGTATTTAGTGTAGTGTTCAGTTTGTAAATTAAATTTGTTCTGATTTGGTTACTGGTTCTGTTAAACCATAGGCAGCATCGAGCATAAACTTCATTGATCGATCAATACCTACTTTTAACATTACAGCCTTCAGTTGGCCCCACAGGAAATAATTAGGATAGAATTTTCCTGATCTTTCATTGTTATTGCTGATGTTAGTCATGAATGAAAGGCATATTACAGAGATGCTCAGTTGTTACACAGTTGTTAAATGTGGTGCAATTTATTTCAGAATCCTCTAAATTCTAACCGAATTTAAAAATCATCAATTATTTTTAGGAAATAGATTGCACTGTTCTTTTTTTCAGTGCAATATTGTAGAACAGGAATATAATCATTTACCCCCTTGCCGAGTATTAGTTGGGGTGGTAAAAAAATGATCCAGAAGGCTTTGTCTTGCAGAGAGGGGTTGGCAACAGCTTTGGCAGCACCTGGGATGGGACAGGTTGAAGATGGATATCGTGAGTGGTAAGCTGATACTCAATTATGTTTGGAATTTTATTTGAGTTTAACATGTTTGGGAGAGATTTTCATTTGCTATTGTTTTTCTATCTTGCAGGCATACAACTTTTGCTAAAAGTTGTGTTGTATGCTTGTTTTGATCTTTAAATTTGTTGTTCTCTACTCTCTCTGTTTGGCGCATAGTCTGTATCCGTAGAGATGGAAATAGGAATTTTTTGGAATTTGAAACAATTGTTGAGAGCTGAATGTTTGCCCTTATTTCTAAATTTGTACAGGAATCTGGAAAACACAGTGAAGAGAAGAAAAATAATAATATCAAGGCACTTCTTGTTGCTGCAACTGACTGTGAACCCAAATATCTAATTCGTTTGCTACAGGTTGAAATTTTACTTCTTTGAAATAATGTGGTTGACTTACTTCTCCATGTTAATTACTTTGTGGTTTTGTTTTTTATTTTTTAGACTAAGTTGCGAATTAAGTGTGCTGAGGAAACTCTCTTAGCTGCATTAGGCCAAGCTGCAGTATACACTGAAGAACATCCTACAACGCCTCCTGAAATTCAGTCTCCTTTAGAAGAGGTAAGCTAATCTCGTTGAGATTGGGAAATATGGTACATAGTGTATTGGTTTAAATGTCTCATTCTTGTGAGGCAAGATTGAATGTCAATGTGTGTTTTGGGTTTTAAACCTTTGGGGGTGGGGCAATGCTGCTGAAATAGGTCTTTTCTGCAGGTATCCACGCTCAAAAAAATTAGGCTGCAGTAATTATTTAAATTTTCATTCCTATTATATTATATATATATATATATATATTTGTTTGATCTCTGATTTCTTTTTGCATCAGGCTTCAAAGATTGTTAAGCAAGTGTATTCCGTTCTTCCAGACTATGACAAAATAGTATCTGCACTTCTTACGCATGGTATATGGAAGCTTCCTAACATATGCAGTATTACTGTTGGTGTTCCAATTAGACCAGTTCTGTCAAAAACAAGCAGGAGTATATCAGAAGTCTTCTAGCGTGCCCAGGTGATATGTCATTGTCAAAATTTCTATCAGAAATATATGCCTTGTATACTTATTTTGTGCTTTAATATTAGCTTTAATGATACAGATACATTACATGGAAAATGGATTGGTTGAGATTTACAGTAGAAATGGAGAACGGAACACTAGGAAGTTTCCCGATGTTGTTGCTGTAGTTCCAAGGTAAAAAAACTGAATTGAGGATATTATGTTGGTATGATATCATCTTTTTGGGTTTGTAATGGACACTTCCTTAACAACATAAAGCTGCATTTTAAAACAATCTTACGTTATGGCTATATTCATAGTTTCCGATATTTGTTGATTTTGAACAGGTTAAAGAAATCAACTGTATCATCATTTGTTCTTGATTGTGAACTTGTTGCAATATGATCGTGCTAAACAGAAAATCCTTTCTTTCCAGGTGCTCTTAATACTGGTTCTGTATTTTGTGGGCATCAGTACATCATTTAATGATAGTGTGAAAATATTTTACGTTGATAGACATTAGACAGTGGATCAAAATTAATATTGTAGGTATGGGTGGCAAAACAATACATTTGATCATGACCCAACCAATTCATCCACATGTAAATCCAATCCAATCCATCCATTTATAGAAAAGGATTGGGTAGAGTTATTTTTACTAATGGATGGTTAGTGATCCATCCAATATTTTTTACCCATTGGATCATTTAAAGTTAAAAATGGATTATTTTAGATCCATTTAGTTTTTTCTAACCGGTGGTCTAACTGATCCCTGTCGGCCACCGTCACCGCCCGTCCCTCACCACCCCCACTGCCGACTACCAGCTGACCCCTGCTGCCGACCATTGTTGGCCCGCTGCTATCATCGTCCACCACTGTTGCTGACCACCAGCAACCATCAAATTGTGAAAGAAAAAGAATAAAATTAAGTTTTTAAAGTATCATATAATTTTTAAATAGATGGGTCAGATATCCATCTATGAAAAAATGATTAATGGTTGAGTTTGATGATTTTTATTAAATGGTTCATGGATGAATTGGATTTTTTCAATATATTTTTAATGGATAATTAATTGATTTGTGGTTTATTTTTAATCCATCCATTATAGTTCCACTCAAAATGCATTCAAACCATCCATTTTACACCCCTAATTGTAGGTGTTGTTTACCTATCTTGGTGATGCTACTTTTCAATTGAGTAATGATAGGTGCACACTCCACACCCAAAGTTGACACCCAAAGTTGACACCTTGGTTAATCGGTACAAATATTTGGTTAATTCAGTTCATTATATGGTTAATCACGTGTAAATATTTGGTTAATTCATGATGACCCATTAATCATATAAAAAACCGAATTAACTAGATATTTGTATGTGATTAACTAAATATTTACATGATTCTAGAAAATAAGCTTCATATAACCCATTAACCATATAATGAACTGAATTAACAAAAAATTTACACATGATTAACCAAGGTGTCCACCTGGGTGTCAAACCCAGGTGTTCACCTATCATTACTCTTTTCAATTACTGATATTTTGTTTGAGGAGTTGAGATTAGACACATGTTTATTACCGAATATCTTGACAGGTTCTTAGCCAGCGGGATCGCAAAAGCGTAGCTATGAGTGATATAAAGGTGGATGTTTGCATATTTGCTTTTGATTTACTGTATCTTAATGGCCAATCACTTCTTCAGGAAAACCTGAAAATCCTTAGAGAGGTACCAACTTTAATCTTTGCTCTGCCAATAGTTTCATTTTACTGTTTTCTTTATTAATTGTTTGAAGTCCTTTATCTATAATGGCTGAAAAGTGGAAGCCTAAAAGAAGCTGTGCCACTTTTTAAATAGTATAAAGGTTTCCCTAGAAATATAAGTGGTGAATGAGTGTAGATTTTAAGTCAGCATCCTGCCTTGGCATGGCCAAGGCAGGATTTGAGAAGAGGATTGTTCACCTTGGTCCAGCATATTGCTTTCGCAACGCTGTTGGTTGGTGTCAAATTTAATGGTGGTGCTTGGGCTTGTGTAGTTAAGTAGAAAAGGTTGAGCACTGACAGACTGACTGATAGATATAGCATAGGGCTTTTTGGTACGTACTCAATCCAATACATGTTGCAAATGGAAATGCAATAAATTCATGTTTTGGGGAACTCAAAAGATCGGGTTCTTGAGATTTTTCAGTTTTCTATGCATGCCAGATGGACTCTTTTATTAATTTTCAAACATTATTAGTAAAGGGTCATGGTAACCATTGCCCTTAGGGCATTGGTTAAGGAAACCAAAATAAGTAAAAATTTGTTGGGAAACCAAGTTTAAAACTCTTCAAAACATAAAATACACAAAGTTCCAATGTAAAATTTCTCTTTTTAGATCCTTAACCAATGCCCTCTGGTTAGCATTCTCCATTAGTAAATAGTAATGAATATCATGTATTTTCTATGAACTGTCTTCTTCCATTAATTAAGGGCTTTTTATATAAGAACTATTTGATGAGTGCCAAATTTTCTCTCTGCAGCATCTCTATGCTTCTTTTGAGGAAAAAGCTGGATTTTTTTCAGTTTGCAACAGCTATAACATCAAATGATGTTGAGGAAATACAGAGTTTTCTTTTCAAATCTGTTGATGCAAGGTCTGTATGGAATCTTCTAGTTAATTTAAATTCATGGTGATAGAAATTTCATTATTCAATTTAATATTATGTGCATCATTTGAGCATAGCTTACTATACTCTGTAAGTAAGTTATGGTAATGTGGTTAGAATTATGTACTGAAAGCATTTGCTAGGCATTGATGATAACGCATTGGCATTGCAGGTTTAAGTTTCACAGTTCTTCAAACTTAGGTTTTTCTTGCAATAATTTGAATGATAATTTTTATCATTTGGCTTGTCTCAATTTTCAGTTGCGATGGATTAGTTATTAAAACATTACATGAAGATGCTACATATGAACCTTCCAAGTAATCACTCAACTGGCTAAAACTGAAGAATTTTTTTATGAATAAGGATGTCATGCTTATTTTGCCTAATTCACTTTTATCTTAATGATTTTGTATTTATTCATTGGCTCAAATCTGCAGTATAGGGGACTCACTAGATTTGGTACCTATTGCTGCTTTCCACGGTCGTGAGAAACGTACAGGTTATCTCATAAGGATACTCTTTTTAAAGTGGTGATGCTATATCTGTTACTTTAACTATCATTTTAAAACAGCTGCCTCTAATGTTTCTTATCACATATGCATGAATAAAGCAAGCCCTAGGATTTTTTTTCTATACTGCTATTTTAAACTTCTAGATCAAAGCATTCTGAAATGAGTAGTGGCATGATGTCTTCTAGGAGTCTATGGTGCCTTTCTCCTTGCTTGCTATGACAAGAATAATCAAGAATTTCAAAGTATCTGTAGGATAGGTGAGTATTTCCATGTTAAGTCATTATTGATTTCTGGTGTTTATTAAACTTAATTCTGTCTTGTAATATTCATGTTTTGGTGTGTAGGAACGGGATTCTCTGAAGAAATGCTTGAAGAACGATTTGACAGTCTTTGTTCTAAAGTGATTCCCAAGCCAAAGGTCCCTGGGCCTTTCTTATTTCTCTCTGAGCCTGGTTTGATTCATGCTTAATATTTTATGAACTAATTTTAAACATGCTTCTTGATTTCAGCCATACTATCGATATGCAAAGAAAATCAAACCTGATGTCTGGTTTGAAACCAGTGAGGTAAGACTAATCTTGACCTTTTTTTTGGAGGTGTATTATTAATTAGTAATTACAATGCGGAGGATAATGGGTGCAACTAGTCAACTACGTGATCACTTTCTTTTTTATAATTTCCTGGGCAGTGCAGTAAGCTTATGAAACGAAGTGCTTGACCATTTCCCGAGTTTATTATTATGGCAATTTAATATTTAAACAACGGGAACTTTCCAGAGTTGACATGATTTTTTTGCTAATACCTTATTGATATGATACACACACAGGAACATTTATTTTCCAATAAAATTGCATTATGCTCATTGTAGCAAAGCTTTTTTTTTTTTTTTAATTCATGCAGGTTTGGAAGGTGAAAGCTGCAAACCTTACCATTATCCCTGTTCACTGTACTGCAATGGGCATAGTAGATCGGAATAAGGTATTAGAAACAATGAATTAATGATGGAAGTTTTACATGTTTCATTTCACTTTGAATCTGCCAGTTCTCATTATTTAATTAATAATAATATCGGCTTTTAACTTTTATTGATGGTGCTTTTATTTTCAATAAAGGGCCTTTCTCTTCGATTTCCATGTCTTCTTCGTGTTCGGCCTGACAAAGCTCCTGAAGAGGCCTCTGTTTGTTGGGAAATACCAGCATAATTTCCCTCCTCTGTGAACTCAAAAATAGGCACTAAGCAGAAGCGTAAAAATAAGTGTAATAACACTGGACAATTTTTAGCGTGAAAAAACCTCCTCAATGTGAGCAAGGAAAAAACCACGGGACTCGTAGGTCGCTTAAACTTCCACTATAACAATAATGGGAATACAAAAATACAAGAATATTGTATCCTCAATTTGTGGATAACACTCACACAAATTGGCTCACTATTTTTCTCTCCGAGAAAACTTTCTCTAAGGATCTCTCTATTTTTCTCTCACTTTCTCTTGTGAGGATCCGTGTGTTTAGTTAGCACCTCTTAAGCTTCATTATATAGGCTTAAGGGGGCTCTCCAAGTTAGCTCCCATACAATGTGGGACTTGCTTTGACTGAAATTTCCAACAAATCTCCCCCTTCAGCCAAAGGGAAAATATCCTTGAATCATTTTGGGGTTGATGCTAAGCCTGCAACTTCTTTACAGACTTCTATATTCTCTTTCGGTAGAGCTTTTGTCATCATATCCGCCCCGTTATATTTTGTGTGTATTTTCTCAATCTGCAGCAGTTTACTTTCCAACACATCACGGATCCAGTGATACCTTACGTCGATGTGTTTCGACCTTGAATGAAATGTCGAGTTCTTCTTTGAGATGGATTGCGCTCTGACTGTCGCAATAGAGAATATAACTTTCCCGATCCTGTCCTAACTCTTGTAGGAACTTCTTCATCCACAAGATCTCTTTGCAACCTTCGGTGATTGCGATGAATTCTGCTTCTGTAGTGCTTAAAGCAATGCACTTTTGTAGTCTTGACTGCCATGAGATAGCTCCCCCTGCAAAAGTAATTAGATATCCTGATGTAGACTTTCTTGAATCCACATCTTCTGCCATATCTGCATCTGAATACCCAAGAAGCTTTAAATTTCCATTGCCAAAACACAAGCAGCTTTTGGCAGTTCCTCTCAGATATCGTAGTATCCATTTCACTGTATTCCAGTGTTCCTTTCTTGGATTTGATAGGAATCTACTCACAACTCCGACAGCACAAGCAATGTCTGGTCTTGTATAGACCATTGCATACATAAGACTACCCGCTGCAGAAGAATAGGGCACCTTGTTCATTTCTTCTTTTTCTTCTTCATTCCCTGGACATTGCGTCTTACTCAGTTTGAGATGACCAGGTAATGGAACATGCACAGGTTTGGTATTATGCATGTTGAACCTTTCAAGAACTTTCTGGATATAGTCTTCTTGTGACATCCACAGCATCCTTCTAGAACGATCTCTAGTTATCTTCATTCCAAGAATCTTCTTCACTGCACTGATCAGCCTCTGGCTCATCTAGTTTTATGACTAGTATGACCGTGGTTTTGTGTTAATTGTATCTCATTTTCGCCCAAATTAGACTCGATTGTCTTCAAGCAACATTTTGAGTCTGTAAAGTATTTTTAGGTTAATTTAGTTGATTTAGAGTCGAATAAAGCACTTACTGCTAATCCTTGTTTTCGAGTTAATAAAGAGAAGCACTGGAGGTTATTCGCCCGCAGAAGCTACTCGCCTCGGTAGCTCGAGCCTCATTGTGCTAGAAATGCCATCCTCTCCGACTCGCCCGCGGATCAATGTCTCGCCTGCGAGAAATCCAACCCTGAAGGACAGAGACCATCACGGCCTGCCCGTGATAGGCATCACGGCTATGACAAACCAGAATTTGAAGTCTTGCCTCGCGAACTGCTCTCTCGCCTCGTGAGAACCCAATTTGAACTCGCGCCATAATTAATATTCGCGTCGCGAGAGCATGCTCGCCTCGCGAGCGCACGCTGATCCTGGGTTTATAAATTGCTATTTAGGGCAGATTAGAGCGGGGGATCTATCTTCTCATCTTCTTTTCTTTTAGGACAGCTGCGAATTTAGGTTTAGTATTTTGTGTTTCTTTTGTAATGGAGAACTAGTCTCCTTGATCGATCTCATCAGAATCGGCTTTGACCGCCACTTGAGGTTCTGTAATTCCTGAACTCATTGCTATTCTCTTTCAATATTTGTTTTGTATGTTCTGTTTGCTTAATTCAGGATTATATAGAATATATATTGATTTGTTTCGATGATTGTGTGTTCCTAAACATAATCGTGTTTGCTTAATTCGCGTGCGTTCAATTCGTGTTTGCTTAATTCACGAAGGGCTTAATCCGTTTGCTTAATTCGGAATTAGGAACGTATGCCTCGTAGTGTCGGTTTCGCTTGTTAATTGATGTTACAATCGAAAAGAGTTTAGAATCCGCTTAGGGCTTGGAATTATGTGAATCGATGATAGTGGGAAACCGAGAACAGTAGGTTTATCGTTTTTAGCTATTTGATAGTTATTTAGTTTGCATAGTTTTCTGCTTTGTTTTCTTTATTTAATTTCATATCCAAAACCCCAGAATCGACTTTTTCTTCATAACGACAACCCAAGAGTCCTTGTGAGACGATACTCGAGTTGTCGTCCCCTATCTACATATTTTTACAAACCGCTCTTCTTTTGACGGGTGCGCGATAGCGCGTCAAATTGGCGCCGTTGCCGGGGACTTTTGTTGTTATTAACAGAAAATAAAATTAAAAAAAAAACTTTTGTATTACTGAATTAGTTACTACGTTGCTTTGTCAGTTGTGAATCTTAGTGCTTTCCATGGATAATTACATGTATGGGTATTTGCCTAATGTTGATTATAAGCCACCACCTTGCATATATTATCCTAACTTTGATGAGCCACCATCATGCATATGTTATCCTAATTTTGCTGGAGGTTATGAGTCTAGTAGTGATTGTGGCATGTTTGGAGTGAATGATCATTTTAGCCAACAAAGTGGAGGACATAGTAGCTTGGATGAGATAGCTTCTATGGTGCAACAAACGGCAGAGCTCACTCTTCAACTCCTACAAGCAAGTCTCCAGGAAATGGCACAGGACATGCTTGAATACCAACGGAGGACAGAAGCAAGTCTTCAGGATTTGACCGCTCAAATTGGTCACATTGCCTCCGCCTGGACCACACTGCAAACTCAGTCTCCTTGAGAAACATACAGATTCACAAATAGTTGTTCTTGACAATACTTCTTTTGAACATGATTTTGATAATAATGTCAAGAACACTATTACTGATGAATTGTGTGTTGAATTTCCAGACATTCAAGCCTTTTCTGATTCAGTTTATTGTACCATATGTACTGACTCTACTAACACTAACCTTTGTGTGGTGTGTGCTGAGATTTCTGCATGTATAGCAAGTGATGGATTTGTTAGTGCAGTGAATGAAGATCGTGTAGAAGTTGAAGCGGCACCGGAGGTCCTCTCCACTTGTTTGCCACCTCCCACTGTGGAACAACCGGTGATGGAGTTCAAGCCTCTGCCAGAGACTGGATTTTGCACCATGGCCAGTCCAAGGGGTTGAACCCCAATTTTATTGGGAGGACTTTGTTGAGAAAGAGGTCATCTTTGACCCAAGAGGGAGTGAGAAGTCCACCGCACTTGGCGAGGTCACCATAATTGTCAAGCACTCACTCCCATATCAAGGCTGCAAGTCGTGGAAGCATGGAGTGAGCTTCCGTCCTTTGGCTATCACTTGGGCCTTATGTTACAAGCAATGGGATCCCGGTGGAGCCGCCTCAATGAGTTTTTTTCTAAACACTTTTCCCTTTTTAATTATCCTTGCTTTATTTTTGTTTTGTTTTCTTTTAGCTCCTGAATAATTTGAGAAGATCAGGAGTATGTGTGTTGAGTCTTGTGTCGGCAAGCTTGACTGGGTTTGATTGAATTTGCATAGATGATTGCATGATATTTGTTGACCGTTGATGATTTTTCCCCTAAGTCTTGAAAATTGAAAATTTGATCCCCACTTGAAAAATTGAAAACCGAACTTTGAGATATTTTGTTATGATTGCATGATTTATGATAAGTTTGGGGTGAAGGGATGCACACACTAGGGATATAATCTCGGTCAAACAATTTGCAAAAAAATGTCCGGGGTGAGGATTTGAGCCTCCAACATGTTTTTAAATGTGTGAATCACTTTCAAGTTGATCTTTCCCGAATTTGCTTGAATCTCTTCATGGTTTGCATGTCTATGTGTTTGCATCAGATGATTTAGGTAGATTTTCTTTGAATTAGTTACTTGGCCTAAATTGAACCATCCCTAATGCATGTTCCCCAGTTAGCCCCGTTGAGCCTGATTAGCCTGTTGTTCTTGACTACATCTTGTTATAAGCCAAAATCTGAAAAACCATGTTAACCCAATCTTAGGATTAGGAGAGCATGGAAGCTTAGCAAGAGAAGGGTTGCAAGAAACTAAGTTTGGGGTGGCTACAAGGATGTGACATGTCATTCGGGGTGAGAAAAAAATATAATAAAAGGTTGGAGCCAAAGGGCAAGGAAGAAAAAAAGGAAAAAAAAAAAAAAAAGAAAGAAAGAAAAAGAACAAAAATGTCAAAAAGGGTATTAGAAGGAAAAGGTCAGAGCCACCCAAAAGCAAAAAGAAAAATGGAAAAAGGAACTTGAGTGGAAATTCAATGTATCAAATGCTCATGCTCTCTTAGTTCCTAGGGACTTAAGCCTAGTACCTTTGAATATCCTACCCTTAGCCAGGCCCCATTACAGCCTTTAAAAGACCTTTTGATGTTGCATGCATGTTTCGTGGGAAGCATTTTGAAATGAAAATCAAATTCATGTGAAGTGCTCTTAAAAGTGAAACTGAGTGAAATGTTGATAGCCTAGACAAAAATTGAGCGAATGAGAGAAACACTAAATGCCCTTGTGAGGAAGGCGATTGTTTGAATTTGGTGATCTCCCTTTTGTGTGTAACTTGGATTCCCAACTTAGATTACTGACTGCATGAATGGTAGAAGTCTCAATGTTTAAAGTAGATGAATGTGGGGATTGCATTGTTGAAAAAGGGGGAAATCATTGAGGAAAAATTGTTTTATTGAAATTGCATGAAATTTGTGCGAATTTGATTGAATCTTTTAAGCTTGCCAAGTTTAAGTCCTTTTTGAGTTTTAGTTTGCTTGGGGACAAGCAAAGTTTAAGTTTGGGGTATTTTGATCAGCATGGCTCATCTAGTTTTATGACTAGCATGACCGTGGTTTTGTGTTAATTGTATCTCATTTTCGCCCAAATTAGACTCGATTGTCTTCAAGCAACATTTTGAGTCTGTAAAGTATTTTTAGGTTAATTTAGTTGATTTAGAGTCGAATAAAGCACTTACTGCTAATCCTTGTTTTCAGGTTAATAAAAAGAAGCAATTGAGGTTATTCGCCCAGCGAGAAGCTACTCGCCTCGCGAGCCTCGGGAGCCTCACCGTGCCGAAATGCCATCCTCTCCGACTCGCCCGCGAATCAATGTCTCGCCCATGAGAAATCCAACCCTGAAGGACAGAGACCATCACGGCCTGCCCGTGATAGGCATCACGGCTATGACAAACCAGAATTTGAAGTCTCGCCTCGCGAACTGCTCTCTCGCCTCGTGAGAACCCAATTTGAACTCGCGCCATAATTAATATTCGCGTCGCGAGAGCATGCTCGCCTCGCGAGCGCACGCTGATCCTGGGTTTATAAATTGCTATTTAGGGCAGATTAGAGCGGGGGATCTATCTTCTCATCTTCTTTTCTTTTAGGACAACTGCGAATTTAGGTTTAGTATTTTGTGTTTCTTTTGTAATGGAGAACTAGTCTCCTTGATCGATCTACTGTAACCGGTTCGCACTGCCACTTGAGGTTATGTAATTCCTGAACTCATTGCTATTCTCTTTCAATATTTGTTTTGTATGTTCTGTTTGCTTAATTCAGGATTATATAGAATATAGACTAAACCCCCAATTTGGTCCCTGAGAAAAACACTCGGGTCTGAAATAGTCCCTAACCAAAAAAAACTATCCGTTTAGTCCTTAAGAATGTATTTCCGGGACAGATTAGTCCTTCTGTCACAAATTAGTCCCTAACAATTTTTAAGTGATACCAGTAAAGTCCCTAAGAAACATGACCGTGAGCCAAATTAGTCCCTATTAACATGCACTAAACATGATAGAAACACTACAAAATATGACAGAAGGACTAATCTGTCCCGGAAATACATTCTTAAGGACTAAACGGATAGTTTTTTTTGGTTAGGGACTATTTCAGACCCGAGTGTTTTTCTCAGGGACCAAATTGGGGGTTTAGTCTAGAATATATATTGATTTGTTTCGATGATTGTGTGTTCCTAAACATAATCGTGTTTGCTTAATTCGCGTGCGTTCAATTCGTGTTTGCTTAATTCACGAAGGGCTTAATCCGTTTGCTTAATTCGGAATTAGGAACGTATGTCTCGTAGTGTCGGTTTCGCTTGTTAATTGATGTTACAATCAAAAAGAGTTTAGAATCTGCTTAGGGCTTGGAATTATGTGAATCGATGATAGTGGGAAACCGAGAACAGTAGGTTGATCTTTTTTAGCTATTTGATAGTTATTTAGTTTGCATAGTTTTCTGCTTTGTTTTCTTTATTTAATTTCATATCCAAAACCCCCCGAATCTGACTTTTCTGTTAACGACAACCCAAGAGTCCTTGTGAGACGATACTCGAGTTGTCGACCCCTATCTACATATTTTTACAAACCGCTCGCTTTTTGACGCGTGCGCGACAGCGCGTCATGCACCCAGATCTTTCATGGCAAAAGACTTGCTCAATGCCTTCTTGAGAGTAGCTATTTTTGCCTTATCTTTCCCAATAATTAGCATATCATCAACATACAACAAAAGTATGATGGATTTACCATTCTCATAGTTCTTCACAAACACACAATGGTCTGCGGAGGTCTTCTTGAAATTGTGTTGGGTCATGAAGAGATCAAACTTCTTGTACCATTGCCTTGGAGCTTGCTTTAGACTGTAGAGGCTTTTCTTTAGACGACACACTAGCTTGCCTGGTTCTGCAAAACCTTCTGGTTGCTCCGTATAGATTTCCTCCTCTAGGTCTCCATGTAGGAATGCTATTTTTACATCAAGTTGTTCAATCTCCAAGTCTAGTTTTGTAGCTAGACCGAGAATTGCTCTAATATATGTCATCTTCACCACTGGTGAGAAGATTTCTTCGAAATCTATGCCTTTCTTCTTGTTGCACCCCTTTACAACAATTCTTGCTTTGTACCTGGGGTTTGGGCTGTTCTCTTCCATCTTGAGCTTGAACACCCATTTGTTTTTCAACGCCTTTCGTCCATCTGGTAATCTCACCAGGTCATACGTCTGATTCTCTTTCAGGGACTGCATTTCTTCTTCCATGGCTTGCAACCATTTCTCCTTATCATTTGTCTCAATTGCTTCTATGAAGCTTTGAGGTTCTCCTTCATCAGTGAGATTGACATATTCATCTGAATAATATCTTCTTGATGGTTGTCTGACTCTTCTGGATCGTCTTACTTGAGATTCTTCTTCTGTCTCATAAGTCTCCATCATCTGATCCTGACTTTGTTCTATCTGGTCAGGTTGTTCTGTCTGATCAGATTGTTCCTCCTAATCATGTTCATCATTCCTTTGAGGATTTTCTCCCCCTGAATTGTTTATCACAACAAAACTTGAATCAGAAATCACTTTGTGCTTTGGCTTCTCAGATTGCTTAATGTCTTGGATCGTTTGATCTTCAAAGAACACCACATCCCTGCTTCGAACAATCTTCTTGTGTGCAGGATCCCATAATCTGAAACCAAGTTCATCTCTTGGTGAACCAAGGTATATGCATTCCTTCGTCTTTGCATCTAGCTTTGCTCTTTCATCTTTAGGAATGTGGACAAATGCCCTACACCCAAAGACTCTCAAGTGACCATAAGAGGCTTTCTTTCCAATCCATACTTTATCCGGAATCTCTCCATTTAAAGGTCTTGAAGGAGACGGATTTATCAGATCAACTGCAATTTTCACTGTTTCGCCCCACAATGATTTGGGAAGTTTTGCTTGAGAAAGCATGCTTCTGACTTTCTCTGCGATCGTTCTGCTCATCCTTTCAGCTACTCCATTCATCTGAGGTGTCTTGGGAGGAACTTTCTCATGTCTTATCCCATGAGTTTTGCAATATGTCTCAAACAGACCTATGTATTCTCCGCCATTATCACTTCTCAAGCATTTTAGTTTTCTTTCAGATGCTCGTTCTACATAAGCACAAAACTCCTTGAAAGCTTGAAGAACTTGATCTTTCGTCTTCAATGGATACACCCACACCTTCCTAGAGTGATCATCAATGAAGGTAACAAAGTATTGAGCACCACCAACAGACCTTTCAGACGTTGAGCAAACATCTGAATGAACAAGATCCAGAATCTGCTTTCTTCTTCTTGCATCATCTGATCTTTTAAAATATACTTTGTGTTGTTTGCCTGCTAGACAGTCTTCACAGGATTCAAGTGGCTGCCCTTTTATGTTTGGGAGATGATCTTTTGCAAGGATCTCCAGACCCTTCTCGCTCATGTGGTCCAGTCGTCTATGCCACAGTTCTTTGGTTGCTTCTTGAGCAACATTCATCTCCCCCTTGCATATCTTTCCCTGTAAAATGTACAGAGAGCCTTCCTTTCTGCCGCGAGCAATAATCATGCTTCCTCGCCGAGTTTCCATCTGCTGCTACCAAATTGGTTTATCATCCCGGCTTCATCTAGCTTCCCCACTGAGATAAGGTTCAGACACATCTCGGGTACATGTCTGACCTCCTTCAGCACAAGCTTATTTCCATTCTCAGTCATCAAAGTTACTTCGCCAATACCGACGATTTTACTTGTGACATGGTTTCCCATCTTCATCGTACCAAATTCTCCTTTTCGGTATGATGAGAAGAATTCTTCATGAGGTGTGACGTGGAAGGATGCTCCTGAGTCAATTATCCATATGCAATCATCTGATGCAACATTTAGATAATTTCCTTCGCCGACAAGAAATATATTCTCATCATTCGAGGCCACTGCAGTAGTTGTTCCATCTTCTTTCTTCTTCTTCGGGTCAATCTGGTCAGGGTGGACTGTTCCATCTTGTTGGTCTCTTTTCAAGAATCTACACTCAGGCTTTACGTGTCCTGGTTTGCCACAGTAATAACAATTTAGTCTGGTTCGAGATTTGGACCTACCTTGTGATTTTCCACGACATCCTTTTCCACTATTCTTACTCCTTCCTCTATTTTCAACAACATTGGCTTCAAACTGATTGTTCAAACCTCTTTCCCTCCGTCTTGACTCTTCATTTAGCAAACAGTCTGTAACAAAATCCATGCTAAGCTTTCCGTCTGGAGCAGAGTTGCTGAGAGTGACAACTAGAGTGTCCCAACTCTCAGGTAGAGAACTGAGGAGCAGAAGAGTTTGCAACTCATCATCAACACTCATGCCTGCCTTTGTTAATTGATTAACAATGCCTTTGAAAGTGTTCAGATGTGCGATCATATTTTGACCGTTCATGTACTCCAACTTTACCAATCGTCTGACAAGGTGGGCTTTGTTCCTGAGCGTCTTCTTTTGAATCAAGGATTCAAGTTTTGTCCACAACTCATACGCATTGGTATAAGTTGATACATGCTCGAACAAACTTCGATCAATATATTTCCGGATCATAGCCACTGCTTTCCGATTCTGAAGCTCCCAATCTTTGTCAGTCTTCACATCCGGCATATCCTTTGGCATATCCTTCTGGGTAATTGGCAAATACAAATCTTTGCAGTATAGATGATCTTCCATCATCGGCTTCCAATAGGAGTAGTTATCTGCAGTTAGCTTGAACATGTCTCCATCATGAGTGATAGCTCCCTCCATCTTGAGTTACACAGGCCAATAGCTCCTCCAACCAGGTGGGTTTTGATAAAAATAACACTATACGTGAATAGTGTCGTATAGGTGACTTGTACCGAATGCTGAAAATTACTGTAGTTTGTGAACAGTACGTACCGAGGAAGTTCCCAGAAAAGAGAGGTGGGTCAATAGACACACTTAAATACCAAGTCTTTCCTAGCTAGAACTTTTCTAGGCATGCACTTTCACACTACCACACTTTATTTCTAGCAACAAGAATACTTCTTTTTTGATGGGGAAGTTCAGACAATGCTGCAGCCACAGAGCATACTAAGAATTTTCTTATAAATCCGGCACCTAGTATTCCAGAGCTCTGATATCACTGTTGGGAAATACCAGCATAATTTCCCTCCTCTGTAAACTCAAAAATAGGCACTAAGCGGAAGCGGAAAAATAAGTGTAATAACACCGGACAATTTTTAGTGTAGAAAAACCTCTTCAATGTGAGCAAGGAAAAAACCACGGCACCCGTAGGCCGCTTAAACTTCCACTATAACAATAATGGGAATACAAAAATACAAGAATATTGTATCATCAATTTATGGAAAACACTCTCACAAATTGGCTCACTATTTTTCTCTCTGAGAAAACTCTCTCTAAGGATCTCTCTATTTTTCTCTCACTCTCTCTTGTGAGGATTTGTGTGTTTAGTTAGCACCTCTTAAACTTCTTTATATAGGCTGAGGGGGTTCTCCAAGATAGCTCCCATATAATATGGGACTTGCTTTGGCTGAAATTTCCAACAACCTCATCATCTGTGCAGGTAAAGTGCGATCTTCAATATTTGACAATTACAGATAAAAGATCGAAATAGTAACATGGGAATGGAAGATTGAAATCTTTGGTCGTGCTTTACTCGTTTTCAGGTTGCTCAGATGTATTTTGATCAAAACACATACTCATCTAGGAATTTGGAATTCTTTGTGCTCTTTAATGTGAACCTTGTCTGATCGTGGTCCCACCACCACCACCATATTTTTTATTAGGATAAAAAAAAAGATATTTTTATGTTTATATACATTACCTGCATTTAATTACTTTATTCAAACAAAAAATTTTAATAATGCAAAAATTTAATTATTCTATCAAAATACCATTTTTTTTAAAATGAATGGAATCTTATTGAAAGGGTTGAATTTCCTAAAATTTTAAATTCCCAAGAATTTTAAATTTCCCATCTCAACACAAGGTAAAGCTAGATGTTGTAGTTTTGCATGAGCTAAATTTCAATGATCAAATTGATCTATATGACCAAACTCCAAAGAGAAACTGATGTTTTACTCAAAAAAGTAGTCACAAGGCCTCCAAGCTATGAGGAGCGATAAAGATTTTGTTTATTCTTAAGCAAAACATCAATTTGGTCCAATAGGGCAAATCGGTCCTACAAAATTGTAAGATTTGGCTTTTATATATATATATATATATATATATATATATATATATATATATATATATAAGGTTAAATGACTTTTGGATTGTTTTTTGTAATGCAAGTGCCAAGTTGGCACTTCACGTACCATGTGAAATGTGTGGTCAGATTTAACTAATGCATACTAATATCAAAGACTAATTCAACGGATGATCGTTGTAAAGTTGGGGACTGAATTTAATTTGTACGTGTTAAATTTAATGATTAAATTGATTTTTACTTTAAAAATATAAATTATTTCTTAATTCACTTAATTAGATTGAAATGAAAAAACTTTTAAAATATTTTTATGTTCAAAATTATTTTATTTTATTTTCAATATTAATGTCATTAATGTCATGTCTTAGTAGACATTTCAAAATTTGCAGGCCTTTTGACCAAGAGCGAGCTTCTTTAAGGATAGTAATTAGAATCTAAAACGTTTAAACTCTTAACTTCTAAATTAAAGAAATATGCCTTTATTCTTTCTTTAAATATTTTTTTTAACCATAACATAGCTGCGATACAAACTAGTCACGGTGATAGGTACTTCGCACCTATGTCATAGTTACCACAAAAAAAATAAATTAAAGAATAAAGGAACATTTTGGTCCTAGAGAAAAATATCGGTATCCATTTTAGTCTTTAACAAAATTAAAGTATCAAATTAATCCCTTACAATTTTAGGTTAGGGACATGTTAGTCCTTCCATCAACTCCCTGTTTGTTTGGGTCCGTTAAGTTGAAAATGTGTTATGTTTTCTTGCTTAAGTGCAATGTTGTATGATATTTACAATTTCTACTATGTAAATTAATTATTAAACATTTACTTAAAGACTCAAAACGCCCATAATAGTGCCATTTTGAACACACGTGGACCCATTAAGCAACCAAAAACATTACTTAAATGTCTAAAATGAGACCTAATCGACCTCACTCCAATATTTGTCCCAAATTAGCAATTGTACAACCCTAACAGGATCAAACATAATAACTAATGTATCCCTAGTTTGAAATTATGAGAGACTAATTTGATACTTGAATTTTGTTATGGACTAAAATGGACCCGGTATTTTTCTCAAGGACCAAAATGGATCTTTTTTAAATTAAAGAAACTAAAATCAATTTTAAAATGGAACACTTTTTAAAAAAGAATCATTTATTTTTAAAAATAATTCTACTATTTTTGTAATTACAAATTAGTTTTTAAACACTAAATAAAGAAATCTAAACACGTTCTTTAAAAGAGAGCAATAGTAATGAGGAATCGAAGGTCAATAAACAGTACCAAGAGACGGATTTCCACAGCCTACACTAAGGATGATAGAGAACAAACACATTATATCGATATCATTACATTAAGTACAAAATTTTAAGGGGGTCGAGACTAAAGAGCAAGCCTTATAAGTAAAATTGTTGGTTGTGCCTTCTCACTTGAGAAGGGGGTTGAATTGAGGATGTAAACTTTTGTCACTTTTTTTTTTATTTTGAAAAAACTGAAAAAAATTTCTTTTCCAAAAATTTTGTCGACCCAAAAAACACAAAAAAACGAAATTGTTTTTGCAAAATTTCAATAAATCAAAACTTGTTTTCAGAAATATGAATTTGATAAAACATGAAACTTTTGTTTATTTATTTTCTTTTTTTGACTCAACAAGAAACTTTGGTTAGATCCTATTTTTAATCATCAAAGTATTTCTAATTTATGATCTTATTCTACATGGAGTGTATTGATTGGTGCAAACATAATGCATTTTTCTAATATTTATTTAGTTTATTTTCTTTTCTATTCTATTTGGTGCAACCTTCACCCTTCTAAATGTTTTCTCTTTAGATGTTTCGAGCCAGTCCCATTTGAAAAATAACGGTGTTTATCAGATTTATTTGAAGTTGTAGATTGAGGAATAAAGCAGCAATATCTGATTATATTTGTCTAATTGTGTTTATAGTGATTTTTGGTTTGATGCCCAAAACCCACAACAAATGAAATTTTATCAAAGAGTGTGTGATCCTCAAGTTATAGGGTAATCTCGTTACAAGTTTTAAAAAAGATTTAAATGCAAGTTCAATGACTAAAATCAATTTAATGCAAGAATGTAAAGACAAAGTATGTAAAATTGCATGAAAGTAAATGAAGCATATAAATGACTGAAATGTAAAGAAAAGCAAGTAAACGAGCAATAAATAAACAACAGGAATATAAATGACTTGAAAAGTAAATGAGAAATGTAAATGGAAGAAAGTAAAATGACACTAAAAGTAAACAAATGGAAAAGAAATGGATGCATACTCGACGTCAATCCCGGAATCTACTTGATCACTAGTGTAAAATATGCTTTTAACATCGGAGTTTTCACATCGGTTTTCATAAAACCGATGTGTAAAACGAGACAGTGGCATTTTTGAAATTAAAAGCAAAGGATTCCACATCGGTTTCAAAAATAACCGATGTGTTAATATTTTCCACATCGGTTATTTGTTAACCGATGTCTAAAATTAAAACAAAAAAAATTAAAATTTAAAAATTTATCTTTCCACATCGGTTCCTAATGAACTGATGTTTTATTTATATTATCCACATCGGTTTATTTGTAACCGATGTAATAAATTAAAAAAATGAAATTTTAATTAAATTAAATTGTAAGTTCTACATCGGTTATTTTTAAACCGATGTGAAATATGGATAACCACATCGGTTTTTTCTATACCGATGTGTAATATTTGACAAAGTACCCTACTTTTAGTCATTCCCTCCATCTGTTCCGCGCCCTCTTCCATTCCTATTTGTTTTGTGCTCGTGACTTTCTTCCCTAACTCTCTCACTGCACTACAACAGATTAGACTTTAGATAGCGTTTCCGTATGCCTTTTAATAGCGTTTGTAACCGCTATCTATTCTACCGCTATTAAAACTCGTTAGCAAAGATAGCATTTAGGAACTGCTATTAATAGGTGACTTTAGATAGCGTTTGTACACGGAAACGCTATCTAAAGTCTGACTTTAGATAGCGTTTCCTTATACAAACGCTATCTAAAGTCTGACTTTAGATAGCGTTTGTACACTAAACGCTTATCTAAAGTCGACTTTAGATAGCGTTTCCTTATACAAACGCTATCTAAAGTCTGACTTTAGATAGCGTTTGTACAAGGAAACGCTATCTAAAGCCCTTTTTTTTTAATTTTATTTCTTAACTTTTACATCCATTATTCCTGCATATTTACACAAAAAAACCACAATTGTTGCAGTCAACACAATTGTTCAAAATGTGTTCAAAATATAAGTGTTCAATGCAGCACTGCATGTGTTTGTGCAAAGAAACCAAGAACTATACAATCAAAGTGCAACACTCTATACAGCAACTATATATATATATAACCAGATATAAGTACACCACTCTGTTTCTAAAGTATTCAAATTCACACGAGTAAGACAAAATCAAAGTGCAGCAACTATACCAGATCTCAATCCTTAAGAAACCAAAATCAGAAAACCAACATACATCTACAATTAATCTACATTTACAGCTTCTGTTTGTTTTTCATGAGACCAAGACAACACCAAAGTAATGTGTCGAAATGTGATCCAAAGACTCTGTAGCATACATACTGCATTTCCACCACAAAGACTAACCTGTTACATTGGGATACAGCAGACTAATTAGGTAAATACTACTGTAGCAAGAAACAGAATTCAAATCAAGCATTAACAAAGTGTAACAAAAATAATAAGTTTGAACTTATTTTCTCCTAGCAATGCACACATCAACTCAAGGCATGTACCAAGGAAAAACAAATACATAGATAGTTTGGGGTTGATAAATATAAAGCATTATTCACATACCAATGAGTATTGCTGCAACTCATCGTGATCAATTTGACATAATCAAATGAACTTTTCAACAATATAGCGACACCACTCTTCCTTGACTTCGGATAGTTGAGCAAAGTGGAGTATGTGGAGCATTTGAAGTCGTGGGAAGTACTGCGACATAAAAATTAAATAAATTAAGTTACAATTGCTAAAACATTTGAACAGTCACAGTTAAAAGCTAAGTAAACAACATACCGCCATTGGTATTTTAACTTGGTTCTGCAAGATAGTCTCCTTCATGAAACGCATGACATAGTACCCACAATCTGTACTGTTGGGTTGTCTTGGGCACTATAAAAAATAAAATAGTAAATCAATTTTTTTTTCTAATTGCGCATTAAGTTTTTGCAAATATACCTGTATCTGAATCCATTTAATGTTGGTTGCCTTTAAACGCGGCACCTTAGCTCCGGATATTTGCGCGATAAACTTGCAAACCACTAATCACAAAATCAAACAGACTTCATTAAGAAACATATTTTCAATCATCACAAACACACGCATGCTCACGTATCGAATGTAATCATAGAAAATCAGAAATATAAAAACATGCTTACGTATCGAATGCATTCTTTAATTCTGGCGATCCCTAGGATCAACATACAAGGGATCCGGATAGTAAATAATCTCTTCAACAATATTTATCGCCAAGACAAGACCCAATGATTCCTACAAAAATGTTGAGATAACAAATCCTAAGCACCTCAACTTTTATGTAATTCATTATTGTGAATTAAGTCCTAAAGGATAAGCGACTCACCCAACATTGCACGACGCTAAAAACAAGGGCTGATATTCTCTTTCTTTAGTTGCAAACCGGTCAGCTAGATACGTTGTCCTGTGAATCCCTCCCGAAGTAGCAGTATGTATTTGTTTGGTGTGGGGACAAGAACAGAAACCTCCTCGTTATTTCCTTTGGAAGCAACAATTCTTCATACAAATACCTACCATTAAAATATAAAAATGGATAACACCAATGACCTCAATAATTAAATTGAAAGACTAAAAAAAAATTGTACACTTTAAACCTGATTTATTACCTGATATATGCGGAAATAACGGAGGCAGATACCCATTCATGATTTACAACTTCTCTGATATTTTCAGTATTGAGCATCTCAATGAAATGGTGACCAAAAATATTTTGTTCCATCTCTACGTACAATTGGTCAGCATTTTTCATATTCTTTCGTTCATATATTTTAAGGAAATTCAAATATTCCAGAGAAGTTGTAGTTGAACCAGCTGTAGGTGGGTTGGCCTCAGAGTTGCCTCCTTTATTTTCTGGGGTTGTAATTGACTCCTTTGTATATCCAGACACTCTGCCCTTGCCTTTAGCTTTTGCGGGTGCCTGAAAATTTTGCATTTCAATATGCCAGTTAGTGATCAACTAATGTAATGCATATATGCCGTATATGAAAAGGTGGAAAAATGCAATTACATACCATATTAATTACAACCACGAGATCAATTGGCCATGCCACATAAGTACCTATTGCATCTCCTATCACATCACATCTGCATCAACGATAGGTATCGGCAATGGCGCATCCCCCTCAGTTGCAACATCAACTCCAACTTTCACATGGTTAAGGGGTACTGGTCCAGTGTCCAGTGTGCATCACTTACCAACCTCCCAAACATTTGTGGACAATCCCGAAGATCCTCTTCAACAGCATTTGCAATGTCTTCAAAACGATCGCCCTCATAAGTATTTGTGTCGGTATCGTATGATGAATATCTCACACGATTCCTCATTTCACTAGACTCAGCTCTTGTCTCACCATGTTTTGTCCAACATGTATAACTTTGATCGATTCCATTACACACTAAATGTTCTTCCAAATCGGCTGCACTAACTCGCCTTGCATAACAACAATCTAAACAAGGACATATGATTGTATTAGGGTTTTTCGCATGCCGAACTGCAAAACTAATGAACTCTTTCACCCCATCCTCATACTCCTTCGTTAAACGATTGGCTTACATCCATTTCCGATCCATGCTTTTCCGATCTACAAAAATATTTATTAATCATATTTACTTTGAGTTTAGAGTGGTTGAGGTATACATGCAATGTATACAGATTAAAGGAATGAAAGGCTGCAAACAAAACACATTGTCGCCGAGTATTGTTGAAGGAACCAAGAGTCACTTGTTGATGAGTGTGATTCCACATCATCTTTGTCTATCATTTTGCATGCATTTTCATGTAGTTTAGGAATATTTTTTATTAGATTTTAGGTTAATTTTCCTTTGGAACGGGTAAGGCGGTTTTCGTGTGTTGTTTTGCAGATATCAAGGGTAAAATGCTCGAGATCAACCATGATGAAGTTTGGATAAAGATAGGGCTTTAAAAGTGCAGAAAATGAGCCAAACAGAGTCCATCACGGCCTAGCCGTGATGCCCATCACGGCCATGATCGAGCAAAACTGAAAAAGAAGAAAGGCTGAAGTCAGAGTCTGTCACGGCCTGGCCGTGATATCCATCACGGCCGTGACCCAAAACCACCACAAGTCAGAGCACATCACGGCCCAGCCGTGAAATTCTTCACGGCCATAACAGAGTCCGTCACGGCCTGGCCGTGATATCCATCACGGCCGTGACCCAAAACCACCACAAGTCAGAGCACATCACGGCCCAGCCGTGAAATTCTTCACGGCCATAACAGAGACCGTCACGGCCTGGCCGTGATGGCCATCACGGCCGTGACGCGCATTACTTGGACCTGAAGAAACCGAAATAGATCAGATTTTGAGTTGGTTTGGGACTCTAACTTCCCAATTTCTATAAATAAGGATCAAGGCATCAGATCAGGGGATACACAATACACATTGGATGAGATCCATAACAACTAGGACTTAGGCATAGGACTAAGGCAAACTTGCTCACTCTCTAAAAACACCAAAATCTGAGCACAGAACATTAAATTAAATGATATATAAAGGGAAAGGATCAACAAACTGAAGCAACAAAAACAAACATATGAACCCATTCTTCACATTCCGAAAAACATTGAAACAAAACAAAACAGGATACCAAAGAAAGATTAGGTTCAAAATGCATACAAATCAATCCGTCAATCCATATTCATATTTTCAAATAATGATTGACACACAAACAAGTCGCATTCCATTCAACACCAATCAAACCGAAAATTAAAGAGTAAGTAAAATAAAACCTTGAACACAGACTGTGAACTTGGATAAAAACACACTCCCACAAATATTAAGAATGTCCTAGAAATAAAATTTGTAAATGATAGAAAATCACCTGAACACAGCACCGTGAACTTGGAAGTGGGTTCCACTAAAGCTGCAAACTTGGAACCGGGTTCAACCGGAATGCGCCCGTGATCGTGTCACGCACTCGAGCCAGTGTGAAGCTCTTAGTATGAGACTTAATCATATTTAAAAAGGGACAGATTGGCAAACAAATTTGTCTTGCATTTCACGATTTAACACTAATAAGAAATGTGATGAATTAATGTTAGCACAATCAAGGACCATTTAAACATATTTCAGTTCTAAAAGTAAGACAATGCTGAAACTGATATTTAGTGGGTAACATCTATCTACTTGTTTCCTCATTAAAAGGTCATACAGAACATTGAGCTATGAAGGGAAAAAAAAAGGATATCCAAGTTGTCCAAAGATACATGGAAAACAAAATTTTCAAACTCTTTCTAAACGCACACAACCCAAAGAATTCATACTCAAGTATAATATCAGGATACTTTTGACACAAAATGCACAAAACCCATTCTGACCATACATACTCAAACTTTCCAAAATGAATTTATGAAGTTAAATCATATAAAAATAATCTCATAACAAATATAAAATCAAAATAACTAATTTCTGACCATTCATACTCACTTTCACTTTGTCTGTCATCTATCTATCTGAGTTTGTGCAGTGTCAAAGTGTGAAGTGATGGGGGTATGGAGAGAACTCGCGGTGGCAAAAGGAGCAGCGGCGGGTATGGAGAGAACTCGCGGTGGCAATAGGAGCAGCGGCACAGGGGGTTTGGGTTCGAGTGGGTTCTTTCTCTTTCGAGTAGCAGGCGGCGAGCAATGGCGATGGTTAGGTAATAAAAAATAGATGTCATGCAGTGGGAAGGAAAGAGTAGAATGAAATTGAGGAATTAACAGAGAGGGAAGGCCGAGCGCGCGCGTCTAATTTTACTGGAAGACCTAAGATAGCGTTTCCTACAGAAAGCTATCTTAGGTGATACTAAGATAGCGTTTCTCAAGGAAACGCTATCTTAGGAATCACCTAAGATAGCGTTTCCGTGTGGAACCGCTATCTTTTCCTAAGTGACACTTTTAATAGCGGTTCCACACGGAAACGCTATCTTAGGTGATACCTAAGATAGCGTTTCCCTTAGGGAAACACTATTAAAAGTCCCCCATCACTTTTAATAGCATTTCCACACGGAAATGCTATTAAAGGTGCGTTATTAAAAGTCTATTATGTTGTAGTGCTGCTCTATGCTCCCCCAGTCTTTAGTTTCTGAAAACCCTACAACACAAAACACTCATCTCTTTCTCACATCGAAGCAATCCCTCCCTCTAGCGGCTCTCTTTCTTCCTTCACGCAAGCTCCCTCATCTCCTCTGCTAATGCGTGGCCTGTAACATTCTGGTCTCCAAAACCGCCTCTCATTCTCACCGCGAAGTTCACTCCCCCCAGCCTCCAAGCTCCTTCGTTCCTTCAATCCTCTGCTTTCACGACCTGTCTCCTTCCCACCATTGTTGAAGACGGTGGTAAAGACGATTGTGACAAGCCTCGTTAAGGTTATCTTCATCTCCTTTTTTTAAATCAGCTTCTGGGTTTTTTATTTCAAGCTTGATTTTGTGTGTTTAGGGTTTCTTCTTTTTGTGTTTCTATTTCTGCTATTATTTATCATTTAAGAAAAAGATTTTTCTATGAAAATCAGCTTGTGAAGTTTGTGTCTTGAGTCCTTGTTCTGTGTATATCTATATATATATATATACATAAATATAATATACTTGCATGTGTTGTTCTGTGTGTGAAGTGTTATAAAGTGTGAATTTGTGTCTAATCCACCATAGTGGAAATGTCTCCAAGACTGGATTTTTCCAATTGGTGGACAAAGGAACACCAGTGGTGGTATCACGCGTCACGGCCGTGATGCCTGTCACGGCTTGGAGGTTGCTTCACTGGTTGGTCTGTCATGGCCGTGACCACCATCACGGCTAGGCCGTGATCAGTTCTGCCTGTGAGGGTCTGGTTCAGGTGGCATGTCACGGCCGTGATGGACATCACGGGCTGGCCGTGACCAGTTCTGACTTTTCCATTCTTTCTTTTCAGCTCTACTCTATCATGGCCGTGATGGCTGTCACGGCTAGGCTGTGATGGGCTCTGTTTGGCTCATTTTCTTCACTTTTCAAGCCCCATTTTCATGCAAGCTAAATAATTAGTAAAGCCTTAGTTTCCCGTTTGAGATGCAATACTAATGAGCACACGTGTACGTGCTTAATGTACCGCTCATTGTGTTGGATTTTGAATTGTCCAAAGTTGGACAGTTTGGGAAAAAACTTTTTCTTAATTCAGTTAAAATAGTTATTCATTGATTCTAATGTTATATACTTGATGAAAGTTCGGATTGATACATTTCCTTTCGTTCTCCGGGTGCATACTTTATCGTGGTGGATGTCATCGCGTTCAAGTTGTGTACGTCGGAGACCGAAGGGAAATGCTGCCGAAATTTTGTCGAGTATGAGCATGAGAGTTAAGGACTAACTGTTAACCGAATGTTGAAAAAGTTTCTTCTCGAATGGGATAGGGCCATACCCTGTCATAAGAAGTGGTTGATGAATATGTTGGACTAAGTACGAAGTTATTGGTTTAGTCATGGATCGCGGTTGGATGAATGCTAGACGGACAAGTGATGAGTATGAGAATGAAGTGGAAGATTTTCTATAGTTTGCAAAAACAAATGCTCCTGATAGTGGTAACGGAAGGTTTTATTGTCCTTGTGTTAACTTTTTGAATGAGAGACGACTAGAAGCTGAGGAGATACGTGATCATCTTATTTGTGAGGGGATTTGCAAGAGTTATACAACATGGATATGTCATGGTGAATCGTTAGACAGGTCGAGGGTGTCGGATAGAGAGGAAGTTGATGACGTGGAAATGGACGATGGACTAGAGAACATGATCCGTGATGTTGGGAAAGAGTCTTTTCGGCGCGCACATGTGTATGATACTTTGTGCAGTGAAGCAGAAGTGGCTTTGTATCCGGGGTGCACTAATTTCACACGGTTGTCAGCGGTGTTAAGATTGTTCAATGTGAAGGCGAGAAATGGGTGGAGCGATAAAAGCTTTACCGAATTGCTTGAGTTGTTGAAAGACATGCTTCCAGAAGGCAACACATTGCCATCTCGAAACTATGAGGCAAAGAAGATATTGTGTCCGATGGGTATGGAGTATAAGAAAATACACGCTTGCTCCAATGATTGCATATTGTACAGGAAAGAGTTTGAAGAGATGCACGAGTGCCCCTGGTGTGGGGTATCACGCTACAAAGTGAAGGATGGTGATTCTAGTTGTGATGTGGTCACCAAAGGTCCTCCTGCAAAGGTGTTATGGTATTTTCCCGTGATTCCGCGGTTCAAGCGATTGTTTGCTAATGTAAATGATGCAAAGAACATTATATGGCATGCAGATGAGAGGAAGTGTGATGGACAGCTTCGGCATCCGACCGATTCTTTGCAATGGAAGAGAATTGATAGTTTGTTTTCGGATTTCGGCAATGAGCCCAGAAACCTCACGCTTGGACTTGCTACCGATGGAATGAATCCATATGAAAACTTAAGTAGTATTCATAGTTCATGGCTTGTTCTCCTGGTAATTTACAACCTGTCTCCTTGGTTGTGCATGAAGCGCAAATACATTATGTTAAGTATGATGATTTCGGGTCCTAAACAGCCAGGAAATGATATTGATGTTTATCTGAGTCCCTTGATTGAAGACTTGAGAATGTTGTGGGATGAAGGTGTTGATGTGATCGACAGGTATTGCCGTGAGACATTCAGATTGCATGCCATGTTATTTTGCACCATCAATGACTTTCCAGCATACGGGAACCTGTGTGGGTATAGTGTTAAGGGGCATAAATCATGTCCAATATGTGAAGAAGGCACATGTTACCATCAACTGCAACATGGAAGGAAGACGGTTTACCTTGGGCATCAGAGATTTCTCTGACGTAATCATCCTTATCGTAGATTGAGAAAAGCTTTCAATGGACTTATGGAGAATGAAATTTCTCCGGTGGCCTTGACTGGAGAGCAAGTTTATGAAAGGGTGAACAACACTAATGTTATCTATGGGAAGACCCAGAAGAAGGCTACCGAGAAGAAAATATGGAAGAAGAGGTCGATCTTCTTTGATCTTCCATACTGGTGCAAGCTTGATGTAAGACATTGTATTGATGTGATGCATATGGAGAAAAATGTGTGTGACAGTTTAATCAGAACGCTTCTCAACATTCAAGGAAAGACAAAGGATGGTGTGAATGCTCGTCTGGATCTAGTTGCGATGGGTATACGAGAGCAATTAGCTCCACTTAAAGTGGGGGATAAGAAGACTTATTTGCCCCCAGCATGTCATACTTTATCAAAAAAAGAGAAAAGAAGTTTCTGTGAATGTCTACGGGGAGTCAAAGTGCCACAGGGTTACTCTTCAAATATCAAAAGACTTGTCTCAATGAAAGATCTCAAATTAGTTGGCTTAAAGTCTCATGATTGTCATGTCTTGATGCAACAACTACTACAGGTGGCCATTCGTGACATATTGCCTAAAAAAGTCAGACATGCCATTACTAGGTTATGCTTATTCTTCAATCCTATATGTAGCAAGGTCATTGACACTAAAAAGTTGGATGACTTGGAAAATAAGGCAGCCATTATCTTGTGCCAATTGGAGATGTATTTTCCACCTTCATTTTTTGACATCATGGTTCATTTGATTGTTCATCTAGTGAGGGATATT
Source organism: Sophora flavescens (assembly GCA_030762895.1). Classification (NCBI taxonomy): domain Eukaryota; kingdom Viridiplantae; phylum Streptophyta; class Magnoliopsida; order Fabales; family Fabaceae; genus Sophora; species Sophora flavescens. The sequence goes on from CM061066.1 coordinate 76,371,443, forward strand.
AGATTGAGCGGCCCCTTTTATTTAAGGTGGATGTACCCGGTTGAGCGATACATGAAGATATTGAAAGGATATATGAAGAATCCACACCGTCCCGAAGCATCTATTGTCGAAAGGTATGTTGCAGAAGAAGCTATTGAGTTTTGTACAGACTACATGTCAGAAGCGGAACCTGTAGGGCTTCCGAAGTCTCGTCACAAAGGAAGCTAGATATGATGGTAAGGGTACACGAGGTATCACTGTTAAGAGCATGGATTAGGAGGAAGTGCTTCAAGCACATTTGTATATATTGAATAACATTGATGAGGTTGAACCATACTTATGTGAGCATAAAAGCATCATCAATGAAACTTACCATAGAATGAATGAAAAATGGTGTTTGAACAAGCATAATAAGATTTTCTTGAACTGGTTTAAAGAAAAAATTGCAAAGGATGGGATTGCTTCTGATACATTAAAATGGCTAGCACAAGGGCCTAACTTTGATGTCATATGCTGGAGTGGGTACGATATCAATAAGTTTTCCTTCTATACAAAGTCCCAGGATGACAAAAGTACTATGCAAAATAGTGGGGTTATGGTCGTCGCTGAGTCCATGCATTTCTCTAGTTCGAAAGATAAAAACCCTGTTATGGCACCTGTTTCATACTTTGGAATCATTGAAGAGATATGGGAGGTTGATTACACGAAGTTTAGAGTACCTGTTTTTAAATGTCAGTGGGTCGACAGTAACAATGGTGTGCAAACCGATGAGTTAGGATTCAAATTGGTGGACCTTAATAAGGTAGGTATAAAGAGGAGCCTTTCATCATGGCATCCCAAGCAAAACAAGTGTTTTATATCCGTGATCCTTCTAACAAAAGGTGGTCAGTGGTTCTCCAGGAAAAAAACATGTATAATGGTAGTGAGGGAAATCAAGATTCAACTCTTGATATTTCTGATACTCCTTCTTTCTCAACACGAGTGCCTAATTTCAATGAGTAAAATGACGTGGATGATGTACATGCTACTCGTAATGATCACCAAGAAGGGTTATGGGAGAACTTTACTAATTGACCACAAAGTAAGTTTAGTTTAAGTTATGTTTAAAGGCATATTATATGTTTACGTTGATATTTATAAGTTATGTTTACGTACGTCGATCGATATTTATAAGTTATGTTTGATATTTATCCTGACATACTAACAAGTTTTTTTTGTTTAAACAGGTATACATGGCTGATCCTGAGGATATCCCTCCTTCATGCAGCGGGTCGGAGACCCCGTCTACGGGTAGAAAGGGTAGACGTGCCACACGAATGAGGAATTTGACTGCCAACCGTGGTTCAAATCAAATGATAAGAATAGACTTTGATCATAACCTCAATCCTATTGGGCCAATGGCAGAGCAGTTTAACAGTTTTGTGGCGACCCTTGCTAGGAGCAGGCCTAGTATACTCATTGATAATTGGAAAGATGTACCGGCGGACGTGATGGATCAGATATGGGAGGGTATTCTGGTATCTATACTTTTACGTCCTGTGTTTGTCTGTATCTACTTTATTTTAATCTTACTAATATCATACAGTAATTCGTTGATTCTTTTGGTCTTAATGCAACTCACCTTTGACATACCGGTTACGATGGTTATGAAGAAGCGTTTTTTAAAGTATGCTGGTGAGCGTTGAAGGGCTTTTAAGGTCGACCTGGGCAGATACTATGTATTCAATCCAACATGTGAAAAGAACCCACTTGAGGTGTACCCGTTTCTTGACCAGGCGACGTGGGATCGCTTTGTTCACAACCGACATGATTCCGGCTTTCTGGTTAACTTATTTGATTTGTCTCTAAATTTATGTAATTTCATTAATTTTATTTACTTATGTAATTTAATTGTCTTCTATTTATAACAGGAGAAGAGGAAAAAGGGGCAGGAAAACCAAAGCAAGAATGTCTACCCCCATGTCATGTCTCGTGGGGGATATAAAAAGCTTGGTCAGATAATGGTGGAAGAGGAAAAGAAAGCACGTCAGGAAGCAGCATCTCAGGCGGATCCTAACGCTGAAAATCGTCCAGAGGTTGTTGATCCACCTCCACCCCCACGCCATCGTAAATGGAAGAGGGCCCGACAAAGAAAAACGGGACAATATACATCTGAGGAGGCCCGCCAAGTAGCTGAGAAGATTGTAAGTATAGTTTGAATTGTAATTGTCATTTTAAGATTGTTACCGAATTGTAATGTGACCTGATATTTTATATGTGATAGGATGCCTTGGACGAGCAGGTAACCCAAGGAACCTTTGTTCCTAGAGGATGCGATGATATCTTAGCTGCTGCCATCGGTAAACCAGACCACCCGGGCCGTGTCATTGGTGTTGGATGGGGCATCGGCATTCGCCAATACCATGGTTCATCTTCACACCAATGCCACAGGGATGTTGATGCAGATAGAGCACGGCTAAAACAGGAGATTGCAGCTGAGCTTAGACAGGAGATGGCCGAGCAGTTTACCCAGCAGATGGCAATATTGACTTCTATGTCCGAGCAGATGACAGCCGGTGTCCAACCCTCTGTCCATGTGAGCACTAAGGGCTCATGTGATCCTCCTCATCAGCCTGAAAATGATGATTATGGTGATGATGATGATGATGATGATGATGATGATGACGACCCCGATAGGTGTGAGTTGTATGTTGATGATCATCTTGATCGCCGCTTAGTGGCATTGGGGAGGGCACATAATAACTTAGGTAATACCATATACCATCGTTTATTACCGGATGATCAGCTGAGGGTCGTTGTTGAGATTATTCGAGATGCTGATGCTCGAGTCCCTGTGCCCACTGAGGAGGTTCAAACAATGGGGTCGGGGCCCCGAAACTTCATCCTCTGGCCAAGAAGACTGGTCAGCTTTCTTGTTGCATCTGAGGTATTCAGTTAGTTGTGTTTTTCTATATTCATAGTTGAAATTATTTATTATTGTTTAAAGATAATGCTTTATTTTTATTCATTATAGGATGTTGGAATTGATCATATTCTGCCTAAAAGGTCGGATCCAAGAAGACCAGAGATGTCTGCTCCAGCCAAGGTATTCATTTGACCATTTAATTAATTACCAATGAAATAACTTAATTATCTGTGATTACTAATATATATCTTTGTTGTTTAGGGGATCGACAAAGGGGCACCTGGTGATGTTTTTAAACTTCTGGCTATACAGATTGTCACCATGGAGAATGACGCATCTTTGGTGAGGTTGGAACATGATGCCAGTCCATGTGATGAACTGTATATCCCAAAGAAGGAACTTATGGAGATTGTACTCAATAAAGAAATGGCTAGTTCTGCACACCTATCGTTATGGTGCACGTAAGTACATTTTATTTATAAGTTAAGTAATTAATTCTTAAATACTATGATAATTAACATGTTTTTTCAAAATATTAGGTATCTGCAGCGTATGTTAGTTGATCAGGGTAACCTCGTCCTTTATGGGTTCATTGACCCCATGTTCATTCAGAGTGATGTTCTCCTAGCATCAGAAGACCGGGTCACCACCATACGTGATATACTTGCCCGAGACGATCATCAATTCTACCTTGCGCCTTATCTCAATAAGTAAGTACCGGTTATTTAATTATAACTATATATGACTTAGTCACTAACTGTTCCACAAATACATCCAGCATTGGCAACTGTTGATCTTGTACCCTAGGATGAACGTCGTGGTCTTCTTCTGCTCAATTGGAAATAAGCCGGCGAATGAACTGAAGACGATCATCGAAACGTAAGCATTAAAATACTTTATAATCAGTAATGCAGTTGTTTTAATTATCTGAAATCTATTAGATATACTTTAATTAATGTTTATTTTCTCATGGTAGTTCTATTAATGCAAACCACATGTTGCGTGGTGAAAGGCGTCGGGCTATCAGATGGATTATTCCTAGTGTAAGATATTTATTAGTTCAAATGCATCAAATGTAGTGGGTATAATTATTGATTTCTATTTAATTCCTCATATTCTAATTGGGTTTCATTTGTACATAGTCACGTATACAACGTGGATCATGGGAATGTGGATACTATGTGATGCAGTGGATGTTGGAAATTATCTCCTCCAGGATCACTGAAAGATGGCACGAGGTAAATGTTAATTGATAACAATTAGAAGTAACAGTTATAGTTTCGTTATATGTTTTATGTTAGTTTATTAATTATTTAAAAGATATAATCTTTTGTCCAATTAAACTTGCAGATATTCAACAATCCAACTCCATTATCTGATTCCGACATCAACAACATAAGGAGGCGTTGGGCAACTTTCTTTCTTAAAGTGTACCAACCATAGTTTGTATATATATATATATATATATATATATATGTATGTATGTATGTATGTATGTATGTATGTATGTATGTATGTATGTATGTATGTATGTATGTATGTATGTATGTATGTATGTATGTCTGTATGTATGTCTGTATGTATGTATGTATGTATGTATGTATGTATGTATGTATGTATGTATGTATGTATATGTAGTTAGTTTAAAAACTTATCATGTACTAGCTATAGTGTACTTTTGACTGATCATATGTATTTTGATATGAAATCTATAATATATCATGTAACTTTTTGGTTTCTAATTATCTTTGTTGTCTGAATGTAATTGAACGTACATATGTATTGTTCGTAATAAATTCAGTATATATTAATTGTGTTTTTGCTGTACAAAAGTGATTGTTGAGAATATTTAGAGTATGTTATTCTGGTATTGATCTGCATTATTACTGAAACAGGGGAAAGCAATGATAGAAATGTAAATAACAGTTTAAAAAAAAATTTAGACTTTACACATCGGTTTTAAAAAAACCGATGTGGAAATTTCAATTTCCACATCGATTTTACAGAAAACCGATGTGTAAATTGAAATTTTCACATCGATTTTATTAAAACCGATGTGTAAAGTCTAATTTCCACATCGGTTTTCTATAAAACCGATGTGGAAAGTGATATTTCCAATAGTTTACCAATTGACAAATGAACTTTCCACATCGGTTTATTTAAAAACCGCTGTTAAAAATGTACTTTAAACATCGGTTTTAAAACCGATGTGAAAAGTGGCAATAAACCACATCGGTCTTTTCAACATCAGTTTGAAAACCGATGTGAAAAGCCAAAAATAATCGATGTGGAATCCATTTTCTGCACCAGTGGATGTGGGATGTAAAAGATTCTATTCAAGTATTCAACCATTACAACAGCTTAGAGAAGCCTTATTTATAGTCAATCATAAGAAAACTACCTATCCTATCACTTGCCACTTGTTTTTGGTAGTTTCAACTATCCCTAGTATTAATAACACAAATACTAACATACACACTTAATCTGCACTAATATTTACAACATTTTCAACAACTTTGTCGAACCTAATACATCGACCATGTAGTCGAGCCTTCAGTCTTTATCTTCTTATCTTCGATCGTTTCATAACTTGTTCAAACTTCAACCATCTACTACTTCCTCGACTGTCGAAAACGTTTGTTGACCTTTCCAATAACTTTTCTATATTTCCAATCTTGCTGGTAACCACTCAATTGTCGAACTGAGCATTTCTTCCCTTTCTACTTGATCATCAATATCTTTAATATTGACTCTTTATTTGCCTTGCTGTCAAACTTCCAAAATTGTGATTTTGGCCCTAACAGATGTCTCCCAGAAATCCTTCTATAGAGACTCTAGAGAAAGAAAGATTTTTGCTTTCTACTTGGGGTTTAAAGTTCGATAACTATTTGAAATTCAATTTTCAAAAATTAAATTATCGAATATTATTTCTTATCCCTTAATCCCTTAAACGGTTGTTCCCAAGATAACAGGGATCATGATTACCACTAATTAGCCATAACATCTAGTTTGGTAACCCAAGAGTAGTTGTCACCTTTAAATACTCATAACTGTTACATGCATAGACCTTTCTCTTTCTTCCTGCAACACCTCCTTTTTGGGTATTACTTCTTAACACGTGCGGAAATAAATTAAAAGTAATTTGCTGGTTGCTTTCAGAAAAAATATTATTTATTTTAAGTCAAAAAACTCGGTTGTAAAAATTTTCTACTGTGGATGACTCTGAAAACATAATACTACATTAATGCAGAAAGATCGTATTGAAGAATTTCACACATTCATACCAAGGTTGTCAAAGCATACATTGTTTTCCCAAAGAGTTTCCATTTCCAAAAAGAGAAAATTATATCAAAGACTAACTTAAAATACCACAATTAAATACCTTATCAAATATACAACCCAACTAAAACTCCTAAGTTGGTCACCCTACAAGACACCATCGGAAAGACCCCAGAGGTCATTCCCACGAACAAACACTTCTTCAAGCATCCAGAAATCTAAGTCTCCGAGTCACTTAGTGAACTCCTTTGCACCCTCTGCACTAGTATACCAAGATACACAGTAGAACCAGATAAACCTGATATATATGTAAGTTTGAGACGCCAATATATGGATTTAACACAATAACTACATGTGCAACTCACAATACAACATACAGACATATAAAGTCATAGTAACAAAATTCTCATAAATAACAAGTAATTTGTCAAAGGGTTTCATACCCGATCATCGTTATTCCGAAAACAAATGCATGAACACATCAATATGATCGTCTAATTTTTCCTAATCTCCGGAGATCCCAACACCGTATAAATGCATGAGCTGATCAGGCTCGATTGCCAAATAAGGCACTCCGTCAATACCATAGCACACTGTCCAACTCAAGGCTCAGTGAGATCTCCGTTAATGGTTTTTCATTGTCCATCAAGGCACAATGATACTCCGTCACATGAAATACCTTACCCTGTAAGGCATTCATACGTAAACTCTGTGGGCACGTCTGCCATATGCATGTAAAAACATTTTATTCTTGTAATTTTTCTTTGTGTTCATTCTTTCCTTGTCGAAGCTCAACGCTTTCGACCATCCGTAGTTTTCATCGTTTTCAGAATTCTTATCATTAACACAGGACACAAAGTCCGAGTGCTCAATCACGAAACCCTAGACCTGTGCACTAGTCTTGGGTTCGTGGTAGTAGAAAACATCGTAAATTGTTGAACACCATTTATTACACCATGAAGTAGACATAATGTCCACAGAACATTAAGTCCATAACACTGTGAGAATGCTAGTTTCCTGACGTCTCGGTTACTAGATTCATGTTTTGTCATTTACGTTGTTTTTCGTTCAGTGAGAAACAAATTCAGAACAAAATCTCTGCAACCTATCCAAGTTGTCGGAATTAGCCTCATTGGGCAAAACACTTTTACAGAAAATCATTTCTATTTGAAATTTGTTTTTTTAAACCGTTAATTTGTTAAGAAATCCAATTTCTGCTGAACTTTTTCCTGAACTTTGTTTTTTGAAAAGAAGTCCTTTAAGGCTAATACTTGTTTTAAAATAAGTACTGCTGTTTTTTTTAAAAAAATACTTTCCATAAATATTTTTGGATTTAACCATTGTCTAACATTTTTAGAATGATTTGATCCAAAATTTGACTTTTTCTCAAGTAGATAGTTTTTTCTAAAATAGTAATTAAGTTATTTTCGAAAATTCATTTTTCATAATAACTTGTTGTATTATTTTGAACTCTCTTTCGCAAAAACTAGAAGTACCAAAATATTTTCAAAAATTTCTTACTTTCCTCAAATAAAATACTAATCAATATCATATTTCCAATATTTCTCAATTAAATATTGATTATTCTTTATGAAGCTTCTTAAGGCTTTTATCGTGTTAATTAATTGAGCACTGATCACAGTCAGGCTCCCCAAACAACAATCAATATCAATGAATAATTCGTATCCATGTTATAGAAAGTAATACAATTTATAGCATGCATTAAAACATACTAAAACACGTAACGGCCGATAAATAAACACGGATAATATCACAGCATCGAACATTTTCAAACAACCACAACCAATAGAAATATCACAAACACTAATCACATAGAGCTATCGAGAAAGGTAAGCTCCCCTTACCTTTTGAAGTACATTTTTCCTCTTTGAAACTTCTTGTCGATCCCCCGATTTTCTTTTCGCAGTGTACCACGTTCACACAACAACTTATCCTTCAATAAACCACAACAAACAATTTCAATCAACAATTAAAGTCACTTACTCTCTATACATGGAGATTTCAGCCATGAAGAATTAATTAGGCTAGAGATTTCCAATTTTTACAAACTCTTGGATTAATGATCCTAGAGTATTAAAAAGACAAGATCTATGGTCATAACTCAAAAATCAAAACCAAATCCTCTAACTCATCATGAGGGTATATTCGGCCAAGGTTAACAAATTAGGCTAGAAGTCGTAAAATTTCGCATACTCTTAGATCCATGAACTTAGAGTCTTAACTAACATAGATAAATTACTAGAAGTTAAAAATATGAAACAAAATCCTGTAACCTCTAGGGTTAGGGTTTCAACCATGGTGAGTAAAATGAGGCTAGGAATTTATTTTGATTTCAAGCTCTTGGATGATAAAAGTATAAGTATCAAAGGAATAAAAACAAAAGTCGTAACTCATCAAACACTTTTCTAATCATTTTTGCATGATATTTGAAGAAATAGAGCTAAGACTTGAAATAGAGAAATACTTGATAAAACTTGAGATTAGTTGAGGATATGAGTATAGAAACCTTAGATATCTTAGATCTAACTTCATCTAAGTTAAAAAATTGAACAAAACCTCCTTTGCTCACTCAAACATCAATTCGGCATTGTCAAGAAAAACAGGAAGGAAAATGATTTTGCTCACATGCTCTTAGATCATGGAAATAGAGATCATAACTAGATCATAGAAACTGGTTTCACATTAAAATGATTTTTCTACAATTTTCTAGAATTATTTAAATTTCTAGATCTAGAAATAGAAATAAGTGAAAAACCTGATGAACATAAAGATTGATGGATGATTTATTAATCTTAGATGATTAGGAATATATTCCTCACCTTAGAATGACGAAGTTTGATGAAGAACTTGAAGAAAGATGAAGAACTTTGCAAGAACAACTATGGTGTTCTTAGTGTTTTTGGTGAGAAAAAGATGAAGCAAAAAGGAAATATTTTCTTAAGTGTGGGGAGGATGGCAGCCACGAAAATGAGAGGATGAGTGAGTGAAAGATGCTTTGTTTAATGTTAAAATGGAACCATGGTTGAGTTTAATTAAGCATGGTTAAGTTGGTGACCATGGTTAAATATATGTGGCTAACAGTTTAGGAAGGGTGTGGCTGATTCATGGCCACAAGAACTAACCTTGGTTCCTTAACCATGGTTAACATTTAACCAAATGTCAGTTAGGTTAAGCTTAGGGGTATTTTGATCATTTCACTTGAAAATCCCCGACTACTAAAATTTAAGGCCGGACTCTTTGACCTATCTGCTACATTAATCTCTCCTAATACCTCAGCTCCATGGGCATGAAGGTCCAAGATTTGTTCATTAAGGATATAAGTGTAATTGCATTTAGGGACCTAATTGGAATTAAAGAGAAAGTTAAGGAAATTTTAGTAAATTCACACCAAACATCATTATAACTTGTGGGTCCCACTTTCCTACCATTTTTGACTCTTAAAATTTAGAGTCACCACTCATAATCTTCTTGAATATTTTAGAATCATCCTCTAGCAGTCCAAGTAATCTCGTATTTGACTATGTCATTTACATGATTTAATATAACGTCCGAAGACAAGTTATCATTCCACTTTTCAGTGAAATAATTTCAAAATTACCAGAGTTATTAGAAATTAAATAAAAACTCAAGGTTTTTCATTTACGATTCAAAATTAGGGTTTCTGTACAGTAAAACCTTACTGTCAGTGAAAACGCAGACCGGGTTCTCTCTGAATTTTCAACCCAAACTTTTATCGTAACTCTCTACAATTAAGTAGAGTAAGGATATGATCTTGGTTTATCCAAAATCATTTTATATGTCTTGGATAAAAATCTAATCATTTATATAATTATTATCGATATTGGAAAGCCGAAAAAATGGGGTGTTACACTTCCTACTTCCGCACGCAAGCTTGAACCTTTTTGTCTTCATCGCTTCGTCTTCATTCTCTGCAACTTCAATAGCTTCATCTTATTGGTAGTGGCTACGGTCTCAAGAAGGGGGGGGGGGGGGGGTGAATTGAGATATTGAAAACTTATTCAACAATTTAAAGTAAAACAGTGTTTCTTTTAAAGAAAATTGGTTTTCACTTAATTTTAATTCCCAAGAATTAGGTTATGGAACAAGTAATGATGACAAGAAGAATTATAAGTAGTAACAACAGATTTTAACACAGATTGCAGATTTAAAGATTCAAGTTTAACAAGTATATGGAGTTTAGGGATTAGAAGAACACGCAAACCGATTTATCCTGGTTCGGCTACCTCCTCTGGTAAGCTTACATATAGTCCCACACCTCTGTGGATTTCTTCACTATAATCAGCAATTACACAATTCTAATTACAACAACACAAGGATACCCTCCTTGCTTGAAAAATCACCAGAAAGCACACTAGCTTTCTTTACCCAAGGATCCCTTCTATCCTTGTTGAACCCTAAGAGATGCCCTCTCTTAGTCACTCTAATTCACAAAAAGAATTGAGTAGAAGCAAGACCCTAAAAGCCTGATAATACAAATTGAAGTTCTAACTATCACAGTTTTCTTAGAGATGAAGCACTTTGTTTTACAATCAGAATGAGTTGCGTTTATTGTATATGTTGTTGTTGTAGCTTGTGTTCCTTTGATCCCTCTTTATATAGAAGACAGATTATAGCCGTTGGGATTATTTAAGACAGATTTGGATTTGATTTAACAAAATCTGCTTTCTTGATTCTTGATCTCCAAATGTGATTCTGTTTGATCTTTGTAGAGATTGCGTCCTTATTGAGATATAACTTGTTTCCATCTGAAAGGATAGCCAAGTCTTTTTGAAGAGTAATTAATCCATGTTTATTTGAAGAGAAAAATATCCGCGTTTATTTGAAGAGAAAAATATCCGCGTCCATTTGCCACGTCAACAGACGGGAGTATTAGCTCAAGGTTATTGGACGGGCTCCAACTGATAGACGAGCTTTATATATCATGAAGTGGACGGAGCTTCTACTTTAGCGTGTATCATTAGTAGACGAGCTCTCCAAGTGTTACTATGAGTAGACGCGCGCTCTTGTTACTTTCAGTGGACGTGCTCTCCTTTTTCTTCAGTGGACGCATGCTTCTTTTACATCAGTGGACACATGCTTCTTTTTACATCAGTGGACGCGTGCTCCAAGTGCCACATCAGCAGACGAGATCTTATGTTTCCTTATTGGAGGTTCCATCTTGGCATTGTTTAATATGAAGTCCAAGAAAGAAGGTAAGCTCTCCCATCTTGGACATTTCAAATTCACTTTGCATTAGTTCACCAAATTCCTTGCATAAAAACTCGTTAGTAGCACCAAAAATAATGTCATCAACATATATTTGAACAAGTAAGATATTGTGTGCTTTTGTTTTAGTAAATAGTGTAGTATCAACTTTTCTTCTTTTAAAGTCTTTCTCTAGGAGAAAATGGCTTAACCTTTCATACCAAGCTCTAGGAGCTTGCTTGAGTCCATAGAGGGCTTTAGTTAGTTTATTGACATGATTTGGGAGCTCACTATCAACAAAGCCAGGGGGTTGTCTTACATATACTTCCTCTTGTATTATTCCATTTAAAAAGGCACTTTTCACATCCATTTGGTATAGTTTAAAGTTCATTATACAAGCATAGGCTAAGAGCATTCTTATGGCTTCTAATCTAGCTACGGGAGCATATGTTTCATCATAATCAATTCCTTCTTCTTGATTGTATCCCTTAGCTCTAGTCTAGCCTTGTTTCTTACTATTATTCCATTCTCATCCATTTTGTCTCTAAACACCCATTTAGTTCCGATTATTTGGTTACTTTTGGGTTTTGGAACTAAATTCCAAACTTTGTTCCTTTTAAATTGATTTAACTCCTCTTGCATTGCAATCATCCAATGTTCATCATTAATAGCATCATCAACACATTTTGGTTCTATTTGAGATACAAACGCCATGGTATTGCAAATATTCCTTAAAGAGTTTCTAATGGTTACCCCTTTGGTGATCTCACCGATGATATTGTCTAGGGGATGATTCTTTGAAGCTTGCCACTCCTTAGGAAGATTTTCTTGTTGAAGTTCTGCTTGAGGTTCTTTATTGCTTTATTCATCTTCCTTTTCCTTGTTGCTCTCCTTTCCTTCATCAGATAACACTTCATCCTCAAGAGTTTCTGCATCATCAAAAATGTCCTTTCCCAACCTTTTGGGGTTAGTCTCATCAAATTTTATGTGAACAGATTCCTCTATTGATAAAGTACGCTTATTAAACACTCTATACGCTTTGCTAGTTAATGAATAACCTAGGAAAATACCCTCATCAGCTTTGGGATCAAATTTCCCAAGATTATCCTTGCCATTGTTTAGTATAAAACATTTACAGTCAAATACATGAAAATGAGAAATGTTAGGTTTTCTTCCCTTGTAAAGTTCATATGGAGTTTTCTTCAAAATTGACCTTATTAGAACTCTATTTAAAACATAGCATGTAGTACTCACATCATCAACCCAAAAATACTTTGGTAAATTAGAGTCACTTAATATGGTTCTAGCAATTTCTTCAAGTGACCTATTTTTCCTCTCAACTACTCTATTTTGTTGTGGAGTCCTAGGTGCAGAAAAATTGTGTTTTATACCATGTTTATCACAAAAGTTATCAAACTCCTCATTTTGGAATTCTCCTCCATGGTCACTCCTAATTGAAACAATTTTCATGTCTTTCTCATTTTGAGCAACCTTAGCCATTTTCTTAAAAGCTTTAAAAGCTTCATTCTTTTGTGCTAAGAAAAAGGTCCATGTGAATCTAGAGAAGTCATCAACAATTACAAGAGCATATAGATTTCCACCAAAGCTTTTTGTCCTAGAAGGTCCAAAAAGGTCCATGTGCAGTAATTGTAAGGGTCTACTAGTAGAAACAATGTTTTTAGCCTTAAATGAGGTTTTTACTTGTTTACCCTTTTGGCATGCATCACATAGGCCTTCTTTAACAAACTTTTTATTTGGTAAACCGATTACAAGTTCTTTGGAAATCAATTTATTCAAGTGATCCATATGAATGTGAGTTATTCTCCTATGCCAAAGCCAATTTTCATCTTCTTTGGAAATTAAGCAACATGCATCATTGGAAATTAAGTTACCTATGTCTAGCATATAGATGTTATTGATTCTATTTCTAATCAGTTTTATATTATTATATTGAATAGATTCGATCATACACAATTTTGAGTTAAAGTTTACCTTGTAGACTTTATCACATAATTGGCTTATACTTAGTAGATTGTGTTGGAGCCCTTCCACATAGAGAATATTCCTCAATCTTGATTGCAGGACTTTTTCGTATTGTTCCAACACCAAGGATTCTTCCTTTGTTGTTGTCTCCATAGGTGACATTTCCTCCTTCCTTGGGAGTGAAATATGTAAATTTTGTGATGTCTCTGGTCATATGTTTGGAGCAGCCACTGTCCAAAAATCAGCTTGAGGTTTTGGCCTTCAAACACACCTACAAAACAGATTCTTTTACGCTTTTCCTTTAGGTACCCAAATCTGTTTGGGTCCTTTAGTGTTAGTAGCAACATAAGTTCCTTTTGGTACCCAAATTTGTTTAATGCCAACATGAATGGTCTTTCTAAGTCTACAAGTAGCAGCTGTATGACCTTTCTTTAGACAATAATAGCATTTAACAAAAGGACTAGATGAGGAAATGGGTGGAACAAAAAGCCTTTTAAAGGATTTTTCATGTACCATTGGCTTATATCCAATTCCTGCTTTGTCTTACACACCCTTCTGCTGTCCTAATATGGCATTCAAGTTATCTCTACCCAAAGTGAACTTAGATAGAGTTGTATTCAGTTTTTCAACTTCCTTTTCTAGTGTAGTGCATTTGGTGCAAATTGAACTAGATGCAAGTAATTGTGAATTTTCAGTTTCTAGTTCTTTAAGCTTTATTTGTAAAGATGCATTGTCACTACATTGTTTTGCGATGATCTTTCTATAATATTTAAGTTGTTTACCAATTTTAACATATTCTTCATGCAATTCATCGAAAGCATCTTGTAACTCATCATAGGTAGGGGAGGAATCATTTACCTCGGTTTCACTATCACTTTGATGATTTGCCATGAGACAAAGGTTGGCTTCTTCATTTTCAGATTCACTACTGGTGGAATCCATATCATTTTTTCCCAAGCTATGTATGCTCTTCTGGGCTTTCTTCCTTTCTTTTCTTTGTTGTCATTCTTCTCATACTTTTCTTTCTTTTGTAGCTTTGGACATTCATTTTTGTAGTGTCCAAGCTTTCCACATTCAAAGCATTTGATTGTTGAGGAAGAGCTTTCACCTTTGTTCGTGTTCTTTTTGGTAGGAAAACTGAATTGCTTCTTGTTTCTATTCTTCTTGATGAATCTTTTAAATTTCCTCACAAGCAATCCCATGTCTTCTTCTTCGGATTCTTCACTTTCATCAAGGTGTTCATCGTCATCACTTTCTATTGATTCTTTGGAAATATGAGCCTTGAGTGAGAGTCCTTTCTTCTTTTTCTCCTTATCTTCATGATCTTTCAATCTATTTAGTTCCAATTCGTGTTCTTTTAACTTTCCAAATAGAGTAGCAATCTGCATTGTGTCAAGATCCTTTCCTTCAGCAATTGCAGTAACTTTTGGCTGCCATTCACGACTCAAACATCTCATAATCTTGTTAATCTTTTTCTCATCTGTGATTGGATGTCTGAATCCTTCTAACTGGTTCACAATGTGTGTAAACCTCTTTTGCAGATCATCTATCTCCTCACCATTCTTCTTGTGAAAGAGTTCATATTCATGGACTAGTGCATTCATCCTTGCTCTTTTCACATCGTTGGTTCCTTCATGAGTGAGTTGAAGAGTATGCCACATCTGCTTTGCCGTTTTGTAATTGGAGACCCTGAAAAACTCATCATAATTAAAAGCAGCTGTTATAATATTCTTTGCTTTAGCATTATAACCAACTCTTCTTTTATCATCATCATTCCAGTCATCTTTTGGTTTAGTTTGTTTATTTCCCTTAGCATCAAGAATAAATGGAACATAGGGACCATTTTCAACAACATCTAAAACATCTAAACCTGCAGCCTCAAGAAAGATAAGCATTCTTTCTTTCCAGTACATGTATTGGGAGCCATTAAAGGCAGGGGGTCTAGTTGGTGAATCCCCATCACCCAGGATATCATTTGTAGCCATCTCTTGAAGCTGTTAAGCTTTGTAACAAGAGTTTTAGCTCTGATACCAATTGTTGGTAGTGGCTACGGTCTCAAGAGAGGGGGGGGGGGGGGGGGTGAATTGAGATATTGAAAACTTATTCAACAATTTAAAGTAAAACAATGTTTCTTTTAAAGAAAATTGGTTTTCACTCAATTTTAATTCCCAAGAAATAGGTTATGGAACAAGTGATGATGACAAGAATTATAAGTAGTAACAACAGATTTTAACATAGATTGCATATTTGAAGATTCAAGTTTAACAAGTATATGGAGTTTAGGGATTAGAAGAACACGCAAACCGATTTATCCTGGTTCGGCTACCTCCTCTGGTAAGCCTACATCCAGTCCCCACACCACTGTGGATTTCTTCACTACAATCAACAATTACACAATTTTAATTACAACAACACAAGGATACCCTCCTTGCTTGAAAAATCACCAGAAAGCACACTAGCTTAATTTACCCAAGGATCCCTTCTATCCTTGTTGAACCCTAAGAGATACCCTCTCTTAGTCACTCTAATTCACAAAAAGAATTGAGTAGAAGCAAGACTCTAAAAGCCTGATAACACAAATTAAAGTTCCAACTATCACACTTTTCTCAGAGATGAAGCACTTTGTTTTACAATCAGAATGAGTTACGTTTATTGTATATGTTGTTGTTGTAGTTTGTGTTCCTTTGATCCCTCTTTATATAGAAGACATATTATAGCCGTTGGGATTATTTAAGACAGATTTGGATCTGATTTAACAAAATCTGCTTTCTTGATTCTTGATCTCCAAATGTGATTATGTTTGATCTTTGTAGAGATTGCGTCCTTCTTGAGATATAACTTGTTTCCATCTGAAAGGATAGCCAAGTCTTTTTGAAGAGTAATTAATCCATGTTTATTTGAAGAGAAAAATATCCGCGTTTATTTGAAGAGAAAAATATCCGAGTTTATTTGAAGAGAAAAATATCCGCGTCCATTTGCCACGTCAACAGACGGGAGTATTAGCTCAAGGTTATTGGACGGGCTCCAACTGATAGACGAGCTTTATATATCATGAAGTGGACGGAGCTTCTAATTTAGCGTGTATCATTAGTAGACGAGCTCTCCAAGTGTTACTATCCGTAGACGCGCGCTCTTGTTACTTTCAGTGGACGTGCTCTCCTTTTTCTTCAGTGGACGCATGCTTCTTTTACATCAGTGGACACGTGCTTCTTTTTACATCTGTGGACGCGTGCTCCAAGTGCCACATCAGCAGACGAGATCTTCTGTTTCCTTAGTGGACGCGCTTCATGTGCCACGTCAGCAGACGAGACCTTCTGTTTCCTTTAGTGGATGCGCTTATGTGCCACGTCAGTAGACGAGATCTTTTGTTTATTTCAGTGGATGTGCTTCTGTGCCACATCAGCAGACGAGATCTTCTGCTTCCTTCAGTGGACGCGCTTCTGTGCTACGTCAGCAGACGAGATCTTCTGTTTCTTTCAGTGGACGCGCTTCTGTGCCACGTCAGCAGACGAGATCTTCTGTTTTCTTCAGTGGACGCGCTTCGTGTGCTCTTTCAGTGGACAACAGCTTTTTACTTTGTTCTTTTAGTGGACGCGCTTTCTTTGTTCTTTCAGTGGACGTCAGCTTTTTACTTTGTTGTTCCTTTAGTGGACAAGCTCTTTAATTGTTCATTGGACTTCAGCTCTTTACTCTGTTGGACGTCACCTTTTTACTTTGTTGTTCCTTTAGTGATCTTGCATGTAATTTATCACGAAATGAGTACGTAGTCAAAATTAAAAAAATCTTATGCAAAATACACTTTGTTTGTCATACATCAAAACATGAATGAGGACTTAGTCTTACAAACTCCCCCTTTTTGATTATGACAAACCTTACCATACTTAACCTTAGTTATTAAGAAATCAGAGTGCAGCTATTCAGTAAGCATGGTTCTTGAGTTATTTTCGTCCTCCCCCTGTGTCATTGATATCTTTCAAAAGATCAAGTGTTATCATATCATTATCAGAAAAAAATCATCTTGCATTTATTATAAGTTCAAGTATGTCTTTTCAAAGCAGTTCATACTCAGGTATCAGAGAATTTTTTTTTACATATTAGAGATTTTTTTTACAGCAAATGCATGGTTCATATTTCTCCTCCTTTGTTAGAGAAATAAAAATTAAAAAATTTGCATATCAGAAAATGCTGGTTCATTTTTATGGTTCAAATTTCTCAGATGTATGGTTCATCTTTCTAGTTCATCTCAGATGTATGGTTCATCTTTCTAGTTCATCTCAGATGTATGTTTCATCTTTCTAGTTCATCTCAGATGTATGGTTCATCTTTCTAGTTCATCTCAGATGTATGGTTCATCTTTCTCCCCCTTTGTCATTATCAAAAAGAAACTATGGAGAATATTGAAATCAATCTTAATAAACAGTCTTGCATTCATTGATAATAAAGCATTTCAGAATTTATGCAATACATCAAAACATCCAAAAATACCAAAAAAAATTACAGACACCTAAGGACGTTTAGCATCTTGCCCACGTCCTTCATAATTTTCAGCAACTTGTGCTGCCTTGTGTGCCATCTGTTATTAGTTATTTTGAGGATCAATTATGCCAAGTTCCCTTCTTATAAAGAAGAAAATCTCCTTATTTAGTGGTTTGGTGAATATATCAGCTAATTGCTTAGTTGTATCTATATGATCAATCACAACATCACCACTTTGAATATGATCCCTGATAAAATGATGCCTAATTTCAATATGCTTGGTTCTTGAGTGCATAATTGGGTTCTTTGTTAGATTAATTGCACTAGTGTTATCACATTTTATTGGTATATGATCCAGATAAACGCCATAGTCAATTAATTGTTGTTTCATCCATAGGATTTGAGCACAACAACTCCCAGCTGCAACATATTCTGCTTCAGCTATGGATAAGGCCACATTAGTTTACTTTTTACTAAACCAGGACACTAGGGAATTTCCTAATAAATGGCATGTTCCATTTGTGCTCTTCCTATCTAACTTGCATCCAGCAAAGTCAGAGTCGGAATATCCTATTAATGTGCAAGTGGATCCCTTGGGATACCACAACCCCATTTCTTTTGTTCCTAAGAGGTACTTCATGATTCTTTTAACTGCAGTAAGATGTGATTCTTTAGGATTAGCTTGATACCTTGCACACATACACACACTGAACATTATATCCGGCCTACTAGCAGTAAGATAAAGTAAGGATCCGATAATACCTCTATACTTGGATACATCTATAGATTTACCATGTTCATCTTTGTCCAAGTAGCAGGCTGGACTCATTGGTGTTGCCATTTCCTTTGCGATTTCGATTCCAAACTTCTTTAGTAGTTCCTTTCAATACTTTGTTTGGCTTATGAAGGTTCCATCTTGGCATTGTTTAATATGAAGTCCAAGAAAGAAGGTAAGCTCTCCCATCATGGACATTTCAAATTCACTTTGCATTAGTTCACCAAATTCCTTGCATAAAGACTCGTTAGTAGCACCAAAAATAATGTCATCAACATATATTTGAACAAGTAAGATATTGTGTGATTTTGTTTTATAAATAGTGTAGTATCAACTTTTCTTCTTTTAAAGCCTTTCTCTAGGAGAAAATTGCTTAACCTTTCATACCAAGCTCTAGGAGCTTGCTTGAGTCCATAGAGGGCTTTAGTTAGTTTATAGACATGATTTGGGAACTCACTATCAACAAAGCCAGGGGGTTGGCTTACATATACTTCCTCTTGTATTATTCCATTTAAAAAGGCACTTTTCACATCCATTTGGTACAGTTTAAAGTTCATTATACAAGCATAGGCTAAGAGCATTCTTATGGCTTCTAATCTAGCTACGGGAGCATATGTTTCATCATAATCAATTCCTTCTTCTTGATTGTATCCCTTAGCTACTAGTCTAGCCTTGTTTCTTACTATTATTACATTCTCATCCATTTTGTTTCTAAACACCCATTTAGTTCCGATTATTTGGTTACTTTTGGGTTTTGGAACTAAATCCCAAACTTTGTTCCTTTTAAATTGATTTAACTCCTCTTGCATTGCAATCATCCAATGTTCATCATTAATAGCATCATCAACACATTTTGGTTCTATTTGAGATACAAACGCCATGGTATTGCAAATATTCCTTAAAGAGTTTCTAGTGGTTACCCCTTTGGTGATCTCACCAATGATATTGTCTAGGGGATGATTCTTTGAAGCTTGCCACTCCTTAGGAAGATTTTCTTGTTGAAGTTCTGCTTGAGGTTCTTTATTGCTTTATTCATCTTCCTTTTCCTTGTTGCTCTCCTTTCCTTCATCAGATAACACTTCATCCTCAAGAGTTTCTGCATCATCAAAAATGTCCTTTCCCAACCTTTTGGGGTTAGTCTCATCAAATTTTATGTGAATAGATTCCTCTATTGATAAAGTATGCTTATTAAACACTCTATATGCTTTGCTAGTTAATGAATAACCTAGGAAAATACCCTCATCAGCTTTGGGATCAAATTTCCCAAGATTATCCTTGCCATTGTTTAGTACAAAACATTTACAGCCAAAGACATGAAAATGAGAAATGTTAGGTTTTCTTCCCTTGTAAAGTTCATATGGAGTTTTCTTCAAAATTGGCCTTATTAGAACTCTATTTAAAACATAGCATGAAGTACTCACATCATCAGCCCAAAAATACTTTGGTAAATTAGAGTCACTTAATATGGTTCTAGCAATTTCTTCAAGTGACCTATTTTTCCTCTCAACTACTCCATTTTGTTGTGGAGTCCTAGGTGCAGAAAAATTGTGTTTTCTACCATGGTCATCACAAAAGTTATCAAACTCCTCATTTTGGAATTCTCCTCCATGGTCACTCCTAATTGAAACAATTTTCATGTCTTTCTCATTTTGAGCAACCTTAGCCATTTTCTTAAAAGCTTTAAAAGCTTCATTCTTTTGTGCTAAGAAAAAGGTCCATGTGAATCTAGAGAAGTCATCAACAATTACAAGAGCATAGAGATTTCCACCAAAGCTTTTTGTCCTAGAAGGTCCAAAATGGTCCATGTGCAGTAATTGTAAGGGTCTACTAGTAGAAACAATGTTTTTAGCCTTAAATGAGGTTTTTACTTGTTTACCCTTTTGGCATGCATCACATAGGCCTTCTTTAACAAACTTTTTATTTGGTAAACCGATTACAAGTTCTTTGGAAATCAATTTATTCAAGTGATCCATATGAATGTGAGTTATTCTCCTATGCCAAAGCCAATTTTCATCTTCTTTGGAAATTAAGCAACATGCATCATTGGAAATTAAGTTACCTATGTCTAGCCTATAGATGTTATTGATTCTATTTCTAATCATTTTTATATTATTATATTGAATAGATTCGATCATACACAATTTTGAGTTAAAGTTTACCTTGTAGCCTTTATCACATAATTGGCTTATACTTAGTAGATTGTGTTTGAGCCTTTCCACATAGAGAACATCCTCAATCTTGATTGCAGGACTTTTTCCTATTGTTCCAACACCAAGGATTCTTCCATTGTTGTTGTCTCCATAGGTGACATTTCATCCTTCCTTGGGAGCGAAATATGTAAATTTTGTTATGTCTCTGGTCATGTGTTTGGAGAAGCCACTGTCCAAAAATCAGCTTGAGGTTTTGGCCTTCAAACACACCTACAAAACAGATTCTTTTACGCTTTTCCTTTAGGCACCCAAATCTGTCTGGGTCCTTTAGTGTTAGTAGCAACATAAGTTCCTTTTGGAACCCAAATTTGTTTAATGCCAACATGAATGTTCTTTCTAAGTCTACAAGTAGCAGCTGTATGACCTTTCTTTAGACAATAATAGCATTTAACAAAAGGACTAGATGAGGAAATGGGTGGAACAAAAAGCCTTTTAAAGGATTTTTCATGTACCATTGGCTTATATCCAATTCCTGCTTTGTCATACACACCCTTCTGCTGTCCTAATATGGCATTCAAGTTATCTCTACCCAAAGTGAACTTAGATAGAGTTGTATTCAGTTTTTCAACTTCCTTTTCTAGTGTAGTGCATTTGGTGCAAATTGAACTAGATGCAAGTAATTGTGAATTTTCAGTTTCTAGTTCTTTAAGCTTATTTGTAAAGATGCATTATCACTATGTTTTGCGATGATCTTTCTAGAAGATTTAAGTTGTTTACCAATTTTAACATATTCTTCATGCAATTCATCGAAAGCATCTTGTAACTCATCATAGGTAGGGGAGGAATCATTTACCTCGGTTTCACTATCACTTTGATGATTTGCCATGAGACAAAGGTTGGCTTCTTCATTTTCAGATTCACTACTGGTGGAATGCATATCATTTTCTTCACAAGCTATGTATGCTATTCTGGGCTTTCTTCCTTTCTTTTCTTTGTTGTCATTCTTCTCATACTTTTCTTTCTTTTGTAGCTTTGGACATTCATTTTTGTAGTGTCCAAGCTTTCCACATTCAAAGCATTTGATTGTTGAGGAAGAGCTTTCACCTTTGTTCGTGTTCTTTTTGGTAGGAAAACTGAATTGCTTCTTGTTTCTATTCTTCTTGATGAATCTTTTAAATTTCCTCACAAGCAATCCCATGTCTTCTTCTTCGGATTCTTCACTTTAATCAAGGTGTTCATCTTCATCACTTTCTATTGATTCTTTGGAAATATGAGCCTTGAGAGAGAGTCCTTTCTTCTTTTTCTCCTTATCTTCATGATCTTTCAATCTATTTAGTTCCAATTCGTGTTCTTTCAACTTGCCAAATAGAGTATCAATCTGCATTGTGTCAAGATCCTTTGCTTCAGCAATTGCAGTAACTTTTGGCTGCCATTCACGACTCAAACATCTCATAATCTTGTTAATCTTTTTCTCATCTGTGATTGGATGTACGAATCCTTCTAACTGGTTCACAATGTGTGTAAACCTCTTTTGCAGATCATCTATCTCCTCACCATTCTTCATGTGAAAGAGTTCATATTCATGGACTAGTGCATTCATCCTTGCTCTTTTCACATCGTTGGTTCCTTCATGAGTGAGTTGAAGAGTATGCCACATCTGCTTTGCCGTTTTGTAATTGGAGACCCTGAAAAACTCATCATAATTCAAAGCAGCTGTTATAATATTCTTTGCTTTAGCATTATAACCAACTCTTCTTTTATCATCATCATTCCAGTCATCTTTTGGTTTAGTTTGTTTATTTCCCTTAGCATCAAGAATAAATGGAACATATGGACCATTTTCAACAACATCTAAAACATCTAAACCTGCAACCTCAAGAAAGATAAGCATTCTTTCTTTCCAGTACATGTATTGGGAGCCATTAAAGGCAGGGGGTCTAGTGAGTGAAGCCCCATCACCCAGGATATCATTTGTAGCCATCTCTTGAAGCTGTTAAGCTTTGTAACAAGAGTTTTAGCTCTGATACCAATTGTTGGTAGTGGCTACGGTCTCAAGAGGGAGGGGGGTGAATTGAGATATTGAAAACTTATTCAACAATTTAAAGTAAAACAATGTTTCTTTTAAAGAAAATTGGTTTTCACTCAATTTTAATTCCCAAGAAATAGGTTATGGAACAAGTGATGATTACAAGAATTATAAGTAGTAACAACAGATTTTAACACAGATTGCATTTTGAAGATTCAAGTTTAACAAGTATATGGAGTTTAGGGATTAGAAGAACACGCAAACCGATTTATCCTGGTTCGGCTACCTCCTCTGGTAAGCCTACATCCAGTCCCCACACCTCTGTGGATTTCTTCACTATAATCAGCAATTACACAATTCTAATTACAACAACACAAGGATACCCTCCTTGCTTGAAAAATCACCAGAAAGCACACTAGCTTTCTTTACCCAAGGATACCTTCTATCCTTGTTGAACCCTAAGAGATACCCTCTCTTAGTCACTCTAATTCACAAAAAGAATTGAGTAGAAGCAAGACTCTAAAAGCCTGATAATACAAATTGAAGTTCTAACTATCACATTTTTCTCAGAGATGAAGCACTTTGTTTTACAATCAGAATGAGTTACGTTTATTGTATATGTTGTTGTTGTAGTTTGTGTTCCTTTGATCCCTCTTTATATAGAAGACATATTATAGCCGTTGGGATTATTTAAGACAGATTTGGATCTGATTTAACAAAATCTGCTTTCTTGATTCTTGATCTCCAAATGTGATTCTGTTTGATCTTTGTAGAGATTGTGTCCTTCTTGAGATATAACTTGTTTCCATCTGAAAGGATAACCAAGTCTTTTTGAAGAGTAATTAATCCATGTTTATTTGAAGAGAAAAATATCCGCGTTTATTTGAAGAGAAAAATATCCGCGTCCATTTGCCACGTCAACAGACGGGAGTATTAGCTCAAGGTTATTGGACGGGCTCCAACTGATAGACGAGCTTTATATATCATGAAGTGGACGGAGCTTCTAATTTAGTGTGTATCATTAGTAGACGAGCTCTCCAAGTGTTACTATGAGTAGACGCGCGCTCTTGTTACTTTCAGTGGACGTGCTCTCCTTTTTCTTCAGTGGACGCATGCTTCTTTTACATCAGTGGACACGTGCTTCTTTTTACATCAGTGGACGCGTGCTTCTTTTTACATCAGTGGATGCGTGCTCCAAGTGTCACATCAGTAGACGAGATCTTCTGTTTCCTTAGTGGACGCGCTTCATGTGCCACGTCAGCAAATGAGATCTTTTGTTTCCTTCAGTGGACGCGCTTCTGTGCCACGTTGATCAGCCTCTGGCTCGACTAGTTTTTGACTAGTAAAGACCAAGGTTTTATTCGAGTTTAATCTCGTTTTCGCCCAAATTAGACTTGATTATCTTCAAGCATCATTTTGAGTCTCTAAAGTAGTTTTAGGGTAATTTAGCTGATTTAGAGTCAATTAAAGCACTTACTGCTCTTTATTGTTTTCAGGTTAATAAAGATAAGCAATTCTGGGGTTATTTGCCCCGCGAGAGGATACTCGCCTCGCGAGCCTGAAGCTTTACTGTGCCAGAAATGTCATCCTCTCTGTCTCGCCTCGTGATAAAACCAAACACTGAAGAGCTGTTCATAATATTCGCCTCGCGAATCATGTCTCACCTCGCGAGAGAGCGTAACCCAGAATCTGTATTTATATCTGTTTTAGGGCAGAACTGAATATCTCTTTTATCATCTTCTTTTCTTTTAGATTAGGACGACTGCGAATTTAGGTTTAGAGTTTTGTGTTCCCTTTGTAATGGAGAGCTAGTCTCCTTTGATTAATCTGCTGTAATCGGGTTTCGCCGCCACTTGAGGTTTTGTAATTCCTAAACTTAATGCTATTCTCTTTCAATATTTGTTCTGTAGGTTCTGTTTGCTTAATTCAAGATTATATAGAATATGTATTGATTTGTTTCGATGATTGTGTGTTCCTAAAATTAATCGCGTTTGCTTAATTCGCGTGTGTTCAATTCGTGTTTGCTTAATTCACGAAGGGCTTAATCCGTTTGCTTAATTCGGAATTAGGAACATATGTCTCGTAGCGTCGGTTTCGCTTGTTAATTGATGTTACAATCGAAAAGAGATTAGAATCCTCTTAGGGCTTGGATTTATATGAACCGATGATAGTGGGAAACCGAAAGCAGTAAGTTGATCGTTTAGCTTATTTGGTAATTATTTAGTTTGCATAGTTTTTCTGCCTTGTTTTCTTAATTTAATTTCAAATCCAAAACCCCCCAAAATCTGACTTTTTCTGTTAACAACAACCCAAGAGTCCTTGTGAGACGATACTCGAGTTGTCTCTCCCTAGCTACATATTTCCAATCACTCGCTTTTTGACGCGTGCGCGACAGCGTGTCAAATGTCAGCAGACGATATCTTCTGTTTCTTTCAGTGGACGTGCTTCTGTGCCACGTCAGCAGACGAGATCTTCTGCTTCCTTTAGTGGACGCGCTTCTGTGCCACGTCATCAGACGAGATCTTCTGTTTCTTTCAGTGGACGCGCTTCTGTGCCACGTTAGTAGACGAGATCTTATATTTTCTTCAGTGGATGCGCTTCATGTGCTCTTTCAGTGGACGACAGCTTTTTACTTTGTTCTTTTAGTGGACGCGCTTTCTTTGTTCAGTCAGTGGACGTCAGCTTTTTACTTTGTTGTTCCTTTAGTGGACGAGCTCTTGAATTATTCATTGGACTTCAGCTATTTACTCTGTTGGATGTCACCTTTTTACTTTGTTGTTCCTTTAGTGATCTTTCATGTAATTTATCACGAAATGAGTACGTAGTCAAAATTAAAAAAATCTTATGCAAAATACACTTTGTTTGTCATATATCAAAACATGAATGAGGGCTTAGTCTTACACATCCCAATCTTCAAAGAAAAACCTTGGAGGTCATGCCTTCCAAAATGACCCGGTTCTAGAATAGTCAGAACTTTATCAAAAGTTCAAGGTGATCATTCCTCCTCCTAATGCTTCTTCTTACTACGATCCTCCCTCTGAATTTTTGGGAGCTGCATATTCGAAGGAAACTTTTCCTTCGGATATCGTAAATGTTTTCCCTTGCACTCCAGGAGAAGAAATTCTCGCTTCTTTCCCTTCCATCTCCATTAATTACTTTAGCAAGAAAGGTCGCGTCTTTAGGGCTCCTTTAAAAGAAATAAAGGGCTATCTCACTTGGCTCAATAGGATAGATGCCAAGAAAGGCCAGTATCGGAAAGACACCAGGATTTTCGACTACATTCAGCTCTCCTGCTATGTCATTAACATGGATTTTGCCCTATTAGGAGCTTTAGTTTTCTTTTAGAATAAGACTACCAACACTTTTCAACCTCCTTTTGGCATGACGGGTCTAGCCTTGTTTGACGTGTCAGCTATTATTGGTCTTAGATCAGATGGTGAAATCATTCACAAATTTTCCAAGTCAACTTATGATATCAAAATCCCCATTCAATCCCTTGCTTTTTCTATCTTCATCAGTCAGCACATGAAAGATTCTGATGAAGTTTCTGATGAGGAACATGTTGCTTTCTTAACTCTTTGACTATCTGCTAACTTCTTCTGTAGTAAATCCGTTCAAGTTGCCAAATGTTATTTTCCTTTAGCTAACCTTCTTCTTGAAGGAAAACGATGGGCCCTAAGCCAATTGTTGTTAGCCAACCTCTATTATAGTATGGGGCATATGGTCGAAAATATTAGGGCTCAATCGGCAAAATCCAATCCAGGTGGTCCCATTTGGCTAATTCAGTTATGGATAAATGCTATCTTTGAACCCCAACAACTTGTCAATTTTCCAGCTTCTGCCCCCAGATGGCCTATGGGCATAAAATTGTGCTATCATGCCTTTCCTCCCCCTTATAATGACGATCTTATGTCTTTCTGGCGCTTTTTCTCTTTTTATCTTTTTTTACAGGATCACCTTCCATTGTTCTGAGGTCAACTTTTCACCTTTCATTGATCGTCGTCACGACCCTGAGTGGTTTACAAGAGCACTTGACTCTCCTGACCATGCTACTAAGGAAGAAAACATTCCATATGGTCTCACTTCCTCTAACAATTGGTCCTTTTTATCGACATCCCTGACTCATTGGACACAGGTGTATACACTCATCTTCCTTATTGTTTTGCCCGATAGTTTGGTCTTTGCCAAGACATTCCATATCCCTACCAAGTTAATAAGGATGACCCTGTCACCTGCAACTTCATTGAAAACTCGGAAGATGTTGACAATTTCATTTGACTTAACAATGCTCGCAAGCACCATTTCCAATTATCCTCTTTCACACCTGTTCTGGAAGTCACTAAATATTTTGTTGATTGGTGGTTCAAATATTTTGAGCATCTGTTGCCAACCCTCAAAACTGCTTGATCGAGTTGTGTCTTTTGTGCAAGGTACTGATCCATGTACTAAAACTTTAAAAGAACATGTCGATGACATTCGTAATTTTGAAAAGTTTTGTAAGATGAAATGGGACCATCGCTATTCATTATCCTACATTCGAGTTGTGGAGATTTCGTAGCCAAATGTAAACAAGAACAATAGGATAAAGGTACATAGGGTAAGTCTAACCCTGTTCCTCTTCCTTGTGCTCGTTTTGGTTTGACCGCCAAGTAAACCAACTCTTGCAAGTGACTTCTTATATATGGATAGATGGTTCGACCAAACTAACCCTTTTGAAAACTATACAAAAGAGGTTACCTTCACCAAGAAGTTTGGCAAATTGCATGATTCCTATCATAAAGTCATTCAAGATATGACTAAATACCAAATAAGTACTTTGCCACTTATATTTTTTCATTGTCAATTTCATTGCCATCACTAACTTTTATATTTCCAACACAACCAAGGTTGTCAAACTCGAGATCTTACCCAGGATCGTTTGGGAGGAAAATGATCATAACTCGTGGGATCGTAACACGGATAGTAAGATGCTGCCAAATAGACAAAATTATATTTAACTATTTATATATATGTATAAAATGACATAAATAAGAAAAATATTCCTAAAACAACAAAATAACCTTAACATAAGAATGTCATATATAAATTATTAGTCACAAACAAGCTCTCCTACATAAAACTACAAACACCAAAATAAAAAAACCCAACACTAAATTAACAAATCAATGCCTAAACACATCTTGACCAATCGAGAAGAGAGAAGCAGAGAAGAACCCAGTAACTCACACAACAAGAAGCAGAGAACTCCGTCACTAACATAAAGACAAAGCCACTCAATCCCAGTAAAGAACGAAGAACTTAGTCTCAGACTCCCAGCTACTATTTCTCAGTGAAGAACGAAGGAACGAGAATAGTCAAAAGTGAAGAATGACAGTAGAATAGTCAAAAGTGAAATAAGGTTGGTAAGTAATGTAATCTGGGATGAAACATACATTAGGTCGGGTCAAAACAAGTCTCAAATGACATTTTTATGGCAAAATCGGGTCAAACCCGAAAATGGGTCAAAACCTGCCTATCGAGAACGCGTGCAGAGATCGGCGCTCCTATCGCTTTTCCGCTTCTCTTCGACGATCTCACTGTGCCGGCCGCCTTCCGAGCTTCGACGTGTTTGGCAACCTTGAACACAACCCCTTCAACAGGCTCTAGACTATAATCTAATAGTATATTATGATATATATATATATATATATATATATATATATCCCTTATAACATTTAAAAAAGGAAATTGAAATCGTGTAATAATAATAATAATAATAATAAGTTATAAAATTAATTTTTTTTGGTTCGAAACCAATTCTTACTATCACATTAAATCTTTTTCTTCTAAGGATAATTTATTATTTATTATATCACATATAATAAAATTTACTAATAGGTTAATACAACTTGACAAACATTAAATTCATTGATTTGTCAGTCTAAATTATTTTTTTATTTAACTTTTTAACAACATTAATTCAAATAATATTCCTATAAATAGATCAAATCAAATATAAATTTGAATCAAATCATAAATTATTAAATTTTTTTTAATATGCAAATATACTATTAAGTTATTAATAACTTGTTGATAGCAGCCACTTATGGTGTGGTGGAGACTGGCAATTGATCTGGTCTATGCAGGTGCCGCAGCGCGTCAAGCTTCACCTGTGGCACGCTTGACGTGGTGCCCTTCCCAACCGTGATGCACTGCAAGCTCGTGGAGTGAGTTACGAAAGAATCTGCGTCTGTTGTGAAGCCAATATTGAGAACAGCTGGCATCTCTTCATCACCTGTCCGAAGAGTGTCAGTTGTTGGGCTAGAGTTGGCTTGCTAAATCAGGTATGTGCTGCTATGGATAATGCAACCTGTTTCAAAGATTGTTGTTTTTTATTGTTGGCTTCTTTGGAGAATAATTAGAGACGGTTATTTGCTTCAGTGTTGTGGAGTGTATGGCAGTCACGTAATGCTCGCCTGTGGAATAATGAAAACCATGAAGCATTCCTTGTATGTCATCGAGCTGTGCAACTTCTTCAGGATTGGGACCATGCACGTAACAACGCTCCTAATATTGTGAGTGTCCATCCCGAGTCATTTGATTATAAATGGACCCTTCCGCCTAGTGGTTTCTTTAAATGCAATATTGATGCATCGTTTTCGCAGGAGCTTGGTGTTACTATATGGGGAATGTGCCTTAGGGATGATCATGGCAGTTTCACTGAAGCAAAAACTATGTGGGGCAAGCCGTGTTTGAAAGTAGCTGTTGGTGAAGCTCTTGGACTGCTCCATGCTCTCCATTGGGTCCAGGATCTTGGGGTTTCTAATGTGATTTTTGAAACAGATTGCAAGATTGTGGCTGAGAGTGTTAAAATGCCTAGGATTGACTCTACCGAATTTGGTTGTATCATCATAGAGTGTTCTAGGCTTCTTTCTTTTTCTACAAACCTTGGAGTGAGGTTTATTTGGAAGCAAGCTAATGAAGTTGTCCATTGTTTAGTAAAGATGACTCCTACTTTGCCTAGTCTCCATAGATTATATCATGTTCTTCCTTGTATTGTTTTACTTCTTGCCATGATATGAATTTAGTTGATTCCCCTAAAAAAAAAACATAAATTGAATCAAATAAAAATTTAAATAATCTTAAATCATACCTAAAATATCAATCAATATTCACGCTATTAATAACTATCAATTTATTAGTTTTATCTTGAAGATATTTATAATAATATTTATGTTGAAGTTCTTTGTAAAAAAAAAACTATTGTATATTTTTGTCAGCATTTTTAAATTTGTCACATGTGTCGATCAATCAGTCTGTCCATGTCAGCATTTTCCTACGTGTCATCCATACCATGAAACAAGGGATGACTATTTGGTTATTGAAAAACAAATCGGTTAAATAAGGAAAGAAATTCACTGCATTAAATCACATATATTTTAATTTCTAATTTCTAATTCACATCATTCCACCATGAAATGACATAATAAAAGCAAATCAATAGAGGGTCCAAAATTTCAATTGTATGGATTTCATTTGATTTCTGATTTCCTTCCCTTCTTTTGCACCCTTCTCTCTATCTCTTTCAAAAGAAGATCTATGAAATTATGTAGATGGAGTGCATGTATTTTTTAGATCACCATCGCTGCAATGAGACTACCGCCACTCAGCCACCATCCTCTCTCCGAGGTGCATATATCTTATTTATTTATTTATTTATCCATGTTGAAAATGGAATTGATTGACATTGAGGTTTGAATGAATTTTAAAATGAAATTCTCTTTAATTTTTTCCCTCTTAGGTTCTTAAAAGACGTCTTGCTACATGTTCCTTCATTTATCTCTTAATGACTCTCATCTCTTCAAAGATTATCTCTGGTTCATTCTTTTATCACCACAAGGTTCTGAAATTTGGAACCCTTTGATTCTCGCTATTTATCTATTTTTTTTCCAGAGCACCATCCTAAATCTTCAAAAGGTAAGGGTCCATTCTCTTCTCATTTTTTTACGAAGATCACGAAGAAGATGATGAATCAGATGACAATGATAACCATGATGTAGAGTCCCCCTCCAACAAAGTTGTCCCCGTTCTTCAAGGTTTTTTACTTAGCTTTTAATTTTTAAAAATTAATAATAGCATGTTATTAATCAATATCAATAGTTGAATTCCATGTTGTTTGAGTTAATTTGGTAGAAGTAAATGATATAGACAGACAAAAAAAAAAAGGAGCAGTTAGAACACACCATATTTTAAATCATCCAAATTTTAAAACTTAATAATTGACCCTTCTCCAATTCAAATTTAAATATAAATTTATAATCTAATAGTATATTATGATATATATATATCCCTTATAACATATTTAAAAAAGGAAATTGAAATTGTGTAATAGTAATAATAATAATAATAATAATAATAATTTAATGCTAACAATAATAATACATACGAAAATAGTAATAATAATAAAATAATTTAATAATATGATATAAAATTAATTGTTTTTGTTTCGAAACCAAATGTTACTATCACATTAAATCCTTTTCTTCTAAGGATAATTTATTATTTATTGTATCACATATAATAAAAATGTACTAATAGGCTAATATCACTTGACAAACATTAAATTAATTGATTTGTTAGTCTAAATTATTTTTTATATAACTTTTTTACAACATTAATTCAAATAATATTCCCATAAATAGATCAAATCAAATATAAACTTGAATCAAATCATAAATTATTAATTATTTTTTAATAGGCAAATATACTAACTAAGTTATTAATAATTAGTTAACATAAATTGAATCAAATAAAAATTTAAATAATCTTAAATCATACCTAAAATATCAACCAATATTCATGTTATTAATAACTATCAATTTATTAGTTTTATCTTGAAGATATTTCTAAGAATATTTATCTTGAAGTTCTTTGTAAAAAAAAACTATTGTATATTTTTGTCAGTGGTTTTAAATATATTTAGTATTATTTGAAAAATTTAAATTGTATTTTTAAATTAAATTAAATATTTAAAGCTCTACTTATTATCATCAAATTCATTTAACTATATCTTTTAATTATCAAGCTTACACAAATAAAGTAATAATGTAACCGATTAATAAATTAAAATTAAAATAAGAAGTAAATTATAAATAAACCATCCAAATTTCTGTATTCATACTTATCACTTTTAATCTAACTCAAATTCAAATCTAAATAATGACAAAAAAATAAAATATAAATTTACTCGAATAATACAGAAAATCAAAAAATAATATCAAATAAAAATGAATCATTAGTTACTCAAATTATTAAATACTGAAATGTTTAATCTGATAGCATATTAGGAAAGGAAATTGAGATGTGATCGTGTGATAATTGTTTCAAATTAAAATTAAACAAAAAACAACTTAAAAAATATTCTCAAAATAGCACCATTGAGAGTCTATGTTTAATACTTCAAAACTAACTTTAAAATATATCGAAAATTAAATTCTTTTATACATGAATCATTACACATTGATTTCCTATGTTTAATACTTCAAATATTTTATAAAAGTCCTTGTACAAAGCTTCGTTAGTGACACCAAAAATTATATCGTCCACATATATTTGCACAAGTAAAATTTCATGCTTTTTGTTTTTGATGAAAAGTGTGGTATCAACTTTTCCTCTTTGAAAACCATTTTCAAGCAAAAAATTATTTAAACGTTCATACCAAGCCCTAGGGGTTTGCTTTAAACCATACAAAGACTTTTTCAATTTGAAAACATGGTTTGGAAATTCAAAATTTGAGAGGTTGATCTACATAAACCTCTTCTTGAATGAAACCGTTTAAAAAAGCGCTTTTGACATCCATTTGAAAAAGTTTGAAATCCATGATGCAAGGAAAAGCAAGAAGCATACAGATAGCCTCTAGTCTAGCTACGAGAGAATAGGTTTCATCAAAGTCTATGCCCTCTTGTTGATTATATCCTTTAGAAACAAGCCTAGCTTTATTTCTAGATATAATTCCATTTTCATCTAGCTTGTTATGAAAAACCCATTTAGTTCCAATTACCAAGTGGTTTTTAGGTTTAGGGACTAATTCCCAAACATCATTTATTTTGAATTGGTTTAATTCTTCTTGCATAGCAAGAGTCCAATGTTCATCTACTATGACATCATCAACATTTTTAGGTTCAATTTGAGAAACGAAAGTCATTTAATGACACATGTGATTAAGAGAGTTTCAAGTTGTTACCCCTTTAGAGATATCACCTATAATGTTGTCAAGAGGATGGTGTCTAGATGTTCTCCATTCTCTTGGAAGATTAGAATGAGGTGTCTCTTCTTCTTGTGGAGGTGGTTGATCAACAATGTCTTTCTCTTGAGTGTTCTTATCTTCAAGACTAGCACTTCCTATAATTTCTGCAAGTTCATCAACACTTTCCTCTACTACAATTTTAGGGTTAGTCTCCTCAAAAGACACATGCAAAGATTCTTCAATGGTCATAGTTCTTTTATTATATATTCGAAAAGCTTTACTAGAATTGGAATATCCAAGAAATATACCTTCATCAGCTTTAGCATAGAATTTACCAAGGTTTCCTTTACCATTATTTTAAAAAAAATTTACATCTGAATACGTGAAAGTGAGAGATGTTAGGCTTTCTTCCCTTATAAATTTCATAGGGCGTTTGTTTCATAATAGGTCTTATGAGGACTCTATTCATCACATAACATGTGGTGCTTACCGAGTCTACCCAGAAATACTTAGGAAGGTTGGTCTCATTGAGCATCGTCCTCGCTAGCTCTACTAGAGATCGATTTTTCCTTTCCACGACCCCATTTTATTTTGTTGGGGAGTCTTAGGTGAGGAAAAATTATGCCCGATTTCATTTTCAGTACAAAAGGCCTCAAATGCCTCATTTTGGAACTCACCACCACGATCACTTTGGATAGTTACAATGTTTAATCCTATCTTGTTTTGGATAACCTTGGCAAGTTTACAAAATGCACCGAAAGCGTCATTTTTATGAGGAATAAACAAAGTCCATGTATAATGTAACACCCTGTATTTTACTGTTTTAAATAACAGTAAATACATATAAATATGTTTATAAGTTTATTAGAGTTTTATAAAGTTATTCTAAGTGAACGGAGGATAGTATTTAATCCTACTTGACCGTAGGAAACTACGATTAAAATTTAGGTTAGAAATTCAGGCGAAACCCGGTCTGCGAATTCCATTGACAGTATAATAATGCTGCTCAAAAGACCTAATTTTAATTCGTGAACGAGAGACTTAAGCTTAGTATTTTATTTTCTAAAACTTTGTATGTTTAGAATTTTTTTCAGAAAAAAATAAAATAATTTGAGTATTACGGGCGGAAAGCGTAATCGGGTAGACGACGTAAAGGAGATTAAAGTTTCTAAGAGTAGTAAGAGGATTTATCTTAGGATTTTGAGATGATTCAAGGGGATGAATCATATTTTTAAGTTTAGAAGGTTTTTCAGGATTAAATAGAGAATTTCGAAATTCACGGTTAAGTCCCTGAACTTTCTGTAAATTACCATTTTGTCCCTAAATTAGTTTTTTTCGTTTTTTCAAGTGGATTGGGCTAGAATCCTTGTTTCTAATCCTAAATGGTCGTGGCTTATAGGCCCAAATCTTTTTAGTTCATAGTTGAGTCCATAAAGCCATTCAAGTTTTCTTATTTTATGTTAAAAGGCCAAAATCTTCAAAGTGGGTCCCACAGCCAATAAGAAAATGAAATCAAGCCCAAATGTTTCAAGCCCATACGAAAGCCCATGTAAATTGTGGCTGCCCAATTTTAGTTGGAATTGTCAAGTTGATTCTAGAATTTTCTATAAGTTTCTACTTATCCTAGATTTGTCTACAAGTTTCTTGATTCTTCTAATACATTGAATTATCTACTTTCTTAACTTGTCTTGCACTCAAAAAACTCAGCCAAGTAAGTCAAAGATAAGATGGCATTTAATGTGATTAAACTCATCATCATGACATTCTATTGTCTATTTGCAAACTAGTCCTTCAACTATTGGAATCTTTGCAATTTGGTCCTTGGAACTTAATTGCACTTTGATCCTTTTAACATGACAACTCATCTCATCTAGATCCTTCTTGAGATGTCGCCACTCACACTATAAATACCCTTCTCTCACTTTTCATTTAGTTCTTTGGTTAGTTGTCTTCTAAAACTCTAAAGTTCTAAGTTCTTAGTTCTAAGTTTCTCAAAGCAAGTTCTTGGATTTTCTTCATCATTGATTCTCAAGAGGTAAATCCTAATATTTGTCTTAAATCACGTCTATGTTCTTTAGATAGTTTCTTGATTCAAGACTTATATCATGGTGGTTCATCATTTTTAAGTTTCAAACCCTAGAACTTTGAAAAATCATAATAAATCCTAGGAAAATCTAATGATGATGAAACTACTTTCTATCTTCTAGATATCATGTCTACTATCTAAATCCAAGAGCATGAAGTAATCAAAAATCTCTTTCTTGAAAAAACTAGCCTTGGCCGAATCTATCACCTTAGGGTTGGTAGAGTTTTGTTCATGTGTTTTCATGTATGATCATGTATTCTATATGGCATGTATGACTACACACTCTAATCCACGTTAGTTTCTTAAAATGACTATTTTACTCAAAAATGTTCATGTTGGCCGAACCCTAAGTGGGTGAGTTTTGTTGAGTTTTGTTCATGATTTTCATAAATGATCTTAGAAATCAAGTGTTTAGTAAGTATGCTTTATAAATCCAAGATGATTTGTTAACCTAAGAACCCTAGCTTCATGAACCTAGTGAGGCCGAATCTATGTATAAAAGAGTTAAGAAGTTTTGAGTTTAAAACTTAGTTGTTTAGTTGATAATCTATGATTTAGGTTAATTAAGGATCATTAATCCATAACTTAATCATGATTAGAAGTTTTAGTTATTCAAAAACCCTAGAGGCCGTGACTATGTATTAGGGTTTAGAATGTTTTAGTTTCTTGAATTGTAACACTTTGGTTATAATTGAAGGTTAGTTGAGTACAAGTTTACAAGGTAACGGGAAATTCTGAAGGAGTTTATAAGTTGAACAAGGAGTCTTCAAGAGGTAAGGGGGGAGTACCGAGAAGGATTCTATTCAATGGCTATATGCTATCCAATTGTTGTTTGTAATTAATTGTTTGTTAGTGTTTATTTATGTTGTTTATTGTTGCTTTATTGATATCTGTGTGGTTTATTTTGCGTTAATTGTCTATTTGCAATTATATTATGAACTGTGATGCATGATCTGCCTGGGAAATATCTGTGATATAATTGTTGTTTGATGTGTGAAAAGCCTGACAGTGGTCAGTGCACAATTAAGAAAGTCGGATAAAAGCTTTAAGAAACTGTATTGAATTATATTCAAGGTTTTAGTGGCAAGTTATTGGTATATGATATCAAAGGGAATTTCTTTTGAGAAGAATAAAGAGTGTTGAAAAATATTATTATTTTAATAAGTTGTTTTTGGAAAAGTGAATTATGAGTCACAATGAGTTCAACACGGTGAAAATATTTTAGTATTGTTAAATTTTATGTAAGAAAACCAGAATATTACAGAATATTCTTTTATTAAATTAATTGATGAAAACAAGTTAAGGGTGATTTTAGAAGATTAATTAAGTGGAAAAAGTTAAGTTTTTGGCTTAAAAGTCTTAAAAACAAAATTTGACGGCAAATCTAGAAAATCTAGACGGCAAGTATTTTTGAAACGGCAGTGCTTATTTTGAGAAAGTTAAACCTCAAGTGACTCATTGGTTTGTGAAAACTAAGTTTTATTTGTTAAGAATTTTTATAATGAATTTCTACCATTAGAAAAGAATTTCTCAAAATCGAAAGTTGATGTAATAATGTTGAAAATACAGTTGGACTTAGTAACCGAGACGTCGGGGTACTAATGTTCTGTGATTGTGATGGACTCAGTAATTTGGACTTGGAGTGCCTATGTTGTATACATGAGGTATACATGAGGTATACTGTGATAAAACATTGAAGATGTTTTCTAGAAGCACGAACCTAGTACTGGTGCACCAGGTCGAGAGGTGTCGTGATTGAGCACTCGGACAGTAAGGTCCTGTGTTGTAATGAAAGTTTTAAAAAGTGTTTTAAAACTATGTGAGTCGTAAGCCATTTTGAGCTTCGGCAAGAGAAAGATTGAGCACAAAGAAAAGAACAAAACAAAAGTGTTTTGCATGCATGTGGCAGACGTGCCTGCGATTTGTGGTTTAATGCATTAATTACCAGCGGTGAAAGGTAATTCCGATGTGCATTATCTCATTGTGCCTTGGAGGACTTTGGGATCCCCATCTTACTTGCTAATGGCGGAGCCACTGATTGTGGGAATTAGCAATGTGTTGGCCTTGTGAGTGCCTGGCTGTGTATGCCTTTGTTGTTTTCAAGATGGGAAGAGGTCGCGGACCTGTTGGCAGTTGGCCAAGTTAACCAGTGTGGCTTTGGAGTCTGGTCAACTCATATGATGTTGGGATATCTCATGAGATTAGGACGAAAATTAGATGATGAATAGAAGTGTCATGCATAATTTTATGGATGATGTTTGGGGTGTTGAACCCATTGATAAACTGTTAGTTTATAATTAATTGTATGTGATAAATGTTGATGTGGTATTTGATGGATAGAGTGTGGTTATTGAGTAAGATCCAAGTATTGGTTTCTCACTCTTACAACATATTCAGATGACTCCAGACGTACCACTGGTGCAGTCGAGGGTTCGTACACTCACTTTTGATCGGGCACAGTATGGTGGTGCCTGGGATATAAATATTGGGGCACTGAGCGCCACCTACCATGGCCCTAGTACTGAAGTTATTGGCACGATAGAATAAGGACCCAATCAGAGGACGCATGTAGTAGAAACAATCGAGATATCGTTACCACCGGTTTGGCTGTATCTTCAATATCTGGAGGAGCATGGAATGATGGATCCTTTACCTCAACCTCAACCTCTTCAGATATTAGGAAACGGAGAACCTCCAGTTGAAGACGAGCTAGTAGAAGGTGAAGAAGATCCAGAGGAATACCTAGAGGACGATCCGGAGTTTCAACCTCCTGCAGTAGATGATGGAGATTCTTCAGAGGAAGCAATGGAAGCGGAGGCATCACCAGACTCGTCAGCTGTAGGTGGGATTGATCCTTATGGTCTTCCCAATGGGTTTCATTAGCTTGACCAGCTTAGGTATAGTTTCCGGGGTAGTGAGTCTTGATAGTTTTACTTTGGCTTCTTAGAGCCTTAGTTTTGTAATGGTTGTGAACCAGTTGTTGTTGATATGTATATATATCTTTATCTTCTTTGTTTAGTTTGATGGAGAATGGTCTATGCTTCAAAAGGCTTTTTGATATCTCCTAGTATAGGAGTTGTATATGTAAACGATGAAGCATATATATATATATATATATATATATATATATATATATATATATATATATATAGATGTACATATATGTGGTTTATGTTTATAATAGTTATATGTTGTATGTAAAGAAAAAAAAAATTAAGCACTATTTTTATATAAGGTTAGTTACCTTAAATTATATTTTCCGAAAGTAACCAGCGTTATATAATTATGATTTATAATTGGGTATT
Organism: Sophora flavescens; assembly: GCA_030762895.1. NCBI lineage: Eukaryota > Viridiplantae > Streptophyta > Magnoliopsida > Fabales > Fabaceae > Sophora > Sophora flavescens. The sequence goes on from CM061066.1 coordinate 76,409,858, forward strand.
AATGGGATGACCCTAGAGTAGGGTGTCGCATATAACGAGAATAGTCATCCACAATAACAAGCGCATAGTAATTTCCAGCAAAGCTCATGGTTCTAGATGGACCAAACAAATCCATATGTAAAAGCTGTAAAGGCCGGTTTGTAGAAACAATGTTTTTAGATTTAAAAGAGGCCTTTACTTGTTTTCCCTTTTGACAAGCATCACACATCTTATCGTTTTCAAAACGGAGCTTTGGTAAACCAATTACTTGGTCCTTGCGAACCAACTTATTAAGATGGTCCATGTGAATATGAGCCATCCTCCTATGCCATAACCAAGTTTCACCCTCTTTACTTATTAGACAACATACATTATTTGAAGGTAGGTCATCCAAGCAAACCATATAGATATTTCCAATTCTTTGACCAATTAATTTAGTTTGTTAGAATCCATGACCATGAATTTAGAGTTATCAAACACAACATTAAATCCTTTATCACACAGTTGGCTTATACTTAACAAGTTGTGTTTCAAACCATCACATTATAGAACATTTTCTATGGTCGGGTTAGGACTCTTACCAATAGTCCCAATTCCCAAAATTTTACCTCTATTGTTGTCACTATAGAAGACGAAGCCACCCTTTTTGGGTATGAGGGAGGAAAAATTGTTTTTGTCTCCCGTCATGTGCTTGGAGCATCCGCTATCGAGATACCAGTTTGAGTTCTTTGCTTTCAAGCACACCTACAAAATAGATTTAGGTTTTAACTTTTGGTAACCAAATCATGTTGGGTCCATGGGAGTTAGCCTTAGGCGCATTGCCCTTTTGTACCCATACTTTCTTACCATTCAAAATCTTATTCTTTCTAGCATTGCAAATTGAAGTAGTGTATCCATTTCTACAACAATAAAAGCATTTGACAAAAGGACTGCTAGATGTGTTTGATGGGCTAAAGAACTTTTTAAAAGATTTTTCATACAATTTAGGGTGATAGCCTAAACCAGCTTTATCATAGGTTCCCTTTTGATTTCCTAACAAAACATTTAGATTATCCCTTCCACTAGTGAAATTTGCAAGCGTATTGTATAGGTCTTCAATTTTAATTTTCAAAACATTGCATTCACTACACTTTGAAACTTCATTATTTTTGTTTTCACAAGATAGGCATGATGAAGTTTTTGTAAGACTCAATGACTTAGAGATTTTGATATATGACAAATACAATTTAATGTGTGTGCAAGTGTTTTTGTATCAAATTACAAAGACAGGTATCAAGCAGTGATCAACAAGTTCATTAAGGAAATTCAAGGAAAATATTCAAGGAATAACTTGAAGGAATCAAGGAGCTGCTTGTAGAAATCAAAAGAGCAAAGTCAAAGATCAAAGGATCATCAAGACCAAGCTTAAAGGAGAATTTTAGATTTAAATCTTAGATGATTTGTAAGAGAAAGAAATCTCTTAGTCACAACATAGCTCAACCAAAAAGATGCATGAAGAAAATCAAGTTTCATAACCTGCATTAGAAGGAATAAGTTTTTTTAATGAAAATGATTTTTGGAAATAAGAAAATTATTTGTCAGGTACAACCATGTAATCAATGGATGTATGTCTGCTACTGTAACTGACAAATGAATTTAAGGTTCTTGATTCAATGCATAGATGTACTGAATGGGTGTACTGATGGATTAACCAAGTTCAAGTTTTTGAAAAACACGTACAACCATGTATTACATAGGTGTACATAAACTATCAGAACTATCAGTATGAAATTGGTTAATACAGCCCTGTACTCAACCCCTGTTCAAGAACCAGAATCAAGAAAACAGATTTTGTTATCAGACCCAAATCTGTTTTAATTGATCCCAACGACTATAACTTGTTACCTATATATAGAGGGATCAAAGGAACACTTTTAACATATTAGAATTACACGAAATCAATTTAAGAGATCAATTATGAAAATCATTCATCTTCTTGCTTGAGTTTCATCGTGAAAAAGAGTGTTTCAATTCTCATAAGAACTTCAATTTGTAGATCTGACTATTGAGAGTTTAGGAATCAGTCTTTTCGTTCTATTTGATTGTAAAGAGGAGGGAGCTCTCTGTGTGATTAGGGTGAGGTATCCCTAAGGAAGAACATTGAGGCTCTTCACAAGAGTGTGGTATCTCGAGGTGAAGGAGTGCTCTGTGGTGTAATGGTTTTTCAAGCTACCTGGCTAAAGCTTGTTGTGTTAGTGTGTGAAAACCCATAGGTGGAGTGGGGACTGGATGTAGGTCACAGTGGTGGTGACTGAACCAGGATAAATCTGGTTGTGTGGTATCTCTAAGCTCAAACTCTTTAATTTCTGTCTTGCGCATATAAACTGTGATATTTGATTTTCATAGTTCTTGAAAGTTCAGTTCTTGATATGCAAAACCTGAATTGAACATTGTGTAATCTGAAATATATACTGTTTAAGTTCTACATTTGAAATCAATCTTGTGTAATTAAGGAATCAAAATTGAGTTGATAAATTCCCGATCTTGAACATTGAAACTGAACCTATACAATCCGATCTTGATTGATTTATGCTTAAAACTGAATCTTGCATTACAAGTGATCAAATCAAAATTAATTAGTTTCTGTTCTTAAACACCGAACTGAACCAATATCACTTGTTCTTGATTGTTGACGTTAAGTCTGAATTGTGGACAACCTGTTCCTGAATCTTAAAGACTAAGTGCATACAGCAAAACCCGATTGTTAAAGTTTAGAACTTGATTTGTATTGTATCAATTCTAATCTTTATTCATCTTATCCTCATCTTTATTCAATTAAAGAATTTGTAAAAAGCCCTTCACTGTTTTTGTAAAAGATCCTGAGGCAACTCTGATTTGAAAAGAAAGAATTTTTTGAAAACTCAATTCACCCCCCTCTTGAGTCTTTGAAGTCGAAACAACAATTGGCATCAGAGCTAAACTCTTAAGTTTTGCTTAACAGCTATAAGAGTTTGGCTTCCAATGACTGTTTGAATGAAGGGGCTTCCCATGCACGCCCTCCTGCCTTCAATGGATCTGAGTATATCTATTGGAAGGAAAGATTTGTAATCTTTCTTGAGGCAGCAGGTGTTGAAATATGGGATGCAGTAGAAAATGGACCGTTTGTCCCCTCTACTATAGATGCTAATGGTGCTCCAAGAAATAAGCCTAAAACTGAATGGAATGAGGATGATAAGAAAAGAGTTCAATATAATGCACGTGCTAAGAATATTATAACATCTGCTTTAAGCCGTGATGAGTTTTTCAAGGTTTCAAATTGCAAATCAGCAAAGGAGATGTGGGATACATTGCATGTAACACATGAAGGAACCACAAATGTCAAAAGAGCAAGAATGAACACCCTCACACATGAGTATGAGCTGTTTAGAATGAAGCAAGGAGAACCTATGACAGAAATGCAAAAGAGATTCACTCACATTGTCAACCAACTTGCTGGTCTTGGAAAAGCTATATCAAATGAGGATCAAATTAACAAAGTAATGGGATGCTTGAGCAGGGACTGGCAGCCTAAAGTCACTGCAATCTCAGAATCTAGAGACCTCTCATCAATGTCCATTGCCACATTGTTTGGAAAACTACAAGAGCATGAATTGGAGTTTAACAGACTGAATAAGAATGAAGAAACTGACAAAAATAAAAAGGGATTGGCTCTGAAATCACAAGTCAGCGACGTAGAAGACAGTGATGATAATGATTCAGCACAAGAGGCAGAATTTGAAGAAGAGATGGGAATGCTAGTTGGAAAATTCAAGAAGCTCATAAAGACGAAATGCAACTTCAAAAGAAAGTCATCCACTTTTCAAAGGAGAAATTTCAGCAAAGGTCACAACTCTTCCAACAACATCACATGCTATGACTGTGGAAAGATTGGCCACATGAAGCTTGACTGTCCAAAACTGAAAAAGAAGGATAAAACAGAAAAGTTTGACTCAAATGACAAAAAGTGGAGAAAGCCAAGAAAGGCCTACATTGCTTGGGATGATAATGATGTAGATTCCACTGAAGAATCTGAATCTGAGGAGGCAAACTTGTGCTTGATGGCCAGCAATAACAGTGGCTCAGAGAGTGAGGTAAATTTTGATTCACAACCTACTTTTGATGAATTGCAAGATGAATTTGATGAGTTACATGCTGAATATCTTAAGATTTCTAAACAACTTGTCTCATCTAGAAAAATAATTGCTAAACAATGTGATGATTATGCATGCTTGAAAATGAAAGAAAGAGAACTAGAAGCTAGGAATAAGGTCTTGATTGCATCTAGCTCTAATTGTTCTAAGTGTTGTACATTGACTAAAGAAGTTGAAAAACTGAAAAATGACTTAGCCAAGTTCACAAATGGTAGAGATAACTTGGATGCATTATTAGGACAGCAAAAGTGTGTTTATGATAAGGCTGGAATAGGCTATGAACCTAAGATACATGAGAAATCTTTCAAGAAATTTTTTGCTGTACCTAAGACATCAAACACACCATTTGTTAAATGCAATTTTTGTGCTAGAAAAGGTCACACAGCTTCTACATGTCAATACAGAAAATCAACATACAATAAATCTAAGTATATATGGGTTCCTAAAGGAACTATTGCTGCAACTAACTCAAAAGGACCCAAACAGATTTGGGTACCTAAAACACAAACATGATTCTGTTTTGTAGGTGTGTTGGAACCAAAAATGTGAAATGGTATCTTGACAGTGGCTGTTCCAAGCACATGACAGGAGACAGAAGCAAGTTCATTACATTCACTCCAAAATCTAGTGGAAGTGTTACATTTGGAGACAATAACAAAGGGAGGATACTCGACATTGGCAACATTGGAAGTGACTCAACAACAATCATTGAGGATGTACTATATGTTGAGGGACTAAAACACAATCTATTAAGTATCAGTCAACTATGTGACAAAGGCTTCAAGGTAAAATTCAATTCCAATAGTTGCTTAATAGAAAATCAGCATGATGAAAATTTGAAATTAATTGGACATAGGACAGATAACATCTATATGCTTGATTTAGATAATATCTCTTCAAATACTGCATGCCGTCTTATTTCAAAAGAAGAAGAGAATTGGCTTTGGCATAGAAGAATTGTACACATTCATCACATGAACCACTTGAATAAACTGATTTGTAAAGATCTTGTAGTTGGTTTGCCTAAACTGAAATTTGTGAAAGATGGACTATGTGATGAATGTCAAAAAGGAAAGCAAGTTAAGGTCTCTTTTAAACCCAAGAACATTGTTTCAACAACTAGACCTTTGCAACTTTTACACATGGATTTATTTGGTCCATCTAGAACCAAAAGCTTTGGTGGTAACTTGTATGCATTGGTAATAGTAGATGATTAATCTAGATATACATGGACATATTTTCTATCTCATAAGAGTGATTCATTTGCTGCATTTAAGAAAATGGCAAAAATTGTGCAAAATGAAAAGGACATGAAAATTGTTTCTATAAGAAGTGATTATGGGGGAGATTTTCAAAATGAAGTGTTTGAAAACTTTTGTGATGAGCCTGACATTCAACATAATTTTTCTGCTCCTAGAACTCCACAACAAAATGGAGTAGTGGAAAGAAAGAATAGATCATTAGAGGAGATATCAAGAACTATGTTGAACAACTCTAGCTTGCCAAAACATTTTTGGGCAGATGCTGTCAATACAGCCTGCTATGTGCTAAATAGAGTCTTGATAAGACCAATCTTAAAGAAAACCCCTTATGAGCTTTACAAAGGAAGGAAACCAAATATAGCACATTTTCATGTTTTTGGTTGCAAATGCTTTATTCTTAACAATGGAAAGAATAATCTTGGAAAATTTGATGCAAAGGCTGATGAAGGAATTTTCCTAGGTTACTCTCTATCTAGTAAAGCATTTAGAATATATAATAAGAGAACACAAACTATTGAGGAATCTGTGCATGTGACATTTGATGAGTCTAACCCCAAAAGGTTGGGAAAGGATTCTATTATTGATGATCTTGCAGATTCAATTGAGAAAATCTCCTAGAAGAGAAACAAGACAATGAAGAAGATGAAAGCTTAAAGAATGAATTACTGCAGCAAGAGCAAACAGAACAACAGCCTGACCTACCAAAGGAATGGAGGACTGCCAGAAATCATCCAATTGATAACATTATTGGTGAAATTACAAAGGGGGTAACTACTAGACAATTTCTTAGAAATGCTTGTAATCATATGGCATTTGTGTCTCAAGTAGAACCTAAGAACATCGATGATGCTATAATTGATGAACATTGGATGATGGCTATGCAAGATGAGTTAAACCAGTTTGAAAGAAACCAAGTTTGGAAACTAGTGCCTAAACCTAAGAACTGCCAATTAATAGGTACAAAATGGGTTTTTAGGAATAAACTAGATGAAAATGGTATAATTGTAAGAAACAAGGCTAGATTGGTAGCCAAAGGGTATAACGAAGAAGAAGGCATAGATTATGATGAAACATATGCACCAGTAGCAAGATTAGAATCTATAAGAATGCTACTTGCTTATGCTTGCATAATGGGATTTAAATTGTATCAAATGGATGTTAAGAGTGCTTTCTTAAATGGATTTATACAAGAGGAAGTGTTTGTTGGTCAACCACCTGGTTTTGAGAATAATGAATTGCCTAACCATGTTTATAAACTGTCTAAAGCACTATATGGCTTAAAGCAAGCTCCTAGAGCTTGGTATGAAAGGTTAAGCAATTTTCTCATTGAAAAAGGATTTAAAAGAGGTAAAGTTGACACAACTTTGTTTACAAAGAAAAAGGCACACAACATTTTACTTGTACAAATGTATGTGGATGATATAATTTTTGGTGCCACTAATGAGCATTTGTGCAATGAGTTTGCAAGTCTTATGTATAGTGAGTTTGAAATGTCCATGATGGGTGAGCTGAACTTTTTACTTGGACTGCAAATAAAGCAAACTAAAAATGGAATCTTTGTTAGCCAAACCAAGTACTGCAATGAGTTGATCAAGAAGTTTGGCATGGAAAATGCTAAGGAGATGGCTACTCCAAGGTGTACCTCCTGTTATCTGGACAAGGATGAGCAAGGTAAACCTGTTGATGTTTCTAAATTCAGAGGTATGATAGGCTCACTACTTTATCTTACTGCCAGTAGGCCAGATATCATGTTTAGTGTATGCATGTGTGCTAGGTATCAAGCAAATCCAAAAGAATCACACTTAACAGCAGTTAAAAGGATAATTAAGTATTTGTTAGGAACAAAAGACATGGGATTATGGTATCCCAAAGGAGCTACATGTACTTTAATTAGCTATTTAGACTCTGATTTTACTGGTTGTAAACTAGATAGAAAGAGTACTAGTGGAACTTGCCATTTACTAGTAAACTCATTAGTATCATTGTTCAGTAAGAAACAATCTAGTGTGGCTTTATCCACTGCAGAGACTGAAAATGTAGCAGCCGGTAGCTGTTGTGCACAAGTTTTATGGATGAAACAAGAATTAGTTGATTATGGTGTGCAACTAAACCAAGTTCCTATTAGATGTGACAATACAAGTGCACTTAACCTAACTAAGAATCCCATAATGCACTCTAGGACTAAACACATAGAAATCAGACATCATTTCATTAGAGATCATATTCAAAGTAGAGAAATTGAGATGGAATATGTTGATACAACTAAACAACTTGCTGATATTTTTACCAAGCCCTTGAACAAGGAAAGCTTCTTTTTCAATAGAAGAGAATTAGGCATAATTGATCAATCCTATATCTAATCTCTTACAAAACTGTTTATATGACTGTATTTTTGTGTAAGTATTCTCTGATTCTTGTATGATTTGATTTAGAATATCTATGAATGATTAGAAGAGAGTTTCAGAAGAAAT